>CM062813.1:939851710-941051710 GCA_031772625.1 Pinus tabuliformis | reverse complement strand
ATTTATCTTCTTTCTTTGTCATGGTATCAAAGCGTAGGCTACGTAAGACTCCTTAAGAGCAACACAGAGAAAAACTACCAGGTCGCATAAGACTCCATATAGAGAAGCAAATGTCGTCAAAATTTGTGGACAAGAGACCAAGGAGAAAATACGAAAATAACTTGAATGTCACACATGTGAAGAAAAAAATTACATCAGTTTCACACTTGTCAAGAAAGAAAAATGCATCACTTTCTCACCCCCAACAAATAAGAAAGTACGCAAAAGTGTAAAAAACTTACCAATCTGTGAAATTTTTAAGGTCGACGCACCTTGGGAGTTGAAAGAGTGCAAAAAATTGCACACAAAACCTATGTCGTGCAAAAGACAAAGCCACCAAATTTTCAAAAAGGAGGATTACTTTTTTTAAAAGTGATGACGAGGTCAGCGTCAAGGTCCTCTCTGAACCACGAACCACAAATTTTATTACTAGCTACAAGTATTAGGAGCACGAAGCACTAAATCCGAAAAATCATTTGGCAGCACCAATGTTTGGAGGACGAAGTTTGAAAGGTCCAAAGGTACATACACATGTATAAATTCAATAAGTTGTTGTTTAATAAGCTGTTTTTTAAAAAGGGGCTTCTATCATGTTTATTTAGGTGCCTTCATATTAAAACAACCAAGGCTTCGTTTTAATTTTTTTTTAATAACCTTACGATATGCCTTTATGAAATATGATATGCCCTCATTGTTAAAACAATTTCCATAGGGAAATATATATTTTATTAATCAAATAATGTTAGAAATAAATACGTGAGGTGTTCTCTCAAGATAGGGAAACTATCTTGGACACACAATCTCTTGGTTGGGAGAATATCTCCACCACACACAAATCTAGGAAACAAAATAGGAATAGACTCCTCTAGTTAGAAAGAATCACAATTGAGACAAGTTGGAATTACATATGCCAACACACTGCCTTAATGAGTACTTGTCTCGATATCAATGTGAAAAGTCTAATTGTGGTCAAACATAACAGAAGAATATATTGACGTCCATATAAAGGAGCAGCTATCCACCAGAATGCATGGGTTCCAACGGTTGCAACCATTCTTGTTGCAACATAATAGAAGAATATGTTGACCTCCAGTCTTGTAGGATGTCCTTCGCATACATGGTTCTGTCAACCATTATAACTAGATAAATGTACATGTACCTATAAATCCCTCTCCAATATCATCATCATGGGTTTTATCAAAATACCCGTAACCATGATTTGGGTTTTATCAAATCAGCCTCAACCATGCCACCAAGGGATCTCAGCCACCACGACTCAACTCAACCACCAAGGCTCAACACAACCATGAAGGCTCAACTTAGCCACGAAGGCTCTCCAGCCACTCTGGGCCACAAATCTACCACTAAGGCACTCCAGCTACTCTGGGCCACAAACTTGCCACTAGGGCACTCCAGCCACTCTGGGCTACAAACTTGCCACTAGGGCACTCCAACCACTAAGGCTCACCAAAGACCCAACTCAATGAGGCCGAGGGTTTTCTCAGCTAACCCTAAACCATCCCAACAGTAATCTCTATCCCACTTCACTCTTACATGTGGTTTATGGCTTACCACAAACTGACACTACAAATACAAAGTGGTTTTAGATTACCACAAACTGTATGGGGGTACACATACCTCGTTAGGCTTACATTACACACTTCAACTGTTGGAGTTACCAGGTGCATATATTACAAAGACCACTACAAAGCATCCTAGACTTGCTTATTAATCATGAGTATATTCCACAAACCCACACTAATTTACAGAAACTCGATTATCCATCATCCTCCATTATGTGACGTTTCCATTTTCAGTGTCATGTCTTCATTATATCTTACATCCCTTGAAAACACAATTCCAATAAATTCAAAAAGGAATAGATACATTTTTGAGGAAGTATATGAGAAGTTATTTTCAGGCATAGTAAAATAAAGAGAAATTCTCCATGATTTTGAGGATACTTTGAAAAACCTATTGGAAACTTTAACAAAACTAAATTCTGTGTTGGTTATGGATTATGAAGGCTCCAGCCAAAATTTTGAGTTTCCATTTTTTGTGTTTATTTTTCTATTTGGAGAAATGGAATGCAAACTTCAAATTAGTAGTCATCTGCATGACTGGTTGCAATAGAAATTTGTTATTACCTGATATTACAGTCATTTCATCAGATTAGAGTGAGTAGGGGTGTGAAAATAAACTCAGTGCTCTGAGCATCTTTTTCAAGCATTCTTTTCAATTTCAGTTTCAGTTTGCAATATGGTTTTTAGTTCAATGTATATTTCTTATTTCAATGTGCATAATGGTTTTGGTTTCAGTTTAAAAGTTTCAGTCACAGAGCTGTTATGACAGAACATGTTGCAGATTTGGGATCAACCCAATGGATTAAGCTACTAGTATACAATGTTCTTGGCATCTCACAAGGAGAATTCCATCCCCAGCTGGAGCCACTATTAGGGTCCTACTTTTTTTATAGGATCGTTTGATTATAGCTAATCATTACTATGTTTGAGATGTTGTAAATAATATTTCATCTTGCAAATTACTTCCAAATAAACATCAAGTATTAGGATTTAAGGATATTTTTGGATGAAAATGTTTGGATCATATCAGACTGCAGGTGTTTTCATCAGAAAGTGCTCAGAAATAGCTTTCCAATGGTATATCTTGCGCTCAAATGTGATTCCTAGATTGAAAGATAGGCCAAAACAAAGTTGAACTTCAAAAGTAGATAAAGGCTCGAGAACTATTTCCACTACAGTTTCAATTGTGTCTATCCTTTGTGAAAAATATTTTCCCCATTATGAATATTTCATATGATTTTTAACTCTAGCTGGGACGCACATAATCACCGCCTCATAGATTTATTCCATTATCCCTTCATTTTATTGGGGTCCCCGGAAAAATCTAATGCAAGAAAACAAGTGCAACAACTGAGGGTTTGTATTATTAAGCATTAGTTTTCTTAATACAATTTGTTGGATGCCCAACTAGCTATCCAGTACAGAGATAAACTAGGCAAAAAAAATAGTGAGATGATCTCACCCTATCACTGGAAAAAACGACACTAATCTGCATTGGAGATGAGCCTCTCCGTTGCCTCTGCGCAGTTCTACGCCACTCCCATGCAGTCATTGTGTCACTATAATTGGGACTGCGTTGCACCTCCTTTTATTCCTTTGTTGGCTGGAAACTTCATCTCTCTGGCCTCCCGGTCTCACACCTCGGCTCTAGCACTAATTCCTGACGGTTCCTCAGTAGAATTTTGATCTCCCTCTGAAGCTCTGCGTGGCCCTGCATCAGCCTCTCTAGACGTCTTTCTGCCCTCTCTGCCTTGTACTCTCTGGACCAAGAAAAATTCCCTCCAGAAACTATTTTTGCCCCTTACTGCAAGAAATATCCTCGATCGATTCTATAGAAATCGCTGCGCTACCCTCTCTAAGAAATTCGATCTCTTGATCTCTCTTTGATGTATGTTCCAAATGCCCATCGAAGTCCTTCTTATAATCCTCCAATTGAATAATCAACGACCCACATTAGATTCTAATCAATGGCTCAAATCATTTGAAATCGATCTTCATCTTCTTTTAGAAGTTTCACCCTCAGTTTAATTAGTACCCTTTAATTATTTTAAATCTCCTAAGTTTATACTCAGGCCTCCATTAAAAATAATTAATTATTTTAATAAAACTATCTCCATGTGGAATTTCCGAAAACAATTTATGGGTATTCTAGAATATATGTGTCCTAGCCTCCCTGCAAATTTTGTGGCTTAGATCACATTTGATGATACCAGAAATCAACACTACCTCTTAGCAAGGAATGTGCTCTAGTAATGAAACATGCTGAATTATCACCCTTCTCTGTAACATCTCCCTCTGCGTTGTTGATGTCTAACATCATCAGGGCTCTGATACCATGTTATAATTTCCTGAACCCAACACCCAGTATTCAGTTCACAACAATTAATCACTGAACGCTGGATACATAACCATATTCCTAGGAATCAAAATTACTCAATTTGAATCACATACACACAATTTATTTTTTTCCTAACAAACAATTCTTCATTAATAAACTAATAACAAAACTTACTTAGGCTCCCATTCTCAAATAATGGCTCAAATGAGATAATATAATCACTAGACTCACTGCACTATCTTGGACCCAACACACACTCACTAAGAAGCCTCTCTCAATATTGTGATGTTGTTGGGTCTTAGCATCAATACTTAGGCTCAATTTATAACTTTCATAAGCTAAGATTGACAGTCAAAATTAGCTAGTCAAGTTAACTGAAGATAAGTGGCTTTACTTTAGTTAACTATCCTATCTTTAGTGTTCTCTACTTTAACTGAAGTATGAGTCATAAATTTAGCTTGATTTACATGCACATCTCATGCATGTCACATGCATCACATTAGCATGCGTGCAACTCACTTGCACACTTGGCATGTTGCATGTAAGCTCTTAAAGAGGAAAATCAAGGTCCTTCTATTCAAGACACAATACTAGAAATACCTTTCAAGCTACAAAACTCAACAGAGCAAGAGTTTTAGCTACACAATTCCATGACATAACCCCTATTAGATAGGTTGAAAGGCATAGTTTAGTTCCTTAATGAATAGATATCAAAGTGTAACCACATTATCAATTTATAAGTTACACTAACAAATAGGACCAAATGATTTCTCTGTTGAGATTTTCTGTTTGAGTCAAATAGGCAAAAATCTCTGAAGGATGACAACAATAGGGATTTAGTTCCTAGATTAGCTCCAGGCTGTTGGGAGGGAGTTAATGCCTCCTATATTTGATGTGAGGGAGTTATGAGGCTGTTAGATTCTCTATGCTATATAACAGGCAATCATTCGGATGATTTGCTAAGAGAGTGTGAGGATTTCATGATGTAATCTCCTAATTTGATTAATAAACTTCTGATGCCTATGTTTGGTGGACGTAGCCCAGATTGGTTGGGTGAACCACGTTAAAAGCTGTGTCTCATGTGCTTGTTGATTTATTCTGCTGTGTGTTTAACTAATTGAGCTGTGCACCTGATCCAACAATTGGTATCAGAGCATGTTGGAGTTGTTGGTGCAGAGAGGATAGCCTGGATCGTTTGCGTGGAGGTTTTCATCATACCTGGAGTGCTGGTGCCTGCAATGGATGGACCGCTGGCTGTCCTGCATGATCAACGCCGCTGTGGAGCGCGGGTGCGTGGAAAGCCTGTGCGTAGAGCGTGCTGAGACCTGTGCGTGGAGCTGTGCGTGGAGGTTGTTGTTGACCTGGTATTTAAATTGCTGGTGCATGGTCTTTTAATTGCTATTTTTTAAATTGTTGTGGAGCGCTTGCTGTGGAAACAAGTTAAAACGCATTTGAATTTTAAAAGTGCTGGTGCGTTTTTTTTTTTTTAAATCGCTGGTCCAACTGATAGTGAGAGTGGATGCATTAAAACATTCAAATGCATGTTTGTTAAATAGCCCTGTGCGTTTTGTAAAATTGCTCCTGCGCTATTTTGTTTCTATTACCCGACTGTCATGAAAAACCACGCCAGATGACCGGTTCGCATCCACTGTCTTGGGAAACTCGGGGTCTTATAACCTGGTCGCGTGGCAGAACAAGTTTGCTGCTGCAATGATAATCAGATTGAAAAATTTAATTTCGCTTGCCTGAGTTTTGGAATATTATTGTAATTCGATATGCGCTTGCGCTTCTCCACAAATAACTTCAGAACGTTTCGACTGAAAACAATAAGCGTTGGCAGGACTGGTATCTCCAAGACTTGTGATGGTAAATATTAATTCGATAGGTAGAACTGCGTGGGAAAATGCAAGGGTTGAGCGAAGATTGTTGACCCAACCATATGTATGTTTTGTTTTATATGAGGCAGTTTGTTTTGCACAAATTAAAGATTGGTTTATTGGTGCAAATAAAAAACAAGAAGTGTATGTAACGTTTTGTTTTTTATAGGGTGGAATTTGCACAAGTACAAGGAAAGGTTTTTGTTAAGAAAAATAAGTGCAAAAAAGGCAGATTTTTTTTTGTTGTGTAAAATCAAAGGCATAGGCAGTTTTTTTGTGTAAAATCAAAGGCAAAGGCAATTTTTTTTTTGCTGGTTGCATATTGGAGATTACTGTGTTTTTTGCTGATATCAAATGGCGAAAACTCAAAGTGCCCGTTTTGAGATTGAGAAATTTAACTCAGATATCCTTGAGTTTGACGATGTTGTTGGAGCCTTGTTGGCTGAGGAGACGAGGAAGAGGTCGAATGCAGATACCTCCACATCAGAGGTAATGATGGCCAGAGGTCGCTCACGAGAGAGACACTCCGGGGGAAAGCATAGCAACTCTCGTTCGAAGTCCAAAGGAAAGAAGCCCAAGGTGAAGTGCTGGCATTGTGGCAAGGCTGGACATCTGAAAAAGGATTGCTGGAAGCGAAAGCAGGCTGCTAAAGAAGGCTCTTCGACAGAAAAGAAGGAAGCCAACACCACAGATACAGGTTCGACATCGGGTTCAAGTATGAGTGATGAAGTATTATCAGTTAATGTGTCAAATCATGGTCAACATTGGTTGTTAGATTCCGGGGCATCAAACCAGATGTGTATCCATAAAGAATGGTTTAAGGAATATAAATCAATTAATGATGGAGTTGTGTACATGGGTAATGATGTAACATGTAATATTGTTGGGATTGGAAGCATACAACTACAAATGTTTGATGGAACAACTAGAATATTAACTGATGTGAGGCATGTACCAGATCTAAGAAAAAATTTGATTTCATTAGGAGCACTTGATTCAAAAGGATACAAAACTGTAATTCAAGGTGGAGTAATGAAAATTTACAAAGGCATCTTACTAGTTATGAAAGCTAAGAAAGTAGGAAATCTATTTCAGTTAGAAGGTAGAACTGGGTCAGATCATGTGTCTGTGTCTGAACATGACAGTAGTTCCATTCACTTATGGCATCAAAGATTGGGGCATATGAGTGAAAGAGGATTGAAAATTTTGGCTGACCGAAAGTTACTTCCTAATCTAAGATCTGGAAAAATGGATTTCTGTAAACATTGTCTGTTTGGTAAACAAAGTAAACAAAAGTTTAAAACAGGCAAACATACTAGTAAAGGCATACTTGATTATATCCATTCAGATGTGTGGGGTCCAGCTCCTACAGCTTCATATGGTGGTTCGTCTTATTTTGTATCATTCATTGATGATTTTTCTCGGAAAGTTTGGGTCTTCATGTTGAAAAAGAACCCTGATGTTTTTTCAGTTTTCAAGCAGTTTAGAGCATTGGTAGAAAACAGCACTGGTAGAACAATAAAATGTTTAAGAACTGACAATGGTGGTGAGTTTTCCTCCAAGGAGTTTGACAGCTATTGCAAGGATGCAGGGATCGAAAGACATAAGACCACGGTTTATACTCCTCAGCAGAATGGAGTTGCTGAACGCATGAACAAGACTCTTCTAGAAAGAGCAAGGTGTATGCTGAGTAACGCCGGGTTGCCAAAGGAGTTGTGGACGGAAGCAGTGGCAACTGCTTGTTATGTGATAAACCGATCTCCATCAACGGCAATAGATTGCAAGGTTCCGCAAGAGGTATGGACAGGACACCCTTGTGACTATTCTAAACTCAAAGTGTTTGGTTGTGATGCATATGCTCTAGTGCCTAAACATCAGCGAACTAAATTAGATCCAAAGTCTAAAAGGTATATCTTTGTTGGGTATGGTGATGGAACAAAGGGATTTAGATTGTGGGATCCTACTACCCGCAAAATCATCATCAACAGAGATGTAAGGTTTAATGAATCCTCTCTTGTACAGTTAGATGTAGATAGAAGATTGAAACAGGATGATGTATCTGATTTCCAGCATATTCAGTTTGACAGCATTTCTAATGATAGTCATAACGACCATAGTTCAGATTCTAGTCATGAACAGGTTTCAGAATCAGATTATGAATAGGGTTCAGATGGAGGACATGAACAGGTCTCAGATGGCGATCATGAAGAAGTTCCTTCAGTTGATAGACAGCCAGTTGTGGAAGCACCAGAAACATTCTTAAGGAGATCTACAAGGATCAAACGTCGTCCGAGAAGGTATGATGATCATGTTACTTCAGTTGCTTTGATCACTAATGATGATGAACCTTTGTGTTATCAGGAAGATGTAAAAGGTTCAAATAGTGAAAAATGGAAAGCAGCCATGAAGGAAGAAATGATGGCCTTAGGTAAGAATGGTATGTGGGATCTGGTTGAACTTCCCAAAGGCAGGAAAACTGTGGGATGCAAGTGGGTGTTCAAGCTGAAACGGGGTGTGAATGATACGGAAGACAGGTACAAAGCGAGACTGGTTGCAAAAGGGTTTTCTCAGAAAGCTGGCATAGACTTTCATGAGATATTTTCACCAGTGGTTAAAATTGTTTCAATTAGAATTGTGTTAGCATTAGTGGCTTTGTTTGATTTGGAGTTGCAGCAGTTAGATGTTAAGACTGCATTTCTACATGGTGATTTAGATGAGGAAATATATATGGAACAACCGGAAGGGTTTGTTCAGCATCGCAATGAGAAATTTGTCTGCAGGCTCAAGAAGTCATTATATGGCCTGAAGCAGTCGCCTCGGCAGTGGTATAAGAAGTTTGATTCTTTCATGTTGAGTCAGAAATATGTTAGAAGTGAATATGATCATTGTGTTTATTTTAAACAGTTGAATAATGGCATATTCATTATCTTGGTATTGTATGTTGATGATATGCTTTTAGCAAGCAAAAGCATTGAAGAAATCAACAGGTTGAAGACTCAGATGGCAAGGACGTTTGATATGAAATATCTAGGAGTGGCAAGACAGATTTTGGGCATGGAGATTTTCAGAGACAGGAGCAATGGTAAGCTATGGCTATCACAACAAAAGTATATTGAGAAAATACTTTTGAGGTTTGGTATGGATAATGTGAAGCCTGTGTCGATCCCTTTAGCTTCCCATTTTAAGCTTTCTTCGAGTTTATTCCTAATACAGATGAAGAAAAGGATTATACGCCTCGAATTCCTTATGCCAATGTAGTAGGATGTTTGATGTATGCGATGGTGTGTACGCGACCAGATACTTTTCATGCAGTTGGGGTTGTCAGCAGGTACATGGCAAATCCGGGTAAAGAACACTGGTCAGCAGTAAAATGGGTGCTTCGGTACTTGAGAGGCACAAGTAGTTATTGTATTTCTTACAATAAGAGTAGTGAATTTGTTTGCGGATATGTTGATTCCGATTTTGCAGGTGATTTGGATAAGAGAAGGTCAACTTCAGGGTACGTCTTTACTCTTGTAGGTGGAGCTATTAGCTGGATGTCAAAGCTACAGAACATTGTTGCTTTGTCCACTACTGAAGCAGAATACATTGCTGCTTCTCATGCTTGCAAAGAGGCGGTTTGGTTGAAAGGTTTGCTTGGTGAGTTTGGTAGGTTACAGGATAACATCAGGTTACTTTGTGAGAGTCAAAGTGCAATACATTTGGCTAAGAATCCGGCCTATCATAGTAAGTCAAAGCATATTCCAATCAAATATCATTTTGTAAGACAGGTTATCACTGAAAGGGGAGTTTCTCTTGAAAAGGTGCATACAAAGGAGAACTGTGCAGACATGTTCACGAAACCAGTTTTGTTGGAGAAGCTACGCTGGTGTTTGGCTTCTCTTGGCTTGCAGAAAAGATAAAATAATAATAACAGGGCATCAGGCGAATTGTTGTCAAGGTGGAGATTGTTGAGATTTTCTGTTTGAGTCAAATAGGCAAAAATCTCTTAAGGATGACAACAATAGGGATTTAGTTCCTAGATTAGCTCCAGGCTGTTGGGAGGGAGTTAATGCCTCCTATATTTGATGTGAGGGAGTTATGAGGCTGTTAGATTCTCTATGCTATATAACAGGCAATCATTCGGATGATTTGCTAAGAGAGTGTGAGGATTTCATGATGTAATCTCCTAATTTGATTAATAAACTTCTGATGCCTATGTTTGGTGGACGTAGCCCAGATTGGTTGGGTGAACCACGTTAAAAGCTGTGTCTCATGTGCTTGTTGATTTATTCTGCTGTGTGTTTAACTAATTGAGCTGTGCACCTGATCCAACATTCTCATCATCCTCAAAGTATTTTGTTTTTATTTTATACACCATCTCTCTGTGACATTACAATAGCTTCTTGGGTTTCATATCTTAGATCTATGATCGACATTTTTCTAGAAGACATGGCTATAGGTTTAATCATGGGTTTGATATTCACTATGTGCCATCAACACTATAAATTATCACTAATATAATAGATATATTTGAATAGCTTTACAATAATCGTTGGCCAATAGATGAATGTGTAACAATTTTTTATTTTATCTTAAACAAGATAGATTTTGTTCTTGTTTTATATAAATCATTACATGAGTTACGGTGCAGTTGTTGCCACAATGCATTTCATTGTGCTTATACTACTTACACATTTCATTGTTCCATGTTAGCTTGCATCCTAAATCCTCATCTTTGCTGAATAAAAATTAGCTATGCAAATCTTAAGCTTCAGGACCAGGTTCATAAATTTATAGGAATTTTACTTTAGAATAAAAAATTGCTTATGAAATTCTTAAGTAACTTTGATTCTACTCTTTATTGGTCATTTCATATATATAAATATATCCTCAACTTTGTTGAATAAAAATGATCTATGCAAATGTTGAGCTATAGGAACAAGATCATATATTTATAGGAATTTTAGTTTTGAGTAAAAAAGTGCTTATGAAATTCTTAATTAAATTTGAGTCCATTCATGTGTGTGAGGTAGAAATTAGAAGAATCAAAATTTGGTTCAGGCTCACTCACGTCACACATAATCGCTACTATTACAACTTTTAAGTGAGGCCACATGATACATGACTCACTACCTCAAGAGGGTGTATTTGGACCTTGGGTCACATATTTTACATAATACTTCATAAAATGACCATAGCCAATTGACTTTCCCCGAGTACTTCTCTTGTAATATACTTAATAATTAACTTTTTATTATAATGTGCCTTTAATGTAGTTATTTTGGGTATTTGGACCTTAGATCACATATTTTACATAATACTTTAAGACATGACCATAGCCAATTGACTTGACCGAAAGGATTCTCTTATAATATGCTTAATAATAAACTTTTATTATTAAGTGTCCTTAATGCAATTGTGTGGTTATATCTTATTTTTGTTATTTATTTATGTTTTCTTTTATAACATTTATATTTTCTTTTATAATTTTATAATTTTTTGAAAATGAGCTTTATAACCTAGTATGGAGAAGATGTTGTATTATTAATAAAATGAAGTGTGTGTTATATCAACTCATAATAACAATAATAAGACATTATACAAAAAGTAATAAAAATAATAAATCAATTTAATTCAATTTGTTATATAGTAATATTTTTTTTAAATAAAATTAACAAATCTATAATATACTTAACATATTAAAGTAAAGTTAAATAATAATGATTCATATTCTTTCTCTCTCTAATTTTTTTTACTACAGTGGAATTTGTAGTTGGGAAGGCCTAATGTGACGCCACCCGAGATCATCAAGGTTGGTTGTTGCCTCTATAACCACTAGAGAACTGGCCCGATCCATATTGAGCTAGAGAGAGATTTGAATAATATTATCAAGAAACAACATAAATCTATATTCATTTTGGATCTACCAAATTTGGAGAGGAATCAAATATTTTGAAGTGCAAACTATTTTCTTAAATTTTACACTAAAAATAAGTTTACATATTAAATTATTTGATCATCTAGACACTTGATAAATATTTAATTAAAATGAATATATATTAATAAATCTAATAATAATTTTTTTATTATAATTTTTTTATTTTTCCAATAAATTTTTACTCTTAATATTTTTCTAATTCAAAAATATTTTTTAAATACTATAATATTTTTTTAAGTATTTTAAATATTATAAAAAAAATTCAAATATTAGGTTTTAGTCATCCATCTTATATTTTTATTTATTTATTAAATTTAATTCTTTAGATTCTAATGTTGTCTTACCAACTGTTATATGCATGTAGACCTTAGTAGGGAGGTGGCTATAACGAAACTACAAGGTCTCCATCACATGCATGATAGACTATACAATGAGAGGTGGTTGTAACAAGAGTACAATGTGTGGACCTCAATTCAAAAATAACTAGCATAATGATTCCTGATTTAAGCTCAATTTTTGTCATGTTTTTCACCTTCATCATTGTGAAAAAGAAAATTATTATTATTTTTTAAATTATCAATTTCAAATAAAATTATACCTAAGAAATCTTTTATTTTTTTTTTAAATTAATTAATTTTAAATAAGAATAAAATTTATTATGGAATCATTATTATTTATTATAATGAATATTCTTAATATTAAATATAGTCTAGGGAAAGCTTACGAAAATTATCAATTTCGAGTAAAATAAGATTTAAATAAAAATAAAAAAATAAGATTGGTTAAGTTTGAATCATGAATCAACCTTCAACAAATTTTGAACTCCATTTTATTGGATGCAGTTTTTCTGATGATTATTTATATACTATTATGTAGATAGCATCTCATAGCATAATAATCATTCTAACTAATATTTGGGAATTGAAGAAAAAAAATAGTTGAGAAAGCTAGATAATGGATGATTAAAATTGAAGCCCTAAGGGATAGCTTAATTGACTGATTTCTTGTTGCTAAGTACCTTGCTTATTGGAATGTCACAGGGTGAAATATTCTCGATACCCTTGGGGTTAGGCCTTGTTAGTTTGGTTGACGGGTAGATTCCTTTGCATTGATCTACCTGGATTTTCAGGTGGACGTAGCGGCCACTCAATGTCCATGAACAACATTAAAAAGAAAAATGGATGGCCAAAATAGAATGAGGATAAAAAATTAAAAAGAAACTAATCTCTGACCCTTAGAGAGTATGTTTTTTTTCCTTTTGGTAAGCTAAATATTTTATATTGATAATTTAGGAAAATGCAAGTCTAGAGAGTCATTTAATTCCCTAGTTTTCTACTAGGGAAACCAAACTAGTGGCAATGCATTAAGTCCTTGGCCATGAGATGTTTGAAATCAAAGTTTAAACAAAATATGACATATTATTTTTTCTCAAAACTAAAACTTTCTATCAAGCTACTAGGAGAAATAAGAAATCTAGTAAATCATGGAATTGTGTAGCTTATGAGGATTCAAAAGGGTCCATCTCAATTGTTTCTATAGCTTGATTTTTGAAGTTTGTTATACCAAGTGGATGAGCCAATTGAGCTTTAGTGTTATCCAATGCTTAATCTAGATCCTTCATTTGTAGATTAAACTCACTTGACATGAGCGAGATTCCATGTTTGGAATCATTGCTGTTTGTACACACTTTTCCAAGCAACTTTTTCATCTACCAATATAAATATATTGTTCATGTACTAATTTTTTCTTCCTCAAGTGTGTCCTTTAGCTAGAATCCAAGCGGTCACCTTTGTTGCAATGCTGAAATCTAAAAGACACCCTTTTTCTCCCATCACTTCCTCTTCAGTTGCTTGGATTTCAAGTTGTTTCTAGATAGGATTTTATTCACAGAACTGATACGCTAGGATTTTTTTCCCTAAATTGGGCCTACAAACCACCCTAAGCTTCATAATATGCCGAATTTTGTGAGCTCTTTTGCCTGTCATTGTTAAGAAAAGTGGCAAATGCAAAGGTTGGAATGGGATTACGTTGGAGGGAGAAGGGAAATAAACACCGAGGGGATTGAGAAGAGATGGGTGAGGAGAAAGCTAGTACTAGAGCTATGCCAAATGCAAACAATATTGTTCTTTGTGATCTATGAGAGGAGGGAAGGGCAACCAATTTTGAGGAAAAACTAACTGAATGGTTTTGGAGAATTAGAAGGGGAGGAAACAACAAATGAAACAAGTAGAAGATTTAGAACTTGGTGAATGATTAAGAGAGAAATCCTTTCCAAATGATAGTAGAAAGTGTTGATAATAAGTTCCCATTAATAATACAAAGAAAAACAAACAAACAATAACCATGAAACAATATGAGATCAATGTTTCATGTCCCTTGTTCAGACAAATGTGATTGGAAAAGTTATGATTTGACATACCTAAATCCATAAGAAATCTAATTTGTAACTCATTTAAGAGAAGAGTAACATGCCACATCCCACCTATTCATTACTGGTTAGAACAACTACAATGTATCAACAATAGTAAAGTTTGTTATTAAGTATATTACGGTAAAAATAGTAAATAAATATAGCAGATACAAAGACCATTAATAATTTTACAACATTGTTTAATTCGCAAAAATATATAATCACATAGCTTAACATTTGTGTAAATCATTTTCATCAAAGCTGAGCATTCTAGGATGCAAGGTAACGAGTGGTGCAGAATGGAAACAACTGCCGATATAGACAAACATGATTGCGAGTACAGTGGAATGCACTGTGATCGCAGTAGCATACTGGTAAAGACTATCCATTATATAGAGCAGCTTTAAAGCCTTAAATGTAAGTTGTCATTTACCTTCTCTTAAAAGATATGTCATGGTTTATGAGTATGAGCATTGTATATGAAATTTTGAGATATTTTTAGTGGAATTATGGTTTATGAGTATGAGCATTGCATATGACATTTTGAGATATTTTTAGTGGAATTATGAGTGTAAAGTATTTTATTTGACAATTCACCTTTAAGATAAATATGTATAATAATTAAATTTTATAAAATACACAGAAACCATCTAGTTCAATCAGTTATAAAATAAAAACTGTTAGCCACCGAATTTGTAAAGATAATGAAACAAATCTACTCTATTATATTAGCCCATACCCATCTTTTTGTTCCAGTATCAACTCATGGTTGCGCAGAGCCATGTCTTACAGAAAAAGACGTAAATCATATATCTAAGACATGGCACCGAAGAATCTGTTGAAATATCAGAGGGAGATCTGGTATAAAAGAGAAGAAAACCCTTGATGAATATGCTAAATCATTTGATCCGATTGTTATTGTAACTCATATTTTGAGAATATGATTAGTGTGCAATCTGGTAATCAATTACAATTAAACTACGCTCTTTAATTCATCGAAGACGAGCCATTTGGTGGAGTTTTATAGCTTGGATTCCTGTTCTCTCCTTTACCATGTCCCTGCAATAGTTTGACCAGAGCATTTTTTCCTTTACCATGTCCCTGCATTAGTTTGAATAGAGCATTTTTTGAAGCAGGATTGGAGGCTGATGAGACTTGAATGTATCAGAACTGAGACTGGAATGTATAAGCGTTTTGAATCCGAATGATGTATAAACAAAGCAAAGGAAGTGAGTGGAAATAATTGAAATTGGAGATACCGTATATAGAAATATATTTAAAATAATATAAAGTTTCAAATTCCAAACTTGATTTTAAATTCCAAATATGAATATAGATGTAAACCTATTCTCTTAACAAAATCCCAAATTCCAAATATGAATATAGACGTAAACATATTCTCTTAACAAAATCCCAAAACCAACTCTGAGCTCAACCCATTACATTAAATAAAATATTATCTCCAACCGTGAGAGATGCAGAGCTGAAGCGGTGACCCAATGATGCAATCTTTCCCTCCAATCGAAATGCTACGCAGAAAGGGAGGTCTACGTTAAGGAACCGCGCCAGCAGGTGGCCCTCCGGGAAAATGCCATAGGCCGAAAACCGGACGATTTTAAACCTAGAGGCGCGATTAACTTCTCAACGTGGCTGCAACTTAACCTGAGCAATGTTATTTTGTGAGCGATCATGATTGATTTCGACAATACCTAGGTGTTGGGAATTGCCAGAAAGTTGAACGTTGAGACTCAAGTCAAGTTATTAAGGTTTTTGTGATTTATGTTAGTTTTTGAGAAAAAAGTTTGCGTGAAAATTATATAAAAAATTATTTGTCTATTTGTTTAGAATCAGCTAGAATAAGTCAAAATAAAAAATCAGATCATGACAGCCGATTAAATAGAGATTCAAGCCATTTTAATGGCTAAATTAAAACAACTACGTTTGACTAAATCATAAATTATGTAAAAAATTATTTATATCATAATACCATTAGTAAAATAATTATATATCATTAGTAAAATAATGATTAGATGAAATAAAAAAATATATATTTAAGTTAATATTTTAATATACAAATTAAAATAGACCAGGATTAAAAGAAAGCTAAAAACTAACAACCAAATAAAAAAATTTATAAAAAGAGACTAATAATAAGGTATGACTAAAGAATGGTAAAATATTAAAAATAAAAACGAAAATTAATAAGATTTAAATAATTTAATAAAAAAAATTAAAAATATATATATGAAAAAAAAACTCAAATTCCCTTTCAAAAGTAAAAGGTGGAAAATAAAAACAAAATTACATAAAATGAAGGGACCAAAGAGACACAAACTAAAGGAAAGGGGACCACGTATAAGCCACGGGCAGAAATCTAAAAAATATAATATTAAACTACTCAATCAAACTACCAAACTTAGAAAACTGAACTAACCGTTCCAAACTTCATGGCGCCAGAGATTATGTAACCGTTGGATACTTCGCGGCCCAAGCAATTATGTAAGGGACTAAAGATGGTTTCAAAGTAAACTTCTCTTCTTCCAAATGTCCAAATCAAATATTTTCGAAACAAATGAGTCGACGTGGACGTAATAAAGTATACCATTCATTATTGTCGAGCCTTTTGGGCTTCCAATCATAACTGCCGACATGTCGAGCAGCACAAGGCTTGTTAGACACATTATTTCCCTAGTCCTCTCATAGCACGGAAAAATGTCGTGGTCATTCTTGCAACTATTTGTGGCCAGGATCCCAATCCCTGATTGTAAAAATATTCGGGAACAAAATACATAAACATTTAAAAATGGAACAAAACTCAGCCATATCCTTCAACTTTTTAAGTACATATAATTGTTTGAAGAAAAACTATGCGTACGTTAAGGCCTGGGTGAGCCGTCTTGGTTAATCTCGAGGTGCCCCACAGATCCAACAGTAAGATGACCACCACCATTGTCGAGGGTATTTAAATATTTTAAGTTTCAGATTTTTTGTTGGAGTCCTGCAAAACTCTTTTTCTTTATTTTGAAATCTTGATATTTGGGGTTAATATTGATTTTTGATTAACACTACAAAAGAGTTCTCGAGCCCTCGGATCGTAAAAAGTTAACATTATTTAAGAGCAGGTTATGATTTCCCCCAAGATGAAAGAAAACAACTTCTTGGGACGGGGTCGAAGTTGTTACTCCATTTCCACAATTGTGGTTGTGGCACCTTTCTTCACCGGGATTAGTAGATGCACTACCTTCCGTACTGAACCAATTATCAGAGAGAATAGCACAGACTTAAACACTGAACACAGAAAACTAGCCTTTAATCAATGATTAATCAGATATTTATACAACATAGAGAAGGTTTTGGAGATTAGTTGGGGTAGTGGCTTCTTCAGGAAGCTTGTTCATCTGTCAAAGATCTCTAGAACCTGTATTTAAAGCTTTGTTGAATTTTGAATGTGGGTAGTTGGAATTAGCTCCTTCCAACACTCCCCCTTAATTCCAACTATATAACAAACATACTCTTAATTGATATACCTGGTGGTCTAAGTCTTAGCTAGGCTTACAACATAATTTGGATTTTCTACAATGCACAACTTACTTCTACACATTTCAAATTTAGCCTTTCCAAGAGGCTTGGTGAATATGTTAGCCACATTTTCATTTGTATTACAATATGATAAGTCAATTTCTTTTGATTGCAATTTTTCTCTTACAAAATGATGTTGTGTCAATGTGTTTTGTCCTTGCATGATATATAGGATTGTTTGCCAATTTGATAGTGCTTTGATTGTCACATCTGATTACTGTAGGTGCTTGTTGTGTTTCTCCAACATTTACTGTAGGTGCTTGTTGTGTTTCTCCAACATTTTCAAGTATCTTCCTAAGCCATATTGCTTCACAGGTAGCACTGCCTAATGCTTTATACTCAGCTTCAGTGGATGACAATGAAACAGTTGGTTGTTTCTTATTTCTCCATGATATTGGTCCTTAACCAATATTGAACACGTATCCAGTAGTATATTTTCTATCATCTAGATTTCCAGCCCAATCAGAATCAGAATAACCTGCCAATTCAACATCAAATTCATCAGTATACATAATACCAAAATTAAGTGTTCCTTTCAAATATCGAAGGTAGCCATGAACTGACTAAGTATGCTGACAGAATATGCTATATCTGGCCTGGTAGTGGTGAGATAGTTCAGACTTCCCACTAGTTGACGGTACATAGTTCCATTCACCTCTTTGGTTCCATCATCACTGCACAATTTGACATTCTGTTCTAAAGGAATAAATGTTGCCTTGCATTCAATCATATTGAATCTTTTAAGGATTTCCCTTGTATATTTGCTTTGTGTGATTAGTGTCTTACCAGGTTCCCTCCAAACTTCAAGACCTATACAATAATGCAATTCACCAATATCCTTCATCTCAAATACATGTGACAACTGATTTTTAATTTCTTCAATCAACTTGCATGCATTTCCTGTTATGATAAGATCATCAACATATACAGATATTAAAGCAACATTCTTGCCTTCATCTTCCTTGATGTACAAGTTAGGATCATTTTTGCTTCTCATAAAACCTTTCTCATAAAAGAAAGAATCAATTTTCACATACCATGATCTTGGTGCTTGTTTCAAGCCATATAAAGCTTTATTTAACCTGCAAACCAGATGCTCCTATCCCTGTTTTACAAACCCTTCAGGCTGAACTAAATAAACTTCTTCTTTTAACTCACCATTCAAAAATGCAGATTTGACATCTAACTGATGCATTTTCCAATTATATTTTGTAGCTAATGCAATCATGATTCTAGTTGTGTTCAACTCAGCTATAGGTGCAAAAGTATCTTCATAATCAATTCCCTCATTTTGTGAATATCCTTTTGCAACCAATCTAGATTTACGTTTATCAATACTTCCATCAACATTAAATTTAGATTTATAAAGTCATTTGCATCCTATGGGAACTTTGTTTTTAGGCAGTTCTGTTAATTCCCATGTGTCATTCTTCATTAGAGAGTTATATTCTTCATTCATTGCATCTCTCCATTCTTCATATTCTTTAGCTTCTTCATAGCTTGAAGGTGCTACAACATTCATAACAAGAGACATTAATGCATAATCTTTATACCTTACAGGTACCTGACTTTGACGTGATGACCTTCTTGGAGTTTTACTGCTTTCATCTTTCTTTCGGCTTTGCAGAGTCTCCTCTCCTCTCTTTGGAGTGTCATGACTGCTTGATGCTACTTGCTCTTGAACTTGTACCTATTCCTGTGCTTGTTTTTGTTCTTTTTCACTTAATTTGACATAAACATCAATATCATGCCATACACTAGTATTATTTATTTTATCATCTTTATTTGCATTCTCATGAAACACCACATCCCTACTTGCAAGCAATCTATGAGTACTAGGATCAAACAACTTGTATGCTTTCTGATTATCACAATAACCAATAAATATGCACTTAATTGACTTTGCATCAAGTTTTCTTCTTTCATCTTTTGGAATATGAGCAAATGCCTTGCAACCAAAAACTCTTAAATGACTCACTTTTGGTTTGTACCCATAAAATGCTTCAAAAGGTGTTTTAAGCTCTAAACTTTTGGTTGGACTCCTATTTTTCAAATAAACACTAGTATTAATGGCTTCAACCCAAAAATCATTAGAGATATTTTTACCTTGAAGCATATTACGTGCACATTCAACTAGTGTTCTGATTTTCCTCTCAGCAACTCCATTTTGCTGAGGTGTATGTGGCACTATAAATTGTTGCAGAATCCCATTGCTTTTACAATATTGGTTAAATTCTCTTGATTTGAATTCTCCCCCCTGATTAGATCTCAAAATTTTGATGTAATTACCAGTTTTTTTTCCACCATACTCTTAAATTATTTAAAGTACTCAAAAACATCACTCTTCTTTCTTATGAAATAAACCCATGTATACCTAGATCTATCATCCACAAAAATAAGAAAATACCATGCTCCACCAACAGATCTAGTTTGCATAGGTCCACATACATCAATATGAATTAATTCAAGTATTTCCCTTTGCCTTTTTTCTTTATGTATAGGAAATTCCTCCCTATGTTGCTTGCCAAGTACAAATGCTTCACATTCAACATGATCATTCTTCAAGACAGGAAGACCTTCAACCATTGTGTTCTTTTGAAATAGCATTAAATCTTTGCGATTTAGATGTCCATACTTTTGATGCCATAATTCTATTGTTGATATTGTTGTAGATGCCAACGCTTGATGACTTTTCCTAGTCGCATCCAACTTATACAAGCCTCCAACTCTGGTTCATGTGGCAATAACCTTGTACTGATCTTGAATGTCTTTTACTACACACTGTGATTTAACAAATTCCACCTTCAAATCTTGGTCAGTAATAGTAGAAACAAAAATTAAATTCTTTTTTATATCAGGAACATACATCACATTATGGATCTGTTTCTCTTGTCCATTAGGCAAATTCACACCTATTACTCCATAACCTTGAACTTTAAGTGATCTGTTATCTCCTAGACAAACATATGTTCCATCAATGTTTTCATAATATTCATCAAACCACTCCTTATTACAAGACATATGGAGTGATGCACCAGAATCAATGAACCAAGCATTCTTATCATCATTTTCCATAGACAATGCAGCATTAGAAACAAACAATTTAAGATTTTTAAATCCATCATTGATTGAGGTATCCTTGTCCACAAAATTTCCATTATGCCTTCTGTTTCTTTGCCTAGACTCATTATATTTCCTTTTATAACAATCTTTAGAATGATGCCCAGGTTTGCCACAATAATAACACTCATCATTTCTCTTATGGATTGGAAATTTAGACTGTGTCATACCTTTTTGTTTTGCTTGAAACTTGCCTCCTTTGTTCTTGTCCCATGGCTTGCCTCTGTATGGATATTTGCCCTTAGCCACCAATGCCAAATCTGAACTGCTAGAGCCCAAATTAAAGCTCTTCATCCTCTCCTCCTCTTGTAGAAGAATTCCTGTCAATTCATCAAATGTAGGGGGTTTCTCTCTAGCTGCAAGACTTGAAACAAAAATTTGATAATCTTGCACTAAGCCATTTAATGTGATGGTGACTAAATTAGTAGTAGACACCTTTTCAACAATATCTCCTAACTTATCACTTAAATATTTGACACGAGATATGAAATTGCTTATATTTTCATTTGCTTCCATTTTTAGAGATAAAAGCTTAGTCCTCAAAAACAAGATCCGGTTTGTATTTGTTGTTTCATACAAACCCTTCAACGTTCCCATGTTTCTTTTGATGTCTTGCAATCTCTGATGTGAGGAATAATGTTGTCCTTTACGGACATATGCAACAACACCTTTGCATTTGTATCCCTTCTCACCCAATCTAGAATAGAACCTGCAACAGTGGGTTTGGGCTCATCCCCACTCACAATGGACTACAAATTATTACCTTCTAAAATAGTCATTAACTTGAATTTCCAATTCACATAATTTTCTCCATCAAGTTTGGTGGATTCATTCAAATAAGCATCAGGCAACAAATTTGCCATGATGAAAAAAACTTTCTCCAATCACCAAAATGCCACCAAATCTAAATCCAAATGCACCAAATTTCAGTAAATCTCAGAAAACTTTCACCACACATTAAATACCTTATCACTTTATTATAATCTTCTCATTAAAAATAAACACCCCCTTTTTAAATTTAGTCTCAACACTTGAAATAAAGCAAATCTTTTAAAACTTCTCTAACAACATCTTTTAACTCAAATCACTTTCACTTTTTTTTTCAAATAGCAGACAAGCACTTCAATATCACACATTGCAAGTAGAGTGTTGGCCTCTGCATCACCTATGAAAATTCTCAAACCTCAAACCTTGCATTATACCTTTACACAATTCAGACCATGGCAATGGCAGAAAAAATACTCATCCGCTTCATCGAATACAACAACGCTCTTTCAACAGTGGCATCGTGATTCTTTCAACCACTAGTCGGACGCTCCATACTTCATTCAGCTTTTCACTCGGCAGCTTCTTTCTCTGATAAGCGGTGGCAGCGGATTCAGGGCTCTTCCTTTTTTCTCAGATAAAAACAACACAGGGTTTCCAGCAACGACAGAGGCAGGTTCCTCGCCAATCCACGCATGACCAGCACGCAGGTCAACCATGCTCTGGCACGCAGAGTTAGATTTTCCTCGCGCAGCCCTCCAAGCGAGCAACAGCTCCACAGGGCTCTGGACAGGGGCGCGCCTTCCTCCTCACTGTTTACAAAGCACAACAGTGTCTCCAACAAGGCATAGACCAATTACACAGGGCTTACACTACACAACTCGACTTACAGATAAACTCAGCTCACAGGAACAACAATAGCTCACGGTCCCCACACTAGCGTTCTCCTCACGTTGTTCACACAAAACTACTCTTACACAAGCAAACCTCACCAGGCGGACTGCAACAAACAAACTCAACACTCAACACAGCTCACCTAACTTGCACCACCGAGCCCTCCTTTGCATGGCTCTCACCACGCTTCCGCTGCGCGGCTCTGATACCATATCAGAGAGCAAAGCAGAGAATCAAACACTTAAACACTGAACACAGAAAACTTGCCTTCATTTGCTGATTGATCAGATATTTATACAACATAGAGAAGGTTCTGGAGATTAATTGGGGCGGTGGCTTCTTCAAGAAGCTTGTTCATTTGTCAAAGATCTCTAGAACCTGTATTTAAAGCTCTGTTGAATTCTGAATGTGAGTAGTTGGAATTAGCTCCTTCCAACACCAATTTCGATCATGTGATTCAAATCAGAATTTTGTAAATAGAGATTCTTCACGGTGACATCTCCAGGCTGTCTATCGTTGCCCACGCTTCCAACGTCTATCTCCAGGCTGTCTATCTCTGATTTTCAAATGTGCATATATAACGGGTCCTCTTCTTCGGACAGCTATGACTTCCTTCCAACGTGAAAAACCTTCCCTTTTGTGGCCCTACAAGTGTCTTTTGCTTACGCGGTGTCTTGACTTTGACCCACCAAACTAATATTAAGAGATCGTTGCTGTCTTTACACGGAAAAACTTCATTCTTAACCTTTCAGAAGGCATAACGCGCACCATCCACCAAGAAAACCAACCTATCATTCCTTAATGGTATGCCACCAAGAAAACCAACCTATAATTCCTTAATGCTTGCAACAACGTTTGTGCTCTCGTAAAAAATCATTTATCTATCAAGATGAAAAATTAGATTAACTAGTTAAATAGAGATTCAAATCATTTCAATTGTTAAATGTAAACAATTATATTTGATTAGATCAGAAATTGAGTAAAAGATTATTTATATAATAATGCCATTAGTAAAGTAAAATATATTTAAGATATTATTTTAATATATATAATATGTTTGACTTAGACTAAAAAATAGAAAAAACTATTAACTAAATAAATAAAATAATATAAAGAAATAATGATTAGATAAAATAAAAAGAAATATATTGAAGTTAATATTTTTCTATACAAATTAAAATAAACTAGGATTAAAAGAAGATTAAAAACGGAGTTGTCTATAATGCGACTTTTTGAAGATTCCGGTGACGGAATCCGGCGAAGAAATTGAGGTCAAATCTTGATTTCTTGCAGTTAAAATGGTTTTTTAACTGCATATTTGGATTCAGCACTCTGAAAAACCCCTGGGACGCTTTCATTGTGCAGAAACTAGCTATCAAACTTGCGATTCCAATAATTCTTGCCGGATTTCGACCGGAAAAATCTGCCGGAAAGACTTTCAAAAAGTCGCGTTATAGACAACTCCATTAAAAACTAATAACCAAATAAAAAAAATATAAAGGGTTTAAGGACAAAAGAAAGGGATTCTCTCCAAACCTCAAAATAAGGTAAGACTAAAAATGGTAAAATATAAAAAATAGAAACTAAAACTAAAAGATTTAAATAATTTAATCAAGACAAATATGAAACTATATATATATATATATATATATATATATATATATATATATATATATATATATATATATTTATTTATTTATTTATATATATTATATTATATTATATTATATTAAAGTAAAATTTAATAAAATAAAAACAGAATTAAATTAAAATAAAAAGACCAAAGAGACCCAAACTAAAGAAAAGGGACCACGTATAAGCCATTAGGGCAGAAATCTATAAAATATAATATTAAAACTACTCAATCAAACTAGCAAAGTTAGAAAACTGAACTAACCGTTGGAAACTTCATGGCGCAAGAGATTATGTAGCCGTTGGAAACTTCACGGCCCAAGAAATTATGTAATGGACTAAAAATGATCACAAAGCAAAATTCTATTCCAAATGTCCAAATCAAATTCTTTCTAAACAAATGAGTGGACGTTGACGTAATAAAGTATACCCTTCATTATTGTCAATCCTTTTGGGCTGCCAATCAATTATTTCTAAACAAACGAGTGGACGTTGACGTAATAAAGTATACCCTTCATTATTGTCAATCCTTTTGGGCTTCCAATTATTTCCCTAGTCCTAGCATAGCACGGAAAAATGTCGTGGTCATTCTTGCAACGGTTTGTGGTCAACACCTACAAGAACTTTGTTGTGGAATATTATCAAAACTAATAAAAGGATATGAAAGAGTGTATAGTGAGAACCTTGACAAACATGGCCACTAAAACCTGCAACATTGTTTGTAGGAAGAGAAAATTATGTTTCTTTTTTCCAAACATGTATGTTAGTATATTACAATTTAATGAATATTTTTTCCTATTATCATATATGGTTTCATATTTTAACAAAACATTCGCCAAGACTTCACTTTTTATTATTCAATGAAAGATTTTCCAACATCTTACAAGATTTTATAACTCAGTGATAGATTCACCATGACTTTACAAGATAATATAATCTGGTGAGAGATTTGCCAAAAAAATTATATATACATATTATATTATTGATAAAATCGCCTCCCATTTTTCCTATGTATCATAGGGATTCACCCCTTTATTATACATATAAATTTAGGGTGGTTCTTAAAATTTTCCTTGGCAGTCTCTTAGACGATGTAGTTAGCCACCTAGAGATACCAAATACATGGCCAAAATAGAATATGTTAAGGTTGTTTCTCCAGGAAGAGAGCAACTCATCTAGGGCACATGTCTAACACATGTTTGGCACTTGTTCTGTTGTAGGACATGTGTCCCAACATGTCACTTGCCTGACATGTGGGATATGGACAAGCCCCCTGGAGGGCTGTGTCCTGTTACTTAGCTTGTAATCCTAAATCAATTAATAGTTTTTCCTTCCATTAATGTTACAAATGGGCAGGTACTATTTGCACAAACTGATGAAGTGTAGTTACTTTATCCTATTCGTTGTTTTAAAGGCTTCAATTTTTTTTTACTGGAACCATATTACTGAAATGACTCAAGTGCATGAGTTAAATTGTCCTTTATTTTAGTGTTGACAAACCGGGCTTTTGTCCTTTGATTATTCTAGAATGTAATATTATTTGTCATTCATGTTATGTAGATTTGAGTATCTCTGCAGATGGATGCATTTTACTATTGAATGGAAAACAATGGTATTTACAATGCACTGAAAGTCGAGTTAATCAACTGTAGGACTCACCTGAGGAATTCATATTCAGAGACAAGGAAGCAATTGAGAGTGAGTATGTTAGTTCCAATCTTCATCATTGGATCGATTTAATATTTGGATGCAAGCAATATGGCAAGCCAGTTGTAGAGGTATCGTTCTTTTGTATGATCTATTCATGCGAATTTTTCATTGAAATTTAAAACAACATTATTGTTTTTCCACATTTGATTCTCAAGCTCTGAATTGTTTCTTGGATAGTAGGCTGCCAATGTTTTCTACCATTTAACTTATGAAGGTGCAATTGATATAGAAGCAATAGAAGATCCATTACAATGGGATGTTGTTGAAGGTAAAATTGCAAATTTTGGGTAGACACCTATCCAGCTTTTTCGGAAAAAACATCCTAATCGAGGGCTACCCATGCCCATTGCCCATCCATTATACTATGCACTAGGCTCAATTACACTGACTTCACTAGTTTCTGCAAGCTTTCAAGAACCGGCAATAATATTGTTTGTTCGTGTGATGGAGTCAACTGCTGCACGTGTAGACTAGGGCTTATCATGCCAGTAAAAATGTGGCTAACCTCACAATTACAGACTGGAGGCAACTTCACCTCTTCATCATCATAGGTTTTATAGAAAATCAATGCTTACAAAACTTAATTTTGGTTTCCCAATTGGATCTTATTTCAGAGCATGTTTCGCCAAAATAATATGAGTTATTCATTTCCCTGGTACCTAATATGAGGTAAATGTGGATTGGCCAAATAGCATTGCTAGACAATTTGTTTGACGTCCTATTTTATATTTACTATACTGAATAGTTGTGATGAAAGTCAAATATCTTATCAAATCTGATCTTATCAGTACACATTACTCTTGACAGGAACCATTTTTTTTTGGTATTGGTTCAGATCTTAGTATTCCTCATAAAATTGGTGGTCCCTTGGTTGAGAACCTTGAGCTTGGGACACAATGTTTTTCTACCCTAAAAGTTTGGTCATCGCTTTCTGCTGAGTTTTGGAAATTGGGATAACAAATTCAGAGTTATATCTTTGAATTATGGATGCATGGTTCAAAGCATAAGGCAACACAAAGACCTGGTCAACTGTGTTTCAGGTTTTTGACAACTATATTTTCTAGCAATTCTTCTGGACATTTTCACCTACTTTATATTTTTAGAGTCCAGAGTACAACACTGCTTTTTCTTTGCCATTATTCTATGTCTGGGACCTGATCGTGTTTGTTAACCTAGTGATTTAGCTATGTGGTTCTCATGTCTTCTTCAACTATTAATTTCTAACATCTTTTTTTTTTTTTTTGGAGTCCACAATGCAATATCGACAACAGCCATTAGCTAAAATGGGCAAAGCCTAGGCTTTTTATTCTCTAGGAAGATGGATATTTTGTACTTCTTTGCCTTGGTATCTATTCTTAAGTGGGTGTTGGTTTGACTTGATTATTCTACATACCTAGTTATGTTGTCCATCAACCTACATTTTCTTCTGCTAGTTTATCTGAGTCCAAATGTTTGCTTCCTACAGTATATTTTCCTGATTTTGTAGTTTCAGCTCAAGAGAGTGATCTCCCAGAATATCCACTAGCATATTAAAATTTTCTTTCTTAATTTCAGTGGCAATGGATGGGAGTATTATAGTTACTGGCAGCCATGATACAATAGTTATGGTATGGGAAGTTACTTCGCCTACTAGAGCTGTTAATAAGAAAGTATGAGATGCACAAAATATCCCAGATCAGATTCGGAAGATCATATGTTATCAGACAACCCTTGCCACATTCCTTGTGGACATGATGATGTTGTCACTTGTGTAGCTGCCTGCGTGGAGCTTGACCTTGTTGTCAGTGGATCTAAAGATTCCAGTTGTATACTTTATGGCCTTGTAGGTATGTAAGGTCTATTTATCATCCAAATGGAAGTGCACTATCCAGGATGGTAGTATCACGACATGGTCAAATTGTATTATATTATAATGATGATCTGAATCTACTTCTTTACTCAATCAATGAGAAACTTCTTGTAACTTCTGAAACAAATGGTCGTATTAATTGCATGGAGCTCAGCAGTTGTGGTGAATTCTTAGTTTGTTCAGGGGATAAAGGACAGATAATATTACGATCCATGCATTCACTTGAAATTGTAAGCCGATATGATGCAATGTGAAAAGTTATTTTGGCCTCCTCGTTTATTCATTAGAAACTCCCCAGCAGTGTAAGAGTAGTCTTCTTCAAAACACTAAATCAAGGACGTTTGCAACAGGGTAACTAAGTTGGTGATTTATGGATTCAACAAACAACATAGAATGGCCAGCTGAGCAATGGCCTATAGTTGCTTCAAGTCTTTTATTTCAAAATATCAAATCATAGGCATTTGCGGCACAGTGTAGCTAAGTTGGCAAATTAGCTTTGGAGGGATAAAATGGATCCAACATTCAACATACATTAGACCAACGAATCCATTGCTTACAATCACTTGAAGTTATTTTATCAAGTTTCAAAGCTCAGGAGTTTCCATGGTAACTATGTTGGCAGCTTTGTTCTCAAGTAATACAATGGATTCAACATCCAAAATACATTGGTCATTTGAGCCATGATTCATAGTTTCTTCAGGTCCTTTTTTTTCACATTTGTTTTCTCGCCTGAATGGTCATATGTTTGATTAGTATGGTGTAGATGGGCATTTATTTCTGATGTTATTTTAACAGCAGATGATTTCCACATGCCTTGGTTTACTCATGCAATTTTCATTCAAAAAAAAAAATACAACTCAAGTGAATCTCTTATTCTAATGCACTAATGGAAATATTCGTTTAAAGATTGGTTGATGTACAAGATACCAAAATGTGACAGATATATACAACCTTAACTAACATTATAGTTTAGTTTGGTTGAGAAGGTCATTTTTCAGAACGTCATCTAGTTCCTTCCTTGGCTATTAATATTATTATTATTTTGTAAGATTGGTAGTACCTTCTCATTTTCGAGTTTTTACATGTCCGTTATTCACCCCATTTCCGGGGAGGGTAGCACAAGAATCGAACCCAAGATCTCCGGTTCGGTGAGACTTCATTTCCACGGCCATTGCCACTTGAGTTACCCCATGCGAACATTATTATTATTATTATGATTATGATTATTACTATTATTATTATTATTATTATTATTATTATTATTTTATTTATTTATTTTAATTTGTACTTGATCCTTGCAGAGGTGGAACTACAACATGTTTTGAAAGGTTCATAGATTGATACATAAATGTGCCTTAAGACCAGCTAACTTGGTATTGGAAGATTAGCATAAGCTTTGAAAAGGACAAATAAGTGACTATGCTACATAAATTCAGTCTACATAGTGAAATTATTTTGAGGACATTGGCAAGGAAGAATGATTTGGCTACCTTTTGTATCATTCCAAGTGAAAATAGAACTGGAATGACTTGTTGAGCTGCTGCGTGATGCCTAAAAATTAATCTAGATACTTGTAACAATTTAACAATCAATTGTACATTTGTCTACTATAATTTATTGCCAAATTCTACACATTCTTTTAATCCATGGTGCAAGTATGTCTCTATGTCTTTGGTCAGCATTTCAAACTCTAGTTGGGGTGCATGTGTATGGAGATATGTATCATGTGGATTTTTTTATTTTTTTTTTACTCCCATCTTTTTCAGGAATTCTCATAGATGTTGGATGTTGTACACTATTGTTTGGCCAGTTTTCACCCTTATTTAAAAACAATCTTGTAGACTAGAGAAGCCAGTCAACAATCTTTGCAATTGATGTAAATATTAATTCTTTGAAGTCACAAGAAACTTCAAATCTAGCCAAGTTGTTGCTGTTATAACTATTGGATTGTTTATATGAAGTTCTCACTGATCAGAATTGTCCATTATATCTGCATTTTCAATAGACTTTTCTGACAAGGTAAAGTATAAAACTAAAGTGTTGTTCTGCATTAGACTTTAACGTGCGGATTTTTACTTTATAAGATGCATTGATTACAAGTCTTGATACTCATGCAGGTTAATGTTATGTGAAAAAATAATTGGATCATTTTATGTTTGAGGATGGATGGAAGGGAAGATTCAATAATCATCAAACCTATCAATAAAGCAGATGTGCACAGAATATGTTCGGGACAAGTTATTCTAGACCTTTCAAGCACTGTTAAGGAACTTGTAGAAAGTATCTTGGACGCAGGAGCAAGCAGAATTGAGGTTAAACTAAAAGAGTATGCAGGAGAATCCTTTGAGGTTGGAGATAATGGTTGTGGTATTTCACCTGACAATTATCAGAGTGTGACTCTCAAGTATCATACTTCCAAGATTTCAGCTTTTTCTGACCTGCAATCATTGACTTCCTTTGGATTCTGTGGAGAGGCACTAAGTTTAATTTGAGCTTTGGGAGATGTGACCATTGTAACTAGAATAAGGCATGAAAATGTTGGTACACAATTGACAATTGACCATTCAGGTTTGATTTCTTCCCAAAAAAGTATGGCACATCAGATTGGTACTATTGTTACAGTGACAAAATTGTTTTCATCTTTACCTGTAAGGTATAAGGATTTCATTCGAAATATTCGTTGAGAATATGGCCGACTTCTGTCCCTATTACATGCTTATGCTCTTATTTCCACAGGTGTCCGATTTGTCTGCACTAACGTGACAGGAAAAAATGCCAAGAATGTGGTTTTAGGAAAACAAGGAAGTGGTTCCATCAAGGATAATATAGTAACAGTTTTTGGTACCAAGACACTTGCATGTTTAGACCCTTCAGATATATGTGTCTCAGATGGATGTCGTCTTGAAGGATTTCTGTCTAAGCCCGAATCTAGAAGTGGAAGGGCTTTAGGAGATAAATAGTTTGTCCATGTGAATGGCCGCCCTATGGACATGCCAAAAGTGACGAAACTTTTGAATGATCTATACAAATCTTATAACTCTCAGCAATACCCTATGGTCGTCTTAAATTTCATCCTTCTCACTACAACATATGATGTGATTGTAACTCCAGACAAAAGAAAGATATTTCTTCATGATGAAGGTCCTCTTATGTCTACTCTAGGAGAGTCCTTAGAAAAATATTATTCTCCTAATAAATATACTTATGCTATTGATAACTTTGAAAGTGACTCGCAGTTGAGGCACACATGCAGCCCATTGTTACCATCACAGAATGCAGAATACAAGGAGAAGCAACCGCATGAGAATACACAATGGGAAAGAGGCGGTTGGCTCATGTCTCCCATAGCAGTGACGAAGAAGATGATAACAACATTCCTGCTTCTGATCCCACTGCAAAACCCACTTCAGAAAAAGAAAAGGAGAAATACAAAGAAGAGGAGAGATCAAAGGGTAGCGGCGAAGACCAAGGTCTGGACCTGAGACCCTTTGGAGAACCCATTAGAAAATCCAGTAGGGGACGAGGCATCACAGTGCATTTTTCTGCATTTGAGCTCGATGGAAGTCGATATGAATTGGAGGACCCTGTGTTGGTAACCCCAGAAGAGAAAAGAATTGAGAAGCCATATGTTGCTATAATAAAGGATATAAAGCAAGCAAAAGATGGCTTTCTTGCTGTTGTAGGCCAATGGTCTTACCAACCCGAGGAAGCTAAAAGGGAAAGGGGAGGAAGCTGGCAAGCACGTGATGCACGTGAACTATTTTATAGTTTCCATCATGATGAAGTGCCTACAGAATCTGTTATGCACAAATGTGTTGTGCACTTTATTCCACTAAACAAGCAACTTCCTCCCCACACAAAGCATCCAGGCTTTATTGTGCAACTGGTTTATGACACAGTTGTAAGAAAACTTTGGAAATTAACTAACAAATATTATGAAGACTCGAAGCAAAAAGAAATTGATTTGCTAATGAAAAAAAAACTCGCAAGGCTTTGGGAGAACTCCCTGATGTTGAGTCAGATGAATTTTCCCCTGATCTAGAGGAGTTTGAAATGAACAAAAGACAGGTTCAAAGGAAGACTGTGACACCTATAAACACACTTAGAGATGAATATGCAACAGGGAGATCAAAACTGTTTGGAAAAGCAGAAACACCAGGAAGCTCTATGAATGATGGACAGCAGGGAAATGCTTCTGAGACTTATACCATTATGTTGAATCAAAATGTACTAACTGGAGTGAAGTCACGTTATAGATGGTTGGAGAAAATCATGGAAGGGGTGAAGCATATATGCAGTTTAAATAGATGGATAGATTCTCAAGACAAAATGCAAGAAGACACTGAAGTGAAAGATGTTGATGCACACATGCATCACATTTAAATAGGGAACTTGAAATACAAGATTTCTGAGTTCATGATCTGATTATTCGGATGAATATTGTTTACTACTTCGATGACATGATAGGAAAGATGCTAGGATGGGGATATCAAGAGGGTACTACTTGCTTTGGTTTTGTCTATGACCTTCGATAAAGTAACCAGCCTCAAGGTCCAGATTTTGAACCTAAGTTCTGATACCACATGTAAGGTCCCCTCCTAGGGTCCTCTACCAGATCTATATTCTCTAATTTTACATGAAATAAAAGGGCAATAATTTATTTCTGACAAGGCATTTAAACGATGATAATTTACCATTTAAAATCTAATTCCTACAATTTAAATAGTGAACATTTCATTTCAATCACTTACATGAGTAATATATGCATAGAGGAATACCTGTACCGATAGCCCGGTGGAGATGCCTTTGAGCTACTGCTCCTGCTGGAAATCTCCTCCTAACTACCAACTGGATTTACCTCCCAGTCAACTAGGAAGTAGTTCCTAGCCCAGGAAATGTCCATAGGTTCCCTAGCCCTCCGAGCCTAAGTCCAACCAGATGTAGTGTGTCCAAGATGAATAATACTCCCTTCTCTCTCTCAAACAATTCCTCCAAAACCACATCCAAACCAAAACCAAAAGCAAGACCAAGGATCCCCCTTCCTCCCCTAATCCTTCCCCTTTTATGCCCCTCCTTCTATTCTCCACCTCAACCACCTCTCATTAATGTCATAACTTCTCCCTCATCATTACATTTGACTTCTCTTCTCCCAAGTAAACATGAGAGGACATTTGGGAATGTGAGATGAATATAAAATTGGGTAATTAATTAGAGAGGACCATTTCTTCTCCCAAGTAAATATTTTTTGGATGAGAGATGAATATATAAATTGGTAATTAATTAGAGAGGACCATGTCTTCTCCCAAGTAAATGTGAGAGGACATTTTGGGGATGAGAGATGAATATATAAATTGGTAATTAATTGGAGAGGACCATGTCTTCTCCCAAGTAAATGTGAGAGGACATTTTGGGGATGAGAGATGAATATATAAATTGGTAATTAATTGGAGAGGACCATGTCTTCTCCCAAGTAAATGTGAGAGGACATTTTGGGGATGAGAGATGAATATATAAATTGGTAATTAATTGGAGAGGACCATGTCTTCTCCAAAGTAAATGTGAGAGGACATTTTGGGGATGAGAGATGAATATATAAATTGGTAATTAATTGGAGAGGACTATGTCTTCTCAAAATTTAAAAATTTGGGGAGGTAAATTGGGAATAATAACAAAATTTATATCAGTACCAAATTTACAGTTTCACCAATGTAGGTATGTACCAATATTTCTTGATAATTATAAGTCCATATTTTAAGAAAATTTAAACACTTAGTAAAATTTGCAGGATAAGATTAAATAGGGAATTACAGATGACAATGGTTCACAAGGATGTCAGATTCGATGAGGAGAAGGCCATGTGAGTTTCCCTTGGGAGGGATCTTGAGCTACATGCGGATGAGGAGCTTTGAGCTCCTAAGGTTGAGGAGCCTCATATTTATGTGCAGAATCCATATGCAGAGGATCCGAGAGTGGATACATCCACTTAGGTAGAGTCTTCTAGAGAGGGAAGGGAGCGCACCAGAGAGGCTGTCAGATTGTTGGATGATGCATGGGAGAATGTGGGAGCACCCACTTCTCAGTGAAGTTGTACGAGGTCACCTGAGAGGTACACCGGATACATGGCTCCTATGGGCGAATGTGTTGTGATAGAGCCATCTTCCTTTAAGGAAGCAGTGAAACAACTGGTTTGGGTTGATGCCATGGTGGAGTATGACTCCATAGTTCATAACAGTGTTTGGGATGTTGTCCTAAGATCGGAGGACAAGTCAGTGGTGAGCTCCCATTTGCTTTACTAGGTAAATCAACCACACAATCATCTTGTCCTGAAGATGAACCATACTCGTTGGTTCAAAACACGTCGACCAAATATTCTCAATGTGATTTTTTCCGGAAACATTTCATTAACAAGGTAAATCAAGCTGCAAATGGTAGTGTAGAGAAGCATAAGGCTAGATTTGTGGCTCGTGGCTTTTCATAGGTAGAGGGGATTGACTATGATGAGAACTTTGCTCCTGTTGAAAGGTACTCATCAATCATATCTATATTGGCACTATCAGCACAGATGGGTTGGAGGATCCATCAGATGGATGCAAAGACAACCTTCCTTAATGGCATGATTGAGGAAGAGATATACATAAAGAAACCTGAAGGGTTTAAAACCTTTGACCTTGAGTCACATGTGTGCCGGCTCAAGAGAGAATTGTACAAGCTAAAGCAAGCACCCCATGCTTGGTACGCCAGGATATATAGATACTTCACCGGGTTGGGCTTAACGAAGAGTGAAGCGAATGCAAACCTGTACCACATAGTGGTGGAAGGTAAACCGTTGATCATTGTACTTTATGTTGATGATCTCATATTGAAAGGTGATGATCAGCTAATCAAATCTTGCAAGGAGAACCTTGCAAGAGAGTTTGAGATGAAGGACATGGGGATCATGCATTACTTTCTTGACATGTTGGTATGGCAAGGAGATCGGGATTTTTTATGTCTCAAGGCAAGTATGCCAACAAGATACTCATGAGATTCCTCATGGAGAGAAACAAACCCATGAAGACTCCTCTTGCATGTAACTAGAGGAAGGAGGATGTTACTTCAAGGGAAGTAGTGGAAGCTACTATTTACATGCATCTTGTGGGTTCACTCATGTACTTGGTGAGCACATGACCAGATATGTGCTATGAAGTTAATCAACTTAGTCAAGCGATGGTTAGGGCTACCAAGCTATATTGGAAGGTGGAAAAGCATGTGTTGAGATACCTCAAGGGCACTTCTCAGTATGGATTATGGTACAGACGGAGAGAGAGAGTGAAGCTTCAAGGCTTCATCGATGCAGATTGGGCAGAAAGTCCATGTTATAGGAAGAGCACATAAGGAGGAATCTTCAGTATTGGGTTAGCGACAGTTTCTTAGTACAACATGAGACAAAGATCAGTTTCACTCAGTTCGGTAGAGGCAAAGTACATGGTTATGAGTCAAACAACATGTGAGACCATCTAGATGAGGAATATCCTAGTTGGTTTGTTTGGTCAGCAGATGAATCCAACTATGATTTACTATGATAATTAGAGTTGTATGAAACTCTCTAAAAATATAGTTTTTCATGATCGGTCCAAGCTTATTGATATCCGATATCATCATGTCAGAGATTGTGTATTGAGGTGGATTATGTTGTTAGAGTACATTCCCACGGAGGAGAAAGATGCTGATATTTTGACAAAGACATTGTCAAGATGTAAATTTGAGTTTCACAGAGACAGGATTGGGGTAGTTGATAAACCCTTTCTTGTTGAGAGGGAGTGTTGAGAAATGGAAACAAGAAATTCCAGTTTAAGTTTTCATTGAATTAAACTGAGAATTAAAATCGAATTCTATTCTCATAACAACTTGTAAATAGTTAGTTAAGTTTAATTAACTTAATTAGCTTAGGAATTTCGAGTTGGAAGTCTTTCTAAAGTCATATGTATATTCTCCCTATATTATAGGGGTACATGATGTGTTAATTATGAGTTGTAATTAGTTAACTCAGTTTACTGAGTTAAGTCCCGTTAAATTAGTTCGAAACTGTTTGAGGAACTAATAGTGAGTTAACAGTCATTTGGTGCACTAATGCATTAACTAGTGCTAATCTAGTTAACTGAAGATTCCCTCATCAAAAACTAATGCATGTCAATTTTGAGAAAGACCCAGTTGAGACTAGAGTGCAAGGGCAGTGTACTATCAGTTATATGATTTACTGAGTTGTATAGATCATGCATGCAATCGGGAACTGAACCTTGAAGGGATTGCACAATTTTGGATGCACTGGCCTCCCATTAATATGGGATGATCAACCATAGGAATTGCACAAGGAAATAAGGACTTGGAGAGTTGTAGAATTAGTTAAGTGTTGGCCAAGAGCTTTCTTGTGAGTTGGAGATTGATTTTCCTGAGTGCTGGGATTGTTCTTGAGAGAACAAGCATTGTATCATCATCTTGGATTTATGATATATGAAATACATATAGTGGGGTTTCGAGCTATGGCTTTCCCACGATACTTATTGTGTTATGTGTATTTGATTATCTTCCTCTTGTCGATTATTGTTTTCATCGATCTATTGGCTTTCGTTGGTTGATAGTAGAAGTAGTTTCTTGTCTCTTTCTTTAGTACATTGCATGAGCTTGTGAATCTACAGGATTTTCTGCATGGTATAAGAGCTAGATGTGTAGAAATATTCTACATCGTCCCCACCATCTCGCTTCAAGGCCGGAGTGGTGTCTTTCTCAGTGGTAGGCTGAAGCACAACAAGGCCAAAGTGCATGAATGCTCTCTTTCATTTTCTAAGTACGTAATTTTTGAATCAATTCCATGAAGTTGCATGTAATTTCATGAAGGTGTGAGTTGCTATGACTACATTTAAAGGTTTTTGGTGGTGCCTTTGTGCGAGAGGCCAAGAGCAAGGTGTAAGGTCTAATTTTTTTATTTTTATTTTTTGGGGTTATAACATTTAAAAAAAATGTTGGGCACATGGTTTTTATACATGTAAAAAAAGGCATCATTTTTAAAGAAAGGAGGGTTTTTTATTAAAAAAACAAAGGGGATCTTGTTTTTTTGCATCAAATTAAAGGAATTTTTTTTATTAAGAGAGCACCCATTTTTTGAGATTTCTCCTTGGATCTGGAGATAGATCTGTCTTTTAATTGCTGGAGGTCAAATTTTTTATTTCTTGAGGGAGACTTGTCAAGATGAATAACCAGATGGCAGAGGAATATCTGAATGAGAGTAATAAGATCGATGGATCCAATTACTCTAATTGGAAATTTAAGTTGTAGACCCTGTTGGAGGGGAAAAACGCATGGACGATTGCAAGCAGTGATGAGTTGAAGCCGACCCTAGCTACGGGCAGAACAACAACAGTAATCCAGGGCTAGGAAAAGAGGGAGAACAAAGAAAAAGTGTTGTTAAAATTTTCAGTGAAAGATTGTATTATCCCTCACATCCGTGAATGTAAATCAACAAATGACATCTGGAAAATGCTCAAGGACCTGTACGAGATCAAAAACACAAATCGCCTGATGTTTTTGAAAAGCAAGATTCTCTCCATCAAAATGGAGGAGAATGAGTCAGTGGTCGCATTCATCTCTCGAATCAAGGAGATTAGAGATAAGCTAAGCGAAATAGGAGAGACAATGTCAAACACTAATATGGTCACAATTACCATGAATGGTGTGATTAATGACTATCACATGTTTATCACAACTTGAATGCGAGAGAGAAAGCCCCCAATTTCAAAGAATTGACAGGAATCCTAATGCAAGAGGAAGAGAGGTGGATGACCCTGAAACCCCAAAGTTTAGATCTTTCTTTAATGACGAAGAAGAAGCCCTTCAGAGGGAAGGAAAATGTAGGATAGAATGGCGAAAGTACACCATAAAGAAAACCACCTCAAGGTATGTCCTCAAACATAAGTGATTCAAGAACCAAATGTTTTTATTGTGGTAGAGTTGGCCACATAGCTAAAAATTGCCAGAAGAAGAAGTATGATGAAGGTCACCATAAACATAAGAAGCATACAGGATACTTTGGAGATAAATATTAGAATCAGAATCTCAGATTGTTTGTATTTGATTTTTCGTTCTCTATGGAGGATGATGAAGTAAAAACTTGGTTTGTGGACTTAGGACCTTCCACTCAAATGACATGTAACATACATTGGTTTGATAATTTTAAAGAAACCAACAATGGTGAAAATATCTACCTTGGTGATGATAGAGGGTACCAAATCAAAGGGTATGGTAATGTTCTTGTCGTTTTGCTCGGTGGAAATATTAAACATATTCAAAATGTAATGTATGTACTTGGAATAAAAAAGAATATGATCTCTATTTTATGATAACATATTAGAACCTTAAGCTAGAGTTTTTTAAGTCTTATTGTGTTATTAAAGATCTGCTGGATCGTATGAAGCCAATTGCATCAGGTATTCGAGTGGGAGGATTGTATAAGCTGAATGTAAGAAGCGCACCACACCAAGCCTTGAACTCATCAGTTATGACTGCAGAAGACTTATGGAATCAAAGATTCGGTCATATCAACTTCAATGACTTGCTGCTACTTCAGAAACGAGGTATCTTCAATGATCTTCATAGTTTAAATAATGTTCATGTTGATTATGAAGCATGTTCTATTGGGAAGATGCATAGAGATGAGTTTCCTACAAATGTAGATATAAAGAAGAGAGATATACTAGAGCTTGTGCACATTGATTTTTGTGGGCCGATGCAAAAAACGTCATTAGGAGGTGCCTATTATTTCCTATTATTTGTTGATGATTTCATGAGATTTACTTGGGTATATTTTCTCAGAAAGAAGATTCATACTTTTTAATATTTTAAAGAGTTCAGAAATATGATTGAAAAACAGACAGGAAAAATCATCAAAATTCTCTGCTCAGATCAAGGAGGAGAATATGAGAAGGGTTGTTTCATCAAATACTACAAGGACCATGGGATAGTTTAGTAGTTCATATTACCCCACACTCCTCAACAGAATGGAATTGTAGAGAGGAAGAACATAACCCTTGTGGAGTGTGCTCGAAGCATGTTAAAAGGTAAGAACCTGTCTAATGGATTTTTGGTAGAAGTAATGAATACTGCAATATATTTGAAGAATAAGAGTCCACCAAAAAACCTTCATTTTAAAAATCCATTTGAAGCTTTATTAGGTTTTAAGCCTGAAGTTAATCATTTAAGAGTTTTTGGCTCCAAAGCTTTTTCTCATGTTCCAAAAGTGGATAGGAAGAAACATGATTCAAAGGCCATTAAATGCATTTTTGCTGGGTACTGTATAAATTTTAAAGCTTATAAATTGTTTATGATCCAGGTGGATATTGGTGGCCACCCACCTATTCCACTTGGACCCCCACCATTATTTCTTTCATTTTTTTAGTTTCTTTATTTGTAGCACAATTTACTATTTTTGGCAGTTTTTTGGGTCCTGAACTTCCGAAGCCGCTTTGAGGCCCTAAATGACGTTTTTTTTGGGAAAAATGGGACCAACTTGAGTCATATATCAATTTTGGCCACTCAAAAGTTGCATTCCTTGGATAGATCTTTCTAACGAGGGATTGCGCGTGTCAAACAGAGATCGTATGCCAAAGTTACAACCCCAGGAGGTTGATGTACCAAGTTACCCAAACAGGGCCCATAGTTTGGTGCTTCATCTCATATGGTTATGTTTTTGGATGTTTAGGGTTTTTCATTGTTTCTCAACAATAAATAGGCCTTCGAGCCTCATTGTAACACAATTTAGAGGCATGTAGCCACCACATCTCTTCTCAGAGATAAGCTACCATCGCTCGAGCTAGTCTTATTTCCATTCTATTTGTAAGCATATTTTAGTATTTGATATTAATGAAATGAAGTGTTATTTCTATTGCATCTTTGTATCTATGGTTATATCTATAATTTGTTTCATTCCTATTTAAATCCAGATCAGTGGTATCAGAGCAGTCTGCTCTTCCTCTATTTTTCTTTGCATGTCCCCAATGAGGTCGGGATATAAGGAGTTAGGTCTTGAACTCGTGGAACCTTTGCAAGACCAGCCTCACAAATCCCGACGGCCTCCCATGGTGGATGAAAAGAAATATGAGGGGGTAGGAGATCCTATCAAAATCTTGCTCGAAGAAGCCCTCGAGCGACAAAGGAACACGATGATGGACAACTTTACCAAGATCCTTCAGCGGCTATCCAAGGGCAACGCATCTACTTCCGGAAACTACTCGGGAAGTGCCACACCCTTTAAGTTACAAGTTAACTTTTACATTCCCATATTTGAGGGTCAGATAGATGCAAACATTGTAGATAAATGGTTAAATCTGCTAGAAGGATATTTTTCCGTTCATGATTTTTCTAGCCAGATTTGCACTTCTCAAAGCAGCCCCCCATGTCAAGGACTAGTGGGAAACCTACTGTGAGTAGAAGGATGAAAGTACGAACTCATTGTTTTCAGCCACACCTACTTGGAACTCGTTCCGGGATGCCATCAAGGAGTAGTACTACCCTGTTTGGAGCTATGAGGATAAATACATAAAGTGGACAATGATGCGACAGGGAAGGGACTAAGATGTACCGGAGTTTACCAATGTTTTTCATACCCTTCGCACGAAGTTGGGTATCAAGGATTCTGAGAAGCATTTGGTTCTCAAGTACCACAACTGCTTGCACAGGTACATCCAAGACGAGATAGAATTCCTAGACATCTCCTCGCTGGGCATAGGATATTGATATTCCATCAAGATCAAGAAAAAGTTTAAAAAGAAGAAGCGAGATTTTGGATCTACGAATCTAAAGCAAGGGAAATGTGCGCCCAAACCGCAAAACAAAGGACAAAGCCAAGGCAGGGCATCCCAGGACAACCTGCCAAAGCTGCAAGTAAAGAACAACGCCGCGAAGTAGAAGAAGGACATGGGAAAGTGGTGTAAGTTCCATAAGAGCTCCACCCACAACACAAGTGAGTGTCGGGCCAAGCAGTCACTGGTGGTCGAGCTAAAGGCTTCAGAATCAAATGCATGTTCCAACTCTGAGTCAGAACTTGACAAGGGGAATGGCAAAGAGAAGAAGATTATCAATGCGGAGCCCAATGCCACCGTTGCCACCACGAAGATCCAAAAGGAGGAACCTTAAGATCCAAAAGGAGGAACCTGAGGGTCTAAAGGAGGAGGACCACCTCTTCCACTCCCAGATGTGGGTAAAGGGTTCCCTGCTACTGTTCATTGTCAACAGCGGGAGCCAAAAGAACCTCATTTCGGCAAAGGTCTTGAAGCGGCTTGGCTTACCAACCATAACACATCAACAACCATACACCATCGGGTGGCTTCACTAAGGACGAGATCTTCGCGTGAGCCAGTAGTGTCGGCTTCCATACAACGTCAAGCCCTTCACGTGATGTTTCTCCCCTTGATGTTTGTGATGAATTGTTAGGCCAACCATACTTATGGAAGCGACATGTTGTGTATGAGTCAAGGCCTCATGCTGTTATTGTTACTTTGGGAAATAAGTTGTACAGGATACCAGAGGTAGCACCGATTACTGCCATCTCTTTGGTTACTGCAAAACAATGCAGTAAGCTCATTTCCAAAACTGGGAAATTTATTTTCCTGATGATATGCCCTCAGGGAAAGAAGAAGACAGTGGCCGCGACCTTCAGATAGGGCCCCTCCACATGGCAACGACAGATGGACAATGTCGTGGAGGAGTATGAGGACATCTTCACCTCCCTCACAGGGGTGCCCCTGCATTGTTAAATCAAGCACTCCATCGATCTTACTCCAAATGCGCCGCTGCCCAATGGACCAATCTATTGGTGCTACGTTCTAGAGAATGGCGAAATCAATAGGTAGATTCAAGAGTTGCTACAAAAAGGTCACATCCATCCAAGTTCATCACCCTGTGGGAGCCTGATCGTGTTGGTATAGAGGAAGGATGGGACTTGGAGACTTTGTATTGACTATCGGATGCTGAACAAGATCACTATCTGGAATAGGTACCTGATCCCATGGATTGATGACCTTCTGGACCAACTGAAGGGGGCAAAATATTTCAGCAATATCGACTTGAAGTCCGGCTATCACCAGGTGCCAATCGAACCCTCTAATGTGTGGAAGACTACCTTCAAAGCCAAGGAGGGCCTTTTTGAATGGTTGGTTTGCTTTTTGGGTTGATGAATGCTTCTGCAACCTTCATGAGGCTGATGGATGACATCTTGTGGTCGTCGACCTATTCTTGAAGATGGCCATTATGGCAGCCTACAAGAAGAATATAACAATATAAGCCATTGCTAAAATCATCTTTGAATGAGTGTGGGTACACTTTGGAATCCCACCGTCTATCATCTCAAATCAGGACAGCAGGTTCCTTAGTAAATTTTAGTCCAATCTCTGGTTGATGCTGGACACAAAGCTCACTAAGTCCACATCTTTCCATCCCCAAACTAATGGCCAGATAGAGGTTGTCAACAGGATGATCATACACATTCTACACATGTACAACTCAAAGAATCCACGCACATGGGATGAGATCCTTCATTATGTCTATCACAGCTATAACCGAGCTTTCCATAGCTTGACTGGCCACAACGCTTTTCAAGTGGGCTTGGGATTCTAGCCACTATGTCCCATTGATGTGGCCATACCACTTGCAGCTAATGAGGTAGATTCGGCTCATGTCCAATCGGAAGCCGATAAGGCAAACATCTTCATTGAGCACATCCAACATATCTAATAGCAGGTCCATGACATTATGGAAAAATCAAATGCCAAGTACAAGTAGCAACATGATCAACATCGAGCGCCACACAAGTTTCAGGTGGGTGACAAAGTCTGGTTACATTTGCAGAAGGAATGCCTTACCAGAGCCCATCAGAAACTCAGACCACTCCAATATGGTCCTTACACCATTACCAAGGTTGTGGGTGACAATGCATTTGAGCTCAGCATTCCCCCATTCCTTAACCTGCACCCAGTGCTCAATGTGGACTGCCTTCGACCATACTTCCCACCATCACTGGACACATCAGACATTGCAAAACCTAAAGAGCTGAATCCATATTGCATGGAGAAATCCACAACTAATCAGATCATGGAAATGTAGATCAAGAACACATGATAGTAAAGGATCCAACTATATCTAGTTGTCAAAGTAGGCCAACTCCTTCACCTGCGCAAGTGGCTCACTAGGGACCAAGTTCAGCAAAAGTTTCCTCATCTCATGGAGGAACTCAACTCAATGGGGACCATTGCTTCCTAAGGGGGAAGGAATGATCCAGGTGGATATTGGTGGCCACCCGCCTATGCCACTTGGACCCCCACCATTGTTTCTTTCAGTTTTTTAGTTTCCTTATTTGTAGCACAATTTACTATTTTTGGCAGTTTTTCGGGTCATGAACTTCCGGAGCCATTTTGAGGCCCTAAATGACGTTTTTTTGATGTGGTCACTCAAAAGTTGTAGTCCTCAAATAGATATATCTAACAAGGTATTGTGCGCGTCAAACGGAGATCATATGCCAAAGTTACTACCCCAGGAAGTTGATGTACCAATTTACCCAAACGGGGCCCATAGTTTGGTGCTTCATAACCTAGGGTTAGGTTTTTGGATGTTTAGGGTTTTCCATTTTTTCTCAACAATAAAAGGGCCTTCGAGCCTCATTGTAACATATTTCAGAGGCATGTAGCCGCCACATCTCTTCTCAGAGATAAGCTACCATCGCCCGAGCTAGTCTTATTTCCATTATGTTTGTAAGCATATTTCAGTATTTGATATTAATTAAATGAAGTGTTATTTCTACTACATCTTTGTATTTATGGTTATATCTGTAATTTGTTGCATTCCTGTTTAAATCCAAATTAGTTTAATCCCTCTACTCATGAAATTTTTGCAAGAAGAGATGTTTTATTCCATGAGCAAGTTGATGATGGAAACCATGAAAGAAGCAACGAAGAATGACACATGCCTTTTCTGGTGGAAGATGGAAGTGATGATAGGGACAACCATAAGCAGCAACAGCAACAACAACAACAACAACAACAACAACAACAACCATGACAACAACAACAGAAAAACGAAGATGTGGATGGTACATATGCATGTAGCAGGCCAAGTCCACCAAGGGATGATCATAACAGATTTGAAGTCAGTCCACTATTCAGGAGATCAGGTAGGAAAATTCAGTTGCCAGTAAGATATAGGGATCATGCTCTTATAACTAGTATGTTTTGTTGAACCCTCTAATTATACAGAAGCAAGTCAATATAGTGAATGGAGGGCATCCATGGAAGAGGAATATGAGTCAATACTGAAAGAAAAAAACGTGGGATGTAGTTGAACTACCTGAAGGCAAACAACCCATAGGTTGCAAATGGTTATACAAGCCTAAATTTAAAGTGGATGGGAGCATAGATAAATATAAAAGCTAGGTTGGTTGCAAAGGGGTACTCACAGAAAGAAGCCACAGATTATGAGGAAACCTTCACCCAGATAGCTAAATTAAACACAATCAGAATGTTAATTGCCTTAGCTACCAAACATCATTGGATGATACACCAACTAGATGTGAAATCCGCATTCTTAAATGGGGAATTAAAAGAAGAAGTGTATTTAATGCAACTTGAAGGGTTTGTTAAACAGGGGGAGGAACATTTAGTCTATAGATTGAAGAAAGCATTGTATGGACTAAAACAGGCACCCAAGTCGTGTTATGATAAAATTGATTCATTTTTCCTACAACATAGTTATAAAAGAAGCAAGAATGACCCTAATCTGTATACCATGTTTGATGAAAAGGGGAAAATTGTTTTGATTTCTTTATATGTAGATGATCTTATCATTATAGGAAATGCTGATGAACTCATTAAAGAAATCAAAGAGTAGATGTCACAGGTTTTTGAGATGAAAGACCTCAGAGAGTTACACTATTGTTTGGGTCTTGAATTCTGGAGGGATTCTGGCTAGACTTTTTTGTCTCAGGGAAAGTATGTCAGGAGTTTATTGAAAAGGTTCAGAATGGATCAGTGCAAAGTAGCATCAGTGCCTTTATAATAGAATACCAAACTTTAGAATAATGATGGTTCTAAGGAGGTCGATGCAACACTGTATAGATAACTGGTTGGGAGTCTAATTTACTTGACTACAACTAGGCCAGATTTGGCTTTTGCAGTCAGTGTATTGAGCCAATTCATGTCAAAGCCTCTTGAGAATCATTGGGCTGCAGTGAAAGGAATCTTAAGGTATCTTCAAGGAACCTTAGACTTTGGTATTAAATATACTTATTCGTTTGATGTTAGATTGACAGGTTTCTCACACTCACACTTGGCCAGAAATCTAGATGATCGATGATCCATAACAAGTTATGTTTTCAACATTGGGTTCGAGGTCATTGCATGGAGCAATAAGAAGATGAACACTATATCCTTGTTTTCATCAGAATAAGAGTATCAAGCAATGTGCGTAGCAACATGTGAGACAACTTGGTTAAGGAGACTTCTCCACTATGCCGGAGAAGAACAAAAAGATGTAACTATTATCATATGTGATAACCAAAGCTCAATCAAACTTGCAAATAATTCAGTGTTTCATAAAAACACCAAGCATATTAATACACGATTTCACTTTGTTAAGGAGAAGGTTCAGTCAAAGGAACTCCATATTGAATATTGTAATACTTGTGACAATGTTGTAGATATTTTTACTAAGCCACTTGAAAGAATTAAATTTGAGTTATTTAGGGAGATGTTAGGAGTGCTACTGAACCCTTTATCCATTAAGGGGGAGTGTTAAAGTTAATGGAGAAATGTATTCTAGGAGAGAGTCAATTCATTAGTTACGTGTGAGACTTAGATTAGGAATTTGTTCCTATTTTCTAAGTGGTTGTTCTAACCTCCCTATTTGCTTGTAAACTATTTATTCATGGCGATTAATGATGAATGTGCAGAGCGTTCTGCCAGAGGAAGTCTCCAGGTAAAACCTTCACTTGAGAGCTGCTTAGTTTGATGAATAAAGTCTTTGTCTTCCATTTCTAACATAAATGAAGCATTATCTCCAACAGTGAGAGATACAGAGTTAAAGCCATTCCCCAATGATGCAATCTTGCCCTCGAATTAAAATGGTACGCAGAAAGGGAGGTCCATGTTGAGGAATGACGCTAGCAGGTGGCCCTCCTGGAAAACACAATAGGCTGAAAACCAGACGATTTTAAACCTAGAGTGCAATTAACTTCTCAACATGGTTGCAACTTAACCTGAGCAACATTATTTTGTGAGCGATCATGATCGATTTTGACAATACCCAAATGTTGGAATTGCCAAAAAGTTGAATGTTGGAGACTCAATGAGTGACCCAGTCAAGTTATTAAGGTTTCTGTGATCTATATTTAGTTTCTGAGAAAAAATTTCTGTGAAATTCACATAAAGAATCATTTGTGGACGTGTTTTGAACTAGCCAATGTGGTTCATCATCACAACAAGATGAAAAATTAGATCATGGCAGCAGGTTAAATAGAGATTAAAGTCATTCTGGCTAAATTAAAACAACTGCGTTTGACTAGGTCAGAAATTAGGTAAAAAATTATTTATATAATAATACCATTAGTCAAGTAAAATATATTTAAGATACTATTTTAATATATATAATATGTTTGACTTAGACTAAGGGATAAGAAAAAGCTATTAACTAAATAAGTAAGGAATAACGATGGCATAAAATAAAAAGAAATATATTTAAGTTAATATTTTAATATACAAATTAAGATAGACTAGAACTAAGAGAAAAGAAAAAACTAATAACCAAATAAATAAAATATAAAAGAGACTAAGGAGTAAAGAAGGAACCTCAAAATGAGACATGAGATAACTAAAAAAAATGGTAAAAAATTAAAAATGGAAAAAACTAATAACTAAATAAATAAAATATAAAAAAAGACTAAGGACTAAAGAAGGGATTCTACCCAAACCTCAAAATGAGGCATGAGATAACTAAAAAATTTGGTAAAAAATTTAAAATAAAAACTAAAGCCAATAAGACTTTAATAATTTAATCAAACCATTAATAAAAAAAAATTCAAAAAATATATAGAAAAAAAATCAAATTCCGTTCCAAAAGTAAAAGATAGAAAATAAAAACAAAATTAAATGACCAATAACCAAAGGGATACAAACGATCCACGAGATCATGATAATGATTTTTTTTGTGATTTTTGAAATTTTGGGATCGATTGCAATGGCGTTCGATCGCGATACTGTATCTCGAAAGTTGAAGGCGAAGTCTGAAAACAAGATCTGGTTTGATTGCATCGCGAAAAACCCCAGTTGGGCATCCGTGACAAATGGACTATTCATTTGTCTTGATCATTCAACAATGCATTGGAGTCTTGGATTTCATGTCAGGTTTGTGAGGGTTCTTACGACAATTACTGTTGCCGACACTTTGCAAACTGAGGAAGGGAGCTTCCCAAGATTAGATCGAATCCCTCATGCAGTGGGGCGAATAGATCTCAGGCTATGGATAGTGCTATGGCCTAGATCTAAAATAAGATATGTCTTATCTGTCGCAGATCATTCTCTCCACACGACTGACGTGGTTAGGTTTTTCAAGTCTTGGCCAATCCACAACTCTGCTCATTGGAACGAGATAGGCTGCATTAGAACATGGTATGAGGGAGATCTTCGAACGGCCATGAGCATGTACCCAGCGGCAGTCAAAGAGGCGGCGGCAATCCTTGACATTTCATTAATCCCCGCACCCTGGTGGAAGGAAGCCTCGAGCTGAGGTCAGGTCTTTCTCCATAGATCTGATTCAGTTTGGTTTTGGCCTGATCTGGAACATGGGAAAGACACGGATCCCATTGAGAAGACAATCTTCAGAATCGAAGGGACTAACAATGCAGAACAGGAGAAGCTAGCCAGGGCTTTGACAGATGGATGGGAGCGTCTCTGGCTAGTTGAGCCCTCAAAGATGGATGACTACATATACAGGAAGCTGGGGCTGTCGAATGCAAAGATTATTCTCGATCTCTACAAGGCCATTGAGGTAGAAGCAGTCGAAGCCACTTTAGCAGGTAAGGAAGTCCTCCAGACTGGATCCCGGCCCCAGATCGCCAGTCCTAGCTCCACCAGGACAGAACCTAATCACTTTCAAATCCTCGTCAGAACGCCCACGGGGAATACAATCTTGATCTGGACTTATGCTACAGATAGTGTAATAGATCTGAAAAACAACATAGCCAACCAGATTGGCTATCCAGCAGGCAAGCAACACCTAGTAACAGGGGGCAGATCGCTATAGGACTACAGAACCTTGAAGGAGTACAACATCAAGCCAGGATCTACAATCATTCTCAATATGAGACTACGAGGAGGTGCAGCAACCAGCAAATCAACAGAAGGAGGCAGTGGGTCCAAATCGAATCACAACCCAGATCAGCACCAGCAATACAGAAGCGAAGGAGCGTCTTACAAGCATATTTTACAAAGTGGGAAAGCTCCTCCGACAGTTCCAAAGCAGGCCGGAACAGAACCAAGTCCATACATAGTGGAGCAACTGCAGCATACACCAGAACTAACAATCGATACAGCAGAAGCAGAGAAGGTATGTGACAGCTATGAAAAGCAAGCCATCATCTGCCATTTTAATGGTTTTTGGCCCAAACCCTTGGATCTGTTTCATTGGATACTCACAAAATGGTCTCTGAACTGTGAGATCCACCTCTGTTCAAAAGGGTCTTTTATAATTAAATTTCAGTCGCCAGAAGTTAGAGAGCTCGTGTTTCAGCAAGGACCATGGTTTTGGGGCTCTTCGGGTCTCTTTATTACTCCATGGTTCCCGGATTTTGATGCAAACACTTTTGTTGTCTCTCGGATGCCTATGTGGGTACGTCTTCATAATCTCCCTATCCATTTCTGCGACCAAAAGATACTTGCATGCATAGGCGACTCCATAGGTAGATTTATCAAAATGGATAAACAAATAATCGATGAAAGAATTTTTACTTTCACACGCATATGTGTGGAAGTAGACCTTAGTAAAGGATTACTGGGAAGCATAAAACTGAAACACAAATATCGCAGCTGGCTGCAGTCATTAGACTATGAAAATACATCTTTTAGGTGCAAAATATGTCGACAAACTGGACACCGGCGAAATGCATGTCCAAAATACAAAAAGAACAGCCGCAAAAAGAAGAAAACAGGAAACCATCAAAAGGGATGGAAATTCTCCTATTCTGATTCGGAAGAGGAGGAAGATAATGAGGAGGAAGAACCCGCCCCAAATGAAAGCAACCAAACAAAAACTCAGAAGATCTCCCCACAAGAACCTAAGGAATCACAATCAAGAAAGAACTCAAATTCAATGGAAATCAATGGAACTAAAAGGCAAAACTCATGAGACACCTCTGATTCAGAGAAGGAAAATCCTCAACCCAACGAAGAAAATCCACTTCAACTTGTTCCCATAATTCCGTCGCAAGGAGAATGGCGAAAAGTTGAGAAGAAAAAGGGGAGGAAATCATGATTCCTCCCAATATTCTCTTTTGTTCCCGTTGTGGTCCTTTCTCATACTTTTGTTTTTGTTTTTATTTTTTAAGCTCTCCACCTGGACGGGCAATGGCCCGAGCTTTCCTCATATGAGGAGGCCGTGTATCTTATCAGTGGTCTTCCCTACATGTTTAACTAGACGGGGCTGAAATTTCTCATCTAGTGAGCTCTATGATTCGCAAATTATAGAGCAAAATGGATGCTGCGGCATATACTATGTAACTTTTTATCCTAGTAATAAAAAGTTCGATTTTTTTTTTGGAAAAAAACCAAAGAGATACAAACTAAAAAAAAGGGACCAAGTATAAGCCATTAAACCCTCGAGGCAGAAATCTAAAAAATATAATATTAAAACTACTAAATCAATCTAGAAAAGTTAGAAAACTGAACTAACCGTTGGAAACTTCATGGCGCAAGAGATTATGTAACCGTTGGAAACTTCACGGCCCATGAAATTATGTAATGAATAAAAATTATTACAAAGAAAAATTCTCTTCCAAAGGTCCACCCTGTCAACCCTTTTGGGCTTCCAATCATAACTGCCGATATGTCGAGCAGCACAAGGTCACGGAAAAATGTTTCCCTAGTCCTAGCAGTCCTAGCATAGCACGGAAAAATGCCGTGGTCATTCTTGCAACGGTTTGTGGTCACGATCACAATCCCTGATTGTAAAAATATTGTGGAATAACAGTGGGTAACTTAACCATAACTATAAGTGACACATATACATTAAAAACGGATCAAAATTCAGCCAGATCCTTCAACTTTTTAACTACTTTAAAAAAACGAGGAACTTTAAGGCCTGGGTGAGCCGCCTTTGCTTAGTGTCGAGGTGCCCGTAGATCCATCAGTAAAGACGCAAGGCAGCCACCATGGTTGAGGTACCAATTTAAACATTATAAGTTTGCGAGTTTTTGTTAAAATAGGGATAATTTTCTTTTGATATTTGTTAGTTAAAATTGATTTTTGTTTATGTTTATAGCTTCAATATTATGAAAAACTTTAAAACATTTCGATGGTAGAAAATTAATAACTCCAACTTGCTATTTCTAATAAATTCTTGCCTGATTCTGAACCAATTAAATCAGAAAATATACCTAACGAAGTCCAAATTATATAGCAAATAGCCTACGGCTCCTTAGTAAACATGGAATTGACAACTTTCAAGAAGCTGTCCAACTCCTCAACATCTTTCTTGTATTTGATTTCCATTCCTAAATCAACTTTCCCTCGCGACGAAGGTACTACCCACACAGGAAGCCTTCTGTCTGTACACATTTTCCGACAAGTTGAGCGGGTTTATCACTCTCAAATGTTTTTTCCACTCATGACTATGCCATGAAATCAATACAAAGATAGGAATCCGAGGTTTCATAATGACATGGCTCAGTCAATTCTTCTTCTTAAAGTTGAAGAAGTTTGCCATTACACAAAATTTAACAAAATTTAAAGTTGAAGAAGTTTCTTATTACACCAAAACCTGCCAGTATACCGTGTTTTTAAACTAAAAATAAAGATACCAAATTTATTTGGTATCGGATTTCCAAACTATAAATTATAGATTCCACAAAGAAGCTGTAATTCCTCCAACAAAAATGGAGATACCAAATTTGGTGTCTCTGGGGAAATACCTGGTCAACGTCGCTTCCAATTGGTAATTAGAATTGTAATTTAAGGAATCATCAAAAGCAAAATCTTCCTTCAGAAGCTTCACCTTCTGGTTGCTACCTGCGCTGCCAACAATGCGGAAGCCCTCGACTTTGGTGGGCTGCCCAACCAGCATTCCCTATTAGCGCACTATTGCCACGACGAATAATTATTAGAATTTTTTTGAATGAATTGATTTTAGTGCTTTTTTTGAAGTTTTTCGGGTGGTTTTTTTTGTTTAATTTCTCTAAAATTTTATAGGAATTTATTGAAATCACAAGTTTGATAGATAATCAGTCCACATTCCAAATGCCTTAGGGATTTTTCAATGTGATGAATCCATATATACCCTAAAAAATCAGTTTAAATAATACACATTAAAATTTCACCTCAATTTTGTCCGCATCTAAAAAATACCACTAAACAGCCCATGCAGTCTAGCCAGGCATACCAGTACCAAATAATCAGACGGTTTTGTGATACCGGTTTTAAGTTTTCTGAACACCTAGAATAATAGTGTACTCAAAGACCTAATAGAACCCAGAAACTATACTGCCCATTTCAACAGTTGGATTAGCACCGAGTGGCGTTGAAGGAGGCTCTAACAGTTCGGAAAGGCCGAGGCCAAAAAGAGGACGGTGGGCTATACATCGTGGTTTGTTAGGATCTTTGGGAAAGCGTGAGTTTGTTGCTGGATAGCAAGTAAAAGAGACAACAACGTGCGCCATAACTCGCGGGCTTCCCGAATCGAACCAGCTGGCATCAAATTTCACAGATTCCAGATTTGATTTTCCGTTAAGATTTCCTGAGATGAAAGCGAGCAACTGTCGGCTGCAATTGGGTAGAAGTTTCGCGTACCTTATTCAAATAAAGGTGATTGGAAAAGTTGTGATTTCACATGCCTAAATCCATCAAAGATATGGTCTATAACTCATCCCAGGGAGGGGCAGCATGACACATTTCTCCTAGTCATTACTTGTTGGGATAGCCACAATGCCTCCCTTCCACATCACCCGAGAAGAAGACTCTTTAAGCTTATGCTTATATATGACAGATACGTATACTTTTATTTTTGAATATATGATCTAAGTAAGTAATTACATTTATATTTATCAGTAAAATTTCAAAAAATTTATACTTTACTCTTAAGACATAAAATTAATAAAATAGTCGCATATTGTGGGAGATTGGGTTTAAGATTTGTTTAAGTCGCATGTCTTTTGAATGGGTTTTGTTATGGTTTTTTAATTATATTTTATCACTTTAAATTTATTTTAATTTTGGATTTATTAAAAGTGAAGGAAAATTAAATTTATTAAATTGTAATTTTTTGAGTGAAAAAAACTAATATTTATAATACAATCTTGCGCTCCAACTCAGTGAATCTAAATGGTATTCAGTAATGGAGGTCGATGAGCGCGCAGGTGACCCTCTCTGGAAAACGCCATAGGCCGAAACGTGGACGATTGCAAACTTAGAGGCGGCCATTAACTCCTCGACGTGGCTGCAACTTAACCTTAGCAATGTTATTTTGAGAGCGATCATGCTATTTCGACAATACCTAGATGTTGGAATTGCCAAAAATGTTAAAAGTTGGAGATTCAATGAGTGATCAAGTCAAGTTAATAACAAGAAAAAGTTAAGTCAAACGAGCAGTTCGAAAACTCAACTAACCGTTGGAAATTTCATGGGCCAAGAGATTATGTAACCGTTGGAATCTTCATGGCCCAAGAAATTATGTAATGGACTAAAATACATTGCAAAACAAAATTCTCTTCCAGAGTACCAAATCAAAACAAATGAGTGGGACGTTGAGCTACTAGATTATAGTATTCATTATTGTCAACCGTTTTGGGCTTCGAATCATAAGTGCCAATATCGTCCAACAACACAAGGTTTCTTAGACACATTATTGCCCTTGTCCTCGCATAGCACGGAAAAGTGTCGAGGTCATTCTTGCAACTATTTGTGGTTAGGATACCAATTCCCGATTGTAAAATTATTGTGGAATAACAATTGTTAACTTAACCATAACTATAACTGATACATGAACGTTAAAAATGGAACAAAAGTCACCCATATATCCTTTAACTTTTTAACTACATATAATTGTTTGAAGAGAAACGATGGGTACGTTAACCGTAATTGTTAGTCTTGAGGTGGCCCACAGATCCAACGGTAAAACGCAAGGCCGCCACCATTCTCGAGGGTATTTAAACATTATAAGTTGCGGAGTGTTTGTTGGAATCCAGCTGAACTCTTTCTCTTTATTTTATTTTTAAGTCTCAGATATTGGGGTTTAAATTGGTTTTTGATTACATGTATCGATTTAAGGCTCTTAAGTTAACATTATTTTAAGAGCAGGTTAAGATTCTCCGCCGGATGAAGGAATATAACTTTTAATTGTGAGTGGTTATTACGGTAATTCCACAACTGTGATTGTGAGTAAAATTGTTAATAAATATAAGCAGCGTGCAACGACGAGAGGAAGCTCAAGAAATTGCCGAGGAGGAATTTCAACCGCTGGATTAGCAGATGCACTACCTTCCTTACTGAACCAGTTCCAATCACCTGATTCAGCTGAGAATTTTGTAAATAAAAGCCATCATTAGATTGCTTCATAAACTGTCGGGGATATGGGTCTACAGATTCTTCCAGGCCGTCTACCATTGCCCACGCTTGCAATGTCTAGCTGGGTTCTCTGATTTTCAAATGTGCATATATAACACGTCCTCTTCTTCGGACAGCTGTGACTTCCTTCCAACATGACGAACCTTCCCTTTTCTGGACCTGGGCGTGTCTTTTGTTTACGCGGCGTCTTGTCTCTGCCCCACCAAGCTAACACTAAGAGATCGTTGCTATCTTTACATGGAAAAACTTCTTTCTTAACCTTTTACAAGGCATAAAGCATACCCTCCATTAAAAAAAACAACATATCATTCCTTAAATGTTTTGCGGTTACAGATTCACCATGTAGTTAAAAAAAAAGCTTCCAACAACATTAATGCTCTCATGCAAGTAATCAATTATACCTTGATCGACTCAACAGTGAATAAAGTTGAAATATGCAGCAATCATTTTAAGACGCCTATCACATGTTATGACGATTATGGCAATGAGATGGAATGAAAATAAGATGGAAAACTAAGGTAACGCACAACACACTAACAACGTCTAACCTTTGTAAATAAACCAATCATGGAGGACTCGCTATTGCAATCGCTACATAAACATTTCACTTTCCTATTTATGCTCATCATCTATATACAAATAATACATTAATCATATATTTACATAGGAATAGTAGTGGGGGTGGTGTTGCAATCATAGATTTTTTTTTGAAAATGTTATATTTATGGATTCTTTTTTATGAAAATGTTGTAATATTATTGTAGATTTATTTTAATTTTGTATTTATTGAGTTTTTAGAGTGATCAAATTTTTTAAAATATTTTTTTTAGTTTACAAGAAATTTGATCTCTCAAGTCTTTCATAAACCCAACATTAAAATAAATCTATACTGATTATAATTATATATATGTGTGTGTTAATTTTATTTTTAATTTTATATAATTTGATTAAGCAAAAATATTTAGATAACATAATATAACAACAAATAACATCAGTCTAAATCTATATCAATTTCGAATTTACTAAAAATGAAATATCTTAAAATACAACCTTCTTTTATAGTGGAAAAAATTATTACTCTCAAAATAACTCTAAAATTAAAATAAATTAAAATTAATTTCTATAAAACCCATCATGTAAATACATATGCTTACTAAATCTGACATTTTAAACTCAATAACCTCAAAATAGTTTTATAAACCCATCTGCCTATATGTCGGTGTTTGCGGGTACATACAAAGCCTGGTTAAGCGCAGGGGCACAACGAAATGTTATCCACTTAAAAATTGTCGATATAATTAACCTAAAGGATCTACTTTGTATTTACTTATAACCTATTGTTGATTTTACTCATAAACTTTGACGGACCAATTGGACTTGGGCAAATTATTCTAGAAATTTTCACCGAGTTTGGGAAGTATGACGCACGTTCATCATTTTCTTCAGACCTCCCCTAATTATAGGATGGAAAGTTGGGTTGCTTTGGATTCATTAGAGAATGGACATGTAAAAGTCCTTGGAAGAGCAGTTCAAGGGAGGACCAGAAAAGGAGAAAGATCTTGTTTGATGGCGCATTTTAATGCTTCCTAAAAGTGAAAGCGCTAGGCAATAGTTAATGGAGCTGGTGACTTTGATGAAGTGGTGGGGAGGTTACGACTCCAAATAATTCAGAAAGTAATTTTGTAAATTAAGAGTTGGAGTGAGACGCAAATAGCTGAAATGGATGGAGCAAGGACAACGTCTATGGAACGTGGTTGTTGTTTTTGGCCATATCAGTTTGAATGAATGCTATAGTGTCGATATGGGCATTGGTTTTGTTTTAAATGTATAAGGAAGCCAGTGAATTAAATCATTTATGGAGGTGTGAAAGCGTATGGCTATTCATCTTGCATGACTATTGATCGCTGCAAGGAGTCAATTCCTTTGTTAGAGATCAAGAGAGCTCTTCCAAATGATGTTATTGAATGATATGAACATAGCCAGGCACAACAAGCTGTAATTGAAGCCAAAATTGAAGGTTTGTTTTGCTGGAAATAATCACACTATGTCAACTCACCAGAACACCGCCTCACCACCACCGCCATGACCCGCTAGACTTAAAGTGGCGCCATTGCCTTAACCTATTCAACGTCGTAAAGGCAAATGACCGACTTAGTTTTATGTATAAAAGTAAATGAACAAGCATAGAAGGATACACAAAGTCCGAATTGTACGCAGTTGTAGCTACTTGATGTTTTGTAAATTCATGTGTGGTTTTATGCTTTAATTGAATAGTCGTAGCTGTGTTTTGAGTGTGTTATTCTTGTGTTCTTGTTGTGCTCCGTTGTTTGCTCCGAATCCTTTCAATTGGTATCAGAGCCAAGGTATCAGAGTTGAGTACGAGAGAATTTAAGAACCTCTTGTTTTGTGGAGCCATTGGAAAGAGTGCATGTGTGGAAGGGCCACTGAACTTGAGTAGAGAAATTTTGACGCTGGAGTGGCCTGCGACATGAGTTAGCATGTGATACAAGAGTCAACGTGTCTGGTATGTGTGTGGTTATCTTGAAAAGTTTTTTTCTTTTTCCTCGTTAGGAGTTGAACGCATATATAACCAGTAACCTGGAGTTGTGTTGAAGCTTTATATGTTGTTGGAAATTTCTGGTAATTTCAAACAAAATTCTGAACAAAGAAAAATGCTCTGTTTTAAACTAGGAAATTTAAAAATTTGTTTGCTGAGCACAGAGATTTACATCCACAATAAAAGCTTTGTATTCATTTAATAAAAACAACCTGTTACAAAAGGATCTTCCTCTTAACAGAGGGATTAACCAGAGACTGCTTCACATGCAGTTCCAAAACAAAAAAAAATTACTCTGTCTCTCCAGAAAATTACTCTGTCTCTCACAAAAAAAAATCAGCTTGTAATTTTTTTCATTCTCTGTTCCAGCTTAAAAAAAAAAATTACACTGCTGTGTAAAAACCCCTTTTTACTTCTTGCTCTCAGGCTGCCTATTATATTTTCATTGCATTACATTCAACCAGCAAAAATTACATTCGTGATCTATTCTTCCCTTTTTCTTCTTCGAAGTGCTGTGCATTTTCATTACACATATACAATGAACAACAAACAAAAAAAAAACTTTACATACATTGACTTTTGTTTTACGTATACCCTAAAACAAACACCCATGAGAATTAAAAAAATAATAAAATTAAATTCTACCTACATTTACTGACAACGGTAAATTCAATAAATGTTTCAGCATGGCAATACATTCCTTTTATAATTAACCCTGTCATACGGCTGCTACGGAGGTCAAACAAAAATATGTGCAGCTGCTCTCTTAACCGTAGATCTGTCCCAAAACAATCGGACGGCTGACGCAAATATCGCAAGGCTCAACTTGCAGAACTTTACCTGCCGGGGAATGGTGGTTTTGAAAAGTACTGTCCAGACACGCGTCAATTGATGATTGTGATCGCTGCCCCCTCCAGAAATACGGGTGTTCAGCAAAAGCAGTGCGGGGAGAATCCATGGTGGTTTTGGCATCGTTGTACAACAGTTGCACGGTAATTGAAATTAATATTTCAACACTCCCCTTTAATTTCAACTGCTGGGCTATTAGTCATACCCAGACATTTCCTCAAAAATTCAAAGCTTTTCTGTCCCAATGGTTTGGTCAGAATGTCTGCAACCTGCTCCTGAGTTTTCTAGTGTTCTAAAATAATTTCTCCATTGTTCACCAATTCCCTGATATAGTGAAACTTTGTGTCAATGTGTTTCGTTCTCTTATGAAGCACAACATTCTTGGACAATGCAATAGCTGAGCTATTGTCACAAAAAATCACCGCTGCTTTTACTTGCTCTTGGCATAAGCTCCTTAACATCCTTCTCATCCAAATTGCTTGACATGCTGCTGCTGTAGCTGCCACATACTCTGCTTCTGCTGTAGACAATGCTACAATAGGTTGTTTTTTAGAAGCCCATGAAATTGCTCCTGAACCCATGTGACAAACATAACCAGATGTGCTTTTCCGATCATCTACACTTCTAGCCCAATCACTATCAGTGTATCCAATTAAATCTGAACATTCTGAAGTAGTATATAAAATGTCAAACCTTTTAGTACCTTTAACATACCTCAGAATTCTTTTTGTTGCCTGCCAATGTGCTTCTTTTGGCCTCTCCATGAATCTGGAAATTAAACTAACAGCAAACATTATATCCGGCCTAGTTGCAATCAAATACATGAGGCTGCCAACTATGCTTTTGTACAAACTAGGATCAAAATCCTTGCTGCTGTCCTCTTTGCTGAGTTTTAATCCCATCACTGTGGGAGTGATTGCTGCCTTGCTCTCCATCCTTTTCTTTGATGTCGAGGGTGGGTTCTCCCTCACATTTTTCAAATCCATTTTCTAGTAGATAGGAATCTATCCTACTCTACCACGCTCTTGGTGCTTGCTTCAGCCCATAAAGAGCTTTCTTCAATCTGCACACTTTGTGTTCTTGGCCTTTCTTTTCATAGCCTAGAGGTTGCTCAATGTAAACCTCTTCCTTTAACACTCCATTTAGGAATGCTAACTTCACATCCATTTGGTAAGCTTTCCACTTGTTTTGTGCTGCTATGGACAGCACTGCTCTCACGGTTTCCAATCTTGCAACCGGTGCAAAAGTTTCTTCATAGTCTCTCCCATACTGCTGCTTATATCCTTTGACAACAAGTCTTGCCTTATGCATTACTCTTCGTTTTGTAGACCCATTTAACTCCAATGACTTCTTTTCCTTTTGGTAGTTCAACTAAATCCCATGTCTTGTTTCTTTCTATGGCACTGATCTCCTCATCCATAGCTTCTATCCATTTCCTATCCTTAATTGCTTCTTCGAAATGAATAGGGTCATCAACATGACAATATAATGAAAACAAAGAATTCATACCTTCATTTGCTGCCTCTTGTTCATAAATGTCACTTAAATTTCTGAACTTCTTACCTCTTTCATTTAGTGTACAAGTGCTTAAAGAAGCACTTGAATTTCCTCCTTGTGGTGTGCTTGGAGAAGAACTTTCATTTCTCCTCAAGGGTGTCCCTTGCTGTCCTTGTGTTAGTGCTTCTGTTTGGGGATGTATTTCAACCATCTCCTCATCATGTTCATCATGTGATAAAGAGCTCTTAACATTCACTGTTTTCTCTATGCTTCCATCCCAAGCTTCCTCCTCAATAAACTGAACATCTCTACTTACAATGAACTTCTTGGTGGATGGGTTGTACAACCTGTAAGCTTTGGATTCCTCACTGTATCCAATGAAAATACATTTCTCCCCTTTGTTGTCTAACTTCTTCCTTAGCTGATCTGGAATGTGTGCATAGGCCACACATCCAAAAACTTTCATGTGGGTGACTCCTTGCTTTCTCCCACTCCATGCTTCTTCCGGCACTCCGTTGATCACTGCTTTTGTAGGGCATCTATTCAAAATGTGCGCTGCATAATGTACAGCTTCAGCCCAATAATCATTTGGAAAATGCTTTGCCTTTAACATACTCCTCGCCATGTCCATGATTGTCCTATTCTTCCTTTTAGCAACTCCATTTTGCTGCGGGGTGTACCTAGTTGTAAATTGCTTATGAATTCCATTTTCTCTACAAAAACGTAAAAATTCCTTGGAGATATACTCACCTCCTCTATCAGTTCTCAGAACTTTGATATGCAGCCCGCTTTGGTTTTCCACAAGTGCCTTGAAATTGCAAAATCTTTCAAACACTTCACTTTTGTTCTTCAAGAAATAAACCCAAGTTTTTCTTGTAAAATCATCAATGAATGTTAATATGTAGTGGCTGCCTACAAGTGATGGAGTTTGCATCAGTCCACATAAATCTGAGTGGACAATTTCTAAGGGTGCTTTTTCCCTTATGCTTTTCCCTGATGGAAATTTTTCTCTGTGTTGTTTCCCCAAGATACAACATTCACAAAGGCTGTGTGGTTTCTCTGTCAATGGTAATCCTCTTACCATTCCTTTTCTACTCAACAAATTAAGACCTCCAAAGTTGAGATGTCCAAATCTCAAGTGCCACAACCAATTTTCATCCTTTGGTTCGCTTTGGAAAGCCTCTTGAGTCACTGCTGCAATTACTTCTTTATTTTTTAAATCTACCTTCATTCTAAGAGGGAACATCATGTTCCTTGTCATTTTCACTTCAGCAATACATTGTTTGTTGAGTGCTCTATCCATGATGGTGCATACATCATTCACAAAGAAAACATTGTAACCCTTTTGAACAAGTTGTCCAATACTTAAGAGGTTACATTTCATTCCAAGAACATAATAAACATCTGATATGGTTTTCTTTTCAGTTTTCTTTGTTAAAACTTTTACTACTCCTTTTCCCATAACAGAAACTTTATTATCAGTCCCTAGTGTGACTTGTGACTTCATGTTCTGATCTAACATAGAAAACAGGGCTATTTTTCCTGTCATATGGTTGTTGCAACCGGATTCTAGAAACCATACATCTTCACTCTTTTCTTCAGCAATATTACAGGCTAAAAACAAATTGTTCGCTGATATTTTTTCTAGTGAAATTTGCACTAGTTCTATTACTCATATCATGCTGCTTCTTCCTACATTCATTTGCATAATGCCCATATTTTTTACAGTACTAACATTGGACATTGGATTTTTCATACCTTTGTCTTTGAGAATGATGTTGTCCACTTTGTTGGCTGCTGCCTTGGCCTTGGTTTTGAATTGGATTGCTGCCTCTTCCTTGAGCATTTGCTGGACTGTTTCTTCCACCTCTGTTTTGGCTTCTGCCTCTTCCTCTCTTGTTTCCTCTGCCTTGACCTCTTCCTCTTCCAAAGGACATCTGGGTCTTGAAGGCATGCTCTAGAGATGAGTTTTCATTTCTACTCAATCTCTGCTCATGTGTTATCAGTGATGCATGTAGTTCATCAACTGAGAAGTTTGTGAGATCCTTTGTCTCTTCTATGGTGGTGACAATCACATCGAACTTTGAGGGTAGGACCCTCAACAATTTCTCCAGAATCCTCTTTTCTTTAAGAATCTCTCCATGAGACCTTATCTGTATGACCAGACTAATCACATGTGTGAAAAATGAGTCAATATTATCTGACTCCTTCATGCATAGATTCTCAAAATCTCTCCTCAGCAACTGTAGTTTTGTTGTCTTCACTTTCTCCATGCCTTGATAGGCTGTCTTGAGAGTTTTCCATGCTTCTTTGGATGTCTTGGCTACTGTTATCCTTGGAAACACACTCTCATGCACTGCTTGATACAAAAATAAGAGGGCTTTAGAATCCTTCTTCTTATAGCTCTTCAACAGATCTTTCTCTGCCTATGTCAAGTTATTAAACTCTTCTTCATCTGCTGGCTCTTCAAATCCATCCTCAACAAATTCCCATAAGTCTTGTGAGGCAAGCAAAGCTCTCATGGTTATTGCCCAATAGTCATAGTTTTTCCCATTAAACTGTGGGAGTTGAGTATTAAAGATACCCATGCTAGTGCTGGCTCCAACCATCCTTGCACTCTTCAAAATACTTGACTATGTGTTTAAAATCACTGACTATCTTCAACACAAAAAAAATCTTGAGAAATACCTTGGATTTTTGACTGAGTCTTCACTCTGCTGGAGAAGCTGCTGCAGCAAGAAATCCTTCCTTCAGCTTCTTTGACACCTTCAAAAATCCTGGACAAGCTCTGATACCACTGTTGGAAATTTCTGGTAATTTCACACAAAATTCTGAACAGAGAAAATGCTCTGTTTTAACCTAGGAAATTTAAAAATTTGTTTGCTGAAGACAGAGATTTACATCCACAATAAAAGCTTTGTATTCATTTAATAAAAACAAGCTGTTACAAAAGGATCTTCCTCTTAACAGAGGGATTAACCAGAGACTGCTTCAAATGCGGTTCCAAAACAAACAAAAAAAATACTCTGTCTCTCCAGAAAATTACTCTGTCTCTCACAAAATAAAAATCAACAGTGTTGTGTAATTTTTTTCATTCTCTGTTCCAGCTTAAAAAAAAAATTACACTGCTGTGTAAAAACCCCTTTTTACTTCTTGCTCTCACGCTGCTGCGTATTCTATTTTCATTGCATTACATTCAACCAACAAAAATTACATTCGTGCTCTGTTCTTCCCTTTTTTTTCTTCGCACTGCTGTGCGTTTTCATTACACACATACAATGAACAACGAACAAAAAAAAAAACTTTACATACATTGACTTTTGTTTTACCTATACCCTAAAACAAACACTCGTGAGAATTAAAAAAATAATAAAATTAAATTATACCTACATTTACTGACCACAGTAAATTCAATAAATGTTTCAGCATGGCAATACATTCCTTTTATAATTAACCCTATCATATGGCTGCTACGGAGGTCAAACAAAAATATGTGCAGTTGCTCTCCTAATCGTAGATCTGTCCCAAAACAATCGGACGGCTGACGCAAATATCGCAAGGCTCAACTTGCAGAACTTTACCTGCCGGGGAATGGTGGTTTTGAAAAGTACTGTCTAGACACGCGTCAATTGATGATTGTGATCGCTGCCCCCTCCAGAAATACCAGCGTTCAGCAAAAGCGGTGCGAGGAGAATCCATGGTGGTTTTGGTGTCGTTGTACAGCAGTTGCACGGCAGTTGAAATTAATATTTCAACATATGTTAAGTGAGCTTATTAAGAATCGTTATATGTAAAGTGAGTTGCTTAACAGAACCAATTATTTTTTTTGAGCCATCCCTATAAAATATACACAAGAGCTTTGTTCCAGTTTTTTTTGTGAGATTTGTTGTTTTCATCTATGGCCACTTGTGCTCAGAATTAGACTGCTTAGTAGTATTTATCTTTGAGGAGAGGAGTAAACTTTAAGGTCACCCACGAGGGCCATGCTTGACGTTTCTTGGTGGTGTATCAAACAACAGTAAACAGTGTGACAATTTCTGTTCCTGTGGCAAGATAATAAACACACATTTTTAAATATAAATTAGTGTTGTTTCTGGAGCGAGAGCCGATCTCTATGTAGTGCTGTTGGAGCACGTGAAAGAAGTTGAGTGTGTAGTGTTGTTGTTTGAAAGTTGCTGCGGTTTGAGGAAGCATGAATTTTGAGTGCGAAGGTAGAGTAGCTATCAAGTTTCCTAGTACGTTGTTGTTCTAGGAGGCCACCTCAGAAGAATTGACATTAGTGTTACTAAACCATCTGATTATTTGGGACTTGTGGGGATAACCACCTTGAATTCATGGGCTACTTTCACATGCGTTGAAGATGCCGATGTTTAGGAGCAATCTGAGGAGATATGTATAGCGTGGAGCCCTGGGAGAATTCGCGTGAAGCTTTTATTTTGAGCCTCCAAGTAATTTGATTGATACATTTATTCAACATAAAAGGTGTGTTGTTGGTCACCTGGAATTGTTTTCGAGTACTTTTTGCCCATATCTATATGGGATTCATCGAATACAACTAGCCCAATGAATGTGTTATAGCTACTACCCGCTATGGTCTTTGTCTTCCATGCATATACTTTTCTACGGATTAATTCATGGTCTTTGCATGCTCCTTGGTATTTCATTATTTCCTAATTTGTCTAGTTCATGTTTCTCACTCTTCGCTTTGTTAGCAATATCTGCATACGGATACAATATGATCGAGTATATATTGATCGTGGGTTCGCTTAAATGTTGGTGGAACGAACATAGAATGTGGATGATAAAAGGCGTGCCGGCTTATTTCTTTACATTAACTGATGTCACTGGTCAAGAAAGAATTGTTTAGTAAGGTGTAGTAACGATTGTTGAGGCATATTATTTTTCACTCTGAATTGAGCCAAGGAAGAGCAAGGTTGATTTCGAGACATTGCCTTGTGAAGAAGAACATAGCAGATTTAAAGAAATGTTTGAGTTTGTTGAAAAGGCAGAAGAGACAAAGCATGAATTCACACATAAAACATGAGCCACAACTCTTCTATTGACCACACAAAATATGATTCTTACAATGAACCTGGTGAAAGGTATTTAAACTTTTCCAACTGGCGACTTGCCTAAAATATCTTACATGCAATCACATGCAACCACACACTAAAATTCGTCTATCACTGGACTTGACTCAACACTCAAACAATCAATCACTCAATTAACTGACTCTATCTTTAGCCAACTCGTCATGTGGGAGTAATTACTATTTCTAAGACTCCCTCTTAATTATGACCGTATGACTCAACATAACTCAAACATGACTCAATTATCACTAAAACATGCCTGCTGGTTTATGTCTCATTTAGGCTTACAATGACTCAAAAATTTTACAATTTTGCATTTTCTTTTTCTCTGCTTCCAGATTCTATATCCTCGAAATTGCTTCATTCTCTGTTGAACTTTCTTGTTGTAGGCTTTATTCACTTATTGTTGCTGCAATTTTTCTTTGACTTGTTTTGAACTTGTTCTGAAAAACAATTGGATCATGTCTTCTACAACTTCCTCTTCAAATATTCGTTCAACTATGGGCTGCTACCAAAACATTGCATCTTCAAACTGTCTTCTTTGATTTGCTTCTTGTGTTTCATATTCCTAAATTTCTTTCTACCATATTTCTAGATATCAAAATCTTATCTCTTCTTGACTCCATTGCTGAAAAATGGTTTCAATGCATTCATCTTTGTCTTTCATATTATTCTTTTCACTTTCATCATCAAGCACAGTTGTTTTTTTCTTGTAATCTACACACTCAAGATCAATATTTACCATTTCATTTAATTCTTTTATTCCAGTTGTTGCTTTAAGACTCACATCAATTTGTTCTATTGGTTTTTTAATCCATTCTTCAATGAGCTTCAAATCTGCATCAAATATATTAACAACCTTTCTTTAAACTTCTTTTCCCATGCTATTATGAACACTTTCATATTCAAAAACAATGTTAAGAACATCTTTATTATGATATTTAGTGAGAGATTCTTGCTCTACCTCTTCCTTCTCTGCCTTCTTTTCAACTTCACTGAAGCTATCTTCCACTATTATGTGATCAGTGGATACTCTCATTAAAAGCTCTTCACTCACTTTATCCTATTCTTGATCATCAACTGTTGCTAGATGACATACTGCTTCATATCTTGTTGTTGCAATGGCAACTTCAACCTTCAATGTTTCATCAAACATTGTGCTTACCATATTGTCACAATCAATCCTTGTTTCAAAAAAGAAACCACATATATCATTAACATAATGATCATCCACACTATTTTGGGATATTCGAGCATGCATGTGCTCATTGTCAATTTCATTGACAATTTCAACTTCACCAAATCCATCAACTGCAGTCGAATTCACCAATTCACATATAATTTTGCAGTCATCATCCACATGTGTCTCATCACAGTGGGATTCACCATCATCGGTATCATCCACATTACAATGGAGTCCTTGAGCATTTATTTTCTCTTACCTTGTTTCATACACAAAGGCTTCAACTTCTCTCTCTTCAGTCTTTATTGCATCTTCTTTATCCATATGCATGCTTGCATAATGGGTTTCAATTTTATGGTCTTGACAACCATCATCCACTTTTGAGTGAGATTCTCCAAGCTCTGTTTTCCTCTTAGAGTCTTACTCATTTACTTTCATATCTGCAGCTGATTTCTTTGCTTGTGACATAACCTGTTGTTGCATGCCACTCTCCTTTGTGCCAAACTCTGCTTCCAAGACCTTCCATGCTTCCTTGGAAGTTGTAGCTTTTTCTACCTTGCACAAGCACTTCTCATCCAATGCATATTTTATAAAATTCAATGTTAAAACATCAAATACTACATCATATGGGTTATTAGATTCATACTCAATTAACTCTAACTCAAAGAAAAGTTAACATCTTGATAACCCAATGATCAAAATATTCAATTGTAAACATAGGAGGTGGTAGCAAATCAAAGCTACACCAATCACCCTCGATTTATTCTTTTTCTTCTACTAGACTTCTCAGTTCCTCGGCTGCGCCCAAAACCTCTCTAACCATGGCAATGATCTTTGTCTCTTCTTTTTTATTTCTTCTCTTAATATGCTTCGGTTGTGCTTTGCGACCCATGATTTCCGTCTTTCCTTTTCTTATAGCTGCTTTGCTGATTGCATGAGGTTGTCTCCCATATTTCCCCCTAAAATATATATATATATATATATAGATATATATATATATATATATATATATATATATCTATATATATATATATATATATATGATTTTCAATATGCGTCGTGGTAAGGCACAATATTCACCAAAAAAATGCTCATGCTTGACAAAACCCCAAATAATTTTGTAGACCAATGGACTTTACAAAACCCTAAATTCTCTTACCAAAAACCATTCAAAAAAATTTCTTTATACCATATATCTTTATTTTTATTTTTTCATATAAAAAAAAAAAACTTAAAAAAAAATATCTTCCTTCTGCACAAAACCCTCTTGCTACAATTAATCCTTTTTAATGATTCAAACCTTTTTAAAAAAACCATTCAAGGCAAATTTTAAATCATCTCTTTACCCCTTCTTAATTGTCATCTATTAAAAATAAATTTAATGAAACAAAAAACAACTTGAATTTCACACACAAAAAAAAATTAACGTTTAAATTTGAGCCCTCAGTTGACTTTAACACTATTCTCATGCTCCTGTTTTTAATTTTTAAACCTTCACCAGTGTTATACCCTTTAAATAAATCTTTCGTATTTTTGCCGGCTATCTGCAACATTGTTGGCTGTGGCTTATGGCAGATTTCTCCTTTGCATGCTCTATTCGGATGCACCGATGGTTCTTGATGGCCGCAAGAATAACCAATGTTCGAATTTCTGAGCCACTACACGGCCCTTCCAATTATTAGCTCTGCAAATCGACTGATCACTAATTGGTAATTGCGTCCTCTAGCTCACATAATAATAACTATAGCAAAGAAGGCTACTCACTACTTCGTTATGTTTTATCTTTTGGCTCTGATACCAATTTGTTGAAAAGGCAGAGGAGACAAATTATGAATTCACACATAAAACATGAGTTGCAGCTCTTCTATTGATCACACAAAACATGATTCTTACAATGAACTTAGTGAAGGGTATTTAACCTTTTCCAACTAGCGACTTACCTAAAATATCTTGACATGCAATCACATGCAAACACACACTAAAATTCGTCTATCACTTAACTCGACTTGACTCAACACTCAAGCACTCAATCACTCAGTTAACTGACTCTCTATGTTTAGCCAACTCCTCATGCGGGAGTAATTACTGTTTTTAACAATACGGTTACAGTATGATCGATTATATATGGATCATGGGTTCGCTTAAACGTTGGTGGAACGAACATAGAATGTGGATGATAAAAGATGTGTCAACATATTTCTTTGCTTTAACTGATGTTGATGGTCAAGAAATAATTGTTTAGTAAGGTGTAGTATTGATCGTTGAGGCATATTATTTTTCACTCTAAATTGAGCCAAGTAAGAGCAAGGTTGATTTCGAGATGTTGCGTTATGAAGAAGAACACAACAGATTCAAAGAAATTTTGAGTTTGTTTGGAAATGGAAGTAATGACCGAGTAAAGAGAATTGAACCTGTAGTGTTCAACCCATTTGTGAAGCAGCCATCATAAAATTATTTCTAGCTAGAGAGCAGAGGTGTATGTACCATTGAGTGCAACAAATTCCTTGTGGAGCGGTCAAAGCATCTGAGCAGTTGGCGAGGTGAAAATTTACTGTGGTATTATTTATAAATTTAAAGCTTTTTCTTGAAGCAAATACTCGATAGAAATCTAGTGAATAGTCCTTAAGAAAAAGGCGTAGTCATTCTACAAGAAAGAAAATGTTTGATTTTACACTGCCGTCTACATTTGGTTTCTGGAGTATACATAAAAAAATATATATGTCGTATATGTCACATCTATACTACCGCTGCAAGGCATAAGAGCTTCTTGTGGAAAACATTTGGTATTACTGCCTCTGTAAAGTTGCATTGGAGCTATAGTGATCCATTCCTCGTGCATATCAATGCTTGGTTTCATTACTTTTCTTTGGATGTCGACACATTTCCTTAACGAAATCATTGAACTAAAGAGCGTGGGACCTATAGGGTTTTTATGGGAAAAGCCAAGATGCTGAGAAATTCAAAGCAACATCAAGAGTTGTTTGACGTGTATTTTAAAGAGTCGGACGTCAAAAGGCAAAATAATTCCTTGGCATTAAAATAATACAAGAATGTGTAGATGACAACATTCTTCCCCTCATTGCAGATGTAAAGACGACAAAGGAGGCTTGGGATATCCTTGAAAGCAATTTTGGTTCAAGGGGAGTAAACAAGTCGAAGATAATAGTGTTGTTCAGCCTCTTGTAGCAGTGATTGAAGATGAAAATGAAGATGCATCTGTAGCAGTGAATGTACAAAAAGATGAAGAGTTTGGCGAATCTCACTTGAAAGTGGATCACAATGTTGATGACGTGTTACAAGCAGGAGTTGATTTTGGCATACATAATGTTACCAATGGACAAGCAACTCGTTTAGTGGATCTATCAATCAAAATTGTTTAATTTTAAATTTGATGAAGAACAATTTAGTAGTGATGAGTGGTTGCAGATGATGCAGCATAAATGTCTTATTGATATGTTGTTATTTGGCAAGAGAAACCCACTTGTGTCTAGAAACCAAGTGGAATAAAACCTCTTTGCAGAAGCAGACGTGGAGAATTAATATTATGAGACATCGACAAAGTCAAAGAATGAAAAAGAGAAGAAATCTCTCATTCCAAAGAAGAATGAACAGAACCAATATGGTTCTCAAGATGTTTTTTCATATAAACTTAACATTGATTTTCTGTGTGTATATGTTAGAAGCAACTGAGATGAAACAACAAAATTTGAAGAAGAATTAAAGTTCCTTGAATTATGGATTGAAACATCATGTGTTTATGATGTCTCCATAGAAGTTGCAACAATGAATGTTGTAGACAGCATGGATGATGTTGAATATGAAAATGTCAATGAAATATTCATGTATTGGAGTCGTGAAGAGATAAAATTCTATTATGAACTTATGCTGCAGCAAATTGATAATCAGAAGATTGATGATGAAGAACAAACTATCAAAGATGACATGTGGCAACAATCCACATACGAGCAGATTCATGAAAAAGTAGAGGACATGCTTGAAAAACTTGAAATGTTTTTTTTTCTTTTTATGATAAACAAATATTTAACGATGGAAGAGTTGAAACCACAAATGAAGAAACTAAAATTTGGAGCATACAAAAAAGAGACAAAGATGAAGCAGTTCAGAGGATATCGGATCTGGAAGAAAAGGAAAAGGAAGTCCAGCACAAGAGCTGATGTCAAAGCTTTTGAGTCATTGTAAGCCTAGCTGAGACTTAGGCCAGCATGCATGTTTAAGTTGTGTTGAGTCATGTTTAAGTTGTCAGTCGTAATTAAGGGGGAGTGTTGGAAATAATTACCGCCTGTCAACTCATCGAACACCGCCTCACTGTCACCACTGCGATGACCTACTCAGACTTAAAGTGGCACCATCGAATTAACCTATTCAACGTCGAAAGGGAAAATAACCGACTTAGTTTTCTGTATAAAAGTAGATGATCAGGCATAGGAAGATACACAGAGTGTGACTTGTACGCAGTTGTAGCTACTTGAGGTTCTGTAAATTCATGTGTGGTTTTATGCTTTAATTGAACAACCGTAGCTGTGTTTTGAGTGTGTTTTTCTTGTGTGGTTGTGTTTTGAGTGTGTTGTTCTTCTGTTCTTGTTGTGCTCCGGTGTTTTCTCCAAATCCTTTCATGTTTTATTTCCCATACTATAACATTCCATCTGAAATAGACAAGTGTGTACAAATTTTGGATTGTTCAAACCCTAAATGTTTAAATTTCTTCATTTATTCAATGTAAGAAGCCGAGTCACTTACGATTAAGTTGTGAAGAGGTTGAGAAAACGTTTTTCATGCTAAACTGAAGAATAACTCTCAACACAACAAATCCAAATAAATATAAAATTTCACATGTTTCTTCCAAATCAAAACTGTTGGCCGATTAGAGCAGAGAAGTTGGGGCATCATATGTAATGTTTGTTTCCATATCAAAATCACACCTTCACTAGAATTACAAGCATTTGGTGATCAACCTGCAAATACGGGTGGAAATTTACATGTTTTTTCCAAATCAAAATTGTTGGCACTTTAGAGCAGAGAAGTTGGGGCATCATATGTAGTGTTTTTCTCCATTCGAAATTATACCTTCATCGAAATTCCAAGCATTTGGTGATCAACCTGCAAATACGGTCATACCTCCACTGCCACCTCAGCCACAATTCTTGAATATTGGTGAGCAACGTGGAAAGGTTGTTGTACCTCCAACGCTGCCTCCTCAAGAATTTTCAGATTTGGTAATAAGTTGGTAAACATGGATGTACTTGCATTGTTACCTCCGCAACAATTTTTCAAATTTGGTAATCAAATTGCAAACATGGTTGTACCTCCCTCATTACCTCTGCCATAATTTTTCACATTTGGTTCTTAGCTTGCAAACAAGGCTGCACATCTGCAAAATTTCTTCAGATTTGATGACGGTGTTCAACTTGCAAACACGTTTGTACCTCCGCCACAAAACTTCTTCATGTTAGATGAGGGTAGTCAGATTGAAAAAATTGTTGAATATATATAATATTTATTTTTATATGAAAGATAAAATCATGGTTTCTCAAAACCAGTAACTCACACATTTACACTTTAAATTCATTATCTTATTTTTATTTTTATTTTATGTAATCTAATTAAGTCAACATATTTATATAACATTACAACATTTCTTCCATATTAAACTAAAAAGTTACTCTCAAAATTTTCCATACTAGTATAAATAAATAAAAAAGTACTCAACATTATTTTTCCAAATCAAAATTTTAACATTATTTTTTAACACATTAATATAAAATTAATCATTTCAACAACGTATCAATCTAAAAATTAAATAATTTAAGAAAACTTCGATATATTTTACATCTTAGAATATAAAAAGAAACATTTTAAATAAACACAAATTATATTTCACACAACATGTTAAAATATAAATAGAAACATTTTAAACAAATACAAATTCTATTTCACATTGATTAATAGAATAACAAACAATAATACTTGATATGATTAAACCTAAAATGTTATTAGTTCCATAATTAATAAAAAAAAACTTTTTAAATAAATACAAATTCTCTTTCACACTGATTAATAGAATAACAAACAATAATACTTTATATGATTAAACCTAAAATCTTATTAGCTCCATAATTACTAAAAAATTATAAATTTAATCGCACCTTTCATACATGTATATGGATGAGGAGATTGGAACCATGTATTGTAGGATAATTTAATTCCAACCACTTGCTAGGTGTTATAATTGACTATCCAAGTGTCATAATCTATTTTAGTTTAGTCCAATTATTTTGATTTCACTTTAGTGTCACTGCAGTCATTTATTACAAATGTCTTCAATGTAATCTTATTTCACTGATTCATAATATTGAAAAGAGAAACCATCTACTCCAAGATTTATCTTCTTTCTTTGTCATGGTATCAAAGCATAGGCTACATAAGACTCCTTAAGAGAAACACAGAGAAGAACTGCCAGGTCGCATAAGGCTCCACATAGAGAAGAAAATGTCATCAAAGTTTGTGGACAAGAGGCCGAGGAGAAAATACGAAAGCAACTTGAATGTCACACATGTGAAGAAAAAATTACATCAGTTTCACACTTGTCAAGAAAGAAAAATGCATCACTTTCTCACCCCAACAAATAAGAAAGTGCGCAAAAGTGTAAAAAACTTACCAAACTGTGAAATTTTTAAGGTCGACGCACCCTGGGAGTTGAAAGAGTGCGAAAAATTGCACATAGAACCTATGTCGTGCAAAAGACAAAGCCACCAAATTTTCAAAAAGGAGGATTACCTTTTTTAAAAGTGATGACGAGGTCAGCGTTAAGGTCCTCTCCGAACCACGAAGCACAAATTTTATTACTAGCTACAAGTATTAGGATCACGAAGCACTAAATCTGAAAAATCATTTGGCAGCACCAATGTTTGGAGGACGAAGTTTGAAAGGTCCAAAGGTACATACACATGTATAAATTCAATAAGTCGTTGTTTAATAAGCTGTTTTTTAAAAAGGGGCTTCTATCATGTTTATTTAGGTGCCTTCATATTAAAACAACCAAGGCTTTGTTTTAAATTTTTCTTAATAATCTTATGATATGCCTTTATGAAATACGATATGCCCTCATTGTTAAATTTCCATAAGGAAATATATATTTTATTAATCAAATAATGTTAGAAATAAATACGTGAGGTGTTCTCTCAAGATAGGGAAACTATCTTGGACACACAATCTGTTGGTTGGGAGAATATCTCCACCACACACAAAACTAGGAAACAATATAGGAACAGACTTATCTAGTTAGAAAGAATCACAACTGAGACAAGTTGGAATTACATATGCCAACACACCCCCTTAATGAGTACTTGTCTCGATATCAATGTGCAAAGTCTAGCTGTGGTCAAACATAACAGAAGAATATATTGACGTCCATATAAAGGAGCAACTATCCACCAGAATGCATGGGCTCCAATTGTTGCAACCATTCTTGTTGCAACATAACAGAAGAATATGTTGACCTCCAGTCTTGTAGGATTTCCTTCGCATACATGGTTCTGTCAACCATTATAACTAGATAAATGTACATGTACCTATAAATCCCTCTCCAATATCATCATCATGGGTTTTATCGAATTACTCGTAACCATGATTTGGGTTTTATCAAATCACCCTCAACCATGCCACAAGGGATCTCAGCCACCACGGCTCAACTCAACCACCAAGGCTCAACACAACCATGAAGGCTCAACTTAGCCACGAAGGCTCTCCAACCACTCTGGGCCACAAATCTACCACTAAGGCACTCCAGCCACTCTGGGCCACAAACCTACCACTAGGGCACTCCAGCCACTCTGGGCTACAAACTTGCCACTAGGGCACTCCAGCCACTAAGGCTCACCAAAGACCCCACTCAATGAGGCCAAGGGTTTTCTCGGCTAAGACTAAACCATCCCAACAGTAATCTCTATCCCACTTCACTCTTACATGTGGTTTATGGCTTACCACAAACTGACATTGGAAATACAAAGTGGGTTTTAGATTACCACAAACTGTATGGGGGTACACATACCTCGTTAGGCTTACATTACACACTTCAACTCTTGGAGTTACCAGGTACATATATTACAAAGACCACTACAAAGCATCTTAGACTTGCTTATTAATCAATGTATGTGATACATAATATATCATGAGTCTATTCCACAAACCCACACTAATTTACACAAACTCGATTATCCATCATCCTCCATTATGTGACATTTCCATTTTCAGTGTCATGTCTTTATTGTATCTTACATCCCTTGAAAACACAACGCTAATAAATTCAAAAAGGAATAGATACATTTTTGAGGAAGTATATGAGAAGTTATTTTCAGGCATAGTACAACAAAGAGAAATTCTCCATGATTTTGAGGATCCTTTGGAAAACCTATTGGAACCTTTAACAAAACTAAATTCTGTGTTGGTTATGGGTTATGAAGGCTCCAACCAGAATTTTGAGTTTCCTTTTTTTGTGTTTATTTTTCTATTTGGAGAAATGGAATGCAAACTTCAAATTAGTAGTCATTTGCATGACTGGTTGCATTGGAAATTTGTTATTACCTGATATTATAGTCATTTCATCAAATTAGAGTGAGTAGGGGTGTGCAAATAAACTCAGTGCTCTGAGCATCTTTTTCAAGCATTCTTTTCAGTTTCAGTTTCAATTTGCAATACGGTTTTCAGTTCAATGTATATTTCTTACTTCAGTGTGCATAATGGTTTTAGTTTCAGTTTAAAAGTTTCAGTCACAGAGCTCTTATGACAGAACATGTTGCAGATTTGGGATCAGCCCAATGGATTAAGCGACTAGTATAAAATATTCTTGGCATCTCACAAGGAGAATGCCATCCCTAGACGGAGCCACTGTTAGGGTCTTATAATTTTTATAGGATTGCTTGATTATAGCTAATCATTACTATGTTTGAGGTGTTGTAAATAATATTTTATCTTGCAAATTATTTCCGAATAAACATCAAGTATTAGGATTTAAGGATATTTTTGGATGAAAATGTTTGGATCATATCAGACTGCAGGTGTTTCATCAGAAAGTGCTCAGAAACAGCTTTCCAATGGTATATCCTGCGCTCAAATGTGATTCCTGGATTGAAAGATAGGCCAAAACAAAGTTGAGCTTCAAAAGTAGATAAAGGCTTGAGAACTATTTCCACTACAGTTTCAAATTATATTTGCATCTATCCTTTGTGAAAAATATTTTACCCATTATGAATATTCCATATGATTTTTAACTCTAGCCGGGACGCACATAATCACCGCCTCATAGATTTATTCCATTATCCCTTCATTTTACTGGGGTTCCCGGAAAAATCCAATGCAGGAAAACAGGTGCAACAACTGAGGGTTTGTATTATTAAGCATTAGTTTTCTTAATACAATTTGTTGGATGCCCAACTAGCTATCCAGTACAGAGAGAAACTAGGCAAAAAAAATAGTGAGATGATCTCACCCTATCATTGGAAAAACCGACACTAATCTGCATTGGAGATGAGCCTCTCCGTTGCCTCTGCGCAGTTCTACGCCACTCCCATGCAGTCATTGTGTCACTGCAATTAGGACTGCGTTGCACCTCCTTCTGATCCTCTACTGGCTGGAAACTTCATCTCTCTGGCCTCCCGGTCTCACACCTCGGCTCTAGCACTAATTCCTTATTGTTCCTCACTAGAATTTTGATCTCCCTCTGAAGCTCTGCGTGGCCCTGTGTCAGCCTCTCTAGACATCTTTCTACCCTCTCTGCCTTGTACTCTCTAGACCAAGAAAAATTCCCTCCATAAACTATTTTTGCCCCTTACTGCAAGAAATGTCCTCGATCGATTCTATAGAAACCACTACGCTACCCTCTCTGACAAATTCGATCTCTTGATCTCTCTTTGATGTATGTTCCAAATGCCATCGAAGTCCTTAAAATCCTCCAATTGAATAATCAATGGCCCACATTAGATTCTAATCAATGGCTCAAATCATTTGAGCTCGATCTTCGTCTTCTTTTAGGAGTTTCACCCTCAGTTTAATTAGTACCCTTTAATTATTTTAATCTCTTAAGTTTATACTCAGGCCTCCATTAAAAATAATTAATTATTTTAATAAAACTATCTCCATGTGGAATTTTCGAAAACAATTTATGGGTATTCTAGAATATATGTGTCCTAGCCTCCTTGCAAATTTTGTGGCTTAGATCACATTCGATGATACCGGAAATCAACACTACCTCTTAGCGAGGAATGTGCTCTAGTAATGAAACATGTTAAATTATCACCCATCTCTGTAACATCTCCCTCTGCGTTGTTTATGTCTAACATCATCAGGGCTCTAATACCATGTTATAATTTCCTGAACCCAACACCCAGTATTTAGTTCACAACAATTATTAACTGAACGGATACACAACCATATTCCTAGGAATCAAAATTACTCAATTTGAATCACATACACACAATTTATTTTTTTCCTAACGAACAATTCTTCATTAATAAACTAATAACAAAACTTACTTAGGCTCCCATCCTCAAATAATGGCTCGAATGAGAAAATATAATCACTAGACTCACTGCACTATCTTGGACCCAACACACACTCACTAAGAAGCCTCTCTCAATATTGTGATGTTGTTGGGTCTTAGCATCAATACTTAGGCTCAATTTATAACTTTCATAAGCTAAGATTGACAGTCAAAATTAGCTGGTCAAGTTAACTGAAGATAAGTGGCTTTACTTTAGTTAACTATCCTATCTTTAGTGTTCTCTACTTTAACTGAAGTATGAGTCATAAATTTAGCTTGATTTACATGCACATCTCATGCATGTCACATGCATCACATTAGCATGCGTGCAACTCACTTGCACACTTGGCATGTTGCATGCAAGCTCTTAAAGAGGAAAATCAAGGTCCTTCTATTCAAGACACAATACTAGAAGTACCTTTCAAGCTACAAAACTCAACAAAGCAAGAGTTTTAGCTACACAATTCCATGAAATAACCCCTATTGGAGAGGTTGAAAGGCATAGTTTAGTTCCTTAATGAATAGATTTCAAAGTGTAACCACATTATCAATTTATAAGTTACACTAACAAATAGGACCAAATGATTTCTCATCATCCTCAAAATATTTTGTTTTTATTTTATACACCATCTCTCTATGACATTACAATAGCTTCTTGGGTTTCATATCTTAGATCTATGATCGACATTTTTCTATAAGACATGGCTATAGCTTTAATCATGGGTTTGATATTCGCTATGTGCCATCAACACTATAAATTATCACTAATATAATAGATCTGTTTGAATAGCTTTACAATATTGGCCAATAGATGAATGTGTAACAATTTTTTATTTTATCTTAAACAAGATAGCTTTTGTTCTTGTTTTATATAAATCATTGCATGAGTTATGGTGCAGTTGTTGCCACAATGCATTTCATTGTGCTTATACTACTTACACATTTCATTGTTCCATGTTAGCTTGCATCCTAAATCCTCATCTTTGCTGAATAAAAATTAGCTATGCAAATGTTAAGTTTCAGGACAAGGTTCCTAAATTTATAGGAATTTTACTTTAGAATAAAAAATTGCTTATGAAATTCTTAATTAACTTTGATTCTACTCTCTTTATTGGTTATTTCACAAATGTTAAGTTTCAGGACAAGGTTCCTAAATTTATAGGAATTTTACTTTAGAATAAAAAATTGCTTATGAAATTCTTAATTAACTTTGATTCTACTCTCTTTATTGGTTATTTCATATATATAAATATATCCTCAACTTTGTTGAATAAAAATGATCTATGCAAATGTTGAGCTATAGGAACAAGATCATATATTTATAGGAATTTTAGTTTTGAGTAAAAAAGTGCTTATGAAATTCTTAATTAAATTTGAGTACATTCTTTTTATTTATCATTTCTCATGTGTGTGAGGTAGAAATTAGAAGAATAAAAATTTGGTTCACGCTCACTCACGTCACACATAATCGCTACAATTACAACTTTTAGGTGAGGCCACATGATACATGACTCACTAGCTCAAGAGGGTGTATTTGGACCTTGGGTCACATATTTTACATAATACTTCATAAAATGACCATAGCCAATTGACTTTCCCCGAGTACTTCTCTTGTAATATACTTAATAATTAACTTTTTATTATAATGTGCCTTTAATGTAGTTATTTTGGGTATTTGGACCTTAGATCACATATTTTACATAATACTTTAAAACATGACCATAGCCAATTGACTTGACCGATTCTGTTATAATATGCTTAATAATAAAATTTTATTATTAAGTGTCCTTAATGCAATTATGTGGTTATATCTTATTTTTGTTATTCATTTATGTTTTCTTTTATAACATTTATATTTTCTTTTATAATTTTATAATTTTTTGAAAATGAGCTGTATAACCTAGTATGGAGAAGATGTTGTATTATTAATAAAATGAAGTGTGTGTTATATCAAACTCATAATAACAATAATAAGAAATTATACAAAAAGTAATAAAAATAATAAATCAATTTAATTCAATTTGTTATATAGTAATATTTTTTTTTTAAATAAAATTAACAAATCTATAATATACTTAACATATTAAAGTAAAGTTAAATAATAATGATTCATATTCTTTCTCTCTCTAATTTTTTTACTACAGTGGAATTTGCAGTTGGGAAGGCCTAATGTGACCCCACCCGATATCATCAAGCTTGGTTGTTGCCTCTATAACCACTAGAGAACTGGCCGACCCATATTGAGCTAGAGAGAGATTCGAATAATATTATCAAGAAATAACATAACTCTATATTCATTTTGGATCTACCAAATTTGGAAAGGAATCAAATATTTTGAAGTACAAACTATTTTCTTAAATTTTACACTAAAAATTAAGTTTACATATTAAATTATTTGATCCTCTATACAGTTGATAAATATTTAATTAAAATGAATATATATTAATAAATTTAATAATAAATGTTTATTATAATTTTTTTATTTTTCCAATAAATTTTTACTTTTAATATTTTTCTAATTCAAAAATATTTTTTAAATATTATAATTTTTTTAAAGTATTTTAGATATTATAAAAAAAAAATCACATATTATATTTTAGTCATCCATCTTATATTTTTATTTATTTATTAAATTTATTTCTTTAGATTCTAATGTTGTCTTACCAACTATTATATGCATGTAGACCATGGTAGGGAGGTGGCTATAACGAGACTACAACGTCTCCATCATATGCATGACAGACTATACTATGAGAGGTGGTTGTAACAAGAGTACAATGTGTGGAGCTGAATTCAAAAATACCTAGCATAATGATTCCTGATTTAAGCTCAAATTTTGTCATGTTTTCCACCTTCATCATTGTGAAAAAGAAAATTATTATTGTTTTTTAAATTATCTATTTCAAATAAAAGTATAACTAAGAAATATTATTGTTTTTTAAATTTATGTTTTCCACCTTCATCATTGTGAAAAAGAAAATTATTATTGTTTTTTAAATTATCTATTTCAAATAAAAGTATAACTAAGAAATATTATTGTTTTTTAAATTAATTAATTTTAAATAAGAATAAAATTTATTATGAAATCATTATTATTTATTATAATGAATATTCTTAATATTAAATATAGCATAGGGAAAGCTTACAAAAATTATTAATTTCGAATAAAATAAGATTTAAATAAAATAAAATTATAAGATTGGTTAAGTTTGAATCATGAATCAATCTTCAACAAATTTTGAACTCCATTTTATTGGATGCAGTTTTTTTTGACTATTTATATACTATTATGTATATAGCATCTCATAGCATAATAATCATTCTAACTAATATTTGGGAATTGAAGAAAAAAATAGTTAAGAAAGCTAGATAATGAATGATTAAAATTGAAGCCCTAAGGGATAGCTTAATTGACTGATTTCTTGTTGCTAAGTACCTCGCTTATTGGAATGTCACGGGGTGAAATATTATCGACGCCCTTGGGGTTAGGCCTTGTTAGTTTGGTTGACGGGTAGATTCCTTTGCATTGATCTACTTGGATTTTCAGGTGGACGTAGCGGCCACTCAATGTCCATGAACAACATTAAAAAAAAATTAGATGGCCAAAATAGAATGAGGATAAAAAATTAAAAAGAAACTAATCTCTGACCCTTAGAGAGTATGTTTTTTTTCCTTTTGGTAAGCTAAATATTTTCTATTGATAATTTAGGAAAATGCAAGTCTAGAGAGTCATTTAATTCCCTAGTTTTCTACTATGAAATCCAAACTAGTGGAAATGCATTAAGCCCTTGGCCATGAGATGTTTGAAATCAAAGTTTAAACAAAATATGACATATTATTTTTTCTCAAAACTAAAAATTTCTATCAAGCTACTAGGAGAAATAAGAAATCTAGTAAATCATGGAATTGTGTAGCTTATGAGGATTCAAAAGGGTCCATCTCAATTGTTTCTATAGCTTGATTTTTGAAGTTTATGATACCAAGTGGATGAGCCAATTGAGATTTAATGTTATCCAATGCTTAATCTAGATCCTTCATTTGTAGATTAAACTCACTTGACATGAGCGAGATTCCATGTTTGGAATCATTGCTGTTTGTACACACTTTTCCAAGCAACTTTTTCATCTACCAATATAAAGATATTGTTCATGTACTAATTTTTTCTTCCTCAAGTGTTTCCTTTAGCTAGAATCCAAGCGGTCACCTTTGTTGCAATGTTGAAATCTAAAAGACACCCTTTTTCTCCCAGCACTTCCTCTTCAGTTGCTTGGATTTCAAGTTGTATCTAGATAGGATTTTATTCACGAAACTGATACGCTAAGATTTTTTTCCCTAAATTGGGCCTACAAACCACCCTAAGCTTCATAATATGCCGAATTTTGTGAGCTCTTTTACTTGTCATTGTTAAGAAAAGTGGCAAATGCAAAGGTTGGAATGGGATTACGTTGGAGGGAGAAGCGAAACAAACACCAAGGGGATTGAGAAGAGATGGGTGAGGAGAAAGCTAGTACTAGAGCTATGCCAAATGCAAACAATATTGTTCTTTGTGATCTATGAGAGGAGGGAAGGGCAACCAATTTTGAGAAAAAACTAACTGAATGGTTTTGGAGAATTAGAAGGGGAGGAAACAACAAATGAAACAGGTAGAAGATTTAGAACTTGGTGAATGATTAAGAGAGAAATCCTTCCAAATGATAGTAGAAAGTGTTGATAATAAGTTCCCATTAATAATACAACGAAAAACAAACAAACAATAACCATGAAACAATACGAGATCAAAGTTCCATGTCCGTTGAGATAAACGTGATTGGAAAAGTAATGATTTGACATACCTAAATCCATAAGAAATCTAATTTGTAACTCATATAAGAGAAGAGTAGCATGCCACATCCCACCTATTCATTAGTGGTTGGAACAACTACAATGTATCCCTCGCACTTCGCCTTATAAAAAAACCCTTCAAGCATATATATATATATAATTTTAAAAATTTTCAAACCTATACTCATATACAATAAATACATATAATTTTCATTTTGAATATATGATCTAAATAATTATATTTATAAATAAAATTTAAAATAATTTATACTTTAATCTTAATACTTAAAATTTTATTATAATAATTAGATATAATAAAAAATAAAATTAGCATGACTTGAAAACATGTTGACTGACTAAATAAGATTAGCACGACTAGATATATAGCATAAATTATAATGAGAAGTTTATTATCAAATGTATATCTAACTATTATTTAATTATAATAAGAAGTTATTAATAAGTATAGTTGCAGTGTAAGCCATACGACCTCCATCATCACATTCGCAGGGCCAGTGAAGTGTCAACAATAGTAAAGTTTGTTATGAAGTATATTACGGTAAAAATAGTAAATAAATATAGCAGATACAAAGACCATTAATAATTTTACAACATTATTTAATTCGCAAAAATATATAATCACATAGCTTAACATGTGTGTAGATCATTTTCATCAAAGCTGAGCATTCTAGGATGCAAGGTAACGAGTGATGCAGAATGGAAACAACTGCCGATATAGACAAACACGATTGCGAGTACAGTGGAATGCACTGTGGTCGCAGTAGCATACTGGTAAAGACTATCCATTATATAGAGCAGCTTTAAAGCCTTAAATGTAAGTTGTCATTTACCTTCTCTTAAAAGATATGTCATGGTTTATGAGAATGAGCATTGTATATGAAATTCTGAGATATTTTTAGTGGAATTATGGTTTATGAGTATGAGCATCGCATATGAAATTTTGAGATATTTTTAGTGGAATTATAAGTGTAAAGTATTTTATTTGACAATTCACCTTTAAAATAAATATGTATAATAATTAAATTTTATAAAATACACAAAAACCATGAAACCATTTAGTTCAATCACTTATAAAATAAAAACTGTTAGCCACCGAATTTATAAAGATAATCAACAAATCTACTCTATTATATTAGCCCATACCCATCTTTTTGTTCCAGTATCAAGGTTACCAATATTTGATACCTAGCTAATATCAACTCATGGTTGCGCAGAGCCATGTCTTACAGAAAAAGACGTAAATCATATATCTAAGACATGGCACCGAAGAATCTGTTGAAATATCAGAGGTAGATCTGGTATAAAAGAGAAGAAAACCCTTGATGAATATGCTAAATCATTTGATCCGATTGTTATTGTAACTCATATTTTGAGAATATGATTAGTGTGCAATCTGGTAATCAATTACAATTAAACTGCGCTCTTTAATTCATCGAAGACGAGCCATTTGGTGGAGTTGTATAGCTTGGATTCGTGTTCTCTCCTTTACCATGTCCCTGCAATAGTTTGACCAGAGCGTTTTTTCCTTTCCCATGTCCCTGCATTAGTTTGAATAGAGCATTTTTTGAAGCAGGATTGGAGGCTGATGAGACTGGAATGTATAAGCGTTTTGAATCCGAATGATGTATAAAGAAAGCGAAGGAAGTGAGTGGAAATAACTGAAATTGGAGATATAGTATATAGAAATATATTTAAAATAATATAATATAATCATGATCGTGGTTTCAAATTCCAAACTTGATTTTAAATTCCAAATATGAATATAGATGTAAACATATTCTCTTTACAAAATCCCAAACCAACTCTGAGCTGAACCCATTACATTAAATAAAATATTATCTCCAACCGTGAGAGATGCAGAGCTGAAGCGGTGACCCAATGATGCAATCTTTCCCTCCAATCGAAATGCTACGCAGAAAGGGAGGTCTACGTTAAGGAACCGCGCCAGCAGGTGGGCCTCCGGGAAAACGCCATAGGCCGAAAACCGGACGATTTTAGACCTAGAGGCGCGATTAACTTGTCAACATGGCTGCAACTTAACCTGAGCAATGTTATTTTGTGAGCCATCCTGATTGATTTCGACAATACCTAGGTGTTGGAATTGCCAAAAAGTTGAACGTTGAGACTCAAGTCAAGTTATTAACATTTTTTTATTTATATTTAGTTTTTTTTTAAGAAAAGTTGGGGGTGAAAATCATATAAAGAATTATTTGTCTATGTGTTTAGAATCAGTTAAAATAAAATAAGTCAAGATGAAAAATCAGATCATGACAATCTATTAAATAGAAATTCAAATCATTCTAATGACTAAATTGAAACAACTACATTTAATTAAATCAGAAATTATGTAAAAAATTATTTATATAATAATACCATTAGTAAAATAATGATTATATATATATATATAAAAGTTAATATTTTAATATACAAATTAAAATAGACTAGGATTAAAAGAAACCTACCAAATAAAAAAAATTATAAAAAGAGTCTAATAATAAGGTACGACTAAAAAGTGGTAAAATATTAAAATTAAAAACTAAAAATAATAAGACTTAAATAATTTAATCCAAAAAAAATTTAAAAATATATATATATATTAAAAAAAAAATCAAATTCCTTTTCAAAAGTAAAAGGTAAAAAATAAAAACAAAATTACATAAAATGAAAGGACCAAAGAGACACAAACTAAAGGAAAGGGGACCACGTATAAGCCAATGGGGCAGAAATCTAAAAAATATAATATTAAACTACTCAATCAAACTACCAAACTTAAGAAAACTGAACTAACCGTTGCAAACTTCATGGCGCCGGAGATTATGTAACCGTTGGATACTTCGCGGCCCAAGCAATTATGTAAGGGACTAAAGATGGTTTCAAAGTAAACTTCTCTTTTTCCAAATGTCCAAATCAAATATTTTCGAAACAAATGAGCCGACGTTGACGGTAATAAAGTATACCATTCATTATTGTCAAGCCTTTTGGGCTTCCAATCATAACTACCGACATGTCGAGCAGCACAAGGTTTGTTAGACACATTATTTCCCTAGTCCTCTCATAGCACGGAAAAATGTCGTGGTCATTCTTGCCACTATTTGTGGCCAGGATCCCAATACCTGATTGTAAAAATATTGGGGAACAACAATTGTTACCTTAACCATAACTATAACTGATACATAAACATTTAAAAATGGAACAAAACTCAGTCATATCCTTCAACTTTTTTACTACATATAATTGTTTGGAGAAAAACTATGCGTACGTTAAGGCCTGGGTGAGCCGTCTTGGTTAATCTCGAGGTGCCCCACAGATCCAACGGTAAGATGGCCGCCACCATTGTCGAGGGTATTTAAATATTTTAAGTTTCAGATTTTTTGATGGAATCCTGCAAAACTCTTTTTCTTTATTTTGAAATCTTGATATTTGGGGTTAAAATTGATTTTTGATTAACACTACAAAAGAGTTCTGGAGCCCTACAACTTCCAGTTGCAATGGGTAGAAGTTGTTACTGCATTTCCACAATTGTGGTTGTGGCACATTTCTTCAGCGGGATTAGCAGATGCACTACCTTCCGCACTGAACCAATTCCGATCATCTGATTCAACTCAGAATTTTGAAAATAGAGATTCTTCACGGTGACATCTCCAGGCTGTCTATCGTTGCCCACGCTTCCAACGTCTATCTCCAGGCTGTCTATCTCTGATTTTCAAATGTGCATATATAACGGGTCCTCTTCTTCGGACAGCTATGACTTCCTTCCAACCTGACAAACGTTCCCTTTTTGGCCCTACAAGTGTCTTTTGCTTACGCGGTGTCTTGACTTTGACCCACCAAACTAATATTAAGAGATCGTTGCTGTCTTTACACGGAAAAACTTCATTCTTAACCTTTCAGAAAGCATAACGCGTACCATCCATCAAGAAAACCAACCTATCATTCCTTAAGTCTTGCAACAACGTTTGTGCTCTCTCGTAAAAAAATCATTTATCTATCAAGATAAAAAATCAGATTAACTGGTTAAATAGAGTTTCAAATCATTTCAACTGTTAAATGTAAACAATTATATTTGATTAGATCAGAAATTGAGTAAAAGATTATTTATATAATAATGCCATGAGTAAAGTAAAATATATTTAAGATATTATTTTAATATATATAATATGTTCGATTTAGACTTAAAAAAATAGAAAAAACTATTAACCAAATAAATAAAATAAGATAAAGAAATAATGACTAGATAAAATAAAAAGAAATATATTTAAGTTAATATTTTAATAGACAAATTAAAATAAACTAGGATTAAAAGAAAGTTAAAAACTAATAACCAAATAAAAAATATAAGAAGAGACAAAAAAATTCTATCCCAACCTCAAAATAAGGGTGGACTAAAAATGGTAAAATATAAAAAGATAAAAACTAAAATTAATAAGATTTAAATAATTTAATATAGAAAAAATCATCATCAAATTAAAATTAAAGTAAAATTTAATAAAATAAAAACAAAATTAAATAAAATAAAAGGACCAAAGAGAACCAAACTAAAGAAAAGGGGACCACGTACAAGCCATTAAGCCATTAAGGCAGAAATCTACAAAGTATAATATTAAAACTATTAGGGCAGAAATCTACAAAGTATAATATTAAAACTACTCAATCAAACTAGCAAAGTTAGAAAACTGAACTAACCGTTGGAAACTTCATGGCGCAAGAGATTATGTAACCGTAAAGCAAAATTCTATTCCAAATGTCCAAATCAAATTCTTTCTAAACAAATGAGTGGACGTTGACGTAATACAGTATACCCTTCATTATTGTCAATCCTTTTGGGCTTCCAATTATTTCCCTAGTCCTGGCATAGCACGGAAAAATGTCGTGGTCATTCTTGCAACGGTTTGTGGTCACGATCACAATTCCTGATTGTAAAATATATTGTGGAATAACAGTTGGTAACTTAACAATAACTAGAAGTGATACATATACATAAAAAATATCAAAACTCAGCCAGTTCCTTCAACTTTTTAACTACTTTAAAAAAACGAGGTACTTTAAGGCCTAGGTGAGCCGCCTTTGGTTAGTGTCGACGTGCCCACAGATCCAACAGTAAAGACGCAAGGCAGCCACCATTGTTGAGGGTATCAATTTAAAACTTACAAAGGGTATCAATTTAAATCTTATAAGTTTTGGAGTAGTTTTTTGTTTGTTTGTGTTTTTTTAATAGGGATAACTTGCCCTGACGATGAACCACACTGGTTGGTTCGAAACGAGTCGACACAAGATTGGTTATGTGATTTTGCCGAAGATTTTCTAAACAATGTTATGGATCACAGAAGTCTAAATTCCTTAGGGATAATTTTATTTTTGTTATTTATTTTTTAATATTTGTTATTTAAAATTGGTTTTATTTATAATTTATAAATTCAGCACTATGAAAAACTATTATAAAAAACTTTTAGAATATTCTGATTGTAGAAAATTAATAACTTCAACTTGCTATTTCTAATAAATTCTTCCCTAATTCTGAACCAATTAAATCAGAAAATAAACCTAAAAAATCCAAAAAAAAATAAAAAATAGCAAATGCGCTACGTCTCCCTAGTAAACATGGAATTGACAACTTTCAAGACGCTGTCCAACTCCTTAACATCTTTCTTGAATTTGATTTTCCATTCCTTCATCAACTCTCCCTCGCGACTAAGGTACTACTCACACAGGAAGCCTTATGTTTGTGCACATTTTCCCACAAGTTGAGCAGGAATTTGTCACTCTCAAATGTTGTTTCCACTTATGACTATACCATGAAATCAATACAAAGATAGGAATCCGAGGTTTCATAATGACATGGCTCAGAACAACTTCCAACATCGTTCAATTCTTCTACTTAAAGTTGAAGAAGTTTGCCATTACACCAAAATTTAAAGTTAAAGTCGAAGAAGTTTGTTATTACACCAAAGCCCACCGTTGTACCGTGTTAATAAACTTTTTAAACTAGGATTTCCAAACTAGAAATTATAAAAGTGCTGTAATTCCTACAACAAAATCAGAGATACCAAATTTGATATAGGATTTCCAAACTAGAAATTATAGATTCCTTTCCACAAAGGTGCTGTAATTCCTCCCAAAAAAAAATAGAGATACCAAATTTGGTATCTCTGGGGAAGTACTTGGTCAACGTCACTTCCAATCGGTCTCAGAATTGTAATTTAAGGAATCATCAAAACCAAATTCTTCGTTCAGAAGCGTCACCTTCTGGTTGCTATCTCCGCAGCCAACAATGCTGAAGCCCTCGATGTTGGTGACCTGCCTAACCAGCATTCCCACTGAGCCCACTACTGCCGAGACGAATAATTACCTTGGGGATTAAGTTGTCCGACGATTATGCAGTCTAGCCCGACATACCGGTCTAAACCAAATAATCAGACGGTTTTGTAATACCCGTCTCAAGTTTTCTGAAGACCTGGAACAATAGTGTACTCAAAGACGTAATAGAACCCAGAAACGATATTGCCCATTTAAACAGCTGGATTAGCACCGAGTGCATGTTGAAGGAGGCTCGAAGAGTTGAGAAAGACCGAGGCCAAAAAGAGGATGGTGGGCTATACATCGTGGTTTGTTAGGATCGTTGGGGAAGGGCGAGTTTGTCGCCAGATAGCAAGTGAAAGAGGCAACATCGTGGGATATTACTCGCGGGCTTCCCGAGTCGAACCAACTGGGCATCAAATTTCACTCCAGATTTGATTTTCCGTTAAGATGATTTCCTGAGGTGGAGTAGAACAACTGCGAGCTGCAATTGGGTAAAAGTTTCGCATCCCTTATTCAGATAGAGATGATTGGAAAAGTGATGATTTCACATGCCTAAATCCATCAAAGATATGGTCTATAACTCATACAAGAGAGGGGCAGCATGACACATTCCTCCTGGTCATAGTTGGGATAGCGACAATGCGCCCCTCCCACATCACCCCCATAAGAAGACTCCTCGAGCGTATGCTTATAGATAATAGATATGTATATATGATTTAAATAATTAAATTTATATTTATCATAAAATTTAAAATCATTTATATTTTACTCTTAATACATAAAACTAATAAAATATTTAAACATAATTGTGAATAAAAAAAATTAAAAGCCAAAAGTTAAAAGCAGTTGACCTACTCTAAAGTGTCATATACTGTATCAGGGCAACTCTTATCCCAATTGCAGAGTCTCTCAACCCGCTGACATGGCTGCTTGGGCCCACCGCCTCGGTCACTGTTTGCAGTCACACGTATGTTGAGTTATTAACGGAATCGTTGTATTGCCGAAATTTTTTCCCAGCAGAAAACCTGTGCTGTACCCAGTAGCGTGTTAGGTTAAACATTTTTCCTTTGTCCTCAGCCCATTTAATGCAGGCCTCCCCGGCGACATTGTGTCTGTGGGTACCGTGTAGAAGCAAATCCAGGTTGTTGCAATTTATTTATGGCAGTTTCTATTTTCACCTCCATAGTAAAGTTAATGCTATGTCTTTACACCCTCTCACAGCCACAGACAGCCTCCTTGACGTCATGGCGTCCTTACATGCTCGACCATGGATCATGGCATGCCTCCCTCTCCGGCAATTACAGGTCACCCAGCTCCGGCGACTCTGCAGTCTGCTATGCTCCTGCCCATCGACCCCGCCCGCCTCCACTTTGGCCTCCACTCTGGTGTATTGATGAGGCACATTTACCAACCTCTACCTATGATCATCCATCCATCTAGCTGTTTGTATTGATGGTCATGAAACGCAGAAGCATGCGTAAGATAGGCCCATCCATTCCTGTGATATTGATAGCCATGAAATGGCCTCATACTAAACACAAGACCCGCCCCGCCCAAATTCTAAATTTGAAATGGCCTCATACGAAACACAAGGCCCGCCCCGCCCAAATTCGAAATTTGAACTTGTGCCGATGTATTAATGGGGTCGGCAATATTTGTTGCCCTCTACTAGTGTTCTTTTGAAACTGAAACCTGTGTTTGTAGCTCTCGCCGAGAGGGCGACCCAAAAGGATAGAAGCGCTTCACACGGAATCCACATTCGTATGTAAGTGGCATCTCTGCTTCATATCTCTTGTTCGGAGGAACTTTTCAGGCAGCGATGGACAAAATAGGCTCCGTAAATGGACCATTTGGATTGTCGTCCTATTGTTGTTCGGGATGATTTTATTGGTCGATGTTACCACTCAACTAGGTAAAGAAGCAAATTTTTGGTATTTTTCCCTTCATTTATAAATAAATTAACCTCTTCATTCCTGGCATTGTAAGTGGACTTTAGAACATCAATTGCAGAGGGAAAGCAAAACACAGAGGCAACAACAATATAACATTGGTCAATGATGCTAATTACATAGACGTCGGGTAGACAGTAGAGATAGGGAATGCAGCTGAACAAAGGTTCGGTTCTTACTTGAATAATCTCAGGCTTTTCCCAAAGCCTCTCAACAAGTCTTGTTATGAGGTTCCTGTGGCTTGGTCTTATCCTGGAAATTACAGTGGATTCCAACAATTGCCAAGCTTTTCTTACTCTATTGAGACACTCGGTATGTTGCATAGGCCAGGATTAGGAAATAGGAGTCTCTCGAATTTCCCCTGTCTTGAGGATCAACGTGCACTATTTAAAAAAAAAAGGAGTAATATATTGAGCTTGAATTGAATCTTGGTTTTTTTTTTCATTTTTCACTGTTTCTTTGGATTAAAACACAGAGGTGAGGGTTAAAAGTTGGTAACTTAAGAAATGTTCCTCCTCATCATTTGGTAGAAAATGCTCTGGGAAAAAATCATTCGGTCATTATTTACATACACTCTTCCACAGCGTTCAGTAAAAAGCACTCTGGGAAGATTTTCAGGGATTCTTTATTTGACATATATTAGCAGAAATGATGAATTCATTGACCTCTGTTTGTCATAAGGAAAAAAAATTTAAATTTTAAATAAATAAAACTATTATATAAATGGATTTTGATTAGAAATTTTTAAAATTATTATATGTTAACGAAATAAAATTATTGTATAAATATAGGTTGAGGATGACGACTAATAAGAAATTATTGAGAAAAAAAAACTTAAACTTTATTTTTATGTTTGTAACATAAAATAAAAGTATTTCAAAATGATCATAAAAGTATTTCAAAATTATCATAACTTTAATAAAATTAAATTGTTAAAACACATTGTTTTTCATATTTGAATTTTTTAATTTTATAATGTTGATAACCTTTTTTATTTCATAAGATTTTTGGAATTAATAAATGCCAAATTTCATATAACTTTGGATTGTTTTTCCAGTTTTTTTCCTTTGGGTTTTTTCATTTAATAATTTATGTTTTAATTTTTACGTCTTAATCCTTATATAAATGGATAAAAATAGGTTCTTCATGAGACTTAGATAATAGGATTATAAGGTTTTATATCAATTAATTTGGTTAATCTTTGATTAAAATAAATAAAATTATAAATTGAATTAACTAACTAATTGAAAAATAGATATAATTTTTCTATTAACTTTTATTTGTATTCTAAATAGAAATTACTTCGTTTATAATATAATTAAATTAAATTATAAAACTAACTAATTAATTAGGCTATATAATTATTACTCATTTATTCTTAGTATTTAATATAATAATATTATTATATGTCTTTCTAGTCTTTGATGATTAAAAAAGTCTATTGGTTAATTTGGCTAAATGCAAGCAATTTACATTTAATCGTAAATAGAAATAAAAATAACTATCTAATTATTTAATTAACTAATTATATGTTCCTCTCCATATCTCTTGGTCCTGTCTGGTTACCCAATCTAATGTAGTCGTTTCCCTCTATTTATATTGTAGCCATGATCTAATGTAGCTATTTCCAGGCCAAATGTAACCTACTCTCTCTATTTATACTACAACCATGCTCTGGTTCTTCAACTTTTCTTGACGTTAAACCACACTTGTTGGTGTTTTCCATGTTAAACTCTTCTCAAAAGACTTGATATGGATCACAGAAGCCTAAATTCAATAATATTTGTATTATAATAAAATTATACAATATTAATATTTCTATTCACATGTACAAATTTTTCATCTTTAAAAATGAAGTAGTTTTTCTTTGTTAATGTTCACATTTGCACAACATCTCACATGAAGTGTTTTTTCATCACTTCTCTCTGCATTTCATTTGCAACATTTCTCTCTTTTTTTTTAGAAAATCTAAGAATCTGCATGTACGATGTGATTATTGCCGAAAACCATCTTAATAATCATCATTGCTTTTAACTTGAAATTACTTATTATAAATAAAAACAAAATGGAAGAAATAATGATAAAAATCCTACACAACAACAATACACATAAACCATGACTCTTACTTGGTCAGTAGACATGATAAATGTCAAAGCATTTACTCCATTAGACATCTCACATTGTCCAAAATAACAAATCAACTAAATTATAACTTTATTTTAAATTATTATTATTATTAAAAGAATTAATATATGACTTCAATATATACAAATATTTTGAAAAACATATAACAATATTCTTAACCATGGAGATTCTTAACAATGCCATGGGTTATCAATACTACATGCTCAATATGACGTGTTAATATGACATTTTTTTAATTAATTAATTTGAGACAAATTAATTAAAATATCATAACTAACTCTTAGATAAGACTTAACCTTTGATGTGTGATTACTATTATAAATATTTCAGCATATTCTGTGGAAAGGCGAGAGCTATTTCCACCTCTATAGAAACATTAATGCTCTCTTAAGAGATTCTAAGGACAATATTGGGACACGGGTTCTGACATCCCCTCCATTCTTCGGCTAACAGATTCTGATTCCATCGTAATGGAGATATGCATGATGCCATCATCCATGTCATTGTTTGTATTGATGCGCATTGAAATGAGCGACATGTGTATCATGGCATGTCATGTATCATATGCTATCTACCATCTGATATTAATTGCCACCAAATTTTGAATTGTATAATGGCGCTCCAAATTGGAATTTTGAATCTCAAAACCCGCGCTGCCATATTTTGTTGTAATTGAAAGAAGTTTTGGTCGGTTATAGTTTCTTTGCTCAGCATGAGCTTCCAGACGAGTTTGGTGCTAATCGCGATTGCGGTGATTTTGGCTATCATTGTCTCTACTAGGGAGAAAACTCATTTTAGTGTTGCCATTGGGATATTGGGATTCTGGGTTTATGTATCACATGATAGGTTGTTTCTCTGGAAGATGGGAAGGCCTAGTTTCTTTGCTCAGCATGAGCTTCCAGACGAGTTCGATTCTGATGGCATTTGCGGTGGTTCTGGTTATCGTTGCCTCTGTTGGTGAGAAACTCATTTTAGCGTTGCCATTGGGATATTGGGATTCTGGGTTTATGTATCACATGACAGGTTGTTGCTCTGGAAGATGGGAAGGCGTGCATGCCTCCCGACATCATCAACCTACCATAGCTGAATCCAATAACAAATCTCATGCCTTGTATTTGGCCTCTGCGAGTCTCAAGTTTATCAACAAGGGTGTGAAGAGGGGATTGGAATTCTAACATAATTACTCTTACCAGTTTGGCTCAATGTATTTACTTCTGTAAATTCACGAGTCAACATTTTCCACCCATATACTAGCCATAATTTCGATCGTCCCCTACCCTAGCTCTTATGGTGCTCACTGACCTCCTAGCTTGGTGGCTTCTTTTCATAATGTCCCTCGTTGGAATCCCCTCGGGGGTACTTGCTTTTGATCGCTTTAGTGAAGTCCAACATTAGGGCATTTTAATAATAATCTCGGGCTTCCTTTTTCTCTTAACTCTTATTTAAATACTTTACAAGAATTCTTTTATGAATCCTCCTCTTATCTCGTAACCTCGAGATATCAAGTTGTTATCACAAATCAATTTAATTTTCTTCTCGATATTTCATTTTTACCTCTTTCCATCTCGGAACCTCAACATATCCTATTTTTGCAATCTCGTAAGTTAATTTAAACTCTATCCGATATCTCTATCCTGATATCTTACATGGCACATTTCACGTGCTTTTACCATCCCGTCTATTTTAAATGATTTAACACGATCTCATAGGCTTTTGGTCAACTCATTCATTACTAGATAGTCTAACCTATCACTATGCATACATGGAGTTCTCTTTTATTATCTCTATACCATTACACTGACTTCTATGTTATCATGGTGTTAGAAAGCTTGGATGTATTCTTAATTATAATTTCAACACACTTCCAAGAATTTATTCCTCGAGATGACTATGTGACTTTAGGGATATCCATTCTATTCGGCGTGTCCGCATGGATCTCTATTGATATGCTTTCATAATCTGTGGCTTAATCATATTTTGGTCTTTATTCTACTATTATATGCCCGTCCCATTTTGTTTTGTCTTGTAATATGCATCTTTGTTATCTTTTCAAGGCATTCTTGAGAAAGCATTATAGCAATACAGTCACCTGGTAATCAAATACAAAATATGCAAAGGTAATGGGTTCTGGTCAATTTCAAATCCTTTTGTGGTTCACCTATTGTTAATATATCACTCCATACAAAAGATTCAAGTCCTCTCCATATGCATATAAGTGCTATGATGCAGGAGCATCCAACTCAGGCACCATGACCGAGTGTCGGTCTCTGTGAGGTCAAAGAGTTGAGTTTACTTTTAGTTGTCTTTATGTTAGTTAACAGAATAGTAAGTAGAACTTTTATTCTTGTCTTAATTTCTAAATTAGTTAAGGGTAGTTGATCAGTTAGGGTTATTTGTTTTTCTGTTGTTAACAAGTCATGGATTAATGATTGTCCTTTTATTTTAAAAGGAAAAAGACAAGTGTATCTTAAGGGAAAATCTTGTCATAAGATAGAACGAATGACTAATAACCAAGTAACTGTAAAAGTTTGTAACTGAAAAACAACTATATAGTTTCATTAACTAGAACAAGGAACCTATAGATGTAATAGGACATATCATGTAAGGGGTTCAGTTCAGTACCTTTCGCACTCAAACAATAGCAAGAATAGAGAAATTAAGTTCTGTCCATTTTTATGTCTACTGTACTTTATTATGTTTTCCAATTGATGACTATCTGAGGATACAACTAACTCTACACAGATTCTTGAAAATAAATTCCTTTTGTTTCCAGAGAGAAAGAACTGGTTCTCCTAGCGAGATCGAAGAGCAGATACAATATGAGGGTTTGTAATTCGTTTGAAACAAAAAGCGAAAATAAACCAAGAGTGATACAACGAGAATCCGGTACAGGCCAAATACCCACAGACCGGACGAAAGTTTCCACCATACAATTAAATTGACAGCCATATAACATTGCCAACATAACTATAGGGTTCATGCACATTTATACATCATATCTCAAGCAAACTAAAGAAGCATACCGGCTACGAATTCAGAGCAAAAAAATATCGAACGTTATTCAGGTATACCAAACTAAGTCGTATCATATCTCCCTAAAGAATTTTCCTTTCAAAAAAATTGCAAAGTCCAACGTATAATAATTATATAACAGTGATGTAAGAATTAAGTTGTGAATGCTCAAACCATGAACGATAAACCCTAGGTGAGGGTTTCAACCACATATTCATACACAGCATAGACATGTACACCCTTGAACGATAAACCCTAATTGAGGGTTTCGACAGAAAATTGCAACTATAAACAGAAAATTGCAGTCAAGACAGTGGAAGCCCAGAATTCCAAGTAGTAGAGCAAAGCTCACAGTGTGAGTCATTCAAAAAGCAACGTGGGTGACAAACGCATACAACCTGAAGGCATAAGTTAAAGACTAGAACGAACACTACAAGAAATTCGAAGAGTCAGAGCCTACCGGACAAGACCGAGACTTATATGGCCAAACCCTCCAACTGCAAACCCTTAACACCTGCACAATCATGATACACAGGTGTCAGAGCATAAATTGTAACAGAAGTGAAATACAGAGCTGGAAAGGGAAACAAAACAATGAAAGTTGCATTCATCTTACTTGAGAGTTTGCAGTGAGACCCAAGATCGGAATTCAACCAATAGCGCCGACTGACTGTGGAGACGAAGGAGCAGACCAGGTCACAGACTGTGGAAAAAGACCCATAAATTGAAATAGAGAAAGAGCAATTACCTGTGTATTAAACGGAGAATGAAAGAAAGCCATTGAGATAAACCTGGAAATAAGCAAACATTGAGTTGCCAACCAGAATGAGCAATACCAATGCATGAGTTGAAATACGGCGGCCTGTTGAACCCACGGTACAAGGAAAAAGAAAACACAATAGAGGTCACTTACCCAGGCAGCTTTCAATTTTTCAAGCGCTTCAATTTTTCAAATTTTCAATTTTTCAAGCGCTTCAATTTTTCAAATTTTCAATTTTTCAAGCGCTTCATATAGAGCCTTTTTATTTGTTCTGGAGAGCCACTGTAAGTATAATGACAGAAAAGGGCTTTATTAGTACAAATGCAGGCAGAATTCAAAACTTGTAATCCTGCAGAATTTCCATATATGCGCATATCTTTTGTATATGCATAGTTTCCGTATATGCGCATATCTTCCGTATACGCATAGTTTCCGTATATGCGCAATTCCTGTATATGGAATCCGAGCATCTGCGATGCAGATACATGAACGATGTGCATATACAGAAGATATGCACATACATGAAAGTTAGGGATATACAGAAGATATGCGCATATCTTCCGTATATGCGCACATCTTCCGTATATGCACAGTTTCCGTATATCCGCGGATACATAAACGAAGATATGTACAATTTCCATATACAGAAATTGAGCATATACAGAAACTGTTGATCCGGATTTAAACAGGAATGCAACAAATTACAGAGATAACCATATACACAAAGATGCAGCGGAAATAATACTTCATTTCTTTAATGGAAAATACTGAAATATGCTTACAACCAGAAATGGAAATAAACCAACTAGGGCGATGGTAGCTTATCTCTGAGAAGAGATGTGATGGCTACATGCCTCTGAACTGTCTTACAATGAGGCTCGAAGGCCTATTTATTGTTGAGAAATAGTGGAAAACCCCTTAACATTCCAAAACCTAACCCTAGAAGATGAAACGCCAAACTATGGGCCCCGTTTGGGGTAAGTTGGTACATCAACTTCCCGGGGTCGTAACTTTGGCATACGATCTCCGTTTGACGCATACAATAGCTCGTTAGAAAGATCTATCCGAGCACTATCATTGTTGGAATGGGAAACATGGGTCCATGGTTTCCCCCAGATTCCCCAAAAAATGTTTTTTAGGGCCTCAAAACGGCTCCGAAAGTTCAGGACCCGAAAAACTGCTAAAAATAGTAAGTTGTGCTACAATTAAGGAAACTGAAAATGTTGAGAAGAACAATGGTGGGGGTCCAGGTGGACTTGGCAGGTGGCCACCAATATCCACCTGGATCATTCCTCCCCCCTTAGGAAGCAATGGTCCCCATTGCGTTGAGCTCCTCCATGAGATGAGGAAACTTTTGCTAAACTTGTTCCCTAGTGAGCCACTTGCCCTGTTGAAGGAGTTGGCCTGCTTTGACAACTCGATACAGTTGGATATTCTGTTGGCGAGTGTTCTTGATCTGTGTGTCCATGATCCGTTTAGTTGCAGCTTGTTCCATGCAATCTGGATTTAATTCTGTGGGTTTGAGCTATTCTGCAATGTCGGATGTGTCTAGCAATGGTGGAAAATATGGCCGAAGGCGGTCCACATTGAACACTGGGTGCAGGCCAAGGAATGGGGGAATGCTGAGCTCAAATGCATTGTCTCCCATAGCCTTAGTAATGGTGTAAGGACCATATCGGAGTGGTCTCAATTTTCGATAGGCCCCAGTAAGGCGTTCCTTTTGCAAATGCAACCAGACTTTGTCGCCCACCTGAAACTTGTGTGGCACCCGATGTTGATCATGTCGCTGCTTGTACTTGGCATTTGATTTCTCAAGAATGTCATGGACCTGCTGGCAAATGTGTTGGATGCGCTCAATGAAGCTGGTGGCCTTATCTGTTTCGGACTGGACATGAGCTGAATTTATGTGAGTAGCTGCAAGTGGCATGGCCACATCAATGGGGCATAGTGGCTGGAATCCCAAACCCACCTTAAAAGGGCTATGGCCAGTGGAGCTGTGAAGAGCTCGGTTGTAGCTGTACTGAACATAGGGGAGGCTCTCGTCCCATGTGCGTGGATGCTTTGAGTTATACATGCGCAGAATGTGCACAATTATCCTATTGACAACCTCTGTCTGGCCATCAGTTTGAGGATGGAAGGCTGTGGACTTCGTGAGTTTGGTGTCCAGCATTGACCAGAGACTGGACCAAAATGTGCTGAGAAACCGACTGTCCTGATCTGAGATGATAGACTGTGGGATCCCAAAGTGCACCCACACTCGTTCAAAGAAGAGTTTAGCAGTGGCTTCTGCTGTGATATTCTTCTTGCAGGCCACCATAATGGCCATCTTCGAGAACCTGTCGATGACCACAAAAACACAGTCATTTCCATGCTTAGTGGAAGGAAGGCCTGACATGTAATCCATGGAGATGGATTCCCAAGGTCGACTAGGGGTAGGCAACAGGGTATAGAGGCTGTGCTTCTTAAGGGTCGGTTTCGCAATGGCACAGGCAGTACATGATCTGATGTACTTCCCAACATCCTATCGAAGATTTGGCCAATAGAAATAATTTTGCAGAACTGCCACTATTTTCTCGACCCCGAAATGCCCCGCAGCCCGACTGTAGTGGGCTTCCCAAATAATCTTGGCACGCTCGCTTGAAGGAACACAAAGGTGACCGAGGTGGCATAATAGGGCATCTTGAAGGTGAAAGTCTGGAACATGCCGACCCTCCAAGAGTGTCTGGTATGTGTGGCCGAATTCTGGGTCACTTTTGTAGAGAAGTGGCCAATCAGAAGTCTCGTGCCCACAAGAGTTGAGCACGGTGGTTAACGCTGTTGGACAGGTAAATCCCCTCTGCGGATAGAGGCGATCCCACTAGTCTAAAACAGAACTAGCCACAATCAAACCACGCTACCACGCAAGTTCCTAGTTATGCATCAAAGGTGAATCAAGGATACCAACCTGGAGTCCAACGCTATGATTGAAGCAGAGTTGATATTCCCGCTCCCTCACTCCAGCAGATCATAAATGAACACCTGCACAAACCGTTGGGGCGGTTGTGACGGAGGTAACAGATAGACTGCGACTTTGTGGAGTAAAAGGCTCCGTAGTAGGAAGAGTGTGTGATGACCAAATGGGACCCGTAAACGGAGTTCCAGACGGCATAGTATCTCTTAAAGCTTTATAGCCTGGTGGTAAATTGGTAGTAGTAGGTGTACTACTAACATGTATCGGGTCCGTTGAGATGGGAATTTCACCACTCGTCGCAACGGACTCATCGGTCGTTGTAGGGAACAAATCATCCATGTCAGATGAAACAGGTGGGGTTGACACACGAGGAGAGGTATAGTCCCAAAAAGGGACACCGTCCTCAAAGGGTTCCCACGTAGGGTTCCAATGAGATTGGTAAGTTTCGTCACCTGGGGCCCGAGAAATAAGTGGATGTATACTCAGAACCACCGGAAGACTCACAACCAGTGTCTCGGTAGAAGACGAAACTGGTGATTCCGCCAGGATGAAACTTCACAAACTTAAGGAGCCTACCCTACTCAAACCGACACAAACAAAATCTAATTGGGTAGATGTTATCGTGGCCAATAAATTTTAAGACATTGAATTTAACCTTTTCATTTTTTAAGAGTCGAGAAAAGGATAAAAGATGATTCTAGTCTCCTTCGAATGTTTAACGAGCACGAAGTGACAAGACGCTCACAGGCACCTTTTCTTTTAGGGAGTCCGAAAAGGATCAAAAGTGACTACTCTGGAGACTCTAGGTAAAGGGTGTGCCAAACTTTTCGCAAAACCACAGAATACTTTTTAGGGTACGGGTGGTCGATCTTCGTGAATGTTGTGTTCACTGCATTGCGAATCGTAGGGCGGCTGACACGGCTTCCTATGGATAAAGGATAATAGCCTAGTGGGGTCTCCCGTATATATGCGACGGTACGTGGGATCTCAGTCCGTATTGGCACCTATCGTTTCACCGTGGAGGAATCACCCAACCACTCGACGATAAAATACCAGGTTTAAAGACGCCGGAACACGTCTTCTAACCTAGACCTCTAGAGTATTTGCGTTATGTTCCAATGCGTTGTTATGTTCATTGAGTTTATTTTAAAGTTTATCTTCGATTATGTTTCAGTTTTTTGGTCCTACCGTATGTGGTCTCTCCAAACTTCCTAAATGCAATCTATATGCCAAAATTATATCGTTTCATTCGATGAATTCTACCCACAGAAGAGTAGAGATATATTTTTTTCACACGAACAAAATGATCATCAAGCAAGTAACAAAGATCCTAGTGCAGCTAATAACAAGAAATAACAGTTTTTTCCTTTTCTTTTTAAAAGCGACAAATAACAATAAATGCTAACTAATATAATGCAAAAAGCTCTTTTGTTTTTTGATTTTTAAGATAGCATAATGCATGTAAACAAACCTCAAGAGATATCCACGAGTACAAACACAATCACTCAATAGAACCAATTCAGAATCATGAAGATGAACTGTAAAAGCAAAGGAAAACACAAAGACATTCAATGAACCATGTGATCTAAGTTCAAATGAAGTCAAGCAAGAACCAAGCAAGCTAGAAGTGAATCACTAGATGAGTGCGGAAAACAATCAAGAAGCTGACTGGATGATCAAACCACTACGTCCCACAGAAGGCTCGACATGCACAGCCACTAGGTAATCTAGGGCTGGGATACAAAATCGATAGAAATAAACAAACAACTGAAGGATGAAAGTAACAACCAGTCACACAGAGGTCCAACACACTTCCAGAAGCAGCAAAAGATATGGAAAAACAAAAAAAATCCGAGTTTAAGGAGCTTTGAACTATCAAACTGGCAAAATTCACAGAGATGGCGCGACTGTGAAACTGGAACTCGCGCTAACAATTAATTGGCGCGGGTGCCTATGGAGCAACATGCGCCAACTGGCGCAACTGTCAGAAGAAAAAAACGCGCCAACCGCGTTTACTAACCCAAAAAGAAAATATAACTACCCAGGGTCTGACTGACAGTGCCCAGAAGAACCAAACAGCAGATAGCAATTTCAAAACTGACTCAGAAAGTTCATTAACTCAGGCAAGCGAGAGAAAACCAATCATGCAAGACAAACTCCAAATAGCTTCTCCCCAGCGGAGTCGCCAAATTGTTGGACAAGTAAATCCCCTCTGCAGACAGGCGATCCCACTAGTCTAAAACAGAACTAGCCACAATCAAACCACGCTGCCACGCAAGTTCCTAGTTATGCATCAAAGGTGAATTAAGAAGACCAACCTGGAATCCAACACTATGTTTGAAGCAGAGCTGATATTCCCGCTCCCTCGCTCCAGCAGATCATAAACGGACACCTGCACATGCAAAGGAAGAAACAGATACCAACATAAAATCCACCAAGGCACAACTATATTTCAGTCAGAAAGGAAATAAATCACACATCACCATAATAGACAATGAGATTGGAACTATAATAGCAGTCGCTCATTAATTAATAATAAAGAAGGAAAAGTTACAACCATGGTTCTGATGTTGAACCTCTCCTGGCTGGGCGAGTAACTATATGTGTCTTGCAATGCATCTCCTCTCCGGCAGCATAACCTCTCTAGCTCTCACTAGCATTCCTCCAAGAACTCAAGAACTCAACATCTAGCACTCCATGACTCATGACTATCACTAGCTTGTCAAATGCATAAGGACAAGCTTATATAGATGAAGAAGGGAGGAGGATACGATGAACCGGGACACCTCATGTGGATTAACATTATCCCCAAAAGCCATTAAAGATAGAGATAGGATAGAGCTCGACATAAGACTGATTTTTTATCTTCAATAAGCTCCATGTAATGAAGGAAACAACAGTCGGACGTGCGTTAAGGCAAAAAGCATGACCAAACTTGGTTGGCGCGACTGCTGCTCTAAGACAGAGCGCCAATGGTCGCGCCCTCTTTTGAGGATATCCATGATTGGCGCGGGTAAGATACTGTGGACTTGCGCCAATGGAAAAAGAGCACTTTTCAGGGATAATCTGTAGGAGGTGTCTTCAGGGAACATGAAGTACATACTCAAGGGAACATAATGCAAGTGTTTTTAAACTTTGTCACTCCTTATAACTCCCGGGATGAGTCCTCCAAGGTACGACAAGAGGAGTAATAGGGATGGTGACAAATTACTGTGTAACAAACGCCATGATCGGTGGTCGACTGAGGCAATCTGCAACATTATTGGTGCTGCCCTTCTTATACTTGATATTCAAGTGGAACTGTTGCAGGTATGTAGACCACTTCTGATGGCGATCATTCTGCAATTTCCCTTGGGTCTGTATGAACTGCAGGGGTCGGTGGTCTGTGTGGATGACCGTTTCCTTCCCCAAAATGTAATGCTTCCATTGTCGGCAGGCCTGTACAATGGAATACATCTCTTTATCATAAGTGGGGTACTTCCGGACTGTGTCTGAAAGTGTTTCACTGTGATATGCCACTGGATGTCCATGCTGAGTAAGGACTGCCCCAATAGCATAGTCAGAGGCATCTGTCTCGACCTCAAATGGTTGTTGTAAATCTGGTAACACGAGCACTGGTGCCGTGCAGAGGCGATCCTTCAACTCCATGAATGCCTTCTGTTGAGATTCAGTCCAAAATAATTTTGCTTTCGCCCCTCCCTTGGTGACTTGACTCAAGGGCCAAGAAATATGAGAAAACCCCAACACAAATCTGCGGTAGAAGTTGGCAAGACCTAGAAAGCTACGGAGCTCTATTAGAGTGGTTGGAGAGGGCCAATCCCGAATGACTTGGATCTTGGCTGAATCGACATGCACCCCCTGTTCATCAATGATGTATCCCAGATACTGAACCTGGGTCATGCCAAAAGTGCATTTCTCCAAATTGGCACATAGCTTGTGTTGTCGCAGTGTTTGGAGAACCTGTCGGATGTGGTGGAGGTGCTCTTCCCAACTCTGGCTGAAGATCAGAATGTCATCCAAGTATGCTACTACAAAGGAGTTGGTGAATGGCCACAAGATGTCATCCATTAGTGTCATGAAGGTTGCACGAGCATTCGTCAATCCGAAAGGCATAACCAACCATTCGAAGAGGCCCTCCTTGGATTTGAAGGCAGTCTTCCACACATCAGAGGGTTCAATTGGTACCTCGTGTTATCCTGACTTCAGATCGATCTTGCTGAAATATTTCGCCCCCTTTAGTTGGTCTAGGAGGTCATCAATCCGCGGGATCGGGTAGCTATTACGGACAGTGATCTTGTTCAGCGCCCGATAGTCAATACAGAGTCTCCACGTCCCATCCTTCTTCTGTACCAACACGATCGGGCTCCCACAGGGCGATGAACTCAGACGGATGTGACCTTTCTGCAAGAGCTCCTGAATCTGCCTCTTGATTTCATCGTTCTCAAGAACAGAGCGCCGATAAATTGGTCCATTGGGTAGCGGCGCACCTGGGTTCATATCGATGGAGTGCTTGACTTGACAGTGTAGAGGAACCCCTGCCGGGGAGGTGAAGATGTCCTCGTACTCCTCCACAACCTTGTCCATCTGTAGTTGTCGTGCAGAGGGACCCCGTCTAGAGGCCGCGGCCACTGTCTTCTTCTTTCCTTGAGGGCGTATCATCAGGAAGACAAATTTCCTGGTTTTGGAAATGATCTTACTGCATTGTTTTGCAGTAATCAAAGAGATGGTGGTAGGTGGTGCTACCTCGGGTATCCTGTACAACTTATTTCCCAATGTAATAATAACAGCACGGGGCCTTGATTCGTACACGGCATGTCGCTTCCACAAGTATGGTTGTCCTAGTAATACATCACAAACTTCAAGGGGAGCAATGTCACACAATACCTCATCCGTGAAGGGCTTGATGTTGTATGGAAGGCGACATTGCTGGCTCACGCGAAGATCTCGTCCTTGGTGAAGCCACCCAATGGTGTATGGTTGTGGATGTACTGTGGTCGGTAAGCCCAACCACTTCACGACCTCTGCCGAAATGAGGTTCTTTTGACTCCTGCTATCAACAATGAACTGTATCGGGGAGCCCTTTACCCACATCTGGGAGTGGAAGAGACGCTCCTCCTCCTCTGGATCTTCAGGTTCATTTTTCTAGATCTTTGCGGTAGCAACAGTGGCGTTGGGATCCGCATCAATGATCTGCTTCCCTTTTTCATTCCCCTTATCGGGTTCTGACTCAGAGTCGGAACATGCATCTGATTTTGAAACCTTTAGCTCAGCCACCAGTGACTGCTTGGCCCGACACTCACTTGTGTTGTGAGTGGAGCTCTTATGGAACTCGCACCATTTTCCAGTGTCCTTTCTCGGCTTCGCGGTGCTGTTCTTTGCTTGCAGCTTCGGCTGGTTGTCTTGGGCTGTCCCGCCTTGGCTTTGTCCTTTGTTCTGTGGTTTAGGGGCACCTTTCCCCTGCTTTGGATTCGCAAATCCAAAGTCTCGCTTCTTTTGTTTAAACTTCTGCTCGACCTTGACGGCATATCGGTATGCTGCACCGAGCGAGGAGATGTTTAGGAATTGTATTTCTTCATGGATGTACTTGTGTAGGCAGCCACGGTATTTGAGTATCAAATGTTCCTTCGAATCCTTGATACCCAACTTTGTGCGAAGGGTATGGAAAAGATTCGTGAACTCCGGCACGTCTTGGTCCCTTCCCTGCCGCAGCATGGTCCACTTTATGTATTCATCCTCATAGCTTCCAACAGGGTAGTACTGCTCCTTGATGGCATCCCGGAACGAATCCCAGGTGGGTGCGGCTGAAAATAGTGAGACAGTACTTTCATCCTTCTGCTCGCAGTAGGTTTCCCACCAGTCCTTGACGTGGGGGGCTGCTTTGAGAAGAGCAAAAACAATCTTTTCCCGACTCGAAAATTCATGAACAGAAAAATAACCCTCTAGCAGATTTAACCATTTATCTACGGCATCTGCGTCTATCTGACCCTCGAATATGGGGATTTCAAAATTAACTTGTACCTTAAAGGGTGTGGCGTTTCCAGAGTAGCTGCTGGAAGCCGATGCGTTGCTTCTGGGTAGCCGCTGAAGGATCTGGGCAAAGCTGTCCATCATCGCGTTCCGTTGTCGCTCGAGGGCTTTTTCGAGCAAGATTTTGATGGGATCTCCTGCCCCCTCGTCTTTCTTCTCATCCGCCATGGGAGGCTGTCGGGATTTGCGAGGCTGGTCTTGCAAAGGTTCAACCAGTTCAAGCCCTAACTCCTTATATCCCGACCTTGTTGGGGACATGCAAAGAAAAACAGAGAAAGAGCAGACCGCTCTGATACCACTGATCCGGATTTAAACAGGAACGCAACAAATTACAGAGATGACCATATACACAAAGATGTAGCGGAAATAATACTTCATTTCATTAATGGAAAATACTGAAATATGCTTACAACCAGAAATGGAAATAAACCAGCTAGGGCGATGGTAACTTATCTCTGAGAAGAGATGTGATGGCTACATGCCTCTGAACTGTCTTACAATGAAGCTCGAAGGCCTATTTATTGTTGAGAAACAGTGGGAAACCCCTTAACATTCCAAAACCTAACCCTAGAAGATGAAACGCCAAACTATGGGCCCTGTTTGGGGTAAGTTGGTACATCAACTTCCCGGGGTCGTAACTTTGGCATACGATCTCCGTTTGACGCATACAATAGCTCGTTAGAAAGATCTATCTGAGCACTATCATTGTTGGAATGGAATGGACCCATGTTGCCCCCAGATTCCCCAAAAAACGTCGTTTAGGGCCTCAAAACAGCTCCGGAAGTTCAAGACCCGAAAAACTACTAAAAATAGTAAGTTGTGCTACAATTAAGGAAACTGAAAATGCTGAGAAGAACAATGGTGGGGGTCCAGGTGGACTTGGCAGGTGGTCACAAATATCCACTTGGATCAACTGTACATATATGGAAGATGTGCGCATATACAAAAATTGTGCATATAAGGAAATTGCGCATATACGGAAGATATGCGCATATACAGAAATTGCGCATATACGGAAGATATGCGCATATCTTCTGTATATCCCTAACTTTCATGTATGTGCATATCTTCCGTATTAGCACATCGTTCATGTATCTGCATCGTATATGCGCAGATTCCATATACAGAAATTGTGCATATACGGAAACTGGGCATATACGGAAGATATGCGCATGTCTTTCGTATATGCCCAATTTCCTTATATGTGCATATCTTTCGTATATGCACAATTTCCGTATACAGGAATTGTGCATATACGGAAACTGTGCATTTACGGAAGATGTGCGCATATACGGAAATTGGGCATATACGGAAGATATGCGCATGTCTTCCATATATACCTAACTTTCCTGTATGTGCATATCCTCCGTATATGCATGTCGTTCATGTATCTGCATCACAGATGGCCAGATTCCGTATACAGGAATTGCGCATATAAGAAAACTGTGCATATACGGAAGATGTGCACATATACGGAAATTGGGCATATACGGAAGATATGCTCATGTCTTCCGTATATCCCTAACTTTCCTGTATGTGCATATCTTCCGTATATGCACGTCGTTCATGTATTTGCATCACAGATATGCATATTCCATATACAGGAATTGCGCATATACGGAAATTATGCATAACGGAAGATATGTGCATATACGGAAATTGGGCATATATGAAAAGACATGCGCATATCTTCCGTATATCCCTAACTTTCATGTATGTGCATATCTTCCGTATATGCACGTCGTTCATGTATCTGCATCGCAGATGCACAGATTCCATATACAGAAATTGGGCATATACGGAAGATATGTATATGCCCAATTTCCATATATGCGCAATTTTTGTATATGGAATCTGCACATCTGCGATGCAGATACTTGAACGACATGCATATATGGAAGGTATGCACATACAGGAAAGTTAGGGATATACGGAAGATATGCACATGTCTTTCCGTATATGCCCAATTTCCGTATATGCGCAATTTCTGTATATGGAAGCTGCGCATCTGCGATGCAGATACATGAATGACATGTATATACGGAAGATATGCACATACAGGAAAGTTAGGGATATATGGAAGATATGTGCATATCTTCCGTATATGCCTAATTTTTGTATATGCGCATATCTTCCGTATATGCATAGTTTCCGTATATGCGCAATTCCTGTATATGGAATCTGCGCATCTACGATGCAGATACATGAATGACGTGCATATATGCAAGATATGCACTTACAGGAAAGTTAAGCATATACGGAAGACATGCGCATATCTTCTGTATATGCCCAATTTCTATATATGCGCACACCTACCGTATATGCATAGTTTCCTTATATGCACAGATACATAAACGAAGATATGTACAATTTCCATATACATAAATTGCACATATACGGAAACTGCACATATACAGAAATTGCGCATATACGGAAGATATACGCATATATGGAAATTGCGCATATACGAAAGATATGCGCATATCTTCTGTATATCCCTAACTTTCCTGTATGTGCATATCTTCCGTATATGCTCAGTTTCCATATATGCGCATATCTTCCGTATATGCACAATTTCCATATATGCACAATTTCCGTATACAGGAATTGCGCATATACGGAAACTGTGCATATACGGAAGATGTGCGCATATACGGAAATTGGGCATATATGGAAGATATGCGCATGTCTTCCGTATATCCCTAGCTTTCCTGTATGTGAATATCTTCCATATATGCAAGTCGTTCATGTATCTGCATCGCAAATGTGCAAATTCCGTATACAAGAATTGCGCATATACGGAAACTGTGCATATACGGAAGATGTGCGCATATACGGAAATTGGGCATATAAAGAAAATATGCGCATGTCTTCTGTATATCCCTAACTTTCCTGTATGTGCATATCTTACGTATATGCATGTCGTTCATGTATCTGCATCGCAGATGCGCAGATTCCATATACATGAATTGCACATATACGGAAGATATGCGCATATCTTCTGGATATCCCTAACTTTCCTGTATGTGCATATCTTCCGTATATGCACGTCGTTCATGTATCTGCATCGTAAATGCGCAGATTCCATATACAGAAATTGTGCATATACGGAAGATATGTGCATTTCTTCCGTATATGCCCAATTTTCGTATATGCGCAATTTCTGTATTTGGAATCTGCGCATCTGCGATGCAAATACATGAACGACGTGCATATACGGAAGATATGCACATACAGGAAAGTTAGGAATATATGGAAGATATGCGCATCTCTTTCCGTATATGCCCAATTTCCGTATATGCGCACATCTTCTGTATATTCACAGTTTCCGTATATGCGCAATTCCTGTATATGAAATCTGCACATATGCGATGCAGATACATGAACGATGTGCATATACGGAAGATATGCACATACAGGAAAGTTAGGCATATACAGAAGACATGCGCATATCTTCCGTATATGCCCAATTTCCGTATATGCGCACATCTTCCGTATATGCACAGTTTCCATATATGCGCAATTCCTGTATACAGAAATTGGGCATATACGGAAATTGTACATATACGGAAGATATGCGCATATACGGAAATTGGGCATATATGGAAGATATGCGCATATCTTCCGTATATGCACGATTTCTGTGTATGGAATCTGCACATATCTTCCGTATATCGTAGATGCGCAGATTTCATATACAGAAAATGTCATAAACATGGAAATTTGATCTAGAATGCCTAATGAACAGAACGATGGAGAAACCGAAGGATAATAGAGGAGATAAGAATAAGGAGGCCTTTGTTCGACCTAATGCTGGACAGGAGCAAACAAAAGACGACAAAATAAAGCAAATACCTCCTTCAGAAACACAAGCCATGCTTTTCAGGTGTTGGAATCAGAGACGGATTTAGAGGACAACAATCCAGAGCGGGAGAAATTGTAAGGAAGCCAGACCACAACCACACCAGGAACAAAAGAACCCATTTCTATTCCATCCAACAACATCCCACATGCTCAGGGACCAACAGAAGTATTAGAAGAAGACTCAGAGATGATGACTAGCGAAATAGGGCTAGAGGATATGGAACTAAGTGACATTCTTGAACAAGAAGGTATGGATTTACCAAACATGGTAGAAAATTGGAAGAATAAATGCATGGAACACATATCGGAAGAGGAGGTGAACAGAATCAACAACTTATTCATAGCAAGAAAACAAGCAGAATTGGATTTGCAAAGAAGGAGCTTGGAAACAGAAAAAGGGCTAGGGGTAAGAGCTCAAGGACTGCATCAAACAACTACCAACTCAAAACACCGGAAAAAAATAAGGAAGCATTACAAAAACTTGGTCAGATGCTCCTAAACTCAGATAAGATGAAAGCCCTTGAGGCATTCACACTCACCTCCTAAAATTTGTTAATTACGAAAGTACTTTCATGGAATGCTAGAGGGCTTAAGAGCCTAAAGAAATAGCGGTTACTAAAGAAAAAAGTCAAAAAGGAACAACTAGATATAATTTTTTGCAAGAAACTAAATGCTCTAGCAAAACAATGGAAAATATCAGTAAAAAATTGGGTAAAGGAATGGAATACCTAGAAACAGCAAGCAGTGGATGGGAAGGGGGCCTGGCCATTCTTTGGAATCCTTAGGCTCTCCAGCTTATATCCTCTGAAGCTGCCAGATCTCATATATCTATAGAAGTCCAAATGGTAGCAAATCCAGCCACCTATCTCTGCACAAATGTCTATGGTCCTCATAAACTAGAGGCCAAATTGTTATGGCTCAGAGCTCTATCTAACTTGCAGCAGAGATATCCCCAAGCAAAAGCCATTTTCGAAGGTGATTTTAATATGATCAATTCGCTCACGGAAAAAAAAGGAGGCATCAGATCACTCAACAAGGATTCTGAAGCTTTTAAAGACCTTATTAAATCAACCAGGCTGGTATACATCTTCCCCAAGAGTGGAACTTTCACATGGAATAATAAAAGAGGGGGTGATAGGCAAATCGCCTCTAGACTGGATAGGTTCTTAATGATAGAAACCATTCTTCTAGAAGGGATTACTATGGATTCAGACATTCTACCAAGTGGAGGTTCAGACCACTGGCCCATAATAATGAATGCGACTATCCTAGGCACACCAAGGAATAAACCCTTCAGATTTGAAAAGTATTGGCTTAGTCATCCAGATTTCACAACGAAAATAGAGGCACCGTTAGGCATAAGAAGCACTAAAATGTTTATTCTCCAGGCTAAACTTAAACATATCAAAACCAGGTTAAAATCCTGGAATCAAGAAGTCTTCGACAACATTTCAAGGAAAAAAAGAAGCTAGAGGAGCAATTGGAACAAATTCACAAGGAATGGATCCAGGGAAATATTAATCAAGAAATAATGAATATAGAACAGAAACTCATGCAGGATTGGCAGATCAGATGCCAACATGAGGAAACTCTATGGAAGCAAAAATCTAGAATTCAATGGCTTAAGGAAGGTGAAAAGAACACTAAATTTTTTCACAGATCTGCCATTGATCACAGAGGTGCTAATAAAATATTAAGAATAAAGGATGATCAGGGAACCTCGGTGCAAACTCATCATGAAATCTCGAGCCTTCTCATAAATCATTTCAGCCAAATTGCATTGGAACCTAATATTGACAGAGAGGTAGCTATTAGGGACCTAGTGACTTCTATTCCCAAGCTCATCTCAGAGGATCAAAACAAGGCTTTAAATCAAGAAATTACCTTGGAAGAAGTGGAAGAAGCGGTGAAAGATATGCCAAATGGTAAGGCTCCAGGACCGGATGGCTTCACCATCGACTTTTACAAAGCCTGTTGGGAAATAATCAAAACAGAGGTATGGGAAGTGGTGGAGGATTCCCGACGCTCCTCTTCCATCCTAAAATCCCTCAACTCTACGTTCATAACCCTTATTCCAAAGGAGGAGGAAGCAAACACTCCGTTGAAGTTCCGGCCAATTGCATTGTGCAATGTGGTGTACAAGATCATATCTAAAGTCATAGCTAAAAGACTAAAGCCAATTCTTCTAGTTATCATTTCGGAAGAAAAATCTGGTTATGTAGAAGGGAGACAAATTATGGACAACATACTACTAGCTCAAGAGATGATTCATACTCTCCAAACTCAGAAAAAAGCGGGCATGCTAATGCAGTTGGACTTATCAAAAGCTTATTGTAAAGTCAGTTGGAACTATTTGGAGGCTATTTTGGATGCCTTTGGCTTTGTGAAGCAATGGATAATTTGGATCCAAGCATTGATTAAGTCTACCAAATTTTCCATTCTGGTTAACGAAGCTCCCACAGCCCAGTTTAGACCCTCTCGAGGTTTACGACAAGGGGATCCCCTATCCCCCTTTCTTTTTTTAATTCTAATGGATGGTCTTAGCCGGCTTATCAGAAGAGAAAAATAGGATGGCATAATTTAGGGTCTCCAACCCTTGCCCTCAAGCCCTGCAATAACTCATTAGCAGTTTGTCGATGACACAATGTTGCATGGTACATCCTCTATCAAAGAAGCTCTTGGTTTCAAAAACATTCTCAATCACTTCAGCCTAGCCTCAGGTATGGAACTTAATCTAGCTAAATCTTCCATTTTCTTTTTCAATGCGCACCTAGCAGTCCAGAAAAATTTATCTACGGTCCTCGGTTTCAAGAGGTGTAACCTCCCTTCAAACTACCTAGGCATTCTGCTGACTGATAAACCTTGGCAAAAAATCCATTGGGAAAAAATGATTGCCAATCTAGAGAAACAGTGTCAACATTGGACTCATAGGACCCTCAACTTTGCAGGCCGCCTAGTCCTCACCAAATTTGTCCTCCAGGCTATTCCTCATTTCATGCTTTCTATTCTCTGGGCACCTAAAGGTGTGCTTCAGAAAATTTGACTCATTCAGAAGGATTTTCTTTGGTCGGGCAACTCAGTGAAACTGAAGTGGTCTTTAATGGCGTGGTATTAAATCTGTAAACCCAAACACCTGGGTGGGTTAAATCTTTAGGACCACTATACCGTCAACTGAGCATGTGGAGCCAAGTTATGGTGGAGATGGGTAAAGGAACTAAATGTACCCTGGGCCAAACACTGGAAATCAAAGTATGCTAATGACTATAGCTTAAAGAATTTGATTAGGATACAAGAACCCCCAGACGGATCTCCAATATGGAACCTTGCAAGAACTACTCGGAGCATAATTCAGGAAATTTTTTTTGGTAAGTATACAGAGCAGCTGGTAGAGGAAGATAACATTATAAGAGCACTATAAACAGAGCTGGCCGAAAGGAAAATAAGGAATGATCGTGATGCAGATCAACTGCGTTGGGGCAAGCTTGAGGGGGGTAATTTCTCCCTCAAAGAAGCAAGAATCTATATCGAAGAAAACGAACAAAGGGAAAAAGTCAATTGGTATAGTAAATTTTGGGATGATGATCTTTGGCCAAAGATTAAAACTTTCCTCTAGCTCTTGATGCACCAAAGAACTCTTACCTGGGAGAACCTAAGGAAAAAAGGGTTCATAGGCCCCTCACGATGCCCCCTTTGTGAAATTGAGGAGGAATCCATGAATCACCTCCTCAATACCTGTAAATGGACAGAGAGATTATGGAACTGGATGGAAGCCATATTTAAGAGAACAGACAGGGATAGAAACTCAATACAGGAACGCATAGGGAATTGGCGAAGTAATTTTTCCAAAACCCAATGGTCAATACATTATGGAAATTAATCCCAGGGTTTATAGTGTGGATGGTATGGAAAGAACGAAACAGAAGGGTGTTTCAAAATGAAGCTAAAACCATAGAGTTTATTAAAGCCACCATTTTGCAAAACATGAGGGAAATGTCTCTTACTAGAGGGAAAGCAGAACAGAACAAGGATTTCTTAGTCACTGACTTACAAATTCTGCAGGCATTTAGAATTGAGACAGGATCCATCATTGTCTCCTCTAAACTGCGACAACAACAAAGCCCCTCCATGAATGTTTGGTCGCCACCACCAACAGGATTTCACAAACTCAACTTTGACGGGGCTTCTCGTGGGAATCCTGGTCCGGCAGGTATAGGAGGTGTCCTTCAGGATTACAAAGGAGAGATACAACATATTTTCCGTCAATCATTGGGCGAAGGAACCAACAATGAAATGGAATTTGCGGCTTTAGAGCAAGGGTTACAAATTCTAATACGCCTGGAAACAGGAGCTACAGTGGTGGAAGGGGACTCTCTTTTGGCTATCAATGCAGCAAGGAGAATGAAAATGGGGGCGAAACAGAGTAAGGTAACAAAGCATTGGAGGTTGCCCAAGGTCACAGAGCTCATAGCAGAGCACCTCACAAGACTTGACAGAATCATCCTGCAAGCAGTGAAAAGAACAACAAACACAGTGGCTGATTGTCTGGCCAACTATGGGATCGATCATCACTTCACATACCTGGACACCTGTTGGCATGATGTCACATGCACAGAACTTCGGGATAAGTATTTACTTCTCTCGAGACAAGACATTCGTTAAAGAGAGGAGTGATGCAGAAGTATGATGGATCACACCTTAATAGCGAATGAAGACATCCAACCAAAGGAACAATGGGTGACAGGCCCATGAAGTACATGAGGAAGAGTGGGAAATCATAAACAAGGACAACGTGTAGTGAACGAGGAGGACTATCAACAAAAAATATGATCGGCGCTGTCAGAAAAACACAGGGGAGGACACATGGCATTCAACTAATAGCCCCAAGCGTTGCAGAGTTAAGGCTCTTGATACACATCATGAATAGGAATTGGGAATTCATAATGACAGTTATTATGGTAGGAACAACGCCTATCCGACGATGAAGTGGGAGATCTCAATCGAGACCTTCCCACCCTAAACTATATCTAAAAAATCCAACCAGAGGATAAGAACACTGCTCTCTCCGGCTCGCCTCTTAACATTCATAGTGCTGCTAGAATTTTCAGTGATTCCGCGACCTACAATAACATTATGGTGCGTGAGGGAAGTCGAAATGTTTCCACTAACCGGGATCTGCAGAAGGCCCGGGAGGCTTATGAAACCCGAACAACCCAAAAAGAAAAATGCAAAATCGAAGAGCTCGAAGCTATAGTAACAGAGGAGGAAGAACGTTTGGACGCGGAAGCTTTGGAGAAGGAAGTGGAATGGCTATCTGATCTAGGCACAACGACTACAAGAGCTACTCAATTTGTTTGAACCTAGGGAGAAATGTGGAGGATGAAAACCATGCTGGCCAAGGCGCTCAACATGCAGGCTGAAGACATCACAAAAGCTCACCAGGCCATCTCTCTCGTTTCAGTTGAGAATTTGGCTAAGCTTAATGCCATGGAATTCAATTTCAGTACTCAGGAAGTCAGAGTCCTTTCGCAAAAACTAAGTGTCCTCATCAGTCTCCTCAGGCTCTCCATGCATCAGGGATCCACGGCTACGTTGGAGGCCATGGAGGAGGCAACCGACACCAGTCAGGTGAAGCGCCCCACTCCTCAGAGGATTCCGCAGCCTGAGAAAACGATTGCAATGACTGGCCCAAGTGCTCCCAGTACAGACTATGTGATCTTAAAGTTGTAATGGCTTCTCTGTTCATGATTTCTCTTTTGGTTTTGGTTTGTCATGTTCTTGGCTACTATGTTCTTGGTATCTCGTAGCTGTAGAGGTCCTCCTAGCCTTTGTCTTTCTTTTTGGCACTATTGTCTAGCAGCCCAGGGTGAAGATCTATTTTTCTATTTTTTACCCCTCTTTAGGTAGCCCTGCATGGTTAGCCTCAGGTTCAGTAGATGAAGTTTCAGTTGCTTATAGTCATTTCGAGCATGCGTTGAGGTTTTGGCTTTGTCTGTGCATGCAGACCCTTTTGTATCTTATGTATTTTATGAATTAATATAAAACTGCTGATTTACAAAAAAAAAACAACACACACACACACATTTATATAAAATTAATTTTATTATAAAATAATATATTAATATGATAATTTTTATATTTCTAACTATAACATAATATATTAATATTAAGATTGCTTGAGCATCTTAATATTAATATTAATACTTAAACAAATATATTAATATAAATTACTAAGTCACTAAGCCAATCATTGGCCAATGACTCGTTGTTAAGATTTGTCATTAACAGACATGCCCATTCATGATTTGTTTTCCAACGATTCCATAGCCCCGACTGCAACAGGCTCCATAGCTGCTCCGGAAGTTAGCTGTTGTGATGTACTTAATGAAACTGGTGCATGTAGTTAATGCGAAGGGTTGATACGATGTGCAGCTACAGACATTCAATGAAACCTTCGTCGTCAAGATTTCAAATTCGACAATCCTCCGCAAAAATTTGAAAGTTTACAAGGAGGGAGTATAATGCTATTGCTAATGCTTCTCAAACACCATTTCGATAAAATGAGTAGATACTATTCGACGATTTGTGCAGCTTCACAGCGTTTTAATGGAAGACAATGATTTGAAAACCCTGAAATTCCTAGAGCAGGCGTAGGAGATGACAAATTAGCTGCTGGAACGCTTGTTTGAGGTAGTGGAAAATATACTAGGTGTGACAAGAGAGCGGAACGACTTGGAAGAAAAGGAAAGGAGCCTTCATCTGCCACTGGTGGACAAATTATATGAAAAGTTGCAAATTAAAATGAAGGATTCCCGACTACCATAGAGTCTGAGCTAACTATCTTGAATATCAGTTTGGGAAAGGTGCAGGTATATTATAGTATGTGGGCAAAAGGAAATCAAGATGAAGTCCATCCGAAGTAGGAAGCATGGTTGTGGGGTTAGTCCAACATTGTGCAAGAGTCAGTGGAAGCAGGACTAGTGATGGAACTATTTTCCTATCATCGCAAACCCAATCTCTCCCAGAATTTGAATGAATGGAGGAGCTTGTTGTTGTAGAGAAGGCGGCTCCTTGGTTAGTTCTTGTTGTACATGAACCTAAACAGTCGTACAAAATTTAGAGGCATTATTTACATTGATTCATAGTAATGCCTCTCCAACATTGCACCAAAGAATAAACCCCATAATTCACTTAGTGTACTGAAACTCACATTACTCGACCCAGCATTCAGCTTAACACTGGTCAATAAAGAGGCAATATTCCAATCTTTGGAACCCCCAATGTTTCCAGCTGCGCCCTTTCTTGAAGTGTTATCGCAAACTGTAAAGGTGTCCGCTGATGCATTCTGCAAATTTGTTGGATAAAATTTATCAATGGCATATCTAAAAAAGAATCTGCGGAGATGAGCGGTTCTGGAAATACATTTGGTAAACAAATCAATGCAAAGCTTCGCAAAGTTTGAAACACATGCCCGACAAGCAGAGACATTGAGGTCTCCCCTGCACTGAGCAAGACTGTACATCACATCTCCATTCTCTCCATGAGATGAAATACTGTAGCACATCTTATTAACATTCTCCACCAACAAATTCAGAGCCACCATCAGATTCCTTTCCAAATAACTTGAGCTTCCACCCATGTTATTACCATCATCACAAAGGGTTCTGTATATGCGCAATTTTCGTATATGCACAGTTTTCGTATATGCACAATTCCTGTATATAGAAATTGTACATATCTTCATTTATGTATTTGTGCATATACGGAAACTATGCATATACGGAAGATGTGCGCATATACGAAAATTGGGCATATACGGAAGATATGCGCATGTCTTTCGTATATCCCTAACTTTCCTGTATGTGCATATCTTTCATATATGCACGTCGTTCATGTATCTGAATCGCAGATGCGCAGATTACATATACAGGAATTGCGCATATACCGAAACTGTGCATATACGGAAGATATGCGCATATACGGAAATTGGGCATATGCAGAAGATATGCGCATGTCTTCCATATATCCCTAACTTTCCTGTATGCGCATATCTTCCATATATGCACGTCGTTTATGTATTTGCATCGCAGATGCGCAGATTCCATATACAGGAATTGCGCATATACGGAAACTGTGCATATACGGAAGATATGCGCATATACGGAAATTGGGCATATACAGAAGATATGCGCATTTCTTCTGTATATCCCTAACTTTCCTGTATGTGCATATCTTCCGTATATACACGTCGTTCATGTATATGCATCGCAGATGCGCAAATTCCATATACAGAAATTGCGCATATACGGAAACTGTGCATATACGGAAGATGTGCGCATATACGGAAATTGGGCATATACGGAAGATATGCGTATGTCTTCCGTATATCCCTAACTTTCCTGTATGTGCATATATTCTGTATATGCACGTCGTTTATGTTTCTGCATCGCAGATGCGCAGATTCCATATACAGGAATTGCGCATATACGGAAACTATTCATATAAGGAAGATATGCGTATATACGGAAATTGGGCATATACAGAAAGACATGCGATATCTTCTGTATATCCGTAACTTTCTTGTATGTGCATATCTTACGTATATGCACGTCGTTCATGTATCTACATCACAGATGCGCAGATTCCATATACAGAAATTGCGCATATAGGGAAATTGAGCATATACGGAAGCCATACGCATATCTTCCGTATATGCCCAATTTCTATATATGCGCAATTTCTATATATGGGATCTGCGCCTCTGCGACATATGGAAGATATGCGCAGATTCCATATACAGAAATTGTGCATATACGGAAACTGGACATATATGGAAGATATGCGCATATCTTCCGTATATGCCCAATTTCCGTATATGCGCATATCTTCCGTATATGCCCAATTTCCGTATATGCGCATATCTTCCGTATATGTACAATTTCCGTATACAGGAATTGTGCATATATGGAAACTGTGCATATACGGAAGATGTGCGCATATACAGAGATTGGGCATATACGGAAGATATGCGCATGTCTTCCGTATATGCCTAACTTTCCTGTATGTGCATATCTTCCGTATATGCATGTCGTTCATGTATCTGCATCCCAGATGCACAAATTCCATATACAGGAATTGCGCATATACAGAAACTGTGCATATATGGAAGATATGCGCATATACGGAAATTGGGCATATACGGAAAGACATGCGCATATCTTCCGTATATCCCTAACTTTCGTGTATGTGCATATCTTCCGTATATGCACGTCGTTCATGTATCCGCATTACAGATGCGCAGATTCCATATACAGAAATTGCGCATATGCGGAGATTGGGCATATATGGAAGACATGCGCATATCTTCAGTATATGCCCAATTTCGGTATATGCACAATTTCGGTATATGGAATCTGCGCATCTGCGATGCAGATACATGAACGACGTGCATATACAAAAGATATGTACATACAGGAAAGTTAGGGATATACGGAAGACATGCGCATATCTTCCGTATATGCCAAATTTCCGTATATGCGCACATCTTCCGTATATGCACAGTTTCCGTATATGTGCAAATCCTGTATATGGAATCTACGCATATGCGATGTAGATACATGAACGACATGCATATATGGAAGATATGCACATACAGGAATGTTAGGCATATACGGAAAACATGCGCATAACTTCCGTATATGCCCAATTTCCGTATATGCGCACATCTTTCGTATATGCACAGTTTTCGTATATGTCCAATTCCTGTATATAGGAATTATGCATATACAGAAACTGTGCATATACGAAAGATGTGCGCATATACGGAAATTGGGCATACAAGAATTGCACATATACAGAAGCTGTGCATATACGAAAGATGTGCGCATATACGGAAGATATGTGCATATCTTCCGTATATGCACAATTTTTGTATATGGAATATGCGCATATACAATGCAGATACATGAAGGAAGTGCATTTACGGAAGATATGCACATACAAGAAAGTTAGAGATATGCAGAAGATATGCGCATATCTTCCGTATATGCGCAATTTCCGTATATGCCCAATTTCCGTATATGCGCACATCTTCCGTATATGCACAGTTTCCGTATATGCGCAATTTTTGTATATGGAAATTGTACATATCTTCGTTTATCTATGGAAATTGTACATATCTTCGTTTATGTATTTGCGCATATATGGAAACTGTGCATATATAGAATATGTCCGCATATACGTAAATTGGGCATATACGGAAGATATGCGCATGTCTTCCGTATATCCCTAACTTTCTTGTATGTGCATGTCTTCCGTATATGCACGTTGTTCATGTATCTGCATCATATATGCGCAGATTCCATATACATGAATTGCGCATATACAAAAACTGTGCATATAGGAAAGATATGGGCATATACAGAAATTTGGCATATACGGAAGATATGCGCATATCATTCGTATATGCCTAACTTTCCTGTATGTGCATATCTTCCATATATGCACGTCGTTCAAGTATCTGCATCACAGATGCGAAGATTCCATATACAGAAATTGCGCATATACGGAAATTAGGCATATACTGAAGATATGCGCATATCTTCCGTATATGCGCAATTTCCATATATGTGCAATTTCTGTATATGGAATTTGCACATCTGCGATGCAGATATATGAACGACGTGCATATATGAAGGATATGCACATAAAGGAAGTGTAGCGATATACGAAAGATATGCGCATATCTTCCGTATATGCCCAATTTCCGTATATGCACATATCTTCCGTATATGCATAGTTTCCATATATGCGCAATTCCTGTATATGGAATCTGCATATCTGCGATGCAAATACATGAACGACGTGCAGATACGGAAGATATGCACATACAAGAAAGTTAGGCATATACGGAAGACATGCACATATCTTCCGTATATGCCCAATTTTCGTATATGCGCACATCTTCCGTATATGCACGGTTTCCGTATATGCATATGCGCAATTTCTGTATATGCGCATATCTTCCGTATATGCTCAATTTCTGTATATGCTCACATATTCCGTATATGCACAATTTCCGTATATGCGCAATTTTTGTATATGGAAATTGTACATATCTTCGTTTATGTATCTGCGGATATACGGAAATTGTGCATATACGGAAGATGTGCGCATATACGGAAATTGGGCATATACAGAAAATATGCGTATGTCTTCCATATATCCCTAACTTTCCTGTATGTGCATATCTTCCGTATATGCACGTCGTTCATGTATCTGCATCGCAGATGCACAGATTTCATATATAGGAATTGCGCATATACGGAAACTGTGCATATACGGAAGATATGCGCATATACAGAAATTGGGCATATACGGAAGATATGCACATATATTTCGTATATCCCTAACTTTCTTGTATGTGCATATCTTACATATATGCACGTCGTTCATGTATCTATATCACAGATGCGCAAATTCCATATACAAAAATTGTGCATATACGGAAATTGGACATATACGAAAGATATGCGCATATCTTCCGTATATGCCCAATTTCCGTATATGTGCAATTTTTGTATATGGAATCTGCGCATTTGCGATGCAGTTACATGAACGACGTGCATATACGTAAGATATGCACATACAGGAAAGTTAGGGATATACGAAAGATATGCGCATATCTTCCGTATATGCGCATATCTTCCGTATATGCGCATATTACGTATATGCGCAATTCCTATATATGGAATCTGTGTATCTGCGATGCAGATACATGAACGACGTGCATATACGGAAGATATAAACATACACGAAAGTTAGGGATATACGGAATACATGCGCATATCTTCCGTATATGCCCAATTTCCGTATATGCGCACATCTTCCGTATATGCACAATTTCCGTATATGCACAATTTCCGTATATGGAATCTGCACGTCTGCGATGCAGATACATGAACGACGTGCATATACGGAAGATATGCACATACAGAAAAGTTAGGGATATACGGAAGACATGCGTATATATTTCGTATATGCCCAATTTCCGTATATGCGCACATCTTCCGTATATGCACAGTTTCCGTATATGCGCAATTCCTGTATACGGAAATTGTGCGTATCCGAAAATTGTGCATATACGGAGGATGTTCACATATACGGAAATTGGGCATATATGAAAGATATGCGCATATCTTCCGTATATGCCCAGTTTCGCATATCTTCCGTATATGCCCAATTTCTGTATATCCACAGTTTCTGTATATGGAATTTGCGCATATACGATGCAGATACATGAACGACGTGCATATACGGAAGATATGCATATACAGGAAAGTTAGGGATATACTGAAGATATGCGCATATGTTCCGTATATGCGCAATTTCCGTATATGCACAGTTTCCGTATATGCGCAATTTCTGTATATGGAAATTGTACATATCTTCGTTTATGTATCTGCGCATATATGGTAACTGCGCATATACGGAAGAAAAGCGCATATACGGAAATTGGGCATATACGGAAGATTTGCGCATGTCTTTCATATATGCTTAACTTTCCTCTATGTGCATATCTTCCGTATATGCACGTCTTTCATGTATCTGCATCGCAGATGCACAGATTCCATATACAGAAATTGCGCATATACGGAAACTATGTATATACGGAAGATATGCGCATATACGGAAATTGGGCATATACGGAAGATATGCGCCCTAACTTTCCTGTATGTGCATATCTTCCGTATATGCATGTCGTTCATGTATCTGCATCGCAGATGCGTAGATTCCATATACAGAAATTGCGCATATACGGAAATTGGGCATATACGGAAGATATGCGCATATACGGAAATTGGGCATATACGGAAAGACATGCATATATCTTCCGTATATCCCTAATTTTCCTGTATGTGCATATCTTCCATATATGCACGTCGTTCAAGTATCTGCATCGCAGATGCGCAGATTACATATACAGAAATTGCACATATATGGAAATTGGGCATATACAGAAGATATTAGCATATCTTCTGTATATGCCCAATTTCCGTATATGTGCAATTTCTGTATATGGAATCTGCGCATCTGCGATGCAGATACATGAACGACATACATATACAGAAGATATGCACATACAAGAAAGTTAGGGATATACGAAAGATATGCGCATGTCCTTCCGTATATGCACAATTTCCGTATATGCGCAATTCCTGCATATGGAATCTGCGTATCTGTGATGCAGATACATGAACGACGTGCATATACGGAAGATATGTACATACAAGAAAGTTAGGGATATACGGAAGACATGCGCATGTCTTCCGTATATGCCTAATTTCCGTATATGCGCACATCTTCCATATATGCACAGTTTTCGTATATGCGCAATTCCTGTATACGGAATCTGCACATCTACGATGCAGATACATGAACGACGTGCATATACGGAGGATATGCACATACAGGAAAATTAGGGATATACGGAAGACATGCACATATCTTCCGTATATGCTCTATTTCCGTATATGCGCACATCTTTCGTAAATGCACAGTTTCCGTATATGCACAATTCCTGTATACGGAAATTGTGCATATATGGAAGATATGCACATATACAGAAATTTGGCATATACGGAAGAAATGTGCATATCTTCTGTATATGCGCAGTTTCCATATATGCACAATTTCTGTATATGGAATCTGCGCATATACGATGCAGATACATGAACGACGTGCATATACGGAAGATATGCACATACAAGAAAGTTAAGGATATACAGAAGATATGCGCATATCTTCCGTATATTTGCATATCTTCCGTATATGCACAATTTACGTATATGCACACATCTTCCGTATATGCACAGTTTCTGTGTATGCGCAATTTCTGTATATGGAAATTGTACATATCTTCGTTTATGTATCTGTGGATATACGGAAATTGTGCATATACGGAAGATGTGCGCATATACGGAAATTGGGCATATACGGAAGATATGTGCATGTCCTCCGTATATCCCCAACTTTCCTGTATGTGCATATCTTCCATGCACATTGTTCATGTATCTGCATCGCAGATGCGCAGATTCCATATACAGGAATTGCGCATATACGGAAACTATGCATATGCGCATATCCGGAAATTCTGCAGGATTACAAGTTTTGAATTCTGTTTGCATCTGTACTAATAAAGCCCTTTTCTGTCATTATATTTACAGTGGCTCTCCAGAACAAATAAAAAGGCTCTATATGAAGCGCTTGAAAAATTAAAAAATTGAAGAATTGAAGCGCTTGAAAAATTGAAAGCTGCCTGGGTAGGTGACCTCTATTGTGTTTTCGTTTTCCTTGTACCATGGGTTCAACAGGCTGCCGTAATTCAACTCATGCACTGGTATTGCACATTCTAGTTGGCAACTCAATGTTTGCTTATTTCCAGGTTTAGCTCGATGGCTTTCTTTCATTCTCGGCTTAATACACAGGTAATTGCTCTTTCTCTATTTCAATTTATGGGTCTTTTTCCACAGTCTCTGACCTGGTCTGCTCCTTCCTCTCCACAGTCAGTTGGGGCTATTGGTTGAATGTCGATCTTGGGTCTCACTGCAAACTCTCAGGTAAGATGAATGCAACTTTCATTGTTTTGTTTCCCTTTCCAGCTCTGTATTTCACTTCTGTTACAATTTATGCTCTGACACCTGTGTATCATGATTGTGCAGGTGTTAAGGATTTGCAGTTGGAGGGTTTGGCCATATATGTCTTAGTCTTGTCCGATAAGCTCCGACTCTTTGAATTTCTTGTAGTGTTCGTTCTAGTCTTTAACTTATGCCTTCGGGTTGTATGCGTTTGTCACCCACGTTGCTTTTTGAATGACTCGCACTGTGAGCTTTGCTCTACCACTTGGAATTCTGGGCTTCCACTATGTCTTGACTGCAATTTTCTGTCGAAACCCTCACCTAGGGTTTGTCGTTCAAGGGTGTACGTGTCTATGCTGTGTATGAATATGTGGTTGAAACCCTCACCTAGGGTTTATCGTTCATGGTTTGCGCATTCACAACTTAATCCTTACATCACTGTTATGTAATTATTATACGCTGGACTTTGCAATCTTTTTGAAAGGAAAATTCTTTAGGGAGATATGATAAGACTTAGTTTGGTATACCTGAATAACGTTTGCTATTTTTTTGCTCTGAATTCGTAGCCAGAACTGTTGTTATGCTTCTTCAGTTTGCTTGAGATATGATGTATAAATGTGCATGAACCCTATAGTTATGTTGGCAATGTTATATGGCTGTCAATTTAATTGTATGGTGGAAACTTTCGTCCAGCCTGTGGGTATTTGGCCTGTACCGAATTCTCGTTGTATCACTCTTGGTTTATTTTCGTTGTTTGTTTCAAACGAATTACAAACCCTCATATTGTATCTGCTCTTCGATCTTGCTAGGAGAACCAGTGCTTTCTCTCAGGAAACAAAAGGAATTTATTTTCAAGAATATGTGTAGAGTTAGTTGTATGCTCAGATAGTCATCAATTGGAAAACATAATAAAGTACAATAGACATACAGATGGACAGAACTTAATTTCTCTATTCTTGCTATTGTTTGAGTGCGAAAGGTACTGAACTGAACCCCTTACATGATTTGTCCTGTTACATTTATAGGTTCCTTGTTCCAGTTAATGAAACTATATAGTTGTTTTTCAGTTACAAACTTTTACAGTTACTTGGTTATTAGTCATTCATTCTATCTTATGACAAGATTTTCCCTTAAGATACACTTGTCTTTTTCCTTTTAAAATAAAAGGACAATCATTAATCCATGACTTGTTAACAACAGAAAAACAAATAACCATAACTGATCAACTACCCTTAACTAATTTAGAAATTAAGACAAGAACAAAAGTTCTAATTACTATTCTGTTAACTAACATAAACACAACTAAAAGTAAACTCAACTCTTTGACCTCACAGAGACTGACACCCGGTCATGGTGCCTGAGTTGGATGCTCCTGCATCATAGCACTTATGTGCATATGGAGAGGACTTGAATCTTTTGTATGGAGTGATATATTAACAATAGGTGAACCACAAAAGGATTTGAAAATGACCAGAATCCATTACCTTTGCATATTTTGTATTTGCTTACCAGGTGACTGTATTGCTATAATGGTTTCTCAAGAATGCCTTGAAAAGATAACAAAGATGCATATTACAAGACAAAACAAAATGGGATGGCCATATGATAGTAGAATAAAGACCAAAATATGATTAAGCCACAGATTATGAAAGCATATCAATAGAGATCCATGCGGACAGGCCGAATAGAATGGACATCCCTAAAGTCACATAGTCATCTCGAGGAATAAATTCTTGGAAGTGTGTTGAAATTATAATTAAGAATACATCCAAGCTTTCTAACACCATGATAACATAGAATTCAGAGTAATGGTATAGAGATAATAAAAGATAACTCCATGTATGCATAGTGATAGGTTAGACTATCTAGTAATGAATGAGTTGACCAAAAGCCTATGAGATCGTGTTAAATCATTTAAAATAGACGGGATGGTAAAACCACGTGAAATGTGCCATGTAAGATATCAGGATAGAGATATTGGACAGAGTTGAAATTAACTTACGAGATTGCAAAAATAGGATATGTTGAGGTTCCGAGATGGAAAGAGGTAAAAATGAAATATCGAGAAGAAATTTAAATTGATTTGTGATAACAGTTTGATATCTCGAGGTTACGAGATAAGAGGAGGATTCATAAAAGAATTCTTGTAAAGTATTTAAATAAGAGTTAAGAGAAAAAGGAAGCCCAAGATTATTATTAAAATGCCAAATGTTGGACTTCACTAAAGCGATCAAAAGCAAGTACCCCCGAGGGGATTGCAACGAGGGACATTATGAAAAGAAGCCACCAGGCTAGGAGGTTAGTGAGCACCATAAGAGCTAGGGTAGGGGATGATCGAAATTATGGCTAGTATATGGGTGGAAAATGTTGACTCAGGAATTTACAAAAGTAAATACACCGAGCCAAACTGGTAAGAGTAATTATGTTAGAATTCCAATCCCCTCTTCACACCCTTGTTGATAAACCTGAGACTCACAAAGGCCAAATACAAGGCATGATATTTGTTATTGGATTCAGCTATGGTAGGTTGATGATGTTGGGAGGCATGCACGCCTTCCCATCTTCCAGAGCAACAACCTGTCATGTGATACATAAACCCAGAATCTCAATATCCCAATGGCAATGCTAAAATGAGTTTCTCACCAATAGAGGCAACGATAACCAGAACCATCGCAATCGCCATCAGCATTGACCTCATCCGGAAGCTCACGCTGAGCAAAGAAACTAGGTCTTCCCATCTTCCAGAGCAACAACATGTCATGTGATACATAAACCTAGAATCCCAATATCCAATGGCAACGCTAAAATGAGTTTTCTCCTCAGTAGAGACAAGATAGCCAGAATCACCGCAATCGCGATTAGCACCAAACTCGTCCGGAAGCTCATGCTGAGAAAAGAAACTATAACCGACCAAAGCTTCTTTCAATTACAACAAAATATGGCAGCACGGGTTTTGAGATTCAAACTTCCAATTTGGAGCGCCATTATACAATTCAAAATTTGGTGGCAATTAATATCAGATGGTAGATAACATATGATACATGACATGCCATGATACACATGTCACTCATTTCAATGCACATCAATACAAGCAACGACATGGATGATGGCATCATGCATATCTCCATTACTATGGAATCAGAATCTGTTAGCCGAAGAATGGAGGGGATGTCAGAACCCGTGTCCCAATACTGTCCTTAGAATCTCTTAAGAGAGAATTAATGTTTCTATAGAGGTGGAAATAGCTCTCGCCTTTCCATACTATGGTGAACATTAATCACGATGTAATCATGTTTTTCATTGAAATAGAGTTTGATAATGACATCTTCCAAAGAAATTACCAAACGTAATATAATTTCGTTCAAATAGAGTTTGATAATGACATCTTCCAAAGAAATTACCAAAATTAATATAGCCCTTAAATATAAGGTGAGGAAAACTCCGCCAATTAAATAATTATTTAAAAATTATAGAGTTGTTAAAACAGCAACAAGCTCTTTGTTCCAAGATGAATGGATTTGGGAGATGTATTCCTCTTTTTAACCCACAGAAAATTGATAATAATAAATAAATTTTATGTGAAATATATATATATATATATATATATATATATATATATATATATATATATATATTAACTTGTATAATTTAAATTTTTAAATTGAATTATGTATATTTTGTTAAATTAGTAGTATAATAAAAGAATGTGTTTATTTAGTTTTGGATAAAAAAAAAATTGATGTAAAGTCACTATTCCATTATGGTGATAATCACTTCTTGATGTGAAGTCACTACTCTATTGTAGTAATATATTGAATATGATGATGATGTAGTCTTATCCAAATTAAAAATATATATAAAATAAAATAAAATATTATTAGATTTTCATTAATATTGCAAAAAACTTGTGAAATTTGTAAATAAGATGTTCACATGTTAGAGAAACTACATTTTGATTATACTATAAATATTTTTTATTAATTAATTATGCTAATAAGCTTGTTTATTTTAGAATAGTTTTTTTATAATTTTAATTTAATTATCAATAATTAATAGGTGTATGGTATAGATTTAATTTCCATGGAATATGCCCAGAAATGATTATTAGGTGGATGATAGAGATTTAACTTCCATAGAATATGCTGAAATATTTATAATAGTAATCACACATCAAAGGTTAAGACTTATCTAAGAGTTAGTTATGATATTTTAATTAATTTGTCTCAAATTAATTAATTAAAAAACGTCATATTAACACGTCATATTGAGCATGTAGTATTGATAACCCATGGAATTGTTAAGAATCTCCATGGTTGAGAATATTGTTATATGCTTTTCAAAATATTTGTATATATTGAAGTCATATATTAATTCTTTTAATAATAATAATAATTTAAAATAAAGTTATAATTTAGTTGATTTTTTATTTTGGACAATGTGAGATGTCTAATGGAGTAAATGTTTTGACATTTATCATGGCTACTAACCAGGTAAGAGTCATGGTTTATGTGTATTGTTGTTGTGTACGATTTTTATCATTATTTCTTCCATTTTGTTTTTATTTATAATAAGTAATTTCAAGTTAAAAGCAATGATGATTATTAAGATGGTTTTCGGCAATAATCACATCGTACATGCGGATTCTTAGATTTTCTAAAAAAAAAGAGATGTTGCAAATGAAATGCGGAGAGAAGTGATGAAAAAAACACTTCATGTGACATGGTGTGCAAATGTGAACATTAACAAAGAAAAACTACTTCATTTTTAAAGATGAAAAATTTGTACATGTGAATAGAAATATTAATATTGTATAATTTTATTATAATACAAATATTATTGAATTTAGGCTTCTGTGATCCATATCAAGTTTTTTGAGAAGAGTTTAACATGGAAAACACCAACAAGTGTGGTTTAACGTCAGGAAAAGTTGAAGAACTAGATCATGGCTGTAGTATAAATAGAGAGAGTAGTTTACATTTGACTAGGAAATAGCTACATTAGATCATGGCTACAATATAAATAGAGAGAAATGACTACATTAGATTGGGTAACCAGACAGGACCAAGAGATATGGAGAGGGACATATAATTAGTTAATTAAATAATTAGATAGTTTTATTTCTATTTACGATTAAATGTAAATTGCTTGCATTTAGCCAAATTAACCAATAGACTTTTTTAATCATCAAAGACTAGAAAGACATATAATAATATTATTATATTAAATACTAAGAATAAATGAGTAATAATTTTATAGCCTAATTAATTAGTTAGTTTTATAATTTAATTTAATTATATTTTTTTTTCTCAGTAAAATTAAACTATTTCTATTGAGTAAAATATAGTACAATCATGAGAGACAAGAAACCGGCAGACCGGAAATGATGAAACTATCAACCTCGGTCCCGGAGAAGGAGTGAACCAATCACAGAGCTACAACAAATAACATGAGAGCAAAAGCTAACTATTATCCCACAGGGGCACTAACCTCAACACGGTATTTTTTCCCTTTCTTTTTATTGACTTTTATCCAGCCATCCTGGGGAGTATGAGCTAAAACAACTTGAAGACTGGAATTCTCCATCAGGGGGATCTCCTTATCTGATTCAGAAGAGGAGGTCTCATGGACACGTTTCTGGGAGATTGCTGTGACAATGTTGTGCGTAGGAGTATCTGTGGACGGATCCATCGTCTGAGGCGCCTGGTCCGGTTCTGAATCGCTCTCCTCATCTTCCGAGCTTGAGGAATCTGAGCTCACTGCTGGCGGCGGAGAACAAGGGGTCCAACGCTTGGGTTTGGACTTTGCAAAGTTGCCCTTTTTCGATTTTGCAGGCAGTGATGGGTAGGAATTCTGCAGGTGACCTGTTAGGTGACAGTGGCGGCAGCGGAAGGCAGTGTTTTCATAATCCAGGTTCTGGGTCCAGACATAGTCATTGATCTTGAGATTGATTTTCTCTGGCAGTCCCTTGCTTAGATCTAGTTCCACACATATTATAGCATATGTGTAGAGACCTTGTTGTTCCCGTGTGTAATCTCCCATTAAAAAGCTGCCCAAGGTGTTGCCTATGCTCCTATAGACTGTTGTATGCCACAGGTGAACTGGAAAGTTTGGGAGTCTGATCCAGACAGGGGCTTTGGTAATGAGTGCAGAAGCTGGGTCAAAATCTGAGAACCATGGAGTTATGAAGAGTCCTATTGTACCCATGAACCAAGGACCTTCTTCTAAGGCCTTTTCATAGTGCTTAAGACTGTCGAACAAAACTATGAAATATCCTTTTGAGCAGAAGCAAACCTTGCAATGGTGAGTCCAGTTGTCATTGATCCAGTCATAAAGGTCCTTAGAGCGAGGCCAAAGCCCATTGAATCTACAAATGATGGCCCTTTCAGCAAATCTTTGAATGTCATCTGCAAGGTCAGGTTGGGAGATCTCAACAGAGGGGACCTCCTCTAACTTGTCAACCAGAAAAGGCTTAGGTTTGGGAGGTTCAGGGGAGATGGGTATCTCAGAGCGAACTGCAGCTTTGTAGGAGTAGGGAGGAGCAGAAGAAGATTGACCTGCAGCGCCACCTCTCAAACGAAGGGAAAACACTAAAGAGCTATTATTTTTTATGTTGTAAGAAGAGAGGGGAAGAGGATCATCGAGTTGCTTACCTTGAAATATAAGTCTCTGTAGGGCAGAGGGGATCCTGAATCGACGTTCTAGATTTACTTTGAGATTCTGCACCAGATCTAAAGGGTGTACCAATTACAGAGTGGTCTTGCCTGAGATCTGTGTGATTTGAACTTGAAAGGGGGCAAAGAAATTTTCAGAAACTTTCTGAAGCAGCACAGGGCCAGAGGCTTTAGAGTCTCCTATCTCTTGACGCACTGGAGGCAGAGGGGGAGGAAAAGGCTTCTGCCGATGGTAGCTTTCGCTCCAGCCCAGATCCGCTACAAAGGAATTCTCTTGAGCAGGAGACTCTGACAGAGATCTCAGTTTCAAGTTCGCACTATCAGGGGTTTCAGAATGTGAAATTTCTAAAACAGCTTTGGAAGTATCAGGCATCGAACATGAAGGCTGAGTCAGAGGAAATGCCACCACAATCTCCAGATCCGAGAATATTGATGGTGAATTAGGCGTTCCATTCTCCGGATGGGAATTCTCATCCGATAGCTTTTCGTGCTTTCTGCGGGAGAAGAAGGCACCTGTTCGTGAAGGGTTCGGTGCCATTACGGTGGGTTCTCTTCTTTCTTTCACTAAGGGAGAGAAAATACGCCTTCCTCTTGTATCCACCATTGCTGAGCCTCCGCAAGCGATTTGGCAGCGATTTTCCGAAGAGCAGCTTGTGAGACTTGCTGCGGGTAAGCCTGGGGAGTTCCTCCATTGGCGGGAGAAGGCGGCGAGCCAGAACTGTGAGAGATCCGCTAGGTTTTCGCCCTGACCACATTACACACAGAACTGAAAGCGGAATCTGTGTCTTGCCAACAGTCTTGGCATTGCCAAGAGCCACAACCTCTCCCCCTTCGGGTCTTTTCTGAGATGTGGCGGGTAGCAAGATACCGCCTTGGGTTTTCTCTTCCGCCTGCTTAAGTTTAATCAAAACTTGGTCACCCAGGGGCTTCAATGTAGAAAACTTGGAAGCCACGGAAGTTGCAGCCCTGACAGAGAGCGTGGTGCAGGAAAAGCGTCTGAGAGACACTGAGGACGACGCCATAGATGGCTTGCTGGGAAAAGCCGGTCTCAGGCCCTCGTAGGACTTCAGAGTAGGGCCCCTGCCCATCTGAGAGGTCGCCATTTCGAAACGCAGGAAAGCTCGAGAATCTTTACCCCGACCACCGAAGACCGAAGGCAACCTTCAATATTTAATTTAATTATATTAGAAACGAAGTAATTTCTATTTAGAATACAAATAAAAGTTAATAGAAAAATTATATCTATTTTCAATTACTTAGTTAATTCAATTTATAATTTTATTTATTTTAATCAAACATTAACCAGATTAATTGATATAAAACCTTATAATCCTATTATCTAAGTCTCATGAAGAACTGAATTTTATCCATTTATATAAGGATTAAGACGTAAAAATTAAAACATAAATTATTAAATGAAAAAACCCAAAGGAAAAAAAAAAAACTAGAAAAACAATCCAAAGTTATATGAAATTTGGCATTTATTAATTCCAAAAATCTTATGAAATAAAAAAGGTTATCAACATTATAAAATTAAAAAATTCAAATATGAAAAACAATGTGTTTTAACAATTTAATTTTATTAAAATTATGATAATTTTGAAATACTTTTATGATAATTTTGAAATACTTTTATTTTATGTTACAAACATAAAAATAAAGTTTAATTTTTTTTTCTCAATAATATCTTATTAGTCCTCATCCTCAACCTATATTTATACAATAATTTTATTTCTTTCACATATAATAATTTTAAAAATTTCTAATCAAAATTCATTTATATAATAGTTTTATTTATTTAAAATTTTAAATTTTAAAAATTAACAAAATTCAAATAAGGGAAAAAAATAAATGAATTAACCTTTTCATTTCAATGGATGCATTCAATTTGAATTAAACTTTTCTGGACGGATTTAAAGCTTATGACAAACAGACGTCAATGAATTCATCATTTCCGCTAATATATGTCAAGTAAAGAATCCCTGAAAATTTTCCCAGAGTGCTTTCTATTGAATGCTGTGGAAGAGTGTATGTAAATAATGACCGAATGAATTTTTTGCAGAGCGTTTTCGACTGAATGCTGTGGAGGAACATTTCTTAAGTTACCAACTTTTAACCCTCACCTCTATGTTTTAATCCAAGGAAACAATGAAAAATGAAAAAAAAACCAAGATTCAATTCAAGCGCAATATATTACTCCTTTTGTTTTCAAATAGTGCATGTTGATCCTCAAGAGAGGGGAAATCCGAGAGACTGCCATTTCCTGATCCTGCCTATGCAACATACCGAGTGTCTCAATAGAGTAAGAAAAGCTTGGCAATTGTTGGAATCCACTGTAATTTCTATGATAAGACCAGGCCACAGGAACCTCATAACAAGACTTGTCGAGAGGCTTTGGGAAAAGCCTGAGATTATTCAAGTAAGAACGAAACCTTTGTTCAATTGCACTCCCTATCTCTACTGTCTGCCCAACGTCTATGTAGTTAGCATCATTGACCCATGTTATATTGTTGTCGCCTCTGTGTTTTTCTTTCCCTTTGCAATTGATGTTCTAAAATCCACCTACAATGATAGGAATGAAGAGGTTAATTTATTTAGGAATGAAGAGGTTAATTTATTTATAAATGAAGGTTAAAATACAAAAAAAAAAATTCTTTACCTAGTTGAGTGGTAACATCGACCAATAAAATCATCCCGAACAACAACAGGACGACAGTCCAAATGGTCCATTTACCGGAGCCTATTTTGTCCATTGCTGCCTGAAAATTTCCTCCGAACAATAGATGTGAAGCAGAGATGCCACTTACATATGAATGTGGATTCCGTGTGAAGAGCTTCTATCCTTTTGGGTCGCCCTCTCGGCGAGAGCTACAAACACAGGTTTCAGTTTCAGAAGAACACTAGTAGAGGGCAACCAATATTTCCGACCCCATTAATACATCGACACAAGTTCAAATTTCAAATTTGGGCGGGGCGGGCCTTGTGTTTCGTATGAGGCCATTTCAAATTTCGAACTTGGGCGGGGCAGGTCTTGTGTTTCGTATGAGGCCATTTCATGGCTATCAATATCACAGGAATGGATGGGCCTATCTAACGCATGCTTCCGCGTTTCATGACCATCAATACAAACAGCCAGATGGATGGATGATCATAGGTAGAGGTTGGTAAAGGTGCCTCATCAATACGCCAGAGTGGAGGCCAAAGTGGAGGCGGGCAGGGTCGATGGGTAGGAGCACGGTAGACGACAGAGTCGCCGGAGCTGCGTGACCTGTAATCGCCGGAGAGGGATGCATGCCATGATCCATGGTCGAGCATGTAAGGGCGCCATGACGTCAAGGAGGTTGTCTGCCGCTGTCAGAGGGTGTAAGGACATAGCATTAACTTTGCTATGGAGGTGGAAATAGGAACTGCCTTTATTTATGGGGTTTTGTACCAATAATTTTCCACGTAACTTAATGGCGATGGAAATGCTCGTTGTTATGTTTTTAATGTTCAAAAAAGCTTGTATAAGTTATAACATGGCCTATATATATATATATATATATATATATATATATATATATATATATATATATATATATATAATTGAAATGTATTGTTTTATGAGTGAAAGAAATTTATGCAATTGAAAATGGAGTTGTTTATGGAGGCGGAAGAATTGCTTTGATGGGTAAAATTGGTCGGAAATCTTGTAGATGTAGTGTTTGAATCATATTTTTGATGGTAGAAATGGATTCAACACCATCAAAAACTTCTAGGGCACCTAAAATTATGAAGTTTGATAGCTTTTACTTGTATTTACAAAAATCCTTGTTGGATTTTTTCAAAATATGGCCAGAATTTCCATAATTTTCAAGGCAAAAAAGCATAATCTTTAGACTATTGCATTGAAAATATAAAAGAAAAATTAATTATATACAACCAAAATTCATCAAAATAATGACCATAGTTGTGACCATTTTTAAGCTCAATCATTTTTATATTTATACATATATTATATGTTATAAATTAAAATAATTATTTGTCATGTAAATAAATTATTTAAATATTTATATTTATATAATATATATTGATTTAGTAAAATTTGATATATTTTAAAAATATATAGTTAAAAAATGTTATTATATGAAAGTTTTTTTTATTTGTTAGTAATATTTATAAAATAATTGTATTTGATGTAATTGCAATAACTAATAATAACTAATAAAAAATATGAATTCTTTAGAATTTGCATTAAAAAAAATAGTTAAATTTAGTATAAATCAATAATAATCATTGTTAGATTAATAATTTAAAGTAATATAATATTTAATAAGTAATAGACTAACTACATATTTTTTGACTTATTAAGATTTAATGTCAAAATTCTAACTAAATTAATCAAGCAATCATTTGATTCTATTATATCAACAAATTCATAATGTCATAATGTCAGTATAATGGTTATGTACTTCATTGATCTTAGAGTATGATTGCAAAAGAGTCTATCCAATAGAGATGGTCTCAATCCCTAATGAGGAAATTGATTTCATTCTGGTTTCTAAGGAGAAACCTTTTTTGGGATCTGTAGAGTAGGAAAGAACTTGAATAGGGTTAAGGACTACAAAGTTATACACTTCCATGAAATTTCATTAAGAAATTTAGTAGTTCCTAAACCTAAGGATGAATTCCAAATAGAACTGAACTAAGGATATATACAACTATTTGAATATAGGAAATAGTAAGAGATACCATAAACTAGATAAGTCTTAATATGGATCTTTATCTCATTCTATAAATTTGTCCACAAGCCTCTTGAAGTAGGTTTCCCCAATTGCCTAGTGGTTTTTGGCTTAAGAAAATACAAAACTAGCAATTGCACCACATGTTGCAAAGGAAACGTCGTAAGTCAATAGTGTAGGAAATAATAGAATTAAGGATATGATTAATGTGTAAACACAAGCTCACTATATTGGAAATAAAAATGAATAGAATTTGTACACTACAAGATCATACACACATGGGAAATTTTTTCCATGCAATAACATTAACAATAACAACTTTATCGTCAGCTTATTCAAACTTACTCCATAGATAAAGGAAAATCAATCATACCCATGCATTTTTGGGTATAAACAATATATGCATTTGCATATCCAAGGTTAATGTGAACACCATTATGAAAATGCCACTGGTTGTGCCATAACTTTGCATGTCAAGAATGGAAGTATATTTTCCATCCTAATCAAGGACCTTTTAAGCTTCTTTTGTGGTTTAAAGACCATGCATACTCTGAGGCTACACAGACTTGTGGATAAATGTAACCAATAGTTTTGGAAGAGCAGGACCTCTCAATTGTGGTATACTCATACCCAAATCCATTTCATTACTACCCATGAAAAGAAGTTTTGAACATGTGAAAGCCTATGTTGTGGAATACAATAATTCACATTAGATTGAGCCTAATTCGTAAAATTTGTGATGATAAAGGAGACCTAATTTGTTTTAAATTTATATTGAGAAAGGAGTAAAAACAAGAATTTCGATAGACATAAAAAATGGGAAGTTATGAGAGTTACCTGCACTGCACAACTGTGATAATTTGAATTAAAAATAGAAAGGTAGACAGTGCACAATTTTAAGCAAGATAATGTACATTTGCTTACTCACACTTTATAAAAATAAATGTTCACAATGTGAAATGTAGGTGACTTGTCTATGGGCTGAGTTAGTTAGATTGCCACTAGAATCACAACTAGATTTCCCCAAAAATTAGAGAAGATTATTAGACTTCAATCCCAAAATAACACACTACATCTATAAATTAAAATGCTTATTATTGCCCAAGTTATATGATTGAAATGGCAAGCCAGTACCATCAATTTGGATGATAAAAGCCACCAATTCCACAAAGATATACTACTACTCCAAGTTCCACAACCCTATCAATGACCACCTTTCCGGGAGATAGGAACTTCCTCTTCATTTGACTCAATATCCCTGTATTGCCATATATTCAACTTGTCGTGCCCGACTTTTTGCTGGTGCTCTTCTAAATTATCAAGGGTAGATTGTCTTTCCTTGGTTTCAAATTTTTCTGCCTTTCCAATCAAGATAGGCCTTCTTATAAGAAGAAAAACAATGTAATCAATAATTTTTAAAGAAATACTTAGGGAAGGAGACAAACAGAATGTCATAAAATCATCATGCCAAAGTTTGGAAACACAACTATGAATGACTCGACAAAACTCAGAAAAATACTCAGTAACATATTGCATTTCTCAAATTGAATATCATTTCTATAAAGCAACCAAAACAATTTTCCAGTTGTAGCCATGGGTAACAACATTGAATACTTTGTTTCAATAAAATATATAAAAAATATTTTTGAGAGTTCAAAGAAGAGAAGCTTCCTTTGAAAATATGGATTTCAAGATTGCCTCTAGGACATTGAAGCACTTCTAATGTAAAAGAGGAAAGGGGTCAGAAATCTCAGTATTAGAAGCAACCCCAGTATTAGAAGCCTTTTGTAATGGAAAAGGATCCGAACTCTGAATTAGAATAAAAATCGACAACAGGTGGGAGCAACACTTCCGAATGCCAAAATTCAAATCAACCATGAATTTTGTCAAATTTTGAAAAACTGGCTAGGTATTTTGATTATAGAAGTTGTAAGGTGCAATAAATTCAACAGGCATGAGAAAGTGTTCAAACATTTCCATGATCTCTTCCCCGTGAGATATAAATTAGATAATTAGCATAAAAATGCAAAAGCCATAATAGAGGTAGAAGGTGCAGATCATAGTGAGAGACCCTCATGGTTATTTCCTAAGGAACCCTAAGATATTGGAACTTGTTATTCATTAATAGTGCATGAAGGGAATGAATCATTGATCATATATACCTACTGAAAATAAGTTTGATTTTAATATTTTCTAGGTAGAGCCCATACAAGAATGCCTTGAAAGTTGAACTTGGACTGGTTATAGTAGATTCCCACCAATCTGAATCAAATAGGGCTTGCACGAATTGTTCTACTCCACAACCTAAATTGATATGGAGTTTATGGTAATGTTATTATCACTCTCTCCTAAAATTATTGCATAAATATCTTCTTGGACTGTAGTATCTGGTTATAGGTGGTAAGCTTTGAACCTCTCTTGAGGAATCTGAGTAACCTCCATACCCATTGTTGGTAATGTTAGTTTCACTCTCTCCTAAAATTATTCCATACCTATCACTACCATATATGTTAAAAAAATAACTAATTAAAATAATTTGTTAGCTTAAATTCTAGACTAATAAGAGACGATATGACAAAAATATTATAACATATCTGTAATGTTAGTGTTGAGTCTTGAAACTACATATCTCCTACACACTTTCCTAGACTTTTTCCCCTCACCTAGACCTCATAAGCTATCAAAATCATTGCATATTGATTTTAAAAGAGCATTTAAGTGGTTTTATAACTATGTTTTTGTGTTTTCTGTTTGAACTAGATTTTGCTCATTAGCTGCGGAATCCAGTCACTTTCCACAGCTGTTTTTGTTAAACTCTAGGTTGTAGGTGTTATCAGGAAAAACAAGCCACATGGGCAAGTTATAAATAACCTGGACATGGATCGGGTCCTATTGGTTCAGCCAGATTCATCAAGGAAAGCCGTGGTCAACGGTGGTCAAGTGGTGGTCAAATAGAGGAGTCCTACAGCAACAGGACTCCGTTTTCAAACACGTGAAGGATTCGTGGCCGTTCCTAGATCCCCGGGGTCATGTTGACAGCTGTAGACTGCCCCACAATGCGAATCCAACAACCAATTTTTATAGATTGAATAATCTCGGCAACCATTATGCTAAATTCATGAACGTTGTCTTTTACGTGTCCTCTGTTGACGTAGTTTCACAGGAAAACAATTATGAAGCTTTTGTTATAAATAACATGTTTCCAAATGCATAGAGTTAGTTTTTTTGTTGATTTAATTTTGTTGTTAAGTTTACTGTGCTGTGACACTAATCCCACTATGGTGACGGGAGGATTCTTCCTCTGTTTTTAATTATAAAGAAGACTCTGTTTTTATATGACTGCGTGAGCATAATTTTGGATTGATAGCTTGTTGAACAAGGCCGTGCAAAGGGCCCCTGCACGCTGAGGTTTCGATGTCGTTATTGCTGTATGTTTCAGGATAGAGTAGGCCCTGGCATTTTCATATAATTTTCGCAATAATGAGTGACATGGAATTAGCCTCTCTGCTGACTTTGCTTTTCTTAGTTTTTTTAATTCCAGTTCTGTTTTGTTGATTTCAGTATTATTCACTTGCTTTGTTAGTTAGTTTAGATATCAACTTGCTCATATCATTGATGTTATCTCCGAAAGCCATAGCTTAGACTACCTGGCGAGGTATTGAACTATGAATGATGTGATTTGATTTTAGTTTTACTTTTCTGCAATTAGACATCAACTTTCTCATATAATTGATATTATCTCCGAAAGCCATAGCTTAGACTACTTGGCGAGGTATCGGACTATGAATGATGTGAATTGATTTTACTTTTACTAGATCACAATTTTTGATTTGTTTGAGTGTAGTAGCTTAATTCATTTTTCTGTATTTAGACAGCAGTAGAGATAATGGTTTCATGATCAGTAGTTCATTATTTTCTTGATTTGAATAGCAGCACATTTTTATTCTTGTTCAAGTATTAATTTCACCACTAGTATGTTCTAAGACCCTCTGAAGTGTTAAGTTCTGGAAATCATTATAGAAGACATAATTGCCTTAAAATCTATATCCATACTTTCCTTCTAGAGTATTCTTAAAACTCAGGGATAGGATTTCCATTCATATTAGGAGATAAACGAAGATAAAAAACCCCCAAAACAAAATAAAAATTGAAAATGACAAAAAGGTAAGAAAGGGGTTGTCTTGCACATATAGTGCGCCACACTTCATCAGTTTACGACTCCCGGATTGATAATTAATGTAGCAATTTAGGACACACTAAATTGGCTAAACTGTCAGTATCACTCTCCTAAAACTATTCCATACCTATCACTACCATATCTATTAAAAAACTAAGAGCACTAATTAATATCATACATTAGCTTGAATTCCATACAAACAAGATATGAACTTCCAGAAAGGTTATAACATATCCACAATAATTAAGATCACACATTAGCTTGAATTCCATATGAACAAAAGAGTAATTGTGAGAAATATTATAACTACATGTCTGTTGTATATAATGCATAGATTTCAACATCATGTCATTTATGTCCTGGAAAAAGGGTCGTGAAAGGGGAGAACACGACATATGAGTATCCCTTTCTCCTCGTTTTTAATCATTCTTTAGGGATTCAGAGTTATAGGTGCAAACATGGTGATACATTGATTGACTAATATTCTTGGAACAATGACAACTATGAATTGAGTGGAAGTAATAAAAAAAATTAAGGCACCAAATAATACAAGATTATTGGGTGAATTGCAGCTCTAGGGAAAGTAATGAACTGCGGCTCTGGGGAAAACAACCATAACAGGGAAACAAGTTACAGAAATCTCATAAAGGAAGCACTCTAATTCTAAAATTGATTATACTTTCAAGTAATCTTTCAGGAAAATGATAAATCAAAGAATACCATCTAAAAATATATGTAAAACATAAAGTAGCAAATGTGAAGCACATGGGACTCTGAAACCTAAAGTGCTCTAGGGAGATTCCAATTTCGAACCAAAAAATAAACATTAAAGAAAACCCTTCTTCAACATTAGAAAACTCATTATTTTGCAACAAACTGAGTGGGAGCCTTGCTAAACATGCCATACTTTAAAGGAAACAACTAATATGAGATTGTTGACCAAACTACAATTATGGGGAAAGAAACCATAATAGGGAAACAAGTAGCAGGAGTCTCATAAGGAAAGCAATCTAATGCTAAAATTGATTATCCTTTCAACTAATCTTTCAGACAAGTGATACATCAAAGAACATTATCTAAAAATACTTGCAAAACACAATGCAACAAACATGAAGAACACAGGACTCAAAAACCCAAAGTGCTATAGACGGATTCCAATTTTTTATCAGAAAATAACATTAAAGAAAATCATACTTCACTATAGGAAAATTGTTATTTTGAAAGAAACTAAATGGGAAGAGTGCACAATGAGGTGCATTATCTCCTACTAAAATTCGAAAACTTTCCCTATCCTATTCTAACTTCTATTATGTAACCAACTCACAAAATAGAAGAAAAAAAAAGATCAAAGGCTTCAAAATCAACCTCTTCGAGGGGGCAACCTCATTTTCATTACATAAATGAACAATTCTTGGATGATTCAAATTAAAAGACCTCCTTTCTATATATAGGGGTCTAAGGGGTCCCAATATAATCAGCGCCGACATAAAAATAATAATGTAAGGGCACAACAATAACAATATGGGTGACAGTAATAATAATATGGGGACTACATGGGGCACAACAATACAATAAGGGGGTACACTGACAATAACAATGAGGGAATACAGTAGTATTATAGGGACCTAACATGTCCCTCTCTATCAAAAAAGTGTTGTCCTCAACGCTTGAGTAGTTCTGGATGTTTTTGTATAAAATTCTCATCCTCCCATGTGGAATCTTCATCGAGTAAGTAAGTTCTTCCACTTGATGAGATCCTCTGAAATTGATCAATTTCGTAGCTGTCGAGTTCTTGTTTCTGTGACTACTTCAAGTTCAAATATTATTTTTCCTTCCTCATCAAGTTCTGGTAATATTGTTTGAACTGGGAATTTATCACCTATAAAATTCTTTAAGCATGAAAAATGGAAAACTGGGTGCATTCGGGAAGATGTAGGAAGCTCTAATTTGTATGCCATAGTACCAATATTTTGCAACACCTTGTAAGGACCATAATACTTTGGTGATAATCTATTATCCTTCTTAGCTTGATTGAGGGACATTTATTTGTATGGTTGAAATCGTAAAAATAGCTAGTCGCCTACATCAAAACTTCTTTCGTTGTGATGCTGATTTGCCTGTTGTTTCATTCTATTTTGTGCCAAAGTGAGGTTATCCTTTAAGAGTTGGAGAACTTGTTGTTGATGCTCGATGTGATATTCCATTTCTTGAACCTTAGAATTTTCTCTTAAACATGATGTGATAGATGGTGGACGATATCCATAAAGTGCCATAAATGGGGTCATTTTTGTTGTAGTATGGAAGGAAGTGTTATACCACCATTCCACTAGAGGTAACCACTTGACCCATTGTGTTTGTTTATTGGATACAAAGAAACGAATATATCCTTCCAAACGTTTGTTAACAATCTCAGTTTGCTCATCAGATTGAGGATGATATGATGAGCTATGAGTTGATTGAGTACCCAGACAAGAAAATAATTTTGTCCAAAAATTTCTAGTGAAAATGGGATCTTTGTCGCTTACAATAATATTTGGGTTTCCATGTAGCTTTTGAATTGTTTCCATAAATGCAGTAGTAACTTTATTGGCTTTAAATGGATGCGATAATGCACAAAAATGTGCATACTTGGTAAGTCTATCAACTACCACCATGATGGGGAAATCTCATCAACTACCACTTATTTCATCATTATTCATTGAGGGGGAAATCTCATGAAGAAGCACGAAGGAACCACAAGGGAGTTTCTTAATGTAATGAAGAATCAATATGAAAGGTTCCCCCCAATTTCTCCTCTCTGATCCACATAGAAAATTTTATCATATTGTGTCTTTACTATGGAAAGAAGTAGGTGGTTATATGTCCCATGGATGGAAGGCTTGAGGCATTCATATCTTTAGCCTTGATGCGTGACTTATGAATAAGCACACTCTTCCTATTTGGTAGATTGCAAATGATCTCTCATGCTTGGAAAAAGATTCTCATAGGGGATTTTGCATTATAAATGATGCTTCTTGATATAATTTGGCATGTGGTTAATTCTATCTATTGAAGTAAGTGTGAGAAAAGAAGTTTTCCTCCTCACCAAAATCTGGAGTTTTATCTTGGGTATCTAGGGGTGTTGGCAGTCCATGGAGAGGTGTGCATGCCATGTTACTATCCCTACGAGGTATACTAAAGTTAAAAAGGAACATAGAGCACAACATTATAGCCATAGGATCAATGTAATTCAAACTAACAAGAGCAATTGCAAAGATGGGTCCAAGTAGGGAGAAAAAAAATCCTAAATGGGTGAAACCATTAAGAGTAATGATTATATTGATAAGTTTATATTTAAACACACCCCTACTCTTAGAGATTGGGAAATGGATTCCAAGGATACTATCCTCTTATTGTCCTCATCCTTCAAAGAGAGATAAATGAGTTAACTATTGGTATAGGTACTACACAATATTTGCTTGTTTATTTAGCTAAATTTGTGGATCTAAACCTCAGTAAAGTGCCCTTGTTTACTACTTAAGAGTACTACGATGAGAGTGGATATGAAAAGAGAGCAATAAATTCTTAGTGTTATAGATTTATACATTCAGTTTAGTTATTTTTAAGAAAATGGTCCTTTTAATTTTTTATTAAAAATAGCAGTTAAGGGGTAGAAGGGGCTTATCAAAAATAGATACTCTAGCCCTTAAAGGCACAAAAAGACGAAAATCATATGGTCTAGTACTAGAAATTAAACTAAATATTAAAATTATAGAAAGAAATTAAAAGCATGACAAGATTAAAAAAGGTTTGGGTTGGAATGTAAACTAAAGAGGTTTTAAGGAAATGGTGTAGCAACTAAGCTAAAAGGAATTTAGAACCCTTCCTCTACTTATAAAATAGGGCATTTGGATGGCTATAAATTTTAACTTGATTAAAGTTAGTCACATTCCTCAATTTTAATGTGCTTCTCAAGGTTTTACCATTACACAGATTTTCCCCCAAGTGTGGATGGATAAACCTCCAAGGCATGTTGTTGAGGAGGTAGAGGATAACACTATGACTTGAGTTTATTTTGATGGGTCAGACTAAGATGAATCCAAGATTTGTGGAGCTAGAGGAGTCCTACTTTAACTAACTTCCACTAGTTGAAGTTCAAAGCTCAGTTGAGATAAGGTACTAGCAACTATGTCGAACTTATGGGTCTTAAACTTATATTTTGTTGGTATGTGAAGGAGGAGTTGCAAAATCACAAACAATTGGATATTCCTTAAATGTACTTAAAATTTGGGTGAAGGGGGAAAAAACTACTTCAATTTTCTTTCATATCCATTGAAGCTTATGGTTTTGATATTGCTTTTAATGATATCTTAGGAAAAGAAATATTGTTGTTGATGCTCTTTCAAAATATGGGGCCTAGTTGGATTGGTAAATTGGCATATTCTAGAAGACAAATATGGAAAAAAAATCGGTTATTATTGCCCTCCTTTTCATAAGTTTACTTCTCTGGGCCTCTTCAATTATTACTATGGAACTATTTTTCAAATTTTTTTATTTAGAGGGTATATATGCTTGATGATTAGTTTAATCATCATATAATTCATAATTTTGATGAAGTTGAAATGAGTTTGAGACCCATTATTATGTTATTTTTCTTTTGAAAATTTGGAACGAGTGTTCTATTTAGGTTAGGGCTCGTTTGTTATAAGAATTTATACTTCATGTTGAGGATGACATGGTCGTCATTGCTATGTATCCAATATTCTTTATGAGGCTTGATGGGATGATGTGTTAGCATTATGAAGACTATCATTTTGCTTTTTGAAATAAAATCACAATTTTTTTTATAAGGAGAATAAAATGAGATAGAAAGATATTAAAAGCAACTGAAAAAACTAGTGGGCCATAATAAATTTATTCAAACATTCAAGTAGTCACAATGGACCCCTAATTTGGAAGAGATTCACAATAATTAAGGTTGGAGCCCTACCTAATAAATGGTGGATCATGAATGGGTCAAACGACACCCCATCCATCATCTTCCCATTGCTTTGGTTGGTTCTCCATTCAAATAGATAAATCCAACTTGGATCTTTTTTTATGCAACAAAAAATTAGGTGTTGGGTGATTACAAGGCTCACAACTTTAGCATTGATGTTTGTTGCATTCTCTAGGAGATCTACTCTATGGTGTGACCTACAAACTTACTAATGCAAACATACCAAGCCAAAAGGAGGATAAACTTCCAAGGGACCACGTCATACCACATCCAATTCCACCATTGCAACATCCATTTCGCATTTTTGTTAAGGATCTTCATCCATAAATAAAATCCATTTTTTATGCAAAAACAATGTCCAATATTAAAAAATTAATAAGAGACTATCAAAACAACGAAATTAAATTATTACAAAATAGAAATAATCCAAAGAAATTTTACAAACATCTTATAACATATGTGCACAAACTCAAAAAGAGAAGAAGGAAAACGCATATACAATATAAAAACATAAAAACCACTAAAATGCAATAATTGAAAGCAATAAGTATAGTGATCTCTCTATATAAGAATCATGTTCAATATCACATATATCCAAGACATAATATAGAAAGTAGTGAGTAGAATTGTCTTTACAAACAGACACCTAGTAGTATGGGTTGACTTGCTCATTGACATTTATGCGGGGAATTATTCAAGAGCTCGCAAGCATAGAAAAAAATAAAAATAGATACTTGATGTCTAAATTCAATTGACTAATGAAGTAGAGAAAATAGAAAAGGTGGCCCATAGAATGACTTAACATGTCATTGAAGCCAAATAACAAGTAGATATCTCAAGAACATTTACACCACAGGTAATCCCAATTTGGAAAAGGTATTTCCTTTCTTAAATTTGTTTATATAAAATTATTTATTAACTTATTATCATTTTTTTATGCATATTGTTTCATCTTTTCAAGCTACATAAGGTTCATCCATGTACATTGTGTGTTCTAGATTGGTCCATCTGAGTAAAGCTTTAATAGAAAAGATTCTGAATTGTCACAAGAAACAATCTTGCAGACTAGAGAAGCCAGTCAGCAGTCTCTGCAATTGATGTAAATATTAATTCTTTGAAGTCACAAGAAACTTAAAATCTGGCCAAGTTGTTGCTGTTATAACTATTGGATTGTTTATATGAAGTTCTCACTGATCAGAATTGTCCATCATATCTGCATTTTTACTTTATAAGATGCATTGATTACAAGTCTTGATACTCATGTAGGTTAATGTTATGTGAAAAATTAATTGGATCATTTTATGTCTGAGGATGGATGGAAGGGCAGATTCAACAATCATCAAACCTATCAATAAAGCAGATGTGCACAGAATATGTTCTAGTCAAGTTATTCTAGACCTTTCAAGTGTTGTTAAGGAACTTGTAGAAAATAGCTTGGACGTAGGAGCAAGCAGCATTGAGGTTAAAACTAAAAGAGTATGGAGGAGAATCCTTTGAAGTTGGAGATAATGTTTGTGGTATTTCACCTCACAATTATCAGAGTGTGACTCTCAAGTATCATACTTCCAAGATTTCAGCTTTTTCTGACCTGCAAACATTAACTTCCTTTCGAATCCAAGAAGAGGCACTAAGTTTACTTTGTGCTTTGGGATATGTGACCATTGTAACTAGAATAAGGCATGAAATTGTTGGTACAGAATTGACAATTGACCATTCAGGTCTAATTTCTTCCCAGAAAAGTATGGCACGTCAGATTGGTACTATTGTTACAGTGACAAAATTGTTTTCATATTTTCCTGTAAGGTATAAGGAGTTCGGTCGAAATATTTGCCGAGAATATGGCCGACTTCTGTCCCTATTACATGCTTATGCTATTATTGCCATAGGTGTCCGATTTGTCTGCACTAACGTGACAAGAAAAAATGCCAAGAATGTGGTTTTTAAGAACACAAGGAAGTGGCTCCATCAAGGATAATATAGTAACAGTTTTTGGTATCAAGACACTTGCATGTTTAGACCTGTTACACAGTAATTTGTCACCATTGGTCACTGTCCCCGTTACCTCTTTCCCGTACTTTGGAGGACTTATTCCGGGACCTGTGATGAGTGACATAACTTAAAAACACTTGCATTATGTTCCGCTAAGTATGGACTTCATGTGCCCTGAAGACACCTCCTGCAAAATATCCCTGAAAAGTGCCCTTTTTCCATTAGCGCGGGTCCACAGTGTACTACCCACGCCAATGAGGGAGATCCTCAAAAGAAGGCGCACCAGAGTAACACCCGCGCCAACCGAGTTTGGAAAAGATTTTTAACAAACGCGCTCCCGGATTTTTTTTCCCTTCAAGTCATGAAGTCTTTTGAGGATAAAGCTAATCTTCTAGATGTCGAGATTCATCATCTATCCCTTACATCTATCCACAGCAGCTTTTTGGAGATAATGCCAATCCATAATGGGTGTCTTGATGCATTGTATCTTCCTCCCCTTCTCCATCTATAAAAGTCTGTCCTCATGCATTTGACAAGCTAGTTTTTGAGTAGTGGTGATAGTGCTAGTAGGGATAACGCTTGTCTTGAGTGATAGTAAGAGTCTTGGAGCATAGGGAGGTTGTGCTTGCCAGAAGTCTGAGCTGTGTATTCATAATCAAAGAGAGAGAAAGGTCTATTGCAAGACATATGTAGCTGCTCGCCCAGCCAGAGGAGAGATTCAACGTCAGAACTTTGGTTGTACTTTTCTCTGTTGATTATTCATTAATAAACGACTATCATTATGGTTCCGATCTTATTGTTCGTTATGATAATGTTTGATCTATATCTTTTCTGACTGATATATAGTTGTATTTAGTGGATTTTATGCTTGTATTCGCTTCGTTCTTTGCATGTGCAGGTATCCATTCGCGGAGATCGTGAGGATCGTGACCTGCCGGAGCAAGGGAACGGGAGTATCAACTCTTCTACAACACTAGCGTTGGACTCCAGGTTGGTTCTCATAATCCACTTTCAATTTGCAACTAGGAACTTGCATGGTAGCATTGATTGATTGTTGCTAGACCCATTTTGGGCTAGTGGGATCGCCTTTGTCCGCAGAGGGGATTTACCTCTCCAACAAGACCCTTCAGACATATGTGTCTCAGATGAATGCCGTTTTGAAGGATTTCTGTCTAAGCCCAGATCTGGAAGTGGAAGGGATTTAGGAGATCGACAGTTTGTCTATGTGAATGGTCGCCCTGTGGACATGCCAAAAGTGATGAAACTTTTGAATGAGCTATACAAATCTTATAACTCTCAGCAATACCCTATGGTCATCTTAAATTTCATCCTTCTCACTACAACATATGATGTGATTGTAACTCCAGACAAAAGAAATATATTTCTTCATAATGAAGGTCTTCTTATATCTACTCTAGGAGAGTCCTTAGAAAAATATTATGCTCCTAATAAATATACTTATGCTATTGATAACTTTGAAAGTGACACGCAGTTGAGGCACACATGCAGCCCATTATTACCATCACAAGTGCAGAATACAAGGAGAAGTAGCCGCATTGCACAATGGGAAAGAGGTGGTTGGCTCATGTCTCCCACAGCAGTGACGAAGAAGATGATAACAACATTCCTGCTTCTGATCCCACTGCAAAACCCACTTCAGAAAAAGAAAAGGAGAAATACGAAGAAGAGGAGAGTCAAAGGGTAGCGGCGAAGACCAAGGTCTGGACCTGAGACCCATTGGAGAACCCATTAGAAAATCCAGCAGGGGACGAGGCATCACGGTATATTTTTCTGCATTTGAGCTCGATGGAAGTCGATATGAGTTGGAGGACCCTGTGTTGGTAACCCCAGAAGAGAAAAAAATTGAGAAGCCATATGTTGCTATAATAAAGGATATAAAGCAAGCAAAAGATGGCTCTCTTGCTATTGTAGGCCAATGGTTTTACCGGCCCCAGGAAGATGAAAGGAAAGAGGGAGGAAACTGGCAAGCACGTGATGCACGTGAACTATTTTATAGTTTCAATCTGTTGGTACTATTTTATTGCCATTCTTTTCTTCTAAAAATCCATCATTTATCTATCATTTTCTTCCATAAACCCCTCATAGGCCATTGTAATTGATTAATGAAGCATTATAATTTTTATTTTACATTAAATTTAATTTATGAATTTTTATGCTAAAAATTGCAAATTTTCAACAAAATTACGGGATGTCATGACTTCCTGTAATTGGCTTATGTTGTGACACATGGCATGGCAGGAAAATCGGAACAGAAGATAAGGACGTGATCTAGGATGTACATACATGGTGGAAAATCTATTTAGCATCAAATTTGGAGCTCCTGAATACATGGTCAATGCTGGTCAAACCCAGCCTTTTTGGTAGTAAAAGCAGCAAAAATCTGAAGTTACCTAAACTGATTTCGTTTTGTTTTAGAAATCAGTTAGGATTAGGAAAAACGAAAATAGCCTTTTTGATTGTAAAATCAGAAACGTCTGAAGTGATAATGAATGTACATTTGGTGGTAAATTTTAATAAATAAGAGGAACGCTGGTAAGGAAAGGAGATTAGACAAGAGCAGACTTGAGACTGTAAGCATATTCCAAAACTCTATTTTGAATTTAATCGATTCTCAGAACTTAATCAAAAGGCAGAATTTCATATGGTGTTTATGACTTAGAATTCTTATCATCTGAAGTCTTCTAAGTGTGCCATCAAAACGTGGAAGGGCCCTACGTGAAGATTGGTACACTTTCGTTTCTGTTTCATAAGATTTAGTCTTCATATCTGAATGGCATTTGATGTTATTTCATTGCTTGTGAGTTGATCAATTTGATTAGAAGTTCTTGCGATTGTTATTTTATGATTCGTAGTAGTACCTTGGAAATTCAATTGCAAATTTATTGAATCAGACTTTGTAAAAGGTTTAATTGAACATTGAATTTCAAGATATTTCTATGGACTCTGTTTTCACGAATTTGATCTTTGGTATGCTTAGTATGCATTTTATCTTTGGTATGCTAATGTGTTGTCTTGAAAGAGTTTTTGTGAATTATGTCCTTGTAAGAGGATTGAGAACTCAGATGAGTAACACTTTGTTTTTAGAACAATTAATAAAATTAGATTATATAAGTGTTTAAATTGTGAGAGGAAACATATTTCAATCTCTTGTAAAAGAGTGTTGTAGCCTATCACAATAGACACTTATTTAGATAGATGAGATCCTTTTAGGTCTATAAACTTTAGACACGTGCCTCTAAGTTTACCTACCTTAGTTGACATTAAATTTAGTCTAATCTAGACCCCTGGATTGGTCACTACATTTTGGCGCCATTGCCGGGGAGGCACAACTAGAGGATTTCTAAAAATAAAATTAAAAATTAAAAAAAAAATTAAAAAAAAAACAAAAAAGAAAAAGAAAAACAAACAAAAACATAGATTTAATTTTGATTCATCATTTTAGAAGTCATGTTTACTTATGTCTAGATCTAGAGATGATAAAGGTAGATTCATAAAAACCCCCCATCCAAAAACTTATTCACCACTAGGGGCAGACCCTTTAGGGAAAGTTGAACACACAACACCAGCTGGGAAATTCCTTTAGGAAATTCCTTGTTATACTTGTTTACTATTTTTCATCAATTCAATAACGACTTGAGGACAAGTCAAAGACTTAGTGGGGGAGAAGAAACAGTGGTTTTTCCCTATCTCATCTCCTCATTTTTAAATCTTCAAGGAATTTGTTTCAGTAATTCAGTATTTCAATAAAAGAGTTGTTTTTGTTCTAATCAGAGGGACCTGTTTAAGCAATATGCAGTGGGACCTGTTCAGAAGACTATGTCAACATTACCAATATGCAATGGAACTTGTTTAGAAGCCTATGTCAACATCACCAATATCAGAAGGACCTGTTAAAGACTGCATTCAAGATACATCAGGCTACTTCAACAAAGTTTTCAAAGGTTGCTTATCATCAGAATTATAATCAAGGCTACATCAACACCAAGGATAAAAGAAGCTTCACAAACATGGTTCTTCAGATTTTAAAGGGACCTGTTATATTCAATTTCATTTCAAAGGGACCTATTTTAGACAATGAAGATCAATCATACCTGTACAATGAAGATCAATCATACTTGTGCACGCCAAATCAACATTTTGTCAACCAACAAGTGTAATGTATTGTTGAAATTTTAATTTTTAACATTTAAAATTCTTAAATTATTTTAGTGTTAAAAATGATAATTATTATTTTCGACTTAGTCACCGGAGAATCCACAGTAAGAACCATTTTCTGCCAACGTTTCAAATCCAACCGGGATCCATCATCAGGACAACTTGAATGCTTGATAGAAGAAGAGCTTATTTCAGGGTTAAATAGTAATGAGGAGAGAAATGAAGGCTCTTAATTTTTGAAGAGAAGTAATCATAAATAAACTAGTTGATATACCAAACTGCAACCGTGAAAGCGACTTCAACTCGATGGGTAACTCGCTTGAAGCTGTTGGGAACATTAATAAAACTGCGCAGGAGCGAATTGACTTCGTGGGTACTGCGCCCATTCAATTTGATAATTGTAGCCCGGGTGTAAACAGAAATAAGCAAGTCGACTGCAAGGGCAGCATGAATACGCATGAAGTTAAGGAAACTGCGCAGGTCATTCTAAGTAATACACCCATTCAGCTGGACTATTGTAATACGCTCAGCCAGGTTGTAAACATAACTAATAGCAATGATGAATCAAAATTAAAAAAGAAATTCGTAAATCTGTCCTCCCAGGTTTTTGAACCCGAGTTCATTAACATCCTCAGAAAGGGTCTTGGATTTGCTGTTGCTCCCAAAAACCTTCCCATTGAGAAAATAATATGTAACATAGAGGATGGGATTATCAACCTTCCCTTGGAGGATAAGGAAGCATTAAGACAAGAGTGCTCCCTTATTATGAGAAAGGCCAAAGCCCCCAAAAGTAATTTGAGTAAAGCAGAACAAAAGGCCTTCAAATCCCTGCGTAATAATGATAAAATTGTGGTTCTCAAGGCTGATAAGGGAGGAGCAGCCGTAATCTTGGATAAAGAAGATTATATATACAAAATGAATGAACACCTCAAATGTGGTAGTTATAAGAAGCTGAGCAATAACCCCATCCCCAAGATTATGAAAGAGGTGAAAAAGGCAATTTTGGAATCCAACCTTGATGATAAATTAAAAAAGAAATTAATTCCCTCTAGTGAATGCATCCCTAGGATTTATGGGTTACCCAAGATCCATAAAGATGGTGTCCCTCTTAGACCAATTGTCAATACCATTGGATCCCCAACCTATGAGCTCGCTAAGTATGTTGCAAGAATCCTCAAACCCCTCGTCGGAAACACTGATTCTTTCATCAAAGACTCCCATGACTTTGTGAATCTCATTAAGAATGAGAAAATAGAGCGTGATGACATCCTTGTTAGCTTTGACGTAGTGTCCTTATTCACCAAGATTCCTCTTGAAGAAGCCATTCAGGTTATAAAAGAGGTTACTGATCCAGGGACTGCAAGATTGGCCGAAATCTGCTTGCGATCAACAGTTTTCACCTTCCAGGGAACATATTATGAGCAGACATCTGGAGTGGCAATGGGATCCCCCCTTTCACCAATCGTGGCCAACTTATACATGGAATATTTTGAAAAGAAGGCCCTGGAATCTTACCCTCTGAAACCAGCATGGTGGAAGCGATTCGTCGATGATACTAATATAAAGTGGACACATGGTAAAGCAGAGCTTGACAAGTTTTTTATTCACCTAAATTCCATCTCTTCAGAAATAAAGTTCACCATGGAGCTTGAAGAAAACATGAGCATCCCTTTTTTAGACATCCTCATCATGAGAAAGGAGGATGGCTCCATAGGGCACAAAGTCTTCAGGAAGTCAACCCATACAGAAAACTACCTTCACGCTGATTCCCACCATCATCCAGCCCAGAAACTTGGTGTTCTAAACACTCTTGCTATCAGGGCCCTTCGAATTTCTGACGCTGATCATCTAGATGAAGAAAAGAAGCATTTAGTCTCAACATTTAAAGGTATAGGCTACAAAGAAAATGAGATTAAAAGAGCAATTTAGAAAGCCGAGAAAAAGATGCTATCTCATGAGCCTAAGGCCCGAGATCAACCTGAGGGTGGTAGGGTTTTTCTACCTTTCATTCATGGAGTTATAGATAAGATTGCGAAAATCCTAAGAAGGAAAAACATAAGCACGCAATTCTCAGCCCCTGGAACGATTAGGCAAGGTATGAGATATGTCAAGGATAATATTGATAGACATCAACTTAAAGGGGTCTATAAAATTGATTGCTCATGTGGAAAAAGCTACATTGGTGAAACAGGTCACTCCCTGCAGACAAGACTCAAGGAACATGCAGCTGATATTAAGAATGAAAGATCTCGTACTTCCGCCCTAGCAGAACACTCGTTAAAAACTAAGCACCATGTCTGCTTGGAAAGCGCCTCTATTATCGCTAAGGAAGAGCAACATCATAAGCGAAAGATCAGAGAAGCTCTTGAAATTATCAAACACCCGCATAATCTCAACAGAGACAGTGGTTTGGAAATTAGTGGAAGCTGGCTTCCACTAATCAGAAAAATTAACCCCCTTCTGGTACAATAATAATAATAATAATAATAATAATAATAATTAACTCACTATTAAGCATTTACAAGATTAATTATCATGAATTAATTAATCTATTTATTAACAATATTAATTATCATAATTAATTATTCTATTTATTAACAATATTAATTATCATTAATTAATTATTCTATTTATTAACAATATTAATCATCATTAATTAATCTATTTATTAACAATATTAATTACTTCGCCTCTTAAATATTAAATTTTTTTAACATAACAATAATAATTATTATTATATTTTTTACTCTTTGAAATTAATAAGTTTAACCAATTTTAATATTATTCCCAAATTATCAAAATTATTTTGATAATTATTCAAAATAAAAAATATAAATATAAATATCAGTTCTAACATATTTATTATATATAATTAAATAAATATTAATTATTAATTATTAAATTCTAATTGCAATTTGCTAGGATTAATAGTTTCAATTTTATTCTAAATTCAATATTCTTGAATTAATTTAATCAATTCTAATTTTTTTCATTTTTAATATTATTAATTCTAATTTTTATTATTAACTATTAGATTAATAAATAATAATTATTAATAACAATAATATTTTCAATTAGAAATTATTTATTAATTTCCTTACTAAGCTAAAACCTATTCTAAAAAATTTAATAAATAAATAAATAAAATTGTACCAAACATATATTATAAAAATAAAAATTAATTCATTAGTCCTAGATAAATTTTTTTTAATTATGATGATTATAATTATTTATTAATTTATGATATATAATAAGAATTATTTCAATTAATATCAATATTAATAAATATTATTGATAAAATATTAAATATTAATTCAATTTTCTAATAACAAAAAAAAAAAAAAATAAATAAATAAATAAATAAAATAAAATAAAATATTTAACATCAACTTTGATCAATTTAATATCATTAATTATCTTTAAAAAAAAAATTTAAAAATTAAAAAAATTAAAAATTAATTAATTAATTAATTAAATTAATCGGAGACAGCCGACTTCTCTTCAAAAATTAAGAGCCTTCATTTCTCTCCTCATTACTATTTAACCCTAAAATAAGCTCTTCTTCTATCAAGCATTCAAGTTGTCCTGATGATGGATCCCGGTTAGGATTTGAAACGTTGGCAGAAAATGGTTCTTACTGTGGATTCTCCGGTGACTAAGTCGAAAATAATAAACCACAGAGGTCTTAAATCCAGAATAATTATTATTGCTTGTTATCAATTTCAAAAATCCTTATCCCCATAACCTTTGTCATATTCCTAAATACTCACCTCATTATCACTCTGCTTATCATTTCCTATCACACCTTAGCCTATTTTTATTCCTACTACGCTCTTCAAACCTTTTCATACACCACTCTTCAAACCTTGTCATCAACTCATCATTTTTAAATCAGCCTTCTGGCAATCAAGTACCAACAAGTAGTGGATACTCAATGTACAAGTCCGTTCAATGGAAAGACAAGTGTTAAACTGTCTGTCCTCAAATGATTTCATTCATTTCGACTGCTGGAGTTATAAAACAATCTTTTGACCCAAGTCTGCTTATGAAATATATCCGTTATCATCACACGAATTGGATATTGTTTTATCATGATTATGCTTCTGCAAATCAGTACTGCTCCTCTGTATTCATGATTTGAATGCGCCTTCCAACTCTACATTATCATCATAGCAATTGGATGAAGGTCGGCTGTTGAGTTTTCATTTTATAAAACTTTGAGTTCATAAAGTTAGTTATGGCGTTAGTATTCAGACTCTGAGTTTCTTAAAGAGGGCCGAGATAGTAGGTGCTATAAAGGGAGAACATATAGCAGACAGGCTTATCCCGAGTTTTTTACTTCCGCTCAGAATTTGAGGACGTTAACCAGGTCAGCTCAAGCAATTGAAGAAGTAAACTCAGAGAATCAAGGACGTTACCAGGTCAGCTCAGTGGAACGCAGGAAAAGAGGTAACAAGGTAAGAACCCTGATTGAATTTTTGAGCATAAAAAAAGGGGTTAGAACAGAGATTTGTAACAAAATGACCAATAGAGCAGAGCCCGAAAAATTTGATAGTTCACAATATCATGAAGACTGTGTCATGATTTTAAGGGAAAAACACTGGTTGTCTTTTCTATAGAAATTCAATGGGAACAATGAAGAAGTTACGAAGCAATTTACATTTTCCTTCAATGGAGAGAAAGCTTTAATAGGAAATTTCTATTTTAGAATTTCAGAGGATACCATAGCACAAACATTGGGAATCAGTCCAGAAGGGTAAAAATATTTCAAAACCAAACAATTTAGGGAAAAATCATGGACTCAGTTATGTCTAGGTCAAGGGTTTCCTCTGTCAATTGGAAAAAGGGTGTTCCCAGAAGTTGGCTAATTCACCCATTGGACAAAATGGTATACATTATTCAGAAATTTGTTACATGTGAAGGATGTTACAGTATAGTATACCTATATCACATAAAAATTATGTTGCACTTAAAAGGTCAATGCACCATCAGTCTACCCTATTTTCTCTTACAGAGTTTGAATAAAATGTCGAAGACCATTCAGAAACAAAAAGGTAATGAAGATAGGAGTTTGTATCATTTTGGGTTGATCAAAATTCTAATTGAATTTGAGTTGTAGAGGAGAGGAAAAACATGGAAAGAGTTTTTGATTGACAATCAAATTAAAATTAGAGAAGATGAACATGAACAACAAGAACGCAAAGAGTTTATGACTGATATTGATGAGGAAATCCCTAAGCGTAAGTCATGCAATGTTCCTCAACTAGCAGTGGTGTAAGGACAAGAAGGATGAGGCAAGAAACTGCCAAGAAAATTGAAAAAGACAAAATCTTCACTACTTATAGGAGAAGATCAAGGAGAATAAAAAGGAATCAAACATAAGATGATCAACCAGACCCGAATGAAAATGCACCAATGGAAATTGAAAGTAGTACTAATTCACAGCCAGAACAGGAAGCAGAAATGGAAATTGAGAGTAACAAGGGAGAAAGGAAAGAGCCAACACCTACAAACAAGAAACAGAGAAGGTTAGAGAAACAGATTTAAGAGCTAAAAGAGGAATTGATGGAAGCAAACATGTTAAAGAAGGTCATAAAGAAGGAAAATGAAATGTTGAGAGCTCAGAGAAAGAAGATTCAGCAGAAAAATGAGAAACTGAAGAAGAAAATCAAAGAACTTAGGACTGATCAAACTGAAATGTGCAAATGGGCAACAAAATGGTACACTCAGAGCAAAGTTCTCAGAGAAAAATATAAGAATATGAAACATGAGTTCCAAGTTCAGAAGAATATAGATGTATTGCTACAAGCGGCAAAGGCACAAGCAGGAACAGAATATAAAGGGAGCACATCAAGATTAGCATGAGGACATGCTAAATCATTGAGTTTGGGGGAGATGTTGGTACTATTTTATTGCCATTCTTTTCTTCTAAAAATCCATCATTTATCTATCATTTTCTTCCATAAACCCCTCATAGTCCATTGAAATTGATTAATGAAGCATTATAATTGTTATTTTACATTAAATTTAATTTATGGATTTTTATGTTAAAAATTGGAAATTTTCAATAAAATTACAGGATGTCATGACTTCCTGTAATTGGTTTATGTTGTGACATGTGGCATGGTAGGAAAATCAGAACAGAAGATAAGGATGTGATCTAGGATGTACATACATGGTGGAAAATCTATTTAGCATTGAATTTGGAGCTCCTGAATACATGGTCAATGCTGGTCAAACCCAGCCCTTTTGGTTGTAAAAGCAACAAAAATATGAAGTTACCTAAACTGATTTCGTTTTGTTTTAGAAATCAGTTAGGATTAGGAAAAATGAAAATAGCCTTTTTGATTGTAAAAGAAGAAACATCTGAAGTGATAATGAATGTACATTTGGTTGTAAATTTTAATAAATAAGAGGAACGCTGGTAAGGAAAGGAGATTAGACAAGAGCAGACTTGAGACTGTAAGCGTATTCCAGAACTCTGTTTTGAATTTAATTGATTCTCAGAACTTAATCAAAAGGCAAAATTTCATATGGTGTTTATGACTTAGTGTTCTTATCATCTGAAGTTTTCTAAGTGTGCCATCAAAACGTGGAAGGGCCCTACATGAAGATTGGTACACTTTCGTTTCTGTTTCATAGGATTTAGTCTTCAGATCTGAATAGTGTTTGATGTTATTTCATTGCTTGTGAGTTGATCAATTTGATTAGAAGTTCTTGCGATTGTTATTTTATGATTCGTAGTAGTACCTTGGAAATTCAATTGCAAAATTATTGAATTAGTCTTTGTAAAAGGTTTAATTGAACATTGAATTTCAAGATATTTCTATGGACTCTGTTTTCACGAATTTGATCTTTGGTATGCTTAGTATGCATTTTATCTTTGGTATGCTTAGTGTGTTGTCTTGAAAGAGTTTTTGTGAATTATGTCCTTGTAAGAGGATTGAGAACTCAGACGAGTAACACTCTGTTTTTAGAGCACTTAATTAAATTAGATGATATAAGTGTTTAAATTGTGAAAGGAAACATATTTCAATCTCTTGTAAAAGAGTGTTGTAGCCTGTCACAATAGACACTTATTTAGATAGATGAGATCCTTTTAGGTCTATAAACTTTAGATGCGTGCCTCTAAGTTTACCTACCTTAGTTGACATTAAATTTAGTCTAATCTAGACCCCTGGATTGGTCACTACACCATCATGATGAAGTGCCTGCAGAATCTGTTATGCACAAATGTGTTGTGCACTTTATTCCACTAAACAAGCAACTTCCTCCCCGCACAAAACATCCAGGATTTATTGTGCAATAGGTTTATGACACAGTTGTAAGAAAACTTTGGAAATTAAATAACAAAGATTATGAAGATTTGAAGAGAAAGAAATTGATTTGCTAGTGAAAAAAAAAACTCGCAAGGCTTTGGGAGAACTCCCTGATGTTGAGTCAGATGAATTTTCCCCTGATATAAAGGAGTCTGAAATGAACAAAAGATAGGTTCAAAGGAAGATTGGGACACCTATAAACACACTTAGAGATGAAGATGCAACAGGGAGATCAAAACTGTTTGGAAAAGCAGAAACACCAAGAAGGTCTATGAATGATGGACAGCGGGGAAATGCTTCTGAGACTTATACCATTCTGTTGAATCAAAATGTACTAACTGGAGTGAAGTCACGTGATAGATGGTTGGAGAAAATCATGGAAGGGGTGAAGCATATATGTAGTTAAAATAGATGGATAGATTCTCAAGACAAAATGCAAGAAGACACTGAAGTGAAAGCTGTTGATGCACACATGCAGCCCATTTAAATAGGGAACTTGAAATGCAAGATTTCTGAGTTCATGATCTAATTATTCGGATGAATATTGTTTACTACTTCGATGACATGAGAGGAAAGATGCTAGGATGGGGATATCAAGAGGGTACTACTTGCTTTGGTTTTGGCTATGACCTTCGATAAAGTAACCAGCATCAAGGTTCAGATTTTGAACCTAATTTCTAATACCACATGTAAGGTCGCCTCCTAGGGTCCTCTACCAGATCTATATTCTCTAATTTTACATGAAATAAAAGGGTAATAATTTATTTCTGACAAGGCATTTAAACGATGATAATTTACCATTTAAAATCTAATTCCTACATTTTAAATAGTGAACATTTCATTTCAATCACTTACATGAGTAATCTATGCATAAAGGAATACCTGTACCGATAGCCCAGTGGAGATGCCTTTGAGCTATTGCTCCTGCTGGAACGCTCCTCCTGACTACCGACTAGATTTACCTCCTAGCCAACTAGGAAGTAGTCCCTAGCCCATGAAACCCTAGCCCTCCGAGCCTAAGTCCAACCAGATGTAGTGTGTCCAAGATGAATAATACTCCCTTCTCTCTCTCAAAAAATTCCTCCAAAACCACATCCAAACCAAAACCAAAAGCAAGACCAAGGATCCCCCTTCCTCCCCTCATCCTTCCCCTTTTATGCCCCTCCTCTTCTCCACCTCTCATTAATTTCATAACTTCTCCCTCATCCTTACATTTGATTTCTCTTCTCCCAAGTAAACATGAGAGGACATTTGGGAATGTGAGATGAATACAAAATTGGGTAATTAATTAGAGAGGACCATTTCTTCTCCGAAGTAAATATTTTTGGGATGAGAGATGAATATATAAATTGGTAATTAATTGGAGAGGACCATGTCTTGTCCCAAGTAAATGTGAGAGGACATTTTGGGGATGAGAGATGAATATATAAATTGGTAATTAATTGGAGAGGACTATGTATTATCAAAATTTAAAAATTTGGGGATGTAAATTGGGAATAATAACAAAATTTATATCAATACCAAATTTACAGTTTCACTAGTGTAGGTATGTACCAATATTTCTTTATAATTATAAGTCCATATCTTAAGGAAATGTAAACACTTAGTAAAATTTGTAGGATAAGATTAAATAGGGCATTACAGATGACAGTGGTTCACAAGGATGTCAGATTCGATGAGGAGAAGGCCATGTGAGTTTCCTTTGAGAGGGATCTTGAGCTACATGCGGATGAGGAGCTTTAAGCTCCTAAGGTTGAGGAGCCTCATATTTATGTGCAGAAGCCATATGCAGAGGATCCGAGAGTGGATACATCCACTTAGGTAGAGTCTTCTAGAGAGGGAAGGGAGCGCACTAGAGAGGTTGCCAGATTGTTGGATGATGCATGGGAGAATGTGGGAGCACCCACTTCTCAGTGAAGACATAGGAGGTCACCTGAGAGGTACACCGGATACATGGCTCTTATGGGTGAATGTGTTGTAATAGAGCCATCTTCCTTTAAGGAAGCAGTGAAAAAACCAGTTTGGGTTGATGCCATGGTGGAGGAGTATGACTCCATAGTTCGTAATAGTGTTTGGGATGTGGTCCTGAGACCAGAGGACAAGTCAGTGGTGAGCTCCCGTTGGCTTTACTAGGTAAATCAACCACACAATCATCTTGTCCTGAAGATGAACCATACTGGCTGGTTTGAAACGCATCAACCAAATATTCCCAATGTGATTTTTTTTGGAAAATTTTCATTAACAAGGTAAATCAAGCTGCAAATGGTAGTGTAGAGAAGCATAAGTCTAGATTTATGGCCCGTGGCTTTTCATAGGTAGAGGGGATTGACTATGATGAGACCTTTACTCCTGTTGAAAGGTACTCATCAATAATATCTATATTGGCACTATCAGCACATATGGGTTGGAAGATCCATCAGATGGATGCGAAGACAACCTTCCTTAATGGCATGATTGAGGAAGAGATATACATAAAGAAACCTGAAGGGTTTGAAACCTTTGACCTTGAGTCACATGTGTGCCGACTCAAGAGAGAATTGTACAGGTTGAAGTAAGCACCCTGTGCTTGGTATGCCAGGATAGATAGCTACTTCACCAGGTTGGGCTTAACGAAGAGTGAAGCGAATGCAAACCTGTACCACATAGTGGTGGAAGGTAAACCGTGGATCATTGTACTTTATGTTGATGATCTCATATTGAAAGGTGATGATCAATTGATCAGATCTTGCAAGGAGAACCTTGCAAGAGAGTTTGATATGAAGGACATGGGGCTCATGCATTAATTTCTTGACATGTTGGTATGGCAGGGAGATGGGGATTTTTTTGTGTCTCAAGGCAAGTATGCCAACAAGATACTCAGGAAATTCCGCATGGAGAGAAACAAACCCATGAAGACTCCTCTTGCATGTAACTAGAGGAATGAGGATGTTACTTCAAGGGAAGTAGTGGAAGCTACTATTTACAGGCATCTTGTGGGTTCACTCATGTACTTGGTGTGCACATGACCAGATATGTGCTATGAATTTAACCAATTTAGTCAAGCGATGATTAGGCCTACGAAGCTATATTGGAAGGTGGAAAAGCATGTGTTGAGATACCTCAGAGGCACTTCTCAGTATGGATTATGGTACAGATGGAGAGAGAGTGAAGCCTCAAGCCTTCATTGATGCAGATTGGGCAGGGAGTCCATATTATAGGAAGAGCACATAAGGAGGAATCTTCAGTATTGGGTTAGCGATAGTTTCTTAGCACAACAGGAGACAAAAATCGGTTTCACTTGGTTCAGTAGAGGCAAGTACATGGTTATGAGTCAAACAACATGTGAGACCATCTAAATGAGGAATATCCTGGTTGGTTTGTTTGGTCAGCAGATGGATCCAACTATGATTTACTATGATAATCAAAGTTGTATCAAACTCTCTGAAAATCTAGTTTTTCATGATCGGTCCAAGCATATTGATATCCGATATCATCATCTCAGAGATTGTGTATTGAGGTGGATTATGTTGTTAGAGTACATTCCCACGGAGGAGAAAGATGCTGACATTTTGGCAAAGACATTGTCAAGATGTAAATTTGAGTTTCACAGAGACAGGATTGGGGTAGTTGATAAACCCTTTCTTGTTGAGAGGGAGTGTTGAGAAATGGAAACAAGGAATTCCAGTTTAATTTTTCATTGAATTAAACTGAGAATTAAAATCGAATTCTATTCTCATAGCAACTTGTAAATAGTTAGTTAAGTTTAATTAGCTTAGGAATTTCGAGTTGGAAGTCTTTCTAAAGTCATGTATATATTCTCCCTATATTATAGGGGTACATGATGAGTTAATTATGAGTTGTAATTAGTTAACTCAGTTTACTGAGTTAAGTCCAGTTAAATTAGTTCGAAACTATTTGAGGAACTAATAGTGAGTTAATAGTCATTTGGTGCACTAATGCATTAACTAGTGTTAATCTAGTTAACTGAAGATTCCCTCATAAAAAACTGATGCATGTCAATTCTGAGAAAGACCCAATTGAGACCAGAGTGCAAGGGTAGTGTACTATCAGTTATGTGATTTACTAAGTTGTATAGATCATGCATGCAATCGGGAATTATACCTTGAAGGGATTGCATAATTTTGGATGCATTGGCCTCCCATTAATATGGGATGATCAGCCATAGGAATTGCACAAGGAAATAAGGACTTGGAGAGCTGTAGAATTAGTTAAGTGTTGGCCTACAGTTTTCTTGTGAGTTGGATATTGATTTTACTGAGTGTTGGGATTGTTCTTTGTTGGTCACTTTAATTGTTTATTAATAAAACAGTTGAGTGCCACATAAATTATCAACCCGGGAAAGTCTGATTATTCCAAAGGTGACTACGTACTGTATGTACTCAATCTTAATGGTATTAAAAGCTGTAGTACAAACAGTTTACTATCTATTAAATCCCTACTCTGTGTTACAGCAGTTACAATAGTTATAGCCTATTGCAGAAAATGAAGTAAGAACAAATAACTTAAAGGAAACAAATCTGCAAAAGGAAGTGATGCCTGTCCTGCAACAAAGGATCAGGACCCTATCCTCAGAGTAAGAACTTTCAGCACCTGCCTCTGTTGTCCAGTTCACCAATACACTCTATAAATCCTAATCACCGGTGAGGCACTCATATACAACATCAATCAGTTAAAAAGGAAAACAGAGTTTCAGCAAAAGTAAATATCATTAGAAGCAGTAATTGTGATATAAACAGGAATCACACACACACCACAAAACAGAAAGAAGATGGGTGAATCTTGTGATGAAGGTGGGCCCTGTCCTTCTCACAAGATTCCCAGAACACATGAATTAAGATAAAATACTTAGAACAGAATTGTATTCATTTGCCAATAAACCATATTACAAAAAGAGATTCAGTCTCATCCCTTCACTACAGTTTCTGTGTTACATTTTGTTCCCATCCTTTCTGTCCCCCTCTCTAATGTAGATGTCTCCTCTTTATAGAGGAGACGTCTATTACAAAAGATTTTCATACATTCTGATTCAACCCTTTTGTACCAAAAATAGGAAAGTCAGTTCTTGATAACAAAATATTGTTACAGTCATGAGGATCATGATCATTACGACCAATATAGTAATCGGTCAGACTCCTTTGCCGATGCAGATTTGTTACACAAATCTCAACTGTTCCTCAAAGTGCGCATGCTGTTCGTGTTGTTTCAGCTTCGAGGTTCATGTTGTTCTTGTTGTTTCAGCTTCACGGTTTGCGTTGTTTCCGCTGTTTCAGCAACTGCAAAATGTGATCCTGCCAGTTAGGCAGTTTCAGCAATTGGTCAACACTTTAATCAACTTCAGGGAACAATTATAAAGATAGCATGATTACGTGTTGAATAATTAAACATATAGCAATGAGGAGAGTTACTCTATACCTTTTGGAGTGATTAAGCCAAAACACTAGCAAAGGCTTTCAACTAAGGGTTGAAGAGGGTAATATAATGGCAACCTATACGGTCAAAAATAGACAATATGGGAACCTAACATCCCCCCCAACTGAAATTGTTGCATGTCCGCATGCAACGTCTACTCTGAATCGGAATCAGAATACTGGGCTGAACAGTGTAGATTGCTTATGAAGTAAGTGTAGAAGGTGCTGTCAACCATGTCTCTAAACCCTTGGACATTCTGAAGTCTTTTCCATGCTGCCAATTCTTCCTTTTTAGTCAATGTAAATTGAGCCTTGTATTGTTCTCTAGGAAGCCATAAGAGAGGTAAATGAAAACGGTAACCAATCCACCGTTCAGCACATTGTCTCATGCATTTTACATAATCAGGTACCCGTGAGATTGCCGCCTAAAGATTGAGGGGATTGTAGGGATGATATTCCCATCTTTCTTTTGGATAGTGTTCCCAGAATAATTCATTTGCTTTTATGGCCAGAGGTCCTTTAGTTTTGACATAATGTTGGCAGTCTTCCAAGACTGCTGCTTGTAGATTCCTAATGTGATCTGTCATTCCTGGTTCTCGTAGATTCCGTTGATGTTCCATAAGGAAGATGGCTGCATTCTGTGGTTCCGGATGAATCCAGAGAAGACAGTTCTCCTCATTGTGTTTTGCAGACATGAAAGCATTCTTCCAAGTAAGCTGGTTGGCCAAAAAGGAAATAAAATATCTTATTTGAATATCACCACAAATAGGAAGTAAATTAATCTTTCTATCTTCAGGCATAGCCTCATTGTGAAGATAGAGTTCACACAACAAATTCTGGTCATTGTTTGGTGCTTCTGCAAAATTTTCAATGAATTGTTGTGGTGTAGAGACCTGGTGTGGTCTTCCATCCTTTATTTCTTTTAATTGGAGGAACGCTAAGCATTCTCTCAAGAATACAAAATAATTAAAAGAAGGCTTTCTTGTAGCCAGTAAGCGCTGGACCAAATCGAAGATAAGGGACAGTCTGGCTTTTAATTGCTTATTTTCCTTGTGTTGTGCACGAGACTGTTCCATTGCTTCCCAATTTCTATAGGCATAGTTAAGCCATAATGACTTCTGTTGTTGGAATTCCTTTCCTTGGGAGAGCTCGTATTTTGCTTTCCATTTGTTGCTTAATTCTTGAAAACTGGAAGTCTGTGCATGAGCATTGCTAACACAGGGAGGTTCAGTTTGTATATGCACAGTTGTAAATGATTTTGATTCTGGTTTCTGCTCATCAATAACTTGGGTAGGCCGGGGTGGTTCTATTTCTTCTTCTGAAATCCTTGAAGACCCTGCTGGTTCTTGTGTAATAGCAGGGTGTTCCTTTTTAAATATAACAGGGCTGGCTCCAGTGAATGGGACTGCAATTATGTTATATCTTGCTTGAGTATAGATATCCCCACATTCACTGCACATGTATTCACTGTATTGCTCTTTCTCTACACTCTTTTCAGCTTGAGATGCTACTTGAGATAACATGTACAGATTGAGTTCTTCTTTATAGGCTTCCCTAGCCATTGCTAACTCTTTCTGATAGGCCTTAATTTGTGATTTTAAGAACTCATTTTCTTCTTGTAGGGAGGCTAAAGTAACCGGGGCTTCTATAGTTACAGATTCCACAGCAGAAGAGAATTGTTGTTTAGCATTAACTGCATCATATGCGTCCCCAACAGGTGGTTCTTTTGTTTCACCTATTGGGTCAGTTAGTGTATTAGTTTCACCTAGGGCATCTTCTTCTTGCTCCCCAATAGGTGGTTCTTGTGTGGCACCTATTGGGTCAGTGGCTGGTCTTTGTGTAACAGCCACATGCAGGTCGTCTTCTTTTTGCTCCCCAACAGGCGGTTCTTGTGTGGCACCTATTGGGTCAGTGGCTTGTTCTTGTGTAACAGCCACATGCAGGTCGTCTTCTTTTTGCTCCCTAACAGGTGGTTCTTGTGTGGCACCTATTGGGTCAGTGGCTGGTTCTTGTGTAACAGCCACATGTCCTATATCATCTTAGATGTCTATTTTGAATTTGTTGGCAACTGGTTCTTGTGGAGCAGCTGCCTCTGTTGAGAAAAATGATGTCACAAAATCGTGAACACTTTGAATTTCGGCATCTGAGGGTGAAGGAGGTGAAGGTTCAGGGCTATTCAGAATACGGGGATTTAAAATGATAGGAGGGACATTTGGAATAACGGCCTTGGTTGCTGCAAACAACCTTGTTCGTTGCCGAGGTAGGGAACCATGAGAGAGAGTAGTTTTCCTCTTGCGAGGACTTTTACTCAGGGTAAGGGAATCATCAGAAATAGTAGCTGCCTTTACTGAGGCCTTGGTTCTTCTTTTTAGCAGGGTTGCAGCTTTCTGTTGCTTTTTCCTCTTAAGGAAAGTGATGAGGGTATCCTCGTCTGAATCATCAGTAGGATATGAACTATGGGAGTGGATGGTTTGGCTTCATCATGGTGTGAGGACTGCTGCAGATTTTCAGTGCTTAATTGGGGTGTTCCCGCTGCTGGTTGCTGAGTTTTAGCATCTTGCTGGGAATTTTCTTCATTTTGCTGAGGAATTTCCTCAGCTTGCTGGGGAGGGTTAATGAGGGGAGGTGGATTATGCAGGGTGAAGCCTCTATTTATCAGGAGCTGGACCAAACGATGGTGCGTGAGGCAGAGGAGTTGGTGCCTTGCGTTCACAGTATAGTGTGCCATATTTTTTAGACATCCAAGGAGATAATAAGGCATATTTACTAGACGACCATGCCGCAAATGATTTAATAAAACAAAGTCAGGTTGGTAGACTACCTGATAGCGGCCTTCACAAGTGAAGTAATGCTTGACGAATTCTGCCACCTTTGGCCAAGGTGGTGGTAGTGATCGAAGCGCAAGACCCCTGCCTTTGGCTTCCACCTACTCCCCAGGTAACAGGAAATCTTATTGTGCATTGAGGATAAGATGCTTCCTCATGAACCAGCGAATACCGTTGTTTGGAAGCCCCAAAACTTGTGCGATGTCTTCTTTTGTTACTGGGATTCTCACCCCTTAGACAGTAGAGTACCCCTCCCTCAAATTGCATGCAAATTCCAGAACCTGCTGCAAATCAAAATCCGAAAGTCTTCTGAAATAGTACACCCATCCTGCTTGTAGGAAGATTTGGTATGCGTCTGGGTAAAGTTCCAGTAATGCCGTCGAGCCCAGTTCATGTCTAACAACATCTCCTCCCATGGTTACTATTTTAGGAAAAATACAAAGTGCAGAGCCGAGTTGCCAAGGTCAAAACAGAGCAGAACATTGCAAAATGAAATTATGACGTGGTAAGGTATAAACGAGGTGGATTAGACACAACCGCGAGGAATAGGGATGGCGGTGATCTTGTTATGTAATGATTACAATATTTCGGTAATCCCCCCCAACTGCAGTCGAATGATATGGTTGGCAGTACGACGCTTTTAGCGGTCATGTCAACTATCTCCTCATTAACTGCAATTTAATATTCACACATAACATGCATACCTTTATAATTACCTTTGGTTGTTGTGCCGAAAAGTGTTATCTCTTCCTTAATAGGTCAATGATCATTATAGAAAGGGTTTGTAAGGTGTGAGGGTTTTTATACACGAGGTTTTTATTATTCACGAGAGGCGGTAGTGAAGGTGTATTATTAATAGGATAAATCTTATTCCTTTGAATAAAGAATGATATGTTTCTATTGAAGTAATAGTTCATTCTCAGGAGTAAAAGTGGGGATATTTAGGAAAATAGAAAAGATTGGTGTTTAAGAAGTGGGATTTGGTGTTTCGGCACTGGAAAATGGTGTTTCGACAACTGGAAATGGTGTATCGGCAATGGGAAATGGTGTATTGGCAACGGGAAATGGTGTATCGGCAACAGGAAATGGTGTATCAGCAACGGGAAATGGTGTATTGGTAACGGAAAATGGTGTTTTAGCAATGGGAAATGGTGTATTGGCAACGGGAAATGGTGTATCGGCAACGGGAAATGGTGTTTCAGCAACGGGAAATGGATTATGATCTGGAATGACATGGCAATGCTTTCCAATCTGCAAAATAATTCTTCCTATATTGGAATTTTTATTTTCAGCCACCATCCAAAGCTAAGATCTGCAAAATAATTAATTGTAACATGGCAACCCTTGACAGGGATTATTAGTTAAGAAATCTAATCTAAAAATAAATACATAAACAGGAAATTAAGTGCATTGAGGGATAGCTGGTTCCCCCAAAAAAACATAGTGTATGTCTGTCATGCAAGTAGCTTTGAAATCCTCTTTAGAAACAGGCCATTGATACAAACAGAGTCGATACCCATTCACTAATAATGTTGTTCTACTATCATCAATCGTTAGGAGTCTGACTGTTCCATTTGGAAATACAACATCTACTTCATAAGGTCCTAGCCACCTTGTCCTTAAATACCTTGAAAATTTTCAAAACGAGAGTCATACAGTAAGGCCCAATTACCTTTTTTGAACCGCTTGTGCTTAATAGTTTTGTCATGCCATCTGGTTCTTTACTGTTGTATCATGGTTGTTTGATGGATGGCATCCAACCTCTTTTCATCCAATTCCTGAAGCTGCTGCATCAAATCAAGTTTAACAGCCAAAGCAGTCGTTAAGGTTTTGATTTCAAATTCCACAGGAAAAACAACACTTTTACCATAAACTAATTCATAAGGTGAAAAAACCGTAGTGTTCCTCCAAGTAGTTCTGTAAGCCCATAATGCTTCAGGCAACCTTTGAAACTAGTCCCTTCTATTCTCCTTGACTGTCTTTGTTAAAATGGCTTCTATGACTTTATTTGTACTTTCCACTTGCCCATTTGCCTGGGGGTGATAAGGTGTAGTCATTTTATGCTTAATGTGATATTCCTGGAGTGTATCTTTGAAGCCATGAGAATCAAAAGGAGGTCCTCCATCTGTAACTAGCTCTCTAGGCAAACCAAACCTAATAAATATTTCTTCAAATAGAAAAGTTAACACTGATTCTTCATTAGCTTTGATGAGTGCCTTAGCTTCTACCCACTTAGTCATATAATCTGTGCAAACCAATATATAAACTCTTTGATTGGATGGAGGATTGATGGGACCTATAAAATCTAGTGCCCATATTTCAAAAGGTTCAAGTATTACCTGGGGGTTAAGTGGCATTTCATCCCTGTGATTAGGCTGGCCCATTCTCTGACAGCTATCGCAGGCCCTAACATATTTCTTTGCGTCCTTGAAACGTGAGGGCCAATAGTAACGCATTCTAAGAACTTTGTGTACTGTTCTTTTGTCCGAAAAATGCCCTCCACAAGGGCCATCGTGGCAAGCCTTCAATATATCATAAACTTCATCTTCTATGATGCATCTTCGAATTTCCTGATCGAGTCCTGTGTGAAAGAGACACCCACTTATCCAGCTGTACCTAGCACTTTGCTTAACAATCTTTCTTTTCTCTCTGTGCGATAGGTGTGATGGTAGTTTCCCTGCAACTAAGTAATTGGCAATGTCTGCATACCAAGGTGAGTGAGCAAATACTGCAAATAAATATTCATCAGGAAAAGAATCATCCACTGGAATATTTTCATCAGTTTTTAACCGAGAAAGAAAATCAGCAACTACATTTTCTTTACCTGGTCGTTCTACAATTGTGATATCAAATTCTTGTAATAATAATAACCATCTGGTAACTCGAGCATTTGTAACTGATTTGTTCATTAAATATTTAATGGTCGAGTGATGAGTATGCACAAAAGTAGTGTAACCAGTAATACAATGTAGAAACTTATGAATATCATAAATAACTGCTAAGAATTCTTTCTCGGTGACTGTATAATTAAGTTCAGTAGGGGTCATATTTTTACTGATAAAATAGATAGCATAGGGAAGATTGTTTTCTTCTTGACCCAAGACAGCTCCAATTTCAGTATGAAGCATCAGAGGATATATGAAAGGGGAGTGCCCAATCAGGTCCTCTTAAAATGGGAGCTGTAGACAATTGATGTTTAAGTTCATTAAATGCTTTTTGACAACCATCAGTCCACTTAAATTCAACATTTTTCATAAGTAACACAAATAAAGGAGAAGCTATTTTAGAAAAATCCTTGATAAACCTTCTATAATATCCAGCATGTCCTAAAAAACTTCCTACATTAGTTTGTGTTTTAGGGATAGGCAGAGTCTGAATTACTTGTACTTTAGCTGGATCAACTTGAATTCCTAGGAATGAGATGAAGTGTCCCAGAACAATACCTTGATTCATCATCATATGACATTTTTCAGTACTTAAGGAAAGATGTGCTTCTATACACCATTTAAGTACTTTTTCAAGGTTCTGTAATGCATCTTCAAATGTCACACCATAAGGAGTAAAGTCATCCATAAATATTTCTAAGGAATCATTAAGCATATCAGAAAAAATTCCTATCACCGCTCTTTGAAATGTTGTTGGAGCATTACATAGTCCAAATGGAAGAACTCTATAGGCAAAAGTCCCCCATGGACTAGTAAAAGTGGTCTTGTCTTGATCTTGGGGTGCAATCTTAATCTGATTATATCCACTAAATCCATCCAAAAAGGAAAAGAATCTCCTACCTGCCAAATTATCTAGTACCTGATCAATAAATGGTAAGGGAAAATGATCTTTCTGAGTAGCCTTATTTAGAGCTCTGTAATCCACACACGCTCTCCATTTCCCATTTTTCTTAGGTACTATTACTAATGGTGAAACCCATTCAGATATAGGATATATAAATCCTGCATTCAACAGTTTTTGAAGTTCTTCCTTCACAATTTCTCTTAAATTGGGATTCATTCGTCGTTGGGGTTGACAGAACCGGCGAGATCCTTCTTTAATATAAATACGATGAGTACATAATTCAGAAGAAATTCCCTTCATATCCGTGTAATCCCATGCGAATGATTGTTTATTCTCATGGAGTAACTTCATTAACTGTTGTGTTTCAGCATCTGTTAGGTTAGGGTTTATATTTAATGTTTTGTCAGGCTCGATTTCGACTGTTATACTTTTGGAGGAGGTGTCAGCTGATGTCTGAGATGAGTCTTCAGTTCTAAGATTTTGCTGTGATTCAGATTCCAATATTGTAGTCAAGTGATCATGTATTTCAGAGTTAGCCAAAGAAGGTTCAGAAATAAAGCTACTAATTAATTCATCTTCGGTTGAATCTTTAAAAGTTAGGGCTTGTCTGACAGTCAAGATGGGTTGAGTCTCATCATCCTCATAATCTAACCACACAGAGTTATCATTATTAATCATAGGTGTAGCATGAGGGTACAGAGTACTTGCTGTTTGGTTTCACATCCATTAGAAATTGTCATTGAACCTGACCTACAGCTGATGAAGGCATCTGCTGTAGCCAGCCAAGGTCTCCCTAAAATCGATGGATGACCCCCCAACTTTGTTTTGGTCTGTAACACCACAAAATCAGCTGGGTAGTTCTAAGATTCGACTAAAATTATCAGGTCTTCAATGACTCCTTCAGGTTTGCTTGTGGAGCGTTCAGCCAACTCTAGAATGGTTGGGGTTTCCCTAATTAAATTTTTTAACTGCAGTAACTGTGCTGTTTCAAGTGTCATGATGTTTATTGCAACACCCAGATCTATTAGAACTCTAGAAACAAAGGTTTTACCAACCTGAACTGTGACTGTAGGGTGACCAGGGTCACCATATTTCACAGGGGGGTTTTTTTCTGACATTAGAGTAGCTAGATCACCCATCACATGAACTGTGAGGGGGTCCTTAGCTTTTCTTCCAAGTTTCTTAATACAAATATCTCTAACAGTTCTAGCATAAATCGGTACATCTCTCAGTGCTTGTAAGAGTGGAATTTTAACATATAAATTATGCAGCTCTCCTAACAGATTAAAAGAAGGTGGCTCAAGTGTTTTGGTAAGAGCCAAACGTTCAGGGAATGGTGGCTCTGCTGCTTCAGCAATCTTTTTAGAGGATGTTTCAACTGTTTCAGCATTGTTATTAGAGGATGATCCAACTATTTCATCATTGTTATTAGAGGATGATCCAACTTTTTCAGCATTAGATGACTTTTCTTTTCCGATTTCTTCTTTATCAGAATCAGAAGTAATGTCATCAATAATGGGTTCAACTATTCTTCCAGAGCGTAAATGAATGTCATTACATTGCATAGGGGAAACCAGTTGGTTTTGAACATCAATTACCTGCAGAGCTTTATTATTATTCGGGTTGGGGTTAGGTTGTACAGGCAGCTGGGGTCTCATTGTCTAATTATTTGGTGGGGCATTTGATGGTAAGGAGAGAGATTGTTGATACTGAGGTAATTGGTTTGGAAATGGGATCTGTGGAGCTGTCCAATTCGAGTTCCATTGATTATAATAGGTTTGTTGTAGAGCCCAGGGATTCCACATCGTAGGATCAACAAAAGGAGGGTTCAGTTGCTGCATGGGTGGGAAATTCATTTGATTAAGGTGTGGGTACTGCATTTGATTGAAGGGTGGGTAATTTGTTTGAAAAGAAGGATGATTATTCCAACGATTAAACGACATGTTAGAATTCGTACCTTGTCCTCGTGGTTGCCATTGCCTTCTCCATGTGAGGAGATACACTGCTTCAGCTTCTTCTTCAGCTGGCTACAGTGCTACTTTTATTCCTGGCAAAGAAGGGCATTGTTGAGTCTCGTGGTCCTTTTCACAGATAGTGCAGATTGGTACCTTGTCCAGGGGGCATTCCCTTAGTGGGTGCTTTTCCCTGCATTTAGAGCAGAAAATAGCCAGAGCAGCTTTTGCTTCTGCCTACTTCTTTTTAACCTGCAAGGTATCAATTTGTGAAGCAAAAGAGCTTAACATTTCAGTTTTAAATTCTTCAAGTAAGTTACCTATTTCAGCCCGTGTTGCTCCTCCACTTGCTGATTTCTGGACTCTTGAGTATGTACTGTCTTTGCTCTTTGGTCTGCTTGCTGCTCCTCTCAAACATCTTTTACAGAGATTGATAATCTCATCATAGGATTCCTTAGATATGTCTCCTTTTCCAAGCATATTCAACATATCTAAACAATCATCTCATACCCCTTTTAGCAATATTGAATTGAGAATATCCTTACTCATATCAGGATGATAAGGTCGCTGTAAGTTATACTGTAGCCTTTCCACGAAGTCCTCCAGACTTTCGTCCTCCTTCTGAGTCATCTTGAATAATTCCTCCTTCCTTTCTCTTGTTTGACAATAATCTTGGTATTTAGCCAAAAATTCTCCTTCATCTGGTCTCATGTTGTAATCACATGAGCTCCCAAGCTCATGAACCATCTTAATGCGTTCCATTTTAATGTAGCTGGAAACAACTTCAATTTCTGAGCAGCATTAACATAGTCATAGCTTCTACACAATATATCAAATTCAAAAAGAAATTCATCAGGATCTTCTGTGGATAACCCATGGAAATTGGGTAATGCTGAAAGTGGGATATTCTTCATAGGAGTTGCTCCTCTGGGGAGATCTCCAATGGGGAATTCCAGGGTGGAGAGAGAATTTTCTCCCCTTCCCTCTATTCTACGACCTCCACCGAAAAGTCCTTCATTGTTATCCTCCATTGGTTGTTGTCCTTATGCGCTTTCCTGCTCTTCGGAGTTTTCTATTGGAATTTCAATGTCCTACACTGGTTCCTCCACCTTAATTTCCTCTATTGGTTCTTCTACTGGTCATTCGTCTTCTTCCACAGGTTCCTCAGTATATTCTGATGGTTTTATAACCCTCTCTAGTCCCACTACTTCCTCTGTCTGATAATCTGTCTCGGAAGAATGTTGGGTATGTGGCCTTCGAGAGCTTAACCTCTGGGATGTCTCAGCTTTTGAAATAATATCATCAATAAAAGTTTTTCTTCCTCCTCCTTTGCCTTTGTCGCCTGAATGGTTAACCTTCTTGCATCCTCTCATGCATCCTGCATTTCTAAAGAAAAATTGTTAATGCCCTTAAAATCTTCAGTCGCCTTCCCCAGCAACGGTGCCAAAATGTTGGTCACTTTAATTGTTTATTAATAAAACAGTCGAGTGCCACATAAATTATCAACCCAGAAAAGTCTGATTATTCCAAAGGTGGCTACGTACTGTATGTACTCAATCTTAATGGTACTAAAAGCTGTAGTATAAAACAATCTACTATCTATTAAATCCCTACTCTGTGTTACAGCAGTTACAGTAGTTACAGCCTATTGTAGAAAATGAAGTAAGAACAAATAACTTAAAGGAAACAAATCTTCAAAAGGAAGCGATGACTGTCCTGCAACAAAGGATCAGGACCCTATCCTCAAAGTAAGGACTTTCAGCACCTGCCTCTGTTGTCCAGTTCACCAATACACTCTGTAAATCCTAATCACCAGTGAGGCACTCATATACAACATCAATCAGTTAAAAAGGAAAACAGAGTTTCAGCAAAAGTAAATATCATTAGAAGCAGTAACTGTGATATAAACAGAAATCACACACACACACCACACAACAGAAAGAAGATGGGTGAATCTTGTGATGAAGGTGGGCCCTATCCTTCTCACAAGATTCCCCAGAACACAGGAATTAAGATAAAATACTCAGAACAGAATTGTATTCATCTGCCAATAAACCATATTACAAAAAGAGATTCAGTCTCATCCCTTCACTACAATTTCTGTGTTACAGTTTGTTCCCCTCCTTTTTGTCCCCCTCTCTAATGTAGATGTCTCCTCTTTATAGAGGAGACATCTATTACAAAAGATTTTCATACATTCTGATTCAACCCTTTTGTACCAAAAATAGGAAAGTCAGTTCTTGATAACAAAATATTGTTACAGTCATGAGGATCATGATCATTACGACCAATATAGTAATCAGTCAGACTCCTTTGCCGATGCAGATTTGTTACGCAAATCTCAACTGTTCCTCAAAGTGCGCATGTTGTTCGTGCTATTTTAGCTTCGAGGTTCATGTTGTTCTTGCTGTTTCAGCTTCACAGTTTGCGTTGTTTCTGTTGTTTCAACAACTGCAAAATGTGATCTTGCCAGTTAGGCAGTTTCAGCAATTGGTCAGCACTTTAATCAACTTCAGGGAACAATTATAAAGATAGCATGTTTACGTGTTGAATAATTAAACATATAGCAATGAGGAGAGTTACTCTATACCTTTTGGAGTGATTAAGCCAAAACACTAGCAAAAGCTTTCAACTAAGGGTTGAAGAGGGTAATATAATGGCAAAATATACGGTCAAAAATAGACAATATGGGAACCTAACATTCTTGAGAGAACAAGCATTGTATCATCATCTTGGATTTATGATATATGAAATACATATAGTGGGGTTTTGAGCTGTGGCTTTCCCAGGATACTTATTGTGTTATGTGTATTTTATTATCTTCCTCTTGTCGATTATTGTTTTCATTGATCTATTGGCTTCCGCTGGTTGATAGTAGAAGTAGCTTCTTGTCTCTTTCTTTAGTACATTGCATGAGCTTGTGAATCTATAGGATTTTCTGCATGGTATAAGAGCTAGATGTGTAGAAATATTCTTCATCGTCCCCACCATCTCGCTTCAAGGCCAGAGTGGTGTCTTGCTCAGTGGTAGGCTGAAGCATAGCAAGGCCGAAGTGCATGAATTCTCTCTTTCAATTTATAAGTATGTAATTTTTGAATCAATTCCATGAAGTTGTGTGTAATTTCATGAAGGTGTGAGTTGCTGTGACTACATTTAAAGGTTATCGTTGATGCCTTTGTGCTAGAGGTCGAGAGCAAGGTGTAAGGTCTAATTTTTTTATTTTTATTTTTTGGGGTTATAACATTTTAAAAAAATGTTGGGCACATGTATTTATACATGTAAAAAAAGGCATCATTTTTAAAGGAAGGAGGTTTTTTATTAAAAAAACAAAGGGGATCTTGTTTTTTTTGCATCAAATTAAGGGAATTCTTTTTTAATTAAGAGAGCACCCATTTTTTGAGATTTCTCCTTGGATATGGAGATAGATCCGTCTTTTAATTGCTGGAGGTTGAATTCTTTATTTCTTGAGGGAGACTTGTCAAGATGAATAACCAGATGGCAGAGGAATATTTGAACGAGAGTAATAAGATCGATGGATCCAATTACTCTAATTGGAAATTTAAGTTGTAGACCTTGTTGGAGGGGAAAAACGCATGGGCGATTACAAGCAGTGAGGAGTTGAAGCTGACCCTAGCTACGGGCGGAACAACAACAACAATCCAGGACTAGGAAACGAGGGAGAACAAAGCAAAAGTGTTGTTAAAATTGTCAGTGAAAGATTGTATTATCCCTCACATTCGTGAACGTAAATCAACAAATGACATCTGGAAAATGCTCAAGGACCTGTACGAGATCAAAAACACAAATCGCTTGATGTTTTTGAAAAGAAAGATTCTCTCCATCAAAATGGAGGAGAATGAGTCAGTGGTTGCATTCATCTCTCGAATCAAGGAGATTAGAGATAAGATAAGCGAAATAGGAGAGACAATGTCAAACACTAATCTAGTCACAATTACCATGAATGGTGTGATTGATGACTATCACATGTTTATCACAACTTGAATGCGAGAGAGAAAGCCCCCAATTTCAAAGAATTGACAGGAATCCTAATGCAAGAGGGAGAGAGGAGGATGACCCTGAAACCCCAAAGTTTAGATCTTTATCTAATGACGAAGAAGAAGCCCTTCAGAGGGAAGGAAAATGTAGGATAGAAAGGCGGAAGTACACCATAAAGAAAGCCACCTCAAGGTATGTCCTCAAACATAAGTGATTCAAGAACCAAATGTTTTTATTGTAGTAGAGTTGGCCACATAGCTAAAAATTGCCAGAAGAAGAAGCTTGATGAAGGTCGCCATAAACATAAGAAGCATGCAGGATACTTTGGAGATAAATATCGAAATCATAATCTCAGATTGTTTGTATCTGATTTTGCATTCTCTATGGAGGATGATGAAGCAAAAACTTGGTTTGTGGACTCATGAGCTTCCACTCAAATGACATGTAACATACATTGGTTTGATAATTTTAAAGAAACCAATAGTGGTGAAAATATCTACCTTGGTGATGATAGAGGGTACCAAATGAAAGGGTATGGTAATGTTCCTATCGTTTTGCTTGGTGGAAATATTAAACATATTCAAAATGTAATGTGTGTACCTGGAATAAAAAAGAATATGATCTCTGTTTCTATGATAACATATCAGAACCTTAAGGTAGAGTTTTTTAATTCTTATTTTGTTATTAAAGATCTGCTGGATCGTATGAAGCCAATTGCATCAGGTATTCGAGTGGGAGGATTGTATAAGCTGAATGTAAGAAGCGCACCACACCAAGCCTTGACCTCATCAGTTATGACTGCAGAAGACTTATGGAATCAAAGATTTGATCATATCAACTTCAATGACTTGCTGCTACTTCAGAAACAAGGTATTGTCAATGGTCTTCCTAGTTTAAATAATGTTCATGTTGATTATGAAGCATGTTCTATTGGGAAGATGCATAGAGATGAGTTTCCTACAAATGTAGATATAAAGAAGAGAGATATACTAGAGCTTGTGCACATTGATTTTTGTGGGCCGATGCAAAAAACGTCATTAGGAGGTGCCTATTATTTCCTATTATTTGTTGATGATTTCATGAGATTTACTTGGGTATATTTTCTCATAAAGAATATTCATACTTTTGAATATTTTAAAGAATTCAGAAACATGTTTGAAAAACAGACAGGAAAATTCATCAAAATTCTTCGCTCGGATCAAGGGGGAGAATACGAGAAGGGTGGTTTCATAAAATACTAAAAGGACCATGGGATAGTTTAGTAGTTCATATTACCCCACACTCCTCAACAAAATGGAATTGTAGAGAGGAAGAACATAACCCTTGTGGAGTGTGCTCGAAGCATGTTAAAAGGTAAGAACCTGTCTAATGGATATTGGGTAGAAGTAATTAATACTGCAATATATTTGAAGAATAAGACTCCAACAAAAAACCTTGATTTGAAAAATCCATTCGAAGCTTTATTAGGTTTTAAGCCTGATGTTAATCATTTAAGAGTTTTTGGCTCCAAATATTTTTCTCATGTTCCAAAAGTGGATAGGAAGAAACATGATTCAAATGCCATTAAATGCATTTTTGTTCGGTACTGTATAAATTTTAAAGCTTATAAATTGTTTATGATCCAGGTGGATATTGGTGGCCACTCGCCTATTCCACTTGGACCCCCACCATTATTTCTTTCAGTTTTTTAGTTTCCTTATTTGAAGCACAATGTACTATTTTTGGCAATTTTTCGGGTCCTGAACTTCCGAAGCCGTTTTGAGGCCCTAAATGACGTTTTTTTGGGGAAAATGGGACCAACTTGAGTCATATATCAAAGTTGGTCACTCAAAAGTTGCATTCCTTGAATAGATCTTTCTAATGAGATATTGCATGTGTCAAATGGAGATCGTATGCAAAAGTTACAACCCCGAGAAGTTGATGTACCAAGTTACCCAAACAAGGCCCATAGTTTGGTGTTTCATCTCCTATGGTTATGTTTTTGGATGTTTAGGGTTTTTCATTGTTTCTCAACAATAAATAGGCCTCAGAGCTTCATTGTAACACAGTTTAGAGGCATGTAGCCGCCACATCTCTTCTTAGAGATAAGCTACCATCGCTCGAGCTAGTTTTATTTCCATTTTGTTTGTAAGCATATTTCAGTATTTGATATTAATGAAACGAAGTGTTATTTCTACTGCATCTTTGTATCTATGGTTATATCTGTAATTTGTTGCATTCCTATTTAAAATCAGATCAATGGTATCAAAGCGGTTTGCTCTTTCTCTGTTTTTCTTTGCATGTCCCCAATGAGGTCAAGATATAAGGAGTTAGGTCTTGAACTCGTCGAACCTTTGCAAGACCAGCCTCACAAATCCTGATGGCCACCCATAGTAGATGAAAAGAAAGACGAGGGGGCAGGAGATCCTATCAAAATTTTGCTCGAAGAAGCCCTCGAGCGACAAAAGAATGCAATGATGGACAACTTTGCCAAGATCCTTCAGTGGATACCCAAGGGCGACGCATCTACTTGTGGAAACTACTCGGGAATCGCCACACCCTTTAAGGTACAAGTTAACTTTGACATTCCCATATTTTAGGGTCAGATAGATGCAGACGTTGTAGATAAATGGTTAAATTTGCTAGAAGGATATTTTTCCGTTCATGATTTTTCCAGTCGGATTTGCACTTCTCAAAGCAGCCCCCCACGTCAAGGACTAGTGGGAAACCTACTGTGAATAGAAGGATGAAAGTATGAACTCATTGTTTTTAGCCACACCTACTTGGAACTCGTTCTGGGATGCCATCAAGGAGTAGTACTACCCTATTTGGAGCTATGAGGATAAATACATAAAGAGGACATGTTGCGATAGGGAAGGGACTAAGATGTACCGGATTTTACAAATTTTTTTCATACCCTTCGCACGAAGTTGGGTATCAAGGATTCTGAGAAGCATTTGGTTCTCAAGTACCACAACTGCTTGCACAGGTACATCCAAGACGAGATAGAATTCTTGGACATCTCCTTGCTGCGCACAGGATTCTGATATGCCGTCAAGATCAAGAAAAAGTTTAAATAGAAGAAGTGAGAGTTTGGATCTGCGAATCTGAAGCAAGGGAAAGGTGCCCCCAAACCGCAAAACAGAGGACAAAGCCAAGGCAAGGTAGCCGATGAGAACCTACCAAATCTGTAAGTAAAGAACAATGCCGTGAAGTAGAAGAAGGACACGAGAAAGTGGTGTGAGTTCCATAAGAGCTTCACTCACAACACAAGTGAGTGTCGGGCTAAGCAGTCACTGGTGGCCGAGCTAAAGGCTTTAGAATCAGATGCATGTTCCGACTCTAAGTCAAAACTCGACAAGGGGAATGGAAAAGGGAAGAAGATTATCGATGCGGAGCCCAATGCCACCGTTGCCACCAAGAAGATCCAAAAGGAGGAACCTGAAGATCCAAAGGAGGAGGACCGCCTCTTCCACTCCCAGATGTGGGTAAATGGTTCCTTGCTACAATTCATTGTCAACAACGGGAGCCAAAAGAACCTCATTTCAGAAAAGGTCGTGAAGCAACTAGGCTTACCAACCATAACACATCAACAACCATACACCATCGGGTGGCTTCACCAAGGAAGAGATCTTCGCGTGAGCCAGTAGTGTTGGCTTCCATACAATGTCAAGCCCTTCATGGATGAGGTATTATGTGACGTTTCTCCCCTTGATGTTTGTGATGTATTATTAGGCCAACCATACTTATGGAAGCGACATGCTGTGTATGAGTCAAGGCCTCGTGTTGTTATTATTACTTTGGGAAATAAGTTGTACACGATACCAGAGGTAGCACCGATTACCGCCATCTCTTTGGTTACTACAAAACAATGAAGTAAGCTCATTTACAAAATTGGGAAATTTGTTTTCCTAATGATACGCCCTCGGGGAAAGAAGAAGACAGTGGTCGGGACCTCAAGAGAGGGCCCCTGCACATGGCAACGACAGATGGACAATGTCGTGGAGGATTATGAGGACATCTTCACCTCCCTCACAGGGGTGCCTCTGCACTGCCAAGTCAAGCACTCCATCGATCTTACTCCAGGTGTGTCGCTGCCCAATGGACCAATCTATCGGTGCTACGTTCTAGAGAATGGTAAAATAAATAGGTAGATTCAATAGTTGCTACAGAAAGGTCACATCCGTCTAAGTTCATTGCCCTGTGGGAGCCTGATCATGTTGGTATAGAAGAAGGATGGGACATAGAGACTTTGTATTGACTATCGGGTGCTGAACAAGATCACTGTCCAGAATAGGTACCTGATCCCACAGATTGATGACCTTTTGGGCCAACTAAAGGGGGGGAAATATTTCAGCAATATCGAATTGAAGTCTAGACATCACCAGGTTTCAATCAAACCCTCCAATGTGTGGAAGACTGCCTTCAAAGCCAAGGAGGGCCTTTTCGAATGGTTGGTTATGCTTTTTGGGTTGACGATTGCTTCTGCAACCTTCATGAGGTTGATGGATGACATCTTGTGACCATTCAGCAACTCAATTGTAGTGGTATACTTGGATGACATCCTGATCTTCAGCCAGAGTTGGGAAGATCACCTCCACCACATCCGACAGGTTCTCTAAACACTTCGGCAACACAAGCTGTGTGCCAATTTGGAGAAATTCACTTTTGGAATGACCTAGGTTCAATATCTAGGATACATTATTGATGAACGAGGGGTGCATGTGGATCCAACCAAGGTCCAAGTCATTCGAGATTGGCCAACCTGAACCACTCTAACAAAGCTCCGTAGCTTTCTGGGTCTTGCCAATTTCTACCGCAGGTTCGTGTTGGGATTCTCTCATATCACTTCGACCTCGAGTCAAGTCACCAAGGGAGGAGCAAAAGTAAAATTCTTTTGGTTTGAATCTCAACAGAAGGCATTCGCAGAGTTGAAACATCACCTCTGCTTTGCACCAGTGCCCACTTTACCAGACTTGCAACAACCATTTGAGATCCAGACAGATGCCTCTGACTATGCTATTGGGGCAGTCCTTACTCAACAAGGGCATCCAGTGGCATATCATAGTGAGACACTTTCAGGCACAGTTTGGAAGTATCCCACTTATGACAAAGAGATGTATTACATTGTGTAGGCCCGCCGACAATGGAAGCATTACATTTATTGGAAGGAAATGATCATCCAAAAAGACCATCGGCCCCTGCAATTCATACAAATGCAAGGGAAGTTGTAGAATGATCGCCATCAAAAGTGGTCCACATACCTGCAATAGTTCCATTTGAATATCAAGTATAAGAAGGGTAGCACCAATAATGTTGTAGATTGCCTCAGCTGACCACCGATCATGGCGCTAACCACCGTGCTCAACTCTTGTGGGCACAAGACTTCTGATTGGCCACTTCTCTACAAATGTGACCCAGAATTCGACCACACATACCAGATGCTCTTGGAGGGTTAGCAAGTTCCATATTTTCACCTCCAGGATACCTTGTTATGCCACCTGGGACACCTTTGTGTTCCTTCAAGCGAGCGAGCCAAGATGATTTGGGAAGTGCACTATAGTCAGGTCATTGGGCATTTCAAGGTCAAGAAGACAGTGGAAGTACTACATAAGCATTTCTATTGTTCAAATCTTCGACAGGATGTCGGGAAGTACATTAGATCATGCACTGCTTGCATCATTGTCAAACAGACCATCAAGAAGCAAGGCCTCTATACTCTACTACCTACCCATAGTCGACCTTGGGAATCCATCTCCATGGATTGCATGTTGGGCCTTCCTTCTACTAAGCATGGCAATGACTGTTTTTTTGTGGTCGTCGACTGATTCTCGAAGATGGCCATTATGGCAACCTGCAAGAAGAATATAACAACAGAAGCCATTGCTAAAATCTTCTTTGAACGAGTGTGGGTACACTTTGGGATCCCACAGTCTAACATCTAAAATTGGGACAGCAGGTTCCTCAGTACATTTTTGTCCAGTCTCTGGTTGATGATGGACACAAAGCTCACTAAGTCCACATCTTTCCATCCCCAAACTGATGGCCAGATATAGGTTGTCAACAAGATGATCATACACATTCTACGCATGTACAACTCAAAGCATCCACGCACATGGGATGAGATCCTTCCTTATGTCTATCACAGCTATAACTGATCTCTCCACAGCTTGACTGGCCAAAACCCTTTTCAAGTGGGCTTGGGATTCCAGCCACTATGTCCCATTGATGTGGCTATACCATTTGCAGCTACTCAAGTAGATTCGGCTCGTGTCCAATTGGAAGCCGATAAGGCAACATCTTCATTGAGCACATCCAACATATCTACCAGCAAGTCCATGACATTATGGAAAAATCAAATGCCAAGTACAAGCAGCAACATGATCAACATCGGGTGCCACACAAGTTTCAGGTGGGTGACAAAGTCTAGTTACATTTGCAGAAGGAATTCCTTACCGGAGCCCATCGGAAACTCAGATCACTCCAATATGGTCCTTACACCATTACCAAGGCTATGGGTGACAATGCATTTGAGCTCAGCATTCCCCCATTCCTTGACCAGAACCCAGTGCTCAATGTGGACCGCCTTCGACCATACTTCCCACCATCACTAGACACATCAGACATTGCAAAACCTAAAGAGTTAAATCCATATCGCATGGAGAAATCCACAACTGATCGGATCATGGAAAAATAAATCAAGAACACCTAATAGTAAAGGATCCAACTCTATCATGTTGTCAAAGTAGGCCAACTCCTTCACCTGGGCAAGTGGCTCACCAGGGACCAAGTTGAGCAAAAGTTTCCTCATCTCATGGAGGAACTTAACGCAATGGGGACCATTGCTTCATAAGGGGGAAGGAATGATCTAGGTGGATATTGGTCGCCACCCGCCTATTCCACTTAGACCCCCACCATTGTTTCTTTCAGTTTTTAAGTTTCCTTATTTGTAGCACAATTTACTATTTTTGGCAGTTTTTCAGGTCATGAACTTCCGAAGCCATTTTGAGGCCCTAAACGACGGTTTTTTGGGAAAGCTTGGACCATCAAATAAAATTTTATTGATGTGGTCACTCAAAAGTTGTAGTCCTCGGATAGATCTTTCTAACAAGGTATTGTGCGCGTCAAACAGAGATCATATGCCAAAGTTACGACCCCAGGAAGTTGATGTACCAATTTACCCAAACGGGGCCCATAGTTTGGTGCTTCATCTCCTAGGGTTAGGTTTTTGGATGTTTAGGGTTTTCCATTTTTTCTCAACAATAAATAGGCCTTCGAGCCTCATTGTAACATAGTTCAGAGGCATGTAGCCACCACATCTCTTCTCATAGATAAGCTACCATCGCCCGAGCTAGTCTTATTTCCATTATGTTTGTAAGTATATTTCAGTAATTGATATTAATGAAATGAAGTGTTATTTCTACTACATCTTTGTATTTATGGTTATATTTTTAATTTGTTGCATTCCTGTTTAAATCCAGATCAGTTTAATCTCTCTACTCATGAAATTTTTGCAAGAAGAGATGTGGTATTCCATGAGTAAGTTGATGATGGAAACCATGAAAGAAGCAATGAAGAATGACACATGACTTTTCTGGTGGAAGATGGAAGTGATGATAGGGAAAACCATGAGCAGTAGCAACAACAACAATGACAAAAATAACAGAAAAAGGAAGATGTGGATGGTACATATGCATGTAGCAGGCCAAGTCCACCAAGGGATGATCATAATAGATTTGAAGTCAGTCCACTATTCAGGAGATCAGGTAGGAAAATTCAGTTGCCAGTAAGATATAGGGATCATGCTCTTATAACTAGTATGTTTTGTTGAACCCTCTAATTATAAAGAAGCAAGTCAATATAGTGAATAGAGGGCATCCATGGAAGAGGAATATGAGTCAATACTGGAAAAAAAAAACGTGGGATGTAGTTGAACTACCTGAAGGCAAACAACCCATAGGTTGCAAATAGTTATACAAGCCTAAATTTAAAGCAGATGGGAGCATAGATAAATATAAAAGCTAGGCTGGTTGCGAAGGGGTACTCGCAAAAAGAAGCCATAGATTATAAGGAAACCTTCACCCATATAGCTAAATTAAACACAATCAGAATGTTAATTGCCTTAGCTACCAAACATCATTAGATGATACACCAACTAGATGTGAAATCCGCGTTCTTAAATGGGCAATTAAAAGAAGAAGTGTATTTAATGCAACTTGAAGGGTTTGTTAAACAGGGGGAGGAACATTTAGTCTATATATTGGAGAAAGCATTGTATGGACTAAAACAGGCACCCAGGTCGTGGTATGATAAAATTGATTCATTTTTCCTACAACATAGTTATAAAAGAAGCAAGAATGACCCTAATCTGTATACCATGTTTGATGAAAAGGGGAAAATTGTTTTGATTTCTTTATATGTAGATGATCTTATCATTATAGGAAATGTTGATGAACTCATTAAAGAAATCAAAGAGTAGATGTCACAGGTTTTTGAGATGAAAGACCTCAGAGAGTTACACTATTATTTGGGTCTTGAATTCTGGAGGGATTATGGCTAGACTTTTTTTTCTTAGGGAAAGCATGTTAGAGGTTTATTTAAAAGGTTCAGAATGGATCAGTGCAAAGTAGCATCAATGCCTTTACAATAGAATACCAAACTTTAGAATAATGATGGTTCTAAGGAGGTCGATGCAACACTGTATAGATAGCTGGTTGGGAGTCAAATTTACTTGACTACAATTAGGCCAAATTTGGCTTTTGCAGTTACTGTATTGAGCCAATTCATGTCAAAGCCTCTTGAGAACCATTGGGCTGCAGCGAAAGGCATTTTAAGGTATCTTCAAGGAACCTTAGACTTTGGTATTAAATATACTTATACGTTTGATGTTAGATTAATAGGTTTCTCAGACTCACACTCGGCCAGAAATCTAGATGACCGATGATCCATAACAGGTTATGTTTTCAACATTGGGTTCGAGGTCATTGCATGGAGCAATAAGAAGATGAACACTATATCCTTGTTTTCATCAAAAGAAGAGTATCAAGCAATGTGTGTAGCAACATGTGAGACAGCTTGGTTGAGGAGACTTCTCCACTATGTCGAAGAAGAACAAAAAGATGTAACTATTATCATATGTGATAACCAGAGCTCAATCAAACTTACAAATAATTTAGTGTTTCATAAAAACACCAAGCATATTAATACACAATTTCACTTTGTTAAGGAGAAGGTACAGTCAAAGCAAATCCATATTGAATATTGTAATACTTGTGACAATGTTGTAGATAATTTTACTAAGCCACTTGAAAGAATTAAATTTGAGTTATTTAGGGAGATGTTAGGAGTGCTATTGAACCCTTTTTCCATTAAGGGGAAGTGTTAAAGTTAATGGAGAAATGTATTCTAGGAGAGAGTCAGTTCATTAGTTACGTGTGAGACTTAGATTAGGAATTTGTTCCTATTTTCTAAGTGGTTGTTCTAACCTCCCTATTTTCTTGTAAACTATTTATTCATGAAGATTAATGATGAATGTGTAGAGCGTTCTGCCAGAGGAAGTCTCCAGGTAAAACCCTCACTTGAGAGCTGCTTAGTTTGATGAATAAAGTCTTTGTCTTCCATTTCTAACATAAATGAAGTATTATCTCCAACAGTGAGAGATACAGAGTTGAAGCCATTCCCCAATGATGCAATCTTGCCCTCGAATTGAAATTGTACGTAGAAAGGGAGGTCCATGTTGAGGAACGACGCCAGCAGGTGGCCCTCCCGGAAAACACCATAGGCTAAAAACCAGATGATTTTAAACCTAGAGGTGCAATTAACTTCTCAACATGGTTGCAACTATACATGAGCAACATTATTTTGTGAGCAATCATGATCGATTTTGACAATACCCAAATGTTGGAATTGCCAAAAAGTTGAATGTTGGAGACTCAATGAGTGACCTAGTCAAGTTATTAAGGTTTCTGTGATCTATATTTAGTTTCTGTGAAAATCACATAAAAAATCATTTGTGGAAGTGTTTTGAACTAGCCAATGTGGTTCATCATCACGACAAGATGAAAAATTAGGAACCTCAAAATGAGACATGAGATAACTATAAAAAATGGTAAAAAATTAAAAATGGAAAAAATTAATAACTAAATAAATAAAATATAAAAAAAGACTAAGGACTAAAGAAGGGATTCTACCCAAACCTCAAAATGAGGCATGAGATAACTAAAAAAAATTGGTAAAAAATTAAAAATAAAAACTAAAGCCAATAAGACTTTAATAATTTAATCAAACCATTAATAAAAAAGAATTCAAAATATATATATATAAAAAACTCAAATTCTGTTCCAAAAGTAAAAGGTAGAAAATAAAAACAAAATTAAATGACCAACAACCAAAGGGATACAAACAATCCACTAGATCATGATAATGATTTTTTTGGGGACTTCTGAAACATTGGGATCGATTGCAATGGCATTCGATCGTGATAATGTATCTCGAAAGCTGAAGGAAAAGTCTGAAAACAAGATCTGGTTTGATTTCATCGCTAAAATCCCCAGTTGGGTGTCCGTGACAAATGGAGTATTCATTTGTCTTGATCGTTCAACAATGCATCGGAGTCTTGGTGTTCATGTCAGGTTTGTGAGGGTTCTTGTGGCGATTACTGCTATCGACACTTTGCAAACTGAGGAAGGGAGCTTCCCAGGATCAGATCGAAGCCCTCATGCAGTCGGGCGAATAGATCTAAAATAAGATATGTCTTATTTGCCACAGATCGTTCTCTCCATAGGACTGATGCGGCTAGGTTTTTCAAGTCCTGGTCGATCCACAGCTCCGCTCATTGGAACGAGATAGAGATAAGCCGCATTATAACAGGGTATGAGGGAGAGCCTCGGATGGCCATGAGCGTGTACCCAGCGACAGTCAAAGGGGCGGCGACAATCCGTAACATTTCATTGATCCCCGCACGCTAGTGGAAGGAAGCCTGGAGCTGAGGTCAGGTCTTTCTCTATAGATCTGATTCAGTTTCATTTTGGCCAGATCTAGAACATGGGAAAGACATAGATCTCATTGAGAAGATAATCTTCAGAATCGAAGGGACTAACAATGCATAACAAGAGAAGCTAGCCAGGGCTTTGACAGATGGACGGGAGCGTCTCTGGCTAGTTGAGCCCTCAAAGATGGTTGACTGCGTATCCAAGAAGCTGGGGCTGTCGAATGCAGAGATCATTCTCGATCTCTGCAAGGCCATTGAGGCAAAAGTAGTCGAAGCCACTTTAGCAGGTAAGGAAGTCCTCTAGACCGGATCCCGGCCCCAGATTGCCAATCCTAGCTCCGCTGAGACAGAACCTAATCGCTTTCAAATCTTTGTCAGAACGCCCACGAGGAATACAACCTTGATCTGGGCTTATGCTACAGATAGTGTAATAGATTTGAAAAACAACATAGCCAACCAAATTGGCTATCCAGCAGGCAAGCAACACCTAGTAATAGGGGGTAGATCACTATAGGACTATAGAACCTTGAAGGAGTACAACATCAAGCCAGGATCTACAATCATTCTCAATATGAGACTACAAGGAGGTGCAGCAACCAGCAAATCAACAGAAGGAGGCAGTGGGTCCAAGTCAAATCACAACCCAGATCAGCACCAGCAATACAAAAGTGAAGGAGCGTCTTACAAGCATATTTTACAAAGTGGGAAAGCTCCTCCGACAGCTCCAAAGCAGGCCAGAACAGAACCAAGTCCATACATAGTGGAGCAACTGCAGCATACACTAGAACTGACAATCGATACAGCAGAAACAGAGAAGGTATGTGACAGCTATGAACGGCAAGCCATCATCTATCTTTTTAACAGTTTTTGGCCCAAACCTTTGGATCTGTTTCACAGGATACTCACAAAATGGTCTCTGGACTTTGAGATCCACCTCTGTTCAAAAGAGTTTTTTATAGTTAAATTTCAGTCGCCAGAAGTTAGAGAGCTCGTGTTTCATCAAGGACCGTGGTTTTAGGGCTCTTCGGGTGTCTTTATTACTCCATGGTTACTGGAGTTTGATGTAAACACTTTTTTTGTCTCTCGGATGCATGTATGGGTACGTCTTCATAATCTCCCTATCCAGTTTTGGGACCAAAAGATACTTGCATGCATAGGCAACTCCATAGGCAGATTTATCAAAATGGATACACAAAGAATCGATGAAAGAATTTTTACTTTCGCACGCATATGTGTGGAAGTAGACCTTAGTAAAGGATTACTATGAAGCATAAAACTGAAACACAAAGATCACACCTAGTTGCAATCATTAGACTATGAAAGTACAGCTTTCAGGTGAAGAATATGTCGGCAAACTGGACACCTGCAAAATGCATGTCCAGAATACAAAAAGAATAGTTGCAAAAAGAAGAAAACATGCAACCATTAAAAGGGATGGAAATTCTCCTATTCAGATTTGGAAGAGGAGGAAGATAATGAGGAGGAAGAACCCGCCCCAAATGAAAGCAACCAAATAGAAACTAAGAAGATTTCCCCACAAGAACCTATGGAATCACAATCAGGAAAGAACTCAAATTCAATGGAAATCAGTGGAACCAAAAGGCAGCACTCATCAGACACCTCTGATTCAGACAAGGAAAATCCTCAACCCAGCGAAGAAAATCCACTTCAACTTGTTCCCATAATTCCGTCCCAAGGAGAATGGTGAAAAGTTGAGAAGAAAAAGGGGAGGAAATCATGATTCCTCCCAATATTCTCTTTTGTTCCTGCTGTGGTCCTTTCTCATACTTTTTGTTTTTGTTTTTGTTTTTTAAGCTCTCCACCTGGATGGGCAATGGCCCGAGCTTTCCTCATATGAGGAGGTTGTGTATCTATTCACTGGTCTTCCCTACATGTTTAGCTAGACGGGCTGACGTTTCTCATCCAGTGAGCTCTATGATTTGCAAATTATAGAGAAAAATGAATGCTACGGCATATACTATGTAACTTTTTATCTTGGTAATAAAAAGTTCGATTTTTTCTTTTGAAAAAAAACCAAAGGGATACAAACTAAAAGAAAAGGGACCAAGTATAAGCCATTAAACCCTGGAGGCAGAAATCTAAAAAATATAATATTAAAACTACTCAATCAATCTAGCAAAGTTAGAAAACTGAATTAACCGTTGGAAACTTCATGGCGCAAGAGATTATGTAACCATTGGAAACTTCACGGCCCATGAAGTTATGTAATGAATAAAAATGATTACAAAGAAAAATTCTCCTCCAAAGGTCCAAATCAAATTCTTTCAAAACAAATGAGTGGACGTTGACGTAATAAAGTATACCATTCATTACTGTCAACCCTTTTGGGCTTCCAATCATAACTGCCGATATGTCGAGCAGCACAAGGTCACGAAAAAATGTTTCCCTAGTCCTAGCAGTCCTAGCATAGCATGGAAAAATGTCGTGGTCATTCTTGCAATGGTTTGTGGTCAGGATCACAATCCCTGATTGTAAAAATATTGTGGAATAACCGTTGGTAACTTAACCATAACTAGAAGCGACACATATTTTTAAATGTGTTAGAAAACCTGCACAGATGAATCTAGCTAGTAAAGGTTGAACACACAGCTTTGCGGAGAAAAAACACTAAAAGAAAATCGAAAGAAGAAAAGAATGATGCATTTGAAAATATGTTACAATGCTCATGATATAGCATCACTGGGTGAAGATCCCAAGATAATGCACTATAGTGGTGATCAATGAGAAGACTCAACACCTACAACAAGTTCCAGAGATAACTAGTCAGTTGCGGAGTTAAAGAAGGAGTAAATCATGCAAAAGGAATCTTGCATGCAATCCCATGCTCTAACTAAGAGTCCGCATGTAGGTGTGTAGTAGTTCCAACATGCAAAAGGAATCTTGCATGTAGTCCCATGCTCTAACTAAGAGTCTACATGTAGGTGTGTAGTAGTTCCAACATGCAAAAGGAATCTTGCATGCAGTCCCATGCTCTAACTAAGAGTCTACATGTAGGTGTATAGTAGTTCCAACACCCCCCCTGAACACCACTATGGGGAAAAATAGAAAATGGGCCCTGGCAAGTAAGGCCAAAGGTCACCCAAAATACAGTGCAACTTGTACTAAAATTGAGGAAAGAGGGAAAACCTCGTGGGAAAAATCCCCCCTCAAAATACAATGTAATCAAAAGAAAAGAGGAAGAAAAATACAGTTGCTAAGCAATCGTGTCCTTCACTCCAAGACGATCGCGAAAAGAGCGAAACTTCTGCTCAGTGAATGTCTTGGTGAAGATGTCTGCAGTCTGTTATGCTGAAGGACAGAACTGCAAATCAATGACCCGATCATGTACTAAGTCTCTGATGTAGTGCATATGGATCTCTATGTGCTTCGTCCGCTGCCGCTGTACTGGATCCCTGCAAAATTTGAGAGTACTCTGGTTGTCACACCAGATGACAATGGGCTGGTGGAACTAGACGCCCAACTTAGTGAGGAAGTGTTGTAGCCATAGAGCTTGAATGGTGATGTTGAATACTCCTCGGTACTCAGCCTCAGCTAAAGAGAGAGAAATAGGAGCCTACTTCTTGCTCGACCAACAGATAGGGCCAGATCCTAGACTAAGTGAATATCTGGAGGTGGAGTTGCGATCAATGTTGTCTCTCGCCCAATCAGAATCTATGAAGCCAAGGAGATTCAATGCAGTGCCTGCTGCATAGTGAATCCTGAAGGTGATGGTGCCCTGCACATATCGTAGGATGCACTTGGCAACATTCCAGTGTAGCTCATGCGACTCCTGCATGTATCTGGAAACTGCCCCTACTGCATATGAGAGATCTGGTCTGGAGTCGGTGAGGTACAATAAGCTCTCCACTAGCCGTCGGTAGAGAGTGTTGTCAACTAATGGAGTGTCACCTCCATCCTCAAGGCAGACCCCAGACAGAAAAGGAGTCGATGCTAGCTTGCAGTCAGTCATGCGAAGTCTCTCGAGGAGATCCTGTGCATACTTACCCTAAGAGAGTTTGATGCCTATGGCATTCTGGCTGATCTTAAGACCAAGAAAGAAGTGTAATGGACCCATGTCCGTCATCAAGAACCTATCATGAAAGGCCCTCCTGACTGTAGCAATGGCTGAAGCCAAGCTGCCAGTGATTAGGAGATCATCTACATACAAAACTAAGATAAGAAGAGAATCATGTGCCCTAAGAATGTAAACATTCGGATCAGACTTACATGTTTCAAAGTTTTGTGATAAGAGAAAAGAATCCATGTTCGCGTACCAAGCTCTCGGGGCCTGCTTAAGGCCGTAGAGAGATTTCGTCAGTCTACAGACCAAAGAGGAGTCCTGAATGAAACCATGTGGCTACTCCATGTAGTTCTCCTCAGATAGGTCTCCATGAAGAAAGGCATTCTTCACATCCATCTGATGTACTTCCCACTGTTGGGCAGCCGCAATGGCAAGTGTAAGGTGTATGGAATTCATCTTTGCTAATGGAGCAAAGGTCTCGTCATAATCAATGCCATGCAATTGTTGGAAGCCTTTGGCTACTAGCCTTGCTTTCCGTCTGGTGATTTGCCCATCTGCAGCACTCTTTGTCCTATAGACCCATTTGCATCGGACAAGTTTCCTTCCTGAAGGAAGGGGGACCAGATCCGAAGTCTGGTTCTCGAGGAGGGAGTTATACTCCTCCTCCATGGCGGACTCCCAAGATGGATGCCCAACAGCCTCAGCATAAGACTGTGGATCAGAAGACTGAACCAAATGACAATGCCAGGAGGGCGATGGTTCAGTGGCAGTGAGGACAAGAGGAGGCTCAATAAACTCTGAGCTAGTCCTCTGCAGATCAGAATTATCCCCCACAAGACCATTTCTAGCAGCTGGTTGGTCTTGTGCATATATCTCACGTAATCTCCTTGTTCTCTAATTTATGACAGGGGAATATGATTCACTGCTGGAAGCCCGATCTGGGCTTGGATGTGGATCATCATTTGCATGCACTAGATTTGTATCTGAAGACTATGTCTTTGCATCTACATGCTCTTCCTTGGCATCTGCATGATCTGTATCTGCATCTGAGTGCACTGAGTCATCATCTCGGACATGAGGTAGATAAAAAGTGTCTGCATGTGGCGCTTGAGGTGCATGCAAGAGACTTTCCTCAAATTTGACACTTCGCTCAATGATGAGCTTGTCCGTAGAGGGAATCAGGAGTCGATATCCCTTCACACCATCAGGGTATCCAACAAAGATGCACTCAATGCTCTGTGGATCAAGAACTTTCCTCTTTTCAGAGGGGATCTGGGCCCATGCTCGAGAGCCGAAAACACGGAGGTGAGTGACCTCTGGTTTAGTGCCACTCCAAGCCTCAAAGGGGGTCTGATCCTTGAAAGACCTATGAGGAGATCTATTCTGGATGTAGTTAGCACAATTAAGTGCTTTGTCCCAGAGCTTATGAGGCAGTGACTTGGCATGCAACATGCAGGAAGCCATCTCTTTGAGAGATCGATTCTTTCTCTCAGCAACTCCGTTCTGCTGCGGAGTGTATGGAACTGTGTACTACAACTGTATGGCGGACTGAAGGCAAAGGTTCCAAAGTGCTGTGTTAACATATTCCCCCCCATTGTCTGTACGGAGGGCTTTGATATTTCTCTCTGACTGTATCTCAACTAGTGCTTTGAAATCTTCAAAGTGCTCAAAAACTTCAGATTTGTTCCTGAGAAGATACACCCAAGTATACCGTGAGAAATCATCAATAAATGTAAGCACATACCTTGCTTTGCTGATGGAAGGATGAGGAAAAGGCCCCATGATATCACTATGGATCAGATCTAGAGGAGAGGATGCTCTATGAGTCTTGCCGGTGTCAAACTTTTCTCTGGGATGTTTGCCAAGAACACACCCTTCACAAAATCCTTTGGAGAAACTAATATTTGGCAAGCCTTCCACCATCTCATTCTTGCTTAGCTGTTGCATATACCTGTAATTTAAGTGACCAAACCTCTCGTGCCAAAGCCTACTACTATCATCAACATGTGTAAGCAATAAGGAGGATTCAGATTCAATAAATTCAGAAAATGTATACAGTCTGGCTCCATTGTTTACCTCACTAGTTGCAATTTTGGCGCTGCTATGTAGATCATATATGTTCACTACATCTGGAGTGAATTCCACTCTCTTTCTGGTGCCGGAATGAGTGATCTAATAAACTGAAAGCAGGTTTACCGAAAGTTTTGGAACATGAAGCACATCTTCAAATCTTCCGTGTAAAAGTTCCACTCTACCATTTCCGGTGACCTCAATAGGTGAGTCATCTCCCATGAGGATGGGAGGTCCTTTGCATGCATCCAAAGACGAATAGACTTCCTTTGCAGTAGCCATATGATGTGATGCACCAGAATCTATAATCCATGCATCAGGAGAAGAATTAATTGCAACTAAAGCATGAAAATTGTTACCTTTCCCGTGTGGCGGATCCTCAGTTTTCTTCTTGGCGCCCTGAGGGATGTGGTCCCCAAGGTTGTGCTTCTGAAGGATTTATGCCATTTGGTCAAGTTGTTTCTTCATGCAAGAGGATTCTGTATGGAGTCCTGTTTGACAGTAGGTGCATCTGTTTCCTTTCTTCCCTTTCTCATTTCTCGAGCCGGAGGAGTCATTGAAGGGCTTGGTGTACCCTTCCTTCTTTGGATGGGAATGTGCTTTTCCTTTGTCTTTTTGCTGCTGATTTTTCTGATTTGAATCAGATCTATGATTTTTATTGTGGCTGCCATCATGCACAGCAAGTGCATGTGCTTTTGGAGGTTTGATTTTCCCCATGCCAATGAGTTTATCTTGCTCAAAAATAAGGGACTCCATAAATTCTTTGAGAGAAGGCATAGTGTAGGATTTACCTATTGCGAGCCTTACTGAATGAAATGTAGACACAAAGACAGAGTATTCCGGTCCGAGCTTTGACATAATAGAGAGAACTTGGTGACTCTCCTCCTTGGATTTGTCAATTCCACAACCCTTGAGTTGTAGCAATAGATCATTATATTTGGTGAAGAAGTCTTGAATTCATTCATAGTTCCATGGATCCAATGATAGCAGCTCCACTTCGAGCAGATGTCCTTTCATCTCATCCTGTTTCCCGTAGAGATCTTCAACCTTTTTCCAAATCTCATTGGGAGTATTGCAGGCAGATAGATGAAACTGCAACTCTGGAGAGATGCACATGCATATGGATCCGTGGGCCTCATCCATACGGTTGAGGTACTTGGATTTCTCTATGGCTGAAGTGGGTTCCACTTTTGTAGCCATGGTAATCTTGTACAACCCTTTATGATGAAGGTTTGCCGTTATACCAAAACCCGCAAGTGTTGGTAAACGTTACAAATCAGTAACTAGGATCCCCAGGGTGGAAATTACGGATTCCATGGAGGTGTGGTGATTTTTCCAACACCCCCCCAAATACAATTCGGGGGAATCGAACCTGGGTCCAAGCTCTGATACCATGTAAATGTGTTAGAAAACCTGCACAGATGAATCTAGCCAGTAAAGGTTGAACACATAGCTTTGCAGAGCAAAAACACTAAAAGAAAATCGAAAGAAGAAAATAATGATGCATTCGAAAATATCTTACAATGCTCATGATATAGCATCATTGGGTGAAGATCCCAAGGTAATTCACTATAGTGGTGATCAATGAGAGGACTCAACACCTACAACAAGTTCCGGAGATAACTAGTCAGTTGCAGAGTTAAAGAAGGAGAAAATCAAGGAGTAAATCATGCAAAAGGAATCTTGCATGCAATCCCATGCTCTAACTAAGAGTCCGCATGTAGGTGTGTAGTAGTTCCAACATGCAAAAGGAATCTTGCATGCAGTCCCATGCTCTAACTAAGAGTCTGCATGTAGGTGTGTAGTAGTTCCAACAATATTCATAAAAAACAGATCAAAACTCAGCCAGATCCTTCAACTTTTTAACTACTTTAAAAAAATGAGGAACTTTAAGGCCTAGGTGAGCCGCCTTTTGTTAGTGCCGAGGTGCTCGTAGATCCATCAGTAAAGACGCAAGGCAGCCACCATGGTTGAGGTATCAATTTAAACATTATAAGTTTGGGAGTTTTTGTTAAAATAGGGATAATTTTCTTTTGAAATTTTGATATTTGTTAGTGAAAATTGATTTTTTTTATGTTTATAGATTCAATATAATGAAAAACTTCTAAAACATTTCAATGGTAGAAAATTAATAACTTCAACTTGCTATTTCTAATAAATTCTTGCCTGATTCTGAACCAATTAAATCAGAAATTAGACCTAAAGAAGTCCAAATTATATAGCAAATAGGCTACGGCTCCTTAGTAAACACGGAATTGACAACTTTCAAGAAGCTGTCCAACTCCTCAACATCTTTCTTGTATTTGATTTTCCATTCCTTGATCAACTTTCCCTCGCGATGAAGGTACTACCCACACAGGAAGCCTTCTGTCTGTGCACATTTTCCGACAAGTTGAGCGGGTTTATCACTCTCAAATTTTTTTTCCACTTATGACTATACCATGAAATCAATACAAAGATAGGAATCTGAGGTTTCATAATGACATGGCTCAGTCAATTATTCTTCTTAAAGTTGAAGAAGTTTGTCATTACACAAAATTTAAAGTTGAAGAAGTTTACTATTACACCAAAACCTACCGGTATACCGTTTTTTTAAAATAGGATTTCCAAACTAAAAGTTATAAATTCCACAAAAGTGTTGTGCAACAAAAATAGAGATACCAAATTTATTTGGTATCGGATTTCCAAACTAGAAATTATAGATTCCACAAAGATGTTGTTATTCCTCCAACAAAAATGGAGATACCAAATTTGGTATCTTTAGGGAAGTACCTGGTCAACGTCGCTTCCAATTGGTAATTAGAATTGTAATTTAAGGAATCATCAAAACCAAAATCTTCCTTCAGAAGCTTCACCTTCTGGTTGCTACCTGCGCTGCCAACAATGTGGAAGCCCTCGACTTTGGTGGGTTGTCCAACCAGCATTCCCTATTAGCCCACTATTGCCATGACAAATAATTATTCGAATCTTTTGAATGAATTGATTTTAGTGTGGATTTTTGGAAGTTTTTCGAGTGGGGTTTTTCTGTCTAATTTCTCTAAAATCTTATAGGAACTTATTGAAATCACAAGTTTGATAAGTAATCTGTGCACATTCCAAATGGCCTAGGGATTTTTCGATGTGATGAATCCATATATACCCTAGAAAAACCAGTTTAAATAATACAAGTTAAACTTTCACCTCAATTTTTTCTGCATCTAAAAAATACCACTAAAAACAACTCCGAGGATTAAGTTCTCCGATAATTATGAAAACAGCCCATGCAGTCTAGCCGGGCATACCACATACCAAATAATCAGACGGTTTTGTGATACCAGTGTTAAGTTTTCTAAACACCTAGAACAATAGTGTACTCAAAGACCTAATAGAACCCAAAAACTATACTGCCCATTTCAACAGCTGGATTAGCACTGAGTGGCGTTCAAGGAGGCTCTAACAGTTCGGAAAGGTCGAGGCCAAAAGGAGGACAGTGTGCTATACATCGTGGTTTGTTAGGATCTTTGGGAAAGCATGAGTTTGTTGCTGGATAGCAAGTGAAAGAGACAACAATGTGCGCCATAACTCGCGGGCTTCCCGAGTCGAACCAGCTGGGCATCAAATTTCACAGATTCCAGATTTGATTTTCTGTTAAGGTTTCCTGAGATGAAAGAGAACAACGGTCGGTTGCAATTGGGTAGAAGTTTCACGTGCCTTATTCAAATAGAGGTGATAGGAAAAGTTGTGATTTCACATGCCTAATTCCATCAAAGATATGGTCTATAACTCATCCAAGGGAGGGGCAGCATGACACATTTCTCTTAGTCATTACTTGTTGGGATAGCCACAATGCCTCCCTCCCACATCACCCGAGAAGAAGACTCTTTAAGCCTATGCTTATATATGACAGAAATGTATACTTTTATTTTTGAATATATGATCTAAGTAATTAAATTTATATTTATCAGTAAAATTTAAAATAATTTATACTTTACTCTTAAGACATAAAATTAATAAAATAGTTGCATATTGTTGGAAATTGAGTTTAAGATTTGTTTAAGTTGCATGTCTTTTGAATGGGTTTTGTTATGGTTTTTTAATTATATTTTATCAACTTAAATTTATTTTAATTTTGGATTTATTAAAAGTGAAGAAGGATTAAATTTATTAAATTGTAATTTTTTTTTGAGTGAAAAGAACTAATACTTATAATACAATCTTTCCCTCCCACTCAGTGAATCTAAATGGTATTCAGTAATGGAGGTCGATGAGCGCGCAGGTGACCCTCTCTAGAAAACGCCATAGGCCGAAACGCGAACGATTGCAAACTCAGAGGCAGCCATTAACTCCTCGACGTGGCTACAACTTAACCTTAGGAATGTTATTTTGAGAGTGATCATGCTATTTCGACAATACCTAGATGTTGGAATTGCCAAAAATCTTCAAAGTTGGACATTCAATGAGTGACCAAGTCAAGTTAATAAGAAGAAAAAGTTAAGTCAAACGAGCAGTTCGAAAACTCAACTAACCATTGGAAATTTCATGGTCCAAGAGATTATGTAACTGTCTAGTCAATTTAACGTCTTAAATTGCTCTACATAAATTATCAATCCGGGTATCGTAAACTGATGAAGTGTGGTGCACTATATGTGCTTAGTTAACCTTTCTCTTACTTCGTTGTTTTATAGTTTATGTTGTTTTTGGGGTTTTGTTCTAACATGCAATAATCAAATAATGAGAAAATGACTATGAGACCAAGTATCCTTGCTGCAGCAAAAGGACAAGATGATTCTATCATGTCATTAGTTCATTAAAAGGCTAAGTGCATCACTAATCTACAATCAACTTGAAAGCATGCAGTAATTCAAACTGTACATTAAACTGCAAAGAAAGAGCTTGAAAGAAATAACTTGAAATGAGACTGAAAGCAAAGCATAAAAACCACTTTCTAATGGCACTAGTCACTACTCATGCTGCTGCAATAAAAAAAAGGTAAAAAAAAAAAACCACTTTAAAGACCAATTATAATGTTCAACTCTTCCTAACTCTCTGCTTCCAACATATGGGATTATGTGAAACACGATTAAGAAGTAGTGAGAGATAAGTCTAAAAAGTAATCAAAATAAGAAAAATCTACTTTAAAGACCAGTTATAATGTTCAACTCTTCCTAACTCTCTGCTTTCAACATATGGAATTATGTGAAGCACGATTAGGAAGTAGTTAGAGATTAGTCTAAAAAGTACTCAAAGCAAGCTGTAATTTATCAGTATTCTGATCTCTAAAAGATGAACAACTTATGATAAAGAGACCATCAATATGTTAGCATACAACTTGAGAAACTAAACTAGAAATCAAGCTAGAAAAATAAAATAAAGGCAGCAACTTATGAATATGACAACTGAAAATACCATTAGAGATAAAGCAAATACAACAAAGACACACAATCCCGGGAGAAAATAACTTGCATAAATTAAAATTGCATGAATGAAAATCTAATCTACCTTACATTCTACAAAGCAATATTTACAAAATGAAATCTACTCTACTTACATCCTAATATGCTCCATGACATCTACTTCACATCTCCTTCCATGTTGAGAACATCAAAGCTTTATTCAAATTCTTCAAAAGTACAAAGTACAAAAGCTTTCAAAAGCCATGGGACTAACAAGCTAAAAGGACTAAGAAAAGACTAAAGGAAAGACTAGCAAATGAAGGAGAGAGATCTCCTATTTATACAAAAAGATGAGAGCCATCTCATTAATGATAGTCCATGAATCTCTCCCTCTACCTCTAGAGTCCTAATCAAAATAGGAACTGATAAGACACATGTCTTTTTAGAGTTACAATACAATTAGGAGATGTGACACATATCCTCATGGTCCCATAATTCTTTCCAACCAAATTCGAATTTGGCCTTAGAGTGCCACATAAGGGTCTTCTAGAAGCCTCCTTTCAACCTACACATGTCAACAAACTCAACCCATTTGTTAGGTATAAGCATATGCACATTATTTTCTAATGTTTAACCACAAATTCACTTAAAAGGCTTAGAAATAATAAAGATTGGAAAAACATAAAGGTGGCCCAATGATAATGAAAGTGGGATGAATGTGGTGACATAGTTGTGAAATGGAGGTGAAATGGAAGTGATATAATGGACATAATAGTGAAAGTGTAATGCAAATGAATGACATTTTCAAGACTCAACATACCCCCCAACTGAAGCTATTGCATGTCCTCATGCAATATATATTACATTAACTCTTTTGATTCTGGAGCTTTGGCTTAACTTTGCATGATATTATTTGATAACTTCATATTTCTGCAAAGTGTTTCACTTGAATTGCAACATGGTTGGTTCTTGTGTTACAACCATTTTTTTTCTTTTGTTGCCTTCTATTTTGATCTTTGAACTTTGTGTAATGATATTTTGATTATTGTTGCAAAGTATTTCTTTATTGGATTTCATGATGGTTGGTTCTTGTGTGACAACCGTGATTTTGTTTGTATCCAATTTATCCTTTAAGCACTTTTTCAAAAGCCATTGTATGCTCATAATAGCAATGTAATATTTAATATATGTTGGAAGTATGTGAGCTCTTGAATATGATATGGACATGGCAAGATATGAATATGAATGTACTCCCCCCCCCAACTGATGGTATTGGCAATTTTATGAAATGAGGAAGAGAAATGTTTTTCCAACAATTATCATTCTAGCTTTTTATGGAATTCTATGGTTAAAAGTTAGAAAATGTCGTACCTTCACTTACCCTTTGGAATGGATGAGTTGTATGTATAGTGGCTGAAAACTTCTGATCATTTTCTTCTTCAAGTGGCTGATCAAGAGGAGTCATGGATAGAGAGATAAGATGGCTTTTTATTGCTTCTACTAAAACTTGCTGAATCTGCTCCAAAATGCTGAAAATAATAGTCTTCATGTCTTCAAAACTCATTGGCACAATTCCTACTATGTGAAAAGATGTTCTGATGTCGAACATAGTAGGAAATTGTTGGCTTAGTGGCCATTAATGGATGCCACTAGTCAACACGAGAACTCTCACCATTGATGACAATGAGAGTCAAGATGACCAAACACATCTTGCTAGGTACGAATGAATTTGCTGATGTCGAGTCACCTAGAAGATCTAACGAACAAGGGACATTAATGTATTCCCATTGTTTGTCAGCATGAGGACTTGCCATTAAGGCATGCAAGTCTCAAGTTGTTTTTACAAAGAACTTAGACTCAAAGGACTATGGACTCAATAATTTGCATTGAAGCAGGGCTTATTTGCGAAATGAAAATGACAAGGAATGGAAAGTGAAAATGGAAAATGGAAATGGAGAACAGAAATGACAATGGGCAATAAGCATGTGAATGAGCCTTTTGCTTTTATTGGTGGGTTATGAATGGACAAAAAGAGATGGAAAGTGTATGTGAATGAAAATGGAAAATATGGAGTGGAATGAAGTGAATGGTTTATTATGAAGTATGGATGTGATGGATGGATGTGATGGAGACAATAGTATCTGAAAGTTTTTCAAGTGTTTGGATCTGATTTTGCATCAACATATTTCCTCTTTGTTGCTGATCATCCTCTTATAAAACAAATTGGTCTCTTAGAGAGACACCATTCTCTTGTAGTCATTTGTCCTTCCTCCTGGAACCTGCAAAAAAACTAATACTTCTTCTGCAATGGAATGTAAGATTATCAAAGGAGAGAGGTGATCAATCTCTCTAGTTATGATATTTACACACAAAACAAAGAATTTGTATTAATGAAACAAGTTCTCAAAGGAAAAATCAAAAGAATTTATACCTGCTTGGAATTAGTGCCTCAAGTTGATGTTGCTTCTTTTCAGCAATTTATTTCATTATTTGCCATTTCAAACTCTAATGATATATTTCTCATTGTATAGATCTTGTTGAGATCTTTCCAATGGTACTTAAATCATCAAAATTTGATTTTGTATGAGAAAGATAGGCTGATTTGAACAATGAGGTTTTTCTGGCTGCGGAATCAGAGAACAGCTCTGTAGCTAAAAATCTTGAATAAAAAGTTAGCCATTCATCTTTCATTATCAATCCAAAATTAATCAATACCTTTAGAAAAAGTGAGAAAATAACTTGTTCATTTCATTGATTCAAAATTATTATTTTTTCTTGACATGCAGCGACTTAGTGTGGCGACTCAGTGTGGCGACTTTGTGATAACACCCAAATTGACTTCCCTTTGACCGGGGTCTTTTTCATCAAATTTGACCGAATAAATAGGACACCATCCATGTACTGACATTTCCCTAGCTACCCATGTGACCTGTTTTGCCTAATGACACCTACAACCTAGAGTTTAACAAAACAGTTGCGGAATTGTCAGCTAGCTGCGGAAACGCTGTATCGGCTGCGGAAACGCTGTATTGGCTGCGGAAAGTGGCTAAAACAGTTTATCATCAATTTTGAAAAAAAATTCATTGTCTGCAAGTAGGAACTCTACCAAAAGAAAGTTAAGGTGTAAACAAACTGATCTTCCATATAGCCTTTTCCATGGAAATAGCAAAGGAACCACCCTTTTTGATTGCAGAAATGGTGAACTTGAAGGATGTTATGCTTGACTCAAAGTCCATACACGTGAAGATTGTAAAATGTAATGTTTCTTCTGCTTCAAAACTCATTGCAGTAAAAGCAAGAACACAATTGCAAATGATGAGAATTTATACAATTATGTATTGCTGGAGACTACAGAACTAAAGATGGTATGCCCAAGTGTAGCAGAGCCATAACCAAAAAAATTCATGTGAAGTGGCTATAAGATGGTTACAAATGACGGCATGTACAAGTTCAACCTGTTCTCAAACTTCATTTGACAATTCAAGTTCTACATAAGCCAATTCACTTAAAGCCTGCTCCAACTGAGTAGTTACATTGTGAAATTTGCCTGCGGCTTGCTATGAATAGCTTGCTGCTCTCGTGGCCAAACTTGAGGGTCTCCACAAAATGTTTAAGAGCCAAGCGCAGAGATGACATGGGTATTATCCTTAAGCAGGGAATCCGTCAAACATGATTTTCTCCCAACATCTAACCGACAATGATTTCATGGAATTTAATGGTAGAGAGTCGTGTTCAATTGGAACACGTCTCCAAACAGGTTGAGTTTAATGAGAGGGAAGGTGTGTAATCGGATTTCAGATGCCAGCAATATACAATGATTCCTAATTAGAATTCCCTTCCTCAGGCACGCAGAACACATTCAATCTATCAGTTAATCAATTCAATTTTTTTTTTCACGCGCGGCAGTCAAAAATGGGCTCCAAAGAACCGAAAATTTCTCCCAGACCGCCATTAATTTCCTCAAACAGTTTCTGGGTTATCTAATTAACCCACCTGGAAAAAAAACCCATGTTTTAATTTTTTGAAATTCGCTACCATTTGGGCAAATCGAGCATGTAAAGTTTGACGTTTTTTCCTGTGTTTACGTTTTTCTAAGTTAACAGTTCTGCATTCGGCCTTTTATGAATTTGCATTCGTTTTCTTGTGGTTTATTTGTTGTTTTGCAGGTATGTTACACAAGTTCAATTCAATGCAATCAACCATTTAGAACCTTCCGGCTCTGCTCTTAATAACTTGCCCATTTCGGTTATCAGCTCACTCTGCAGCTCTGACAGTGGTGTTTGCATGCTGGAGGAGAAAACTATGCGGAAAAACAGTGCTCAACAATGGGTATTACGGCTTATAACAGAGTGGTTGTGATGAAATTGCAGGACTGGTGATCGGGGTTTTGAGTGGATAGGTGAGGAAAATGGAACAGAGAGGTTTACAATGAAACAGAGTGGTGAATGAAACCGAGAGTGAAAAAAAACAGTGGAGCGAGGGAGTAATCATCAATACGAAATTGTTTCCTTCAAGTCTGTCTTTAAAAGAACTAAAGGCACATATCATTTCTTTGATTTATTATGCACAATATTCTAGTAGAGGTTTTACCCAAGGAATACCACTTTTATTTTGAAAAGAGTGGTTCACTGTTAAACGCTTACTTCTCTAGATTCCTCCTTCTGAACATCAGGAAGAAAACCTTGATGACATTGAGGGATGGTATGCAGGGCCAAATGGATACACAGAGGGAATTATATGAGCCTATACTGAGGTAAGCACAAGCTGGTCAGGGTCCTAGTACATTTTTCTTTTTGAAAACAGAGTTTTTATTTTAACACAACAATCCATGCATTTTGACCCTTTTTTTTTTTTTCTCAGCCATAATGGAGGCTAGGAATGGAGATAGCTATAGATTGATTTTCTTTTTCTTTTCTGAAATTGTAAAATTTTATAAAAAGGATTAATGATTTTCAATTTCAGGCAGCAAATACTTCAAGAAAAACATGTTAAAAACAAGACTTTGACTGAGGTTTTAGGCTGGTTTTTCATCGATCTGAGCTGGGTGACTAGGATAGGATCCATGTCGGGACAGTTCTGGAGATGCCCATGTGGTCGGTTTTTTTATTAGATGCCTGTAACCTGTTAAACCTTGAAACAGCTGCGGAATTGTCAGCTAGCTGCGGAATCAGGGCAGTTTCCGCAGCTAAGTTGCAAAACCTTATTTGAACAAGATACAGTGTTTTGAAGACCACTACAAAGCATAACCAGACAATTTTGGACAATTTGAACCTATCAAAGCACTTGAGTTTCATTTTTTTATCATCATTTTTTTTTTTTTATTGAATCAATTGAAATGTTGAAGTTTATTTTGTCTCCTATTTTTTTTTTTTTAACAATTCTTTTTCTGATCCTCCAGATCACACAAAGTGCAGGAGGAGAGCATACTCAAGAATTATTATTTTTCTTTTTTTACTTAACAATCCTTTTTCTGATCCTCTAGATCACACAAAGTGCAAGAGGAGAGCATACTCAAGAATTATTAACTTTTTTTTTTAGATGTAAGAAATAAGGTCTCCTAATTACACTTCCCCGGCAACGGCGCCAAAATGTCTAGTCAATTTAACGTCTTAAATTGCTCTACATAAATTATCAATCCGGGTATCGTAAACTGATGAAGTGTGGTGCACTATATGTGCTTAGTTAACCTTTCTCTTACTTCGTTGTTTTATAGTTTATGTTGTTTTTGGGGTTTTGTTCTAACATGCAATAATCAAATAATGAGAAAATGACTATGAGACCAAGTATCCTTGCTGCAGCAAAAGGACAAGATGATTCTATCATGTCATTAGTTCATTAGAAGGCTAAGTGCATCACTAATCTACAATCAACTTGAAAGCATGCAGTAATTCAAACTGTACATTAAACTGCAAAGAAAGAGCTTGAAAGAAATAACTTGAAATGAGACTGAAAGCAAAGCATAAAAACCACTTTTTAATGGCACTAGTCACTACTCATGCTGCTGCAATAAAAAAAAGGTAAAAAAAAAACCACTTTAAAGACCAATTATAATGTTCAACTCTTCCTAACTCTCTGCTTCCAACATATGGGATTATGTGAAACACGATTAAGAAGTAGTGAGAGATAAGTCTAAAAAGTAATCAAAATAAGAAAAATCTACTTTAAAGACCAGTTATAATGTTCAGCTCTTCCTAACTCTCTGCTTTCAACATATGGAATTATGTGAAGCACGATTAGGAAGTAGTTAGAGATTAGTCTAAAAAGTACTCAAAGCAAGCTGTAATTTATCAGTATTCTAATATCTAAAAGATGAACAACTTATGATAAAGAGACCATCAATATGTTAGCATACAACTTGAAAAACTAAACTAGAAATCAAGCTAGAAAAATAAAATAAAGGCAGCAACTTATGAATATGACAAATGAAAATACCATTAGAGATAAAGCAAATACAACAAAGACACACAATCTCGGGAGAAAATAACTTGCGTAAATTAAAATTGCATGAATGAAAATCTAATCTACCTTACATTCTACAAAGCAATATTTACAAAATGAAATCTACTCTACTTACATCCTAATATGCTCCATGACATCTACTTCACATCTCCTTCCATGTTGAGAACATCAAAGCTTTATTCAAATTCTTCAAAAGTACAAAGTACAAAAGCTTTCAAAAGCCATGGGACTAACAAGCTAAAAGGACTAAGAAAAGACTAAAGGAAAGACTAGCAAATGAAGGAGAGAGATCTCCTATTTATACAAAAAGATGAGAGCCATCTCATTAATGATAGTCCATGAATCTCTCCCTCTACCTCTAGATTCCTAATCAAAATAGGAACTGATAAGGCACATGTCTTTTTAGAGTTACAATACAATTAGGAGATGTGACACATATCCTCATGGTCCCATCATTATTTCCAACCAAATTCGAATTTGGCCTTAGAGTGCCACATAAGGGTCTTCTAGAAGCCTCCTTTCAACCTACACATGTCAACAAACTCAACCCATTTGTTAGGTATAAGCATATCCACATTATTTTCTAATGTTTAACCACAAATTCACTTAAAAGGCTTAGAAATAATAAAGATTGGAAAAACATAAAGGTGGCCCAATGATAATGAAAGTGGGATGAATGTGGTGACATAGTAGTGAAATGGAGGTGAAATGGAAGTGATATAATGGACATAATAGTGAAAGTGTAATGCAAATGAATGACATTTTCAAGACTCAACAGTAACCGTTGGAATCTTCATGGCCCAAGAAATTATGTAATGGACTAAAATACATTACAAAAGAAAATTCTCTTCCAAAGTACCAAATCAAAACAAATGAGTGGGACGTTGAGCTACTAGATTATAGTACTCATTATTGTCAACCGTTTTGGGCTTCGAATCATAAGTGCCAATATCGTCCAACAACACAAGGTTTCTTAGACACATTATTGCCCTTGTCCTCGCATAGCACGAAAAAGTGTCGTGGTCATTCTTGCAACTATTTGAGGTTAGGAACCCAATTCCTGGTTGTAAAATTATTGTGGAATAACAGTTGTTAACTTAACCATAACTATAACGGATACATGAACATTAAAAATGGAACAAAACTCACCCATATATCCTTTAACTTTTTAACTACATATAATTGTTTGAGGAGAAATGATGGGTACATTAACCGTAATTGTTAGTCTTTGTTGGAACTACTACACACCTACATGCAGACTCTTAGTTAGAGCATGGGACTGCATGCAAGATTCCTTTTGCATGTTGGAACTACTACACACCTACATGCGGACTGTTAGTTAGAGCATGGGATTGCATGCAAGATTCCTTTTGCATGATTTACTCCTTGATTTGCTCCTTCTTTAACTCCGCAACTGACTAGTTATCTCTAGAACTTGTTGTAGGTGTTGAGTCTTCTCATTGATCACCACTATAGTGCATTACCTTGGGATCTTCACCCAGTGATGCTATATCATGAGCATTGTAACATATTTTTGAATGAATCATTCTTTTCTTCTTTCGATTTTCTTTTAGCGTTTTTGCACTGCAAAGCTGTGTGTTCAACCTTTACTAGCTAGATTCATCTGTGTAGTTTTTCTAACACATTTACATGGTATCAGAGCCCACAGGCTGCTAGATAAAAGGTGCACCAGTACTTTATTTTGCAAGTATTACAGCTTGGAGATCGAAGATTTACAGAAAAATGGAGTTTCCCAAAGCATCGATCCTAACACCGTACAACTATCATGAATGGAAAGACCAAATGGCTCGATACCTTCGTCATAAAGGGTTGTACAGGATTACCATGGCTACAGAAGTGGAACCCACTTCAGCCATAGAGAAATCCAAGTACCTCAACCGTATGGATGAGGCCCATGGATCCATATGCATGTGCATCTCTCCAGAGTTGCAGTTTCATCTATCTCCCTGCAATACTCCCAATGAGATTTGGAAAAAGGTTGAAGATCTCTACGGGAAACAGGATGAGATGAAAGGACATCTGCTCGAAGTGGAGCTGCTATCATTGGATCCACGAAACTATGACAGAATTCAAGACTTCTTCACCAAATATAATGATCTATTGTTGCAACTCAAGGGTTGTGGAATTGACAAATCCAAGGAGGAGAGTCGCCAAGTTCTCTCTATTATGTCAAAGCTTGGACCAGAATACTCCATCTTTGTGTCTACATTTCATTCAGTAAGGCTCGCAACAGGTAAATCCTACACTATGCATTCTCTCAAAGAATTTATGGAGTCCCTTATTTTTGAGCAAGATAAACTCATTGGCATGGGGAAAATCAAACCTCCAAAAGCACATGCACTTGCTTTGTATGATGGCAGCCACAATAAAAATCACAGATCTGATTCAAATCAGAAATATTAGCAGCAAAAAGACAAAGGAAAAGCACATTCCCATCCAAAGAAGGAAGGGTACACCAAGCCCTTCAATGACTCCTCCGGCTCGAGAAATGAGAAAGGGAAGAAAGGAAACAGATGCACCTACTGTCAAAGAGGATTCCATCCAGAATCCTCTTGCATGAAGAAACAAATTGACCAAATGGCAGAAACCCTTCAGAAGCACAACCTTGGGGACCACATCCCTCAGGGCACAAAGAAGAACATTGAGGATCCGCCACACGGGAAAGGTAACAATTTTCATGCTTTAGTTGCAATTCATTCTTCTCCTGATGCATGGATTATAGATTCTGGTGCATCACATCATATGGCTGCTGCAAAGGAAGTCTATTCCTCTTTGGATGCATGCAAAGGACCTCCCATCCTCATGGGAGATGACTCACCTATTGAGGTCACCGGGAAAGGTAGAGTGGAACTTTTACATGGAAGCTTTGAAGATGTGCTTCATGTTCCAAAACTTTCGGTAAACCTGCTTTCAGTTTATCAGAGCACTCATTCCGGCACCACAAAGAGAGTGGAATTCACTCCAGATGTAGTGAACATATATGATCTACATAGCAATGCCAAAATTGTAACTAGTGAGGTAAACAATGGAGCCATACTGTACACATTTTCTGAATTTATTGAATCTGAATCCTCCTTATTGCTTACACATGCTGATGATAGTAGTAGGCTTTGGCATGAGAGGTTTGGTCACTTAAATTATAGATATATGCAGCAGCTAAGCAAGAATGAGATGGTGGAAGGCTTGCCAAATATCAGTTTCTCCAAAGGAGTTTGTGAAGGGTGTGTTCTTGGCAAACATCCCAAAGAAAAGTTTGACACCGGCAAGACTCACAGAGCATCCTCTCCTCTTGATCTGATCCATAGTGATCTCATGGGGCCTTTTCCTCATCTTTCCATCAACAAATCAAGGTATGTGCTTACATTTATTGATGATTTCTCACGGTATACTTGGGTGTATCTTCTCAGGAACAAATCTGAAATTTTTGAGCACTTTGAAGATTTCAAAGCACTAGTTGAGACACAGACAGAGAGAAAGATCAAAGCCCTCCGTACAGAAAATGGGGGGGAATATGTTAACACAACACTTCGGAACCTTTGCCTTCAGTCCAGCATACAGTTGCAGTACACAGTTCCATACACTCCGCAGCAGAACGGAGTTGCTGAGAGAAAGAACCGATCTCTCAAACAGATGGCTTCCTGCATGTTGCGTGCCAAGTCACTGCCTCATAAGCTCTGGGCCGAAGCACTTAATTGTGCTAACTACATCTAGAACAGATCTCCTCATAGGTCTATCAAGGATCAGACCCCCTTTTAGGCTTGGAGCGGCACCAAACCAGAGGTCACTCACCTCCGTGTTTTCGGCTCTCGAGCATGGGCTCGGATCCCCTCTGAAAAGAGGAAAGCTCTTGATCCATAGAGCATTGAGTGCATATTTGCTAGATACATTGATGGTGTGAAGGGATATCAACTCTTGATTCCCTCTATGGACAAGCTCATCATCGAGCGAAGTGTCAAATTTGAGGAAAGTCTCTTGCATGCACCTCAAGTGCCGCACGCAGACACTTTTTATCTACCTCATGTCCGAGATGATGACTCAGTGCACTCAAATGTAGATACAGATCATGCAGATGCCAAGGAAGAGCATGCAGATGCAAAGACAGAGTCTTCAAATACAAATCTAGTGCATGCAAATGATGATCCACATCCAAGCCTAGATCGGGCTTCCAGCAGTGAATCATATTCCCCTGTCATAAATCATAGAACAAGGAGTTTACGTGAGATATATGCACAAGACCAACCAGCTGCTAGAAATGGTCTTGTGGGGGATAATTCTGATTTGCAGAGGACTAGATCATAGTTTATTGAGCCTTCTCTTGTCCTCACTGCCACTGAACCATTGCCCTCCTAGCATTGTCATTTGGTTCAGTCTTCTGATCCACAGTCTTATGCTGAGGCTGCTGGGCATCCATCTTGGGAGTCCGCCATGGAGGAGGAGTATAACTCCCTCCTCGAGAACCAGACTTGGGATCTGGTACCCCTTCCTTCAGGAAGGAAACTTGTCCGATGAAAATGGGTCTACAGGACCAAGAGTGCTGCAGATGGGAAAATCACCAGACGGAAAGAAAGGCTAGTAGCCAAAGGCTTCCAACAAGTGCATGGCATTGATTATAATGAGACCTTTTCTCCAGTAGCAAAGATGGATTCCATACGCCTTACACTTGCCATTGCGCCTGCCCAGCGGTGGGAAGTACATCAGATGGATGTGAAGAATGCCTTTCTTCACGGAGACCTATCTGAGGAGATCTACATGGAGCAGCCACATGGTTTCATTCAGGATTCCTCTTTGGTCTGCAAACTGAAGAAATCTCTCTACGGCCTTAAGCAGGCCCCAAGAGCTTGGTACGCAAAGATGGATTCTTTTCTCTTATCACAAAACTTTGAAAGATGTAAGTCTGATCCGAATGTTTGCATGCTTAGGACACATGATTCTCTTCTTATCTTAGTTTTGTATGTAGATGATCTCCTAATCACTGGCAGCTCGCTTCAGCCATTGGTACAGTCAAGAGGGCCTTGAATGATAGGTTCTTGATGACGAACATGGGTCCATTACAATTATTTCTTGGTCTTGAGATACGCCAGAATGCCACAGGCATCAAACTCTCTCAAGCTAAGTATGCATGGGATCTCCTCGAGAGATTTCGCATGACTGATTGCAAGCCAGCACCGACTCCTTTTCTGTCTGGGGTACGCCTTGACGATGGAGGTGACACTCCATTAGTTGACAACACTCTCTACCGACAGCTAGTGGAGAGCTTATTGTACCTCACCCACTCCAAACCAGATCTCTCATATGCAATAGGGGCAGTTTCCAGATACATGCAGGAGCCGTATGAGCTACACTGGACTGCTGCCAAGTGCATCCTCCAATATGTGCAGGGCACCATCACCTTCGGGATTCACTATGTAGCAGGCACTGCATTGAATCTCCTTGGCTTCACAGATTCTTATTGTGCGGGAGACAACATTGATCGCAAGTCCACCTATGGATATTCACTCAGTCTAGGATCTGGCCCTATCTGTTGGTCGAGCAAGAAGCAGGCTGCTATTGCTCTCTCTTCAGCTGAGGCTAACTACTGAGGAGTAGTCAACATCACGATTCAGGGTCTATGGCTACAACACTTCCTCACTGAGTTGGGCGTCCAGTTCCACCAACCCATTGTCATTTGGTGTGACAACCAGAGCACTCTCAAATTTTGTAGGGATCTAGTACAGCGGCAGCGGACGAAGCACATAGAGATCCATATGCACTACATCAGATACTTAGTACATGATCGGGTTGTTGATTTGCAGTTTTGTCCTTCAGCAGAACAGACTGCAGACATCTTCACCAGGACATTCACTGAGCAGAAATTTCGCTCTTTGCGCGATCGTCTTGGAGTGAGGGACACGATTGCTTAGCAACTGTATTTTTCTTCCTCTTTTCTTTTGATTACATTGTATTTTGAGGGGGGGGTTTTCCCACGAGGTTTTCCCTCTTTCCTCAATTTTAGTACAAGTTGCACTGTATTTTGGGTGACCTTTGGCCTTAGTTGCCAGGGCCCATTTTCTATTTTTCCCCATAGTGGTGTTCAAGGGGGGTGTTGGAACTACTACACACCTACATGCAAACTCTTAGTTAGAGCATGGGACTGCATGCAATATTCCTTTTGCATGTTGGAACTACTACACACCTACATGCAGACTCTTAGTTAGAGCATGGGATTGCATGCAAGATTCCTTTTGCATGATTTACTCCTTCTTTAACTCCGCAACTGACTAGTTATCTCCAGAACTTGTTGTAGGTGTTGAGTCTTCTTATTGATCACCACTATAGTGCATTACCTTGGGATCTTCACCCAGTGATGCTACATCATGAGCATTGTAACATATTTTTGAATGAATCATTCTTTTCTTCTTTCGATTTTCTTTTAGTTTTTTTGCTCTGCAAAGCTGTGTGTTCAACCTTTACTAGCTAGATTCATCTGTGCAGGTTTTCTAACACATTTACAGTCTTGAGGTGGCCCACAGATCCAACGGTAAAACACAAGGCTGCCACCATTCTCGAGGGTATTGAAACATTATAAGTTGCGGAGTGTTTGTTGGAATCCAGCTGAACTCTTTCTCTTTATTTTATTTTTAAATCTCAGATATTGGGGTTTAAATTGGTTTTTGATTACATGTATCGATTTAAGGCTCTTAAAGTTAACATTATTTTAAGAGCAGGTTAAGATTCTCCGCAGGATGAAGGAATATAACTTTTAATTGTGATTGGGTATTATGGTAATTCCACAACTGTGATTGTGAGTAAAATTGTTAATAAATATAAGCAGCGTGCAACGATGAGAGGAAGCTCGAGAAATTGCCGAGGAGGAATTTCAACCGCTGGATTAGCAGATGCACTACTTTCCTTACTGAACCAGTTCCAATCACCTGATTCAGCTGAGAATTTTGTAAATAAATTCCATCATTAGATTGCTTCATAAACTGTCGGGGATATGGATCTACAGATTCTTCACAGTGACATCTCCAGGCCATCTACCATTGCCCACACTTCCAATGTCTAGCTGGGTTCTCTGATTTTCAAATGTGCATATATGACAGGTCCTCTTCTTCGGACAGCTGTGACTTCCTTCCAATGTGACGAACCTTCCCTTTTCTGGCCCTGCACGTGTCTTTTGTTTACGCGGCGTCTTGTCTTTGCCGCACCAAGCTAACACAAAGAGATCGTTGCTATCTTTACATGGAAAAACTTCTTTCTTAACCTTTTACAAGGCATAAAGCATACCATCCATTAAAAAAACAACATATCATTCCATTAAAAAAACAACATATCATTCCTTAAATGCTTGCAGTTATTCACCATGTAGTTAAAAAAAAAAAAAAATGCTTCTAACAATTTTTATGCTCTCATGCAAGTAATCAATTATACCTTGATCCACTAAACAGTGAATAAAGTTGAAATATGCAGCAATCATTTTAAGACTTGCCTACCACATGTTATGACGATTATGGCAATGAGATGGAATGAAAATAAGATGGAAAACTAAGGTAACGCACAACACACTAACAATGTCTAACCTTTGTAAATAAACCATTCATGGAGGACTCGCTATTGCAATCGCTTCATAAACATTTCACTTTCCTAATTATGCTCATCATATATATATCAATAATACATTAATCATATATTTACATAGGAATAGTAGTGTGGTGGTGTTGCAATCATGGATTTTTTTTGAAAATGTTATATTTATGGATTTTTTTTTTATGAAAATGTTATATTTGTATTAGTTGTAATATTATGGTAGATTTATTTTAATTTTGTATTTATCTAGTTTTTAGAGTGATCAAATTTTTTAAAATATATTTTTTTTAGTTTACAAGAAATTTGATCTCTCTCAAGTCTTTCATAAACCCAAAATTAAGATAAATCTATACTGATTATATATATGTGTGTGTGTGTTAATTTTATTTTTAATTTTATGTAATTTGATTAAGCAAAAATATTTAGATAACATAATATAACAACACATAACATCAATCTAGATCTATATCAACTTCGAATTTACTAAAGATGAAATATCTTAAAATACAACCTTCTTTTAGAGTGGAAAAAATTATTACTCTCAAAATAACTCTAAAATTAAAATAAATTAAAATTAATTTCTATAAAACCCATCATGTGAATACATATGCTTACTAAATCTTACATTTTAAACTCAATAACCTCAAAATAGTTTTATAAACTCATCCTACCTATATGTCGGTGTTTGCGGGTCTGTTGGGAATTTCTGATAATTCCAGAACAAAAACGAACAGAGAATAATGCTCTGTTTCTTAACACAAGAAAACTAAAAATGTTTTTGGGATGACAGAGTTTCACACACACAACAAAAACTTGTATTCATTAACGAAACCAACTATTACAAAACATCTTCCTCTTCGTCTAACAGATGGATTACAGCAAGACTGCTTCAGAGGCAGTTCCAAAAAAACTTCACTCTGTCTCTCCTGAAAATTAACACTATTGTGTGTAATTTTTCCTTTTACTTCTTACTTTTGCGTTGCTGCGTATTACATTGCATCTACCAAAAAACATAACATTACATTTTTCTTTTACCGTAGAAACTGACTCCCGTGATTTAAAAACAATAAAAATAAAAATCTTCACCTACATTCAACAACCATAATAAATTTTCATTAATTACTTCACTGATAAAGCTGGTCATCAATGAAAATTCCAATTCACATCAAGTAATAAATAGCTCCATGGTGCAGGCCTTGCAAAGTGAATCCATATTCATTTACTAGTACGAACAGCCCAAAGGAGTGTACCAAAACTGCTTTTTCCCAAACACAGCCAGTTTATTGGTCCCGCTGGAACTTCAACTTCTCTGTTATTGATGAATATAGTTATTTGGCAGCTGTACATCGAGCTTTGGCATTAATCGGACGATTGTGGGCAAAATCGCATGGCCTCTTTTACCGAACTTTACGCGCCTGAGAAAGGGTTGTATTGACAAATCGCTCAGGGTATGTGTCGGCCAATGAGTGTGTTCGATGCCCCCTCGAGAATTACCACCATTCCGTAAAAGGCGGTGCGGGGAATCCCATGACGGTTTTCCAAAAAAAATATGTACGGTCGCTATTTAATGGCGGATTCCAGCAAGCGCTGCAGTTGAAAGTAATATTTCAACACTCGCCTTTAATTTCAACTTCTGGGTTATCAGTCATACCCAGACATTTCCTCAAAAACTCAAAACTTTTCTGCCCCAATGGTTTGGTCAGAATATCTGCAACCTGCTCCTGAGTTCTGCAGTGTTCTAAAACAATTTCTCCATTGTTTACCAATTCCCTGATGTAATGAAACTTTGTGTCAATGTGGTTCGTTCTCTTATGAAACAGAGAATTCTTAGATAATGCAATAGCTTAGCTATTGTCAAAAAAAATCACAGTTCCTTTTGCTTGCTCTTGGCATAAACTCCTTAACATCCTTCTCATCCAAATTGCTTGACACGCTGCTGCTGTAGCTACCACATATTCTGCCTCTGCTATAGACAACGCTACAATAGGTTATTTTTTAGAAGCCCATGAAATGGCTCTTGAACCCATGTGAAAAACATAACCGGATGTGCTTTTCTGATCATCTACACTTCCAGCCCAATCACTATCAGTGTATCCAATTAAATCTAAGCATTCTGAAGCAGTATATAAAATGCCAAACCTTTTAGTACCTTTAACATACCTCAAAATCCTTTTTGCTTCCTGCCAATGTGCTTCTTTTGGCCTCTCCATGAATCTAGAAATCAAACTAATAGCATGCATTATATTTGGCCTAGTTGCAGTCAAATACATGAGGCTTCCAACTATGCTCTTGTACAAACTGTTAGGTACCTATACCAATAGGTTTCATTTCTCATGATTGGCAGGGGAAATGCCAATATGATCTACTTTGGCGATTCAAAGATCTCATATCTTTGTGGAAAATACATATCTGCAGTTGGTTGATGTTGTCCTACTTCTAAATGGGTGATCCAACAGTCTAAGCTGGGTCATGCCATATTTCAATTGATTGTTGTAGACTAGAGAAAGAAATCTGTCCAAACTGTTCAATCTTGGCAGATAAAGTAGTTAGGTAGAGAATGAAGGTTCCCAACTGTTTAATCTGGGGCCTTGGAAGCAATAAGGGTAGCCTTAGATAGAAAATCAAAAGGAAAATGCCAAAGGAAAAGAAAAGGCACATGAGGGTTTGCAAGTCTAAGTGCACCCTCCTTGAAGTAACAAAAAATGCTAAGCAATAGAATGGGTAGGTAGATGGGGTTGCAGAAGCATGATTTATGACACTTCACTGGCCTAAGCATAGGAAAAACATGGTGTCAATGCAGATCTTCCTAATCAGCAGTGTTGTAGCAGCAAAATGATGCATGTCTAACTTCCCAATCATCCCCCATCACATTCCTTGCTAACATCCCAATACCAACTTTGCTCATGAGATAAATCAAATTCATGGATTGATCCATATTGCATAAAGAGCCACATTTCCTGTGTAAAATTCTTTTCATTTTGATCTACTCCCTAACTAAGTTTGTTTCCTAAAAACTTAGTATATATCACTTCCCATTCACATTCCCCTCCAAAACTAACTACTAAGTCTATCTATTCTTAACTCCCTATGTTTCCCCCTCCCTATTACTATAACACCATGGTGTATAAAACCCCAAAAAATTGTATATATCCCTCCCCTATGGCATTATAGCCATATGTCCGAATATTGGGCAACCATGCAGAATCTAAGTCTGGTTCAAGATGTTTTGTTCAAAATCAGGGATTAAACTAACCCCACGTTGGTTTAATAACCTAGGCCCTACCCCTTTTTTCCCTTTGCAACCCCTTTGAACTATTTTACCTGCATTATTTGTAAAAATCCTTGTAAAAAACCACTATTATCTCTAACCCGCGCTATTTGCAATAAACACCAATAAACCCACTTTTATCCCTTAACCAAAGTTTTGATTAAAGCGCATTGAAAACAAAAAACATTGGAAAAAACCCATATTTTCTTTGGTTTCCAAAGTCCCGCCCAGGCGCACGCTTCAAGAAATATAATTGTTTATTCCCCAACTCGCTACCCTATCGTCCTCTCATATTTATAACCAGTCGACCGTCGGATCTGGGCTTTCCCATCCGACGGCCCAGATCAATATCGGGTCGCACCCGACGTCCGAACATTACCTCCCGAAAAGTGTCAGAGGGTGACGTCAGGCCAGTGCCACGCGTCGCTCCCAAATCGTATCGGAAGGCCGCTTGCCAATACTGCCACTGTACCATAAGCGGTCCAATGGAACCACTTACCGCCCTCCGTACTGCCTACCCACGTCACACCTGCGTCACGCCAAGTCAGCCCCTCATTAGCGCCCGGCCCGCCATCGCTGCGACCTGTCCGCCACCTCACCAGTCCCCGTGGACCACTCACAGGCCACCACGTCACCCTTCCGTACCTGACCCCACCAGAGGACGTCATGCTGACGTCATCCAAAAAGCGCCAATAGCCCAAAATGTTCATATTTTCACCAAAATTCGCGTTTTTATCACTTTTGCCAAAAGAACTATTTCTGCTCTATGCATGCAAATTACGACCATTTCGCTGCCAACCTGCAGAAATCGACTTAAGGACCATGGGCGCCCTCAATCTCCCTGCACTTGCCACCATTGCCAAAGTTCACCAGGTATTTATCCAAGTTTCCCCTCCGCGCCTGGTTTTTTGTATAAATTCGCCAAAACAAGTGAGGAAAGAGAGAGAAATCACTGTAATTACCAGCAAATCCCCGGTGACCACCATTTATCTTCAGTTCTAAGCTGGAACTCACCTACAGAAGTCCACATTGAGCCAAGTTTCCATCAATTTACAGTCAGTTTGCACATTCGTGAACTTAAAACCTTTGCTGCACTAATTCACCGGGAAACAGCTTTTTAGTCCCAGCATTTGCTCATTAGACTTTTTTGGGAGCATTTCAATTTGTTCTCACCATAATTCACCCTGTTTCCCCTACAAATTGCCTTACTTCTGCAAAAAAATACCGCTCTGTGTTACTCTGCCCAGTGAAACAAGTTCTAGTACAATTCAAAGTACTAAGTAACCATGGAAACACCAGTAGCACTAAACATTCCACCCTTGAATGCCCCACACAGAGAGTTGGAATGGCAGGCCCTGGGTGATAGAGATTACCAGATGACAGAAACACCCTCAATCCACACCAAATATAATATTCATGTGCTCATGAGCTGAAGGCCAAGCACCTTAATGGAACTGATATTCTAGGGATTTGGGACTCCAATTTGCCCATTTATAACCTCCCTCAAGTCAATGCCCTTCCTGATTTAATTCACAGATGCAGTGCCAACTATGACCCATGTCAAAGAGCTGTCCTCAATACCTCAGGTGCAATTTTGTTCCATGTCACCCCTGAGGCTATAAATCAAATGCTGAACTTTCACTCTACAAAGCCATTGACTCCTCTTTCCATGATGGACTTGCTATAGAAAGGAGGCAAGCTGTCTAGTGCCCAAATCATAAAGATTAATCAGCTATTTATTGAATCAGGCTCTGAAACTGTGAGGACCCCTCCTATAGGAAATGTATATTTCAATGAGTTGGGCAAGTTGCTTGTAGATTTGATCAGTTATGTCCTGGGTTACAGATCAGCTGAGGATGCTGATGAAACCATTCTGGCAATGATGTCTATTTTCTCCCCTGGAATGCCTCCTACTGTGCACTATGATTATGCTGCATACATTGCTAATAAGATTCATGAGCAATTGATGAATCTAGAGAGGGAAAAGGTGTTTAGATACACTTCATACATCTACCACTTATTCCTATTTTATCAACCTGATGGCTTCCCTATTTCCCTCAAGAAGTTTGATGCTCAGGGGAACCCAAGATCAGTGGTATTTTGGACTTCAGTCTTTCATCACATATCTTACTCACCATACAGCTATTGTGAATTCATAGACCCCTTCATCCATCCAGCTATGTCATTGCTATTGGGTACCCCTCCTCCAAGATTAACAGATGAGATGCAAAGGATTCTCCAGCTCTCAAAGGCCTACAGCATTGGGGATTGGTACTTTTACCAAAACCATACAGTAATCAGAATATATGGCTGTGAATTGGCCCCATATAGACTGCCAAGATATGTCCCTATGAGACTCTTTGCCTTAGAATATTTCAGGCAGTTTGGAAATGCAGACATGATCCATTTCCACAGCAAAAACAAGAAGGTTCAGCTCAAAATCAGAAACCAGCTAGGCCCATTTCTTTATAACAAAAGAGAAGAAGGATGGAAGGAAGCAGATAAGATCCTAGAGGACCTCCAATTGAAAACCATTTTCCTCTGGTCACCCTATGACCCCAATCATTTCATTAGTCTTAGAAAAGTCAAGTTTAACTTGGCTAGCTATGATCATGTCAGGCTGCCCCACATTGAAAAATATGCCAATTTGTTAGGATGGAAAGAGGTCACTTTAGAGGAAGCAAGTCCTAGAGAGGAAATACTACAAAGAGAAGCAAAGAATCTTGAGAAAGAACCTGACTTGGAAACTTTTGGGCAGGTTTCCTCTTCTTATCAAAAGCAACTTGGAGCAGCTGCCTCATCCTCCACAGCCCACTAGCAAGCAGCTAAAACTACTCATCATGCAGCCAACAAGGGTAAAGAAAAGGAGATGGAGCAGGAACAGCCACCCCCTACAGCAGAACAACAAAAAGAGCAGCCAAAGCAGCAAGAAGAAACAACTGAGGCCCCAATATCTACATAGCAACAGGCTCAAGAGAGTGTGCCTCCTAGGCAAGAAACAGTAGTGGAGACCTCGGTGCTCCAAACTCCACTCAATGAAGAACGAAGCAGGAAGAGGGATAGAGAATAGGAAACTCCCCTCACCACATCCACAAATCAAGGGGAGAAAAGGCAGAGACTAAATCCTCTTTCTGAAGAGGAGATGCCTATTGGGCAATCCTTGGGTATGGGCCCTCCTAGCATGGAGGCATCTGCCAGTTCCTTTCAGCAGGAACAAGAAAGAACCCTTGGAGGAGAGGTCAGCTCCTCAAGCCAGCAAAGGAGAGCTGAATCAGGTATAAAACAGCAGTTCATTGACATCAAAAAGAGGAATGAGACGGTGAGACTCCAGCTGTACAACCATTTACTAAAGATGGCTCCCACAAACCAACAAAGGCTTATTTCAGCATATGACATAACAGAGGGGAAAATGACAATGAGTCATTTCATGCCTACAATGCTACAGCCACAGTCAGCTGCAGATTATATAAGAACCAATCTAGAGGTTCTTGCCAAAGACATCCACCCTATGGACCAGTTAGAACTCCACAAGCAAACGGGTGAGATGGTCTATTCAACGCTGGCAGACAAGACCTTCCTGGCACATAAATTGCAAAACAGTCTGCATAATACAACAGCCCAACTTGAGTTGGAGAAGGCATCCTCTCAGGCCAAAGACAACAAGATCAGGTCTTTGGAAGACATTATTATAGAGCTTGGGCATGACCCAAAGGATCCCAAAGCTATACAGGCGCTGCTAAAGATAAGAGATTCAGATATTACAGCTTTGAGGAAAATGATAAAGATCCCAGCAACCCTTCACCCTCAAACGGAAGAGGTTGCTCAACAGAGGAAGGACCGGGATGTAGCAGCCATGCTTCTAACACTGCACAAGCAATTGGTACAAACGGAAGGCAAGCTGGTCCAAACATAAGGCAAATTAGTAGAAACAGAGGCTGCATTGCAGGCAGCCCTGCAGCAGAAAGAAGGAGGCCAGAAATCTCAACCCCCTCTGCCAGTGATAAACCTCGAGGAGCCCCCTCAAGCTATTGCTCCTCCCACAGGGCAGGCAGCTGAAACAGGTACATCAACATCAGCACCAGCAACAACATCAGAACAGGCTCCAAGTCTGGACATGCAGAAGATGATGAAGGAGATTCAAGTCCTAGAGGCCCAGATGGCTGAACTGAATGAATCCAAGGAGAAATTGGCCACACTCAATGAGAAATATGATAAATCCAAGCAAAGTGTAGCTGAAAAGGCAAGAGAGGTGAAGGCTCTTAAGGAGAAAATAAAAGAGCTGGAGAAAGAGCTCTCTCTTGAGAAAGTGGTGGCGGAAATCAAGAAAGTCCTATGGGCTAATATTGGCCAATCAATAATAGATCAATGGCAGTACATAGAGACTATTCATGAGCATATGGAGCTCATAGGCAGAGCACACAAGGAAAGCCAAAGGGCAAGGGCATCTCTAGGCACTATGCCTGAGATAGCCAACAGAATGATAAATGTCCTCAATAACCGCACAGGCCCTCAGCTGCCAACAATAGGGATCACCAATAGAACTGACACCATCTTGATAATAAAGAGGGTCCTAACTTTGAGAAGTTTGGTGCAAACATTGGATAGAAGGTGCCAGGAGATGCAAACAGAGGTAAACAAATTCACAGATAAATTTACAGCATTGCACAGTAGAGGCCTTCCCAGCTTACTGAACAGCGCAGGAAGGCTACTATCCCATGAGAACTATGCAAAAAGGGTGAACACATTTGCCACCAATCAGATCACTGTAGGATCAAGCACCCCAGAAGAAGCAGGGCCTGCATCTGGGTAGAGCCTCTATGAGAAAGTAGAGAATTTATTTTTCATCATGAATGAAATCAGACATTTGTTTGAAGTGCCTCCTAATTACTTCAAATATACAGAGGCAGATGAAACACTAGGCACAATTTTGAGGCATCATTTGCCTACACAGGAATGGTGGACCATCATGATACAGACATTGCTATAAACACTCCGGTTTTCATCAAAATTTCACATCAAAGTATAAGTCATCATGTTCAGAAAAATTGATGCATTCAGTATGACTAGAGAAGAGTGGACTGAGCCAACTCAGCAAACCAATTTCGGCCACTAAAGCAACGCTGACAGGTACAGATGACAGGGCCGAGAAAGCTACAGCACGACGGAACCATAAAGACAAATCATTCAAAATTAATGAGGAGCGCTCAACCAACTCAGTGGCCTCCAAAAGTCAAAAAAGCTTTCTGACAGAACCAAAGAGTATTCATTATGTATTTAGAGCAGCAATAACTTCCTTATCTACTATTTTGAAAGTTGGTGAACGCAGTTATTGAGTTAATAACTCAGCGTTCAGATATTTTGTAAAGCCGATTGTATATATATCCCCTCGCACTACCTTGAAGGGGTTGTTGATTTTCTTTTTAGAAGAGCTTATGTTGTAAATTTCAGAGTTTAATACAGGGAGCTAATGGAATTTCCAAAGTTCTGTGTTGTTTGATGCGTTGTGGTGTCTTTGCTTACTGCTACAGGATTCCTTCATATTTCCTGGCACAATAAGTCTCTTTAACCTTCTTGTTATGTATTTCATTCTATCATAATCCGTCCACGCTCTATATTTCACAGTTTAATAGCACAGAAAAAGAATAGTTTCAGGATTTGTCCTTTGAATACCCTGAACTCAATCTATGCTGTTATGAATGTTTTCCTCTAAGTATTAGTTATGAAAGTGTAATTCTTAATTGCTGCACCTTCAGATCAAAACTTTCACAGTGACTATTGCTCAGGAATTCAAATCTGCTCCTGGGTGATACATCTCTTTCTTACATCATCAGCTTAGTGAAAAACTCTTAATTGCCTTTCACTGGTTAACCATATTTCATCATCACAATTTTAAGCTTGCTTCATGACATATCTAAATGGCCCTACAGTCTTAAGCAATCTTACTCAATACCTCAAACATCACCTAATCACAGAATCCATTGCCCAATGGACTAAAACCCTCTGAAGATCTCATCCTAGCTACTGGAAGACATCACTCAGCCAAAACTAAAAACAAAACTCCCACCTCATAACTAGCCTAAAATCCTCAAAGAACGAAGTTAAAACTTAAAGAGAGAGCCCTCTCTGATTACGGGTTGGCTAGAACCTATAATCCAAAGCTTGGTTAGTGGTTACCCCGGCCGTATTCCCTCAGGAGTCAAAGGGAACAACCTGGGTGTTAACATAAATGGCGACTCCACTGGGGACCTGAATGAACCTTATAACCCCTTGTCTGATTCTTAATATTGTAGATAAAGCCTAAGTGACAGCCAGACGGCCTTAGAAACTGCCTCTGCCTTGCATCTGCAGGAGTATATAAAAGCTGCCTCAGTCAATCTTTATTCAGTCTTAAGTTCCATACAGTTGTGCTATACCTGATCAGTCCTTGCTAAAGATCATTACCTCTTAGAAATTCTCTTGAAGAAAATCTCAGAAGCTGGCTCCTAAGAAGAAAACTCGCAATAAAAGGTCAAACCCAGACCCCGATCCATCACCTGAATTCCAAAATCCAAACTTGATTTCAAGAATCCTCAAGAGACACAAATCCGAAGGAACTTTATCAGATTCAAGTTTTGAAGCAGGATGTCAAATTAATGTTCCAACCCCTACTAAGGTTTCTCTACCTCCTCATACCACCGTTCCACAACCTCCTAGTTCATCATCCACTTCACAGGGTATCCTTTCAACCACTCCATCAACTACACACACCCCTCTCATCCCTTTCCCTCCACTTGTCCCATTTGTCCCAGTTTTCCCTGTTGTCCCACCAAATATGGCAAATAGATATGCTCCACTTCAGTTACCTGCCAATCCAGGGCCTATGCCTCAAGATTACCAAAGCAAGATTTCATATTTTGATGGTACTGGCTCTTATCCAGCCCTTCAACATACTAAGAAAATGCAAGACTACTTTGAAAATTATGAGATAGATGATGATGGGGTTAGGATGAAAATTTTTGTGCAAAGCTTAACAGGAGATGTAAGAGCATGGTTTAGGTTACTCCCAGCAAACTCCATAGCTGACCCTGAAGCCCTATATCAAACCTTTATCAACAGATGGGAGAAGAAAAATGATCCACTTCATATTCTATCTGAATACAATACTATCAAAAGAGGTCCCCAAGAAACCGTCTTGGATTATTGTGCTCGGTTCAACAATGTCTACAATGCCATTCCCCAAAATCTCAGACCCCCACCTGACCTAGCTCTATACACCTTTCCTGATGGGTTTGATTCAGATATGGCATACCAATTAAGAGAAAGAGCTCCCCGAATTCTAGCTGAAATGCAAGACATAGCAGTGAGCGTAGAAGCCAACCTGATAGCTAGGAGAAATAGGACCAGAAATGAAAGAAAGACTACCTTCAAAGAGGATCCTTCAGGTTGGGATCAGAAATTGGATGCAATAATCACTAGCATGCACAGGTTAGGTGACAGGGTAGAATCAATTGAGAGGAAGTCATCATGGGAAGCACCACAGAATAATCCTATCAGGAATCCAAATTTTAGAAGAAACCAAAATCCTAATGTTGGCAAGGCAAGCCCTGAACCAGAAATTAGACCTCCATTCCAAGAAAACTATGCTGAAACATCCACTTCTAATGAGCAGATAGATGACACCCACATCAATTTGATGGGCCTCAACAATGATCAGCAAGTCTTTTTGAGTCAAGAGGATCATGAAGATGAAGACATCAAGCAGTTCCAAACCAAGTCAGGTGAGTCATTTGACTTTAAACAGGGCTATGACACATCTGTTTATGAAGTTCATAAGCAATACAAGCTAAGGAGCAGAACTATATATACGACACAGCTTGAGAAAACAAAGGATAGCCCGCAGCCTAAGGAAGCTATTGTCACTGAACCTATTAACAAGACTGATTCAATTGCAGATGAAGTAACAGTTGAAGAGGTAACCGAACCATTTCCATTGAATAAACAACCAATGGTTACACCTCCTTCACAGCACAATCCAAGCAACACTTTTCAAAAGGTAAACAAAAAGGACAAGCCTCAAGATCAGAGTGAGAGTCAAGAAGAAAACTTAATTAACAAAGAAAAGGTTGTTAAACAGGACACCAAGATACAATCTGAAAAACCTTTTGACTTAGAAGCTGAAATTGGTAAATTGAAGATAGCCATTCCTCTTTCAGAGCTAGCTAAGCATAACATTTACAAACAACAAATCAAGAAATCCCTTCAACTCACTCATAATAAAGATGATGTCAATGTGTTGGATGACACCCCAGACTTGCTTTTCGGTCCAGAGGTTGATGGAAAGGCAGCAGTTACAGGAATCCTACCTTTCTATGTCATCTTGCATGTTCATGATAAGATATTACACAATGCAATGTTTGACTCAGGCGCCTCTCACAACTTAATGCCTAAGTCAGTAATGGAAAGATTGAATCTAGACATCACAAGACCATATAAGGACCTATTTTCATTTGACTCCAGCCAAGTTAAGTGTTTAGGCTTGATAAAAGACCTATGTGTGTCCCTAGTCCAATACCCAAATAAAACAATCTTAATGGATGTGGTAGTTGCTGATATCCCACCCAAATATGGAATGCTGTTATCAAGATCATGGGGGGCTAAACTCCAAGGTTCCCTGCAATTAGACATGTCATATGCCACTATCTCTGTCTTTGGGCAGCCAAAGAGGTTATACAGAGAGTCACTCATGAAATACATGGTGAGCAGTGAAGAAAAACCCCAAAATTTCCCTATCTATGCAGTCCATTCTGATATGGATTCCTTCATTCTGTTCAATACTGATATTAGTTCAGTGAGTAATAACAAATCTGTCATACTTGAACAAGATATGCATGTGAGTGAGCAATCCAGTTCCCAAGAAATCAAGGTTGTGCAATCAAGTGATGAAACTGTTCTAGAAGACAAACCAGATAAAAGACAAGAGCTCCAACTTATAATCCCAAGTCATAGAGAAGATATTGAAAATCCCCTAAATCAAGAGATCCTATGGTTTCTTGAGTTTGATGGATCAGTCAACAAATTAGGGGCAGGAGCTGGAGTGTGGATTCATAACAAACAAAGCAATCATGCACAAGGTCGAGCCTATAGGCTTAATTTCAGATGTACTAACAATATGGCAGAATATGAGGCTCTTCTGTTAGGCCTCAAACTGGTAAAATCCTTACAAGCCACAAAAGTTTCAATCATGGGAGATTCAGACCTTATTATTCAACAAGTGAAAGGCAATTTTGTCACCAATGACAAAAGACTAAGATCATACCAGGCTGCTACTATTGAAATACTCAAAGCTTTCACTGAATTTCAAATGACCAAAATACCTAGGACGCACAACCTTCATGCACATAGTTTAGCTACATTTGCCAGTACATGTAAATTGCCTTTTGAACCCAATCACTGCTTTACAGCTGAGATAAAACACAGACCTTCTGTCCCAAACAATGTCAAAGATTGGCAAGTGTTTGAAGATGACACACAAATAAACAGTTTCTTAACCTTGCAGCATGAATTTTCAGGCTTGAACATTGATGTTGATGCTGTAAAAGACACACAGCCATTAAGTGAAAAGGACCAAACAGCAACATCACCTAAAATAACAAATCAAATACTTTGCCCAACATACTTTGACAAGGAGAAAATACAACAACTTGAACAATTGCATTTTGATGAAGTAGCCGGCGCAGAGGCTGAAATCATAGAGCTAAAAGACAACTTTCTACCAACAGGCCTAACTCCATTAGAGGACATCTTTGACTCAATTGATGTTCCTAGAAAACCAAAAATGCAACCCCTTAATGCTGCCATTGAAGAATGCAACATTGGAACTATTGAAAAACCCAAGATAATAAAATTGTCTGCCTCTTTACCTCCTAACCAGAAACCTAAATACATTGACCTCTTTAAAGAGTTCCAAGATGTGTTTTCATGGAGTTATGAGGATTTGAAATCCTATGACACCTTTGTTATTCAACACACTATCCCTCTCAAGCCCAATCAAAAGCCATTCAAGCAAAAATTGAGAAGAATCAATCCTATGCTCCTCCCTTCAATTGAGAAAGAGGTGCAAAAAATGTTCAAGGCTGGTATCATAGCACCAATAAGGTTTTTAGACTGGATTTCAAACTTGGTCCCCACAAGAAAGAAAACTGGGGAGATTAGGCTTTGTGTTGATCTACGGAATTTGAATCAAGTGTCCCTTAAAGACAATTACCCCTTACCAAAAATGGATCACATCCTCCAAAGAGTGGTGGGGGCTTCAAGAATCCCATTACTTGATGGATTTTCAGGTTTCAATCAGATCCTAGTTCACCCTGATGACCAAGATAAAACAACTTTCACAACCCCATGGGGGACTTTCAAATATGTTAAAATGCCTTTTGGATTGAAAAATGTTGGAGCTACATTTCAAAGAGCAATGGATATTGCTTTTGCCAAAGAGATTCGTGACTTCCTTGTCATCTACCTAGATGATCTCACACCTTTCTCAAAATCTGACCAAGAACATCTAAAACACTTAAGACAAATATTCATAACATGTAGGAAATATGGAATTTCCTTGAATCCTAAGAAGTCTCTATTTGGTTTGGAAGAAGGTAAGCTGTTGGGTCATATTATATCAAAGGATGGCATTAGAATTGACCCAAACAGAATACAGGCCATCTTGCAAATGCCCCATCCAAGAAACATTAAAGAACTACAAGCCTTCTTGGGAAAGATCAACTTTTTAAGGAGATTTATCCCAAACTTAGCAGAACTGATCAGATTACTAAACAACATGCTAAAGAAGGATTCAAAAGTGAAGTGGACAGTAGAAGCAAATCAAGCTTTTGAAGGTATTAAATTGGCCCTTACCCAAACCCCAGTCTTGACAAATCCTCAATTTGACAGAGAATTTATCATTTTCTCTTTTGCCTCCCAGCATACTATTGTTGTTGTGTTATTGCAGAAAGATGATCAAGGGAATGAAAAACCCATTTCTTTCTTTAGTAGAGCCCTTAGAGATGCACCCCTGAAATATCAGAGCATGGAAAAACAAGCTTATGCGTTGGTCAAAGCTATCAAAGACTTTAGGATTTACATCCTATATTCCCATGTTATTGCTTATGTACCAAATCCCATTGTGAAAGACATACTGACTCAAGAAAACTTAGAGGGCAGAAGAGGAAAGTGGATTGCCAGTATTTTAGAATTTGATATTGAAATAAGACCAACAAAACTGATAAAAGGGCAAGGTTTGGCTAAATTAATGTCTGAAACAAACTTTCAAGCCTTGGACATTAACCAACTGGACAATGAATCGGAGCTGGCGACTCCAAAGATCAATGTAGCCTTTGAACAATCCCTGTGGTATTCTGATATCTGTTATATATTGCAAAACCTGTGTGCTCCCCCAGGATTGTCCAGAACCAAATCTAGATTTCTAAAAATGAAAGCTTCAAGATTTTGTGTTATAAATGGTAATTTACTATGGAAAAATCATGAAGGTATACTGCTGAACTGTTTGAATATGGATGAAACTAACAATGTTATGAAAGAATTCCATGCAGGAGATTGTGGTGGACATTTGTACTGGAAGTCCACTGTGGATAAGATATTAAGGGCAGGTTACTATTGGCCCACTCTATTCTCTGATGTCAAAAAATTTACCACTTCATGTCACAAGTGTCAAGTGTTTGAGGGAAAAAGAAAGTTGCTACCACTTCCCCTAAAGCCTATTGCAACAGAAAGGCCCTTTCAGCAATGGGGCTTGGACTTCATTGGGGAAATTCATCCTTCCTCCTCAGGCCAACATAGATGGATTCTAACAGCCACAGATTACTTTACTAAATGGATTGAGGTTGTTCCATGTAGACAAGCAAATGATTCAACTATCATTCAGTTCCTTGAGACTAATATCCTTTCCAGATTCGGTTGTCCTGACAAGATTATAACAGATAACGCTACTGCTTTCAGATCCAAGAAGATGGTGAACTTTTGTCATAAATTCCACATTACTTTGGGCCATTATACTGCCTATTACCCTCAAGGCAATGGCTTAGCTGAATCATCCAACAAAAGTCTTATCAACATCATTAAGAAGATACTAGAAGAGAATAAGAAAAATTGGCACAAGAAGCTTGTAAATGCCTTATGGGCAGACAGGCTAACAACCAAGAGATCTATTGGGGTCAGCCCATATGAGTTGGTTTATGGGATGGAAGCCAAATTCCCATCATCATTAGGGGTCCCTGTTATGAAGCTACTTCAAGAAAGTCAAGCTGAACCGAATGACATGCAAAGAAGAATCAATCAGGTTATCTGTTTACAGCAAACTAGAGATCAAGTTTATAGCAGAGTTCAAGTCCTACAAGAGAAGCTGAAGAAAGCCTTTGATAGAAGAACCAAGGCTGAAGATTTTTTTATTGGGGATAAAGTGCTTAAATGGGATTCAAGGAGAGAAGACAAGGGTAAGCACGGAAAATTTGATTCCCTTTGGAGGGGGCCTTTTGTTATTCAAGCAGTACAAGGAAATAACACCTATTTCTTGGAGAATTTGGATGGCACTGAAGCTGAAGAGGGCCCTATGAATGGCCAGATGCTAAAGCACTACTTTGATTACTTTCCATGTATATAGCATGACTTTCCCCTTGTACATAATCAGATGTATATACTATTCTCTTTCAGCCTAAATAGTTCAGTTTAAATAGCTTTGTAAATAAGCAAGAAAAGGCTTTTATTTTCAACAAGTCCTACAATAGTGACAGATTCCAGTTTTGAGGTCCTAAGAGGAAGTTTTCAAGTTTTGAGAAGAAGTCAAAAGCCAGGGCATTCTGACCTGCTGTTCTTGGTCTTTCAAATAGAAAAACCATCCCCAAGTGGAGCCACTGTTAGGTACCTATACCAATAGGTTTCATTTTTCATGATTGGCAGGGGAAATGCCAATATGATCTACTTTGGTGATGCAAAGATCTCATATTTTTGTGGAAAATACATATCTGCAGTTGGTTGATGTTGTCCTACTTCTGAATGGGTGATCCAACAGTCTAAGCTGGGTCATGCCATATTTCAATTGATTGTTGTAGACTAGAGAAAGAAATCTGTCCAAACTGTTCAATCTTGGCAGATAAAGTAGTTAGGTAGAGAATGAAGGCTCCCAACTGTTTAATCTGGGGCCTTGGAAGCAATAAGGCTAGCCTTAGATAGAAAACCAAAAGGAAAAGGCCAAAGGAAAAGAAAAGGCACATGAGGGTTTGCAAGTCTAAGTGCACCCTCCTTGAAGTAACAAAAAATGCTAGGCAATAGAATGGGTAGGTAGATGGGGTTGCAGAAGCATGATTTATGACACTTCACTGGCCTAAGCACAGGAAAAACATGGTGTCAATGCAGATCTTCCTACTCAGCAGTGTTGTAGCAGCAAAATGATGCATGTCTAACTTCCCAGTCATCCCCCATCACATTCCTTGCTAACATCCCAATACCACCTTTGCTCATGAGATAAATCAAATTCATGGATTGATCCATATTGCATAAAGAGCCACATTTCCTGTGTAAAATTATTTTCATTTTGACCTACTCCCTAACTAAGTTTGTCAATGCAGATCTTCCTACTCAGCAGTGTTGTGGCAGCAAAATGATGCATGTCTAACTTCCCAGTCATCCCCCATCACATTCCTTGCTAACATCCCAATACCACCTTTGCTCATGAGATAAATCAAATTCATGGATTGATCCATATTGCATAAAGAGCCACATTTCCTGTGTAAAATTATTTTCATTTTGACCTACTCCCTAACTAAGTTTGTTTCCTAAAAACTTAGTATATATCACTTCCCATTCACATTCCCCTCCAAAACTAACTACTAAGTCTATCTATACTTAACTCGCTATGTTTCCCCCCTCCCTATTACTATAACACCATGGTGTATAAAACCCCAAAAAATTATATATCCCTCCCCTGTGGCATTATAGCCATATGTCCGAATATTGGGCAACCATGTAGAATCTAAGTCTAGTTCAAGATGTTTTGTTCAAAATCAGGGATTAAACTAACCCCATGTTGGTTTAATAACTTAGGCCCTACCCCTTTTTTCCCTTTGAAACCCCTTTGAACTGTTTTACCTGCATTATTTGTAAAAAACCTTGTAAAAACCCACTATTATCTCTAACCCGCGCTATTTGCAATAAACACCAATAAACCCACTTTTATCCCTTAACCCAAAGTTTTGATTAAAGCGCATTGAAAACAAAAAGCATTGGAAAAAACCCATATTTTCTTTGGTTTCCAAAGTCCCGCCCGGGCGCACGCTTCAAGAAATATAATTGTTTATTCCCCGCCTCGCTGCCTTATCGTCCTTTCATATTTTTAACCTGTCGACCGTCGGATCTGGGCTTTCCCATCCGACGGCCCAGATCAATATCGGGTCGCACCCGACGTCCGGACATTACCTCCCGAAAAGTGTCAGAGGGTGACGTCAGGCCAGTGCCACGCGTCGCTCCAAATTCGTATCGGGAGGCCGCCTGCCAATATCGCCACTGTACCATAAGCGGTCCGATGGAACCACTTACCGCCCTCCATATACCGCCTACCCACATCACGCCCGCGTCACGCCAAGTCCGCCCCTCATCAGCGCCCGGCCCGCCATCGCTCCGACCTGTCCGCCACCTCACCAGTCCCCGTGGACCACTCACAGGCCACCATGTCACCCTTCCGTACCTGACCCCACCTGAGGACGTCATGCTGACGTCATCCAAAAAGCGCCAATAGCCCAAAATGTTCATGTTTTCACCAAAATTCGCGTTTTTATCACTTTTGCCAAAAGAACTATTTCTGCTCTCTGCATGCAAATTACGACCATTTCGCCGCCAACCTGCAAAAATCGACTTAAGGACCGTGGGCGCCCTCAATCTCCCTGCACTTGCCACCATTGCCAAAGTTCACCAGGTATTTATCCAAGTTTCCCCTCCGCGCCTGGTTTTTTGTATAAATTCGCCAAAACAAGTGAGGAAAGAGAGAGAAATCACTGTAATTACCAGCAAATCCCTGGTGACCACCATTTATCTTCAGTTCTAAGCTAGAATTCACCTACAGAAGTCCACATTGAGCCAAGTTTCCATCAATTTATAGTCAGTTTGCGCATTCGTGAACTTAAAACCTTTGCTGCACTAATTCACCAGGAAACAGCTTTTTAGTCCCAGCATTTGCTCATTAGACTTTTTTGGGAGCATTTCAATTTGTTCTCACCATAATTCACCCTGTTTCCCCTGCAAATTGCCTTACTTCTGCAAAAAAATACCGCTCTGTGTTACTCTGCCCAGTGAAACAAGTTCTAGTACAATTCAGAGTACTAAGTAACCATGGAAACACCAGTAGCACTAAACATTCCACCCTTGAATGCCCCACACAGAGAGTTGGAATGGCAGGCCCTGGGTTATAGAGATTACCAGATGACATAAACACCCTCAATGCACACCAAATATAATATTCATGTGCTCAATGAGCTGAAGGCCAAGCACCTCAATGGAACTGATATTCTAGGGATCTGGGACTCCAATTTGCCCATTTATAACCTCCCTCAAGTCAATTCCCTTCCAGATTTAATTCACAGATGCAGTGCCAACTATGACCCATGTCAAAGAGTTGTCCTCAATACCTCAGGTGCAGTTTTGTTCCATGTCACACCTGAGGCTATAAATCAAATGCTAAACTTTCACTCTACAAAGCCATTGACTCCTCTTTCCATGATGGACTTGCTAAAGAAAGGAGGCAAGCTGTCTAGTGCCCAAATCATAAAGATTAATCAGCTATTTATTGAATCAAGCTCTGAAACTGTGAGGACCCCTCCTATAGGAAATGTATATTTCAATGAGTTGGGCAAGTTGCTTGTAGATTTGATCAGTTATGTCCTGGGTTACAGATCAGCTGAGGATGCTGATGAAACCATTCTTGCAACGATGTCTATTTTCTCCCCTGGAATGCCTCATGTTGTGCACTATGATTATGCTGCATACATTGCTAATAAGATTCATGAGCAATTGATGAATCTAGAGAGGGAAAAGGTGTTTAGATACACTTCATACATCTACCACTTATTCCTATTTTATCAACCTGATGGCTTCCCTATTTCCCTCAAGAAGTTTGATGCTCAGGGGAAACCAAGATCAGTGGTATTTTGGACTTCAGTCTTTCATCACATATCTTACTCACCATACAACTATTGTGAATTCATAGACCTCTTTATCCATCTAGGTATGTCATTGCTATTGGGTACCCCTCCTCCAAGATTAACAGATGAGATGCAAAGGATTCTCCAGCTCTCAAAGGCCTACAACATTGGGGATTGGTACTTTTACAAAAACCATACAGTAATCAGAATATATGGCTGTGAATTGGCCCCATATACACTGCCAAGATATGTCCTTATGAGACTCTTTTCCTTAGAATATTTCAGGCAGTTTGGAAATGCAGACATGGTCCATTTCCACAGCAAAAACAAGAAGGTTCAGCTCAAAATCAGAAACCAGCTAGGCCCATTTCTTTATAACAAAAGAGAAGAAGGATGGAAGGAAGCAGATAAGATCCTAGAGGGCCTCCAATTGAAAACCAGTTTCCTCTGGTCACCCTATGACCCCAATCATTTCATTAGTCTTAGAAAGGTCAAGTTTAAATTGGCTAGCTATTATGATGTCAGGCTGCCCCACATTGGGCAATATGCCAATTTGTTAGGATGGAAAGAGGGCACTTTAGAGGAAGCAAGTCCTAGAGAGGAAATACTACAAAGAGAAGCAAAGAATCTTGAGAAAGAAGATGACTTGGAAACTTGTGGGCAGGTATCCTCTTCTTATCAAAGGCAACTTGGAGCAGCTGCCTCATCCTCCACAGCCCACCAGCAAGCAGCTAAAACTACTCATCAGGGAGCCATCAAGGGTAAAGAAAAGGAGATGGAGCAGGAACAGCCACCCCCTACAGCAGAACAGCAAAAAGAGCAGCCAAAGCAACAAGAAGAAACAGCTGAGGCCCCAATATCTACAGAGCAACAGGCTCAAGAGAGTGTGCCTCCTAGGCAAGAAACAGTAGTGGAGGCCTCGGTGCTCCAAAATCCACTCAATGAAGAACGGAGCAGGAAGAGGGATAGAGAACAGGAAACTCCCCTCACCACATCCACAAATCAAGAGGAGAAAAGACAGAGACTAAATCCTCTTTCTGAAGAGGAAATGCCTATTGGGCAATCCTTGGGTATGGGCCCTCCTAGCAAGGAGGCATCTGCCAGTTCCTTTCAGCAGGAACAAGAAAGAACCCTTGGAGGAGAGGTCAGCTCCTCAAGCCAGCAAAGGAGAGCTGAATCAGGTATAAAACAGCAGTTCATTGACATCAAAAAGAGGAATGAGCTGGTGAGACTTCAGCTGTACAACCATTTACTAAAGATGGCTCCCACAAACCAACAAAGGCTTATGTCAGCATATGACATAACAGAGGGGAAAATGACAATGAGTCATTTCATGCCTACAATGCTGCAGCCACAGTCAGCTGCAGATTATATAAGAACCAATCTAGAGGTTCTTGCCAAAGACATCCACCCTATGGACCAGATAGAACTCCACAAGCAAACGGGTGAGATGGTCTATTCAACGCTGGCAGACAAGACCTTCCTGGCACATAAATTGCAAAACAGTCTGCATAATACAACAACCCAACTTGAGTTGGAGAAGGCATCCTCTCAGGCCAAAGACAACAGGATCAGGTCTTTGGAAGACATTATTATAGAGCTTGGGCATGACCCAAAATATCCCAAAGCTATACAGGCACTGCTAAAGATAAGAGATTCAGATATTGCAGCTTTGAGGAAAATGATAAAGATCCCAGCAACCCTTCACCCTCAAATGGAAGAGGTTGCTCAACAGAGGAAGGACCAGGATGTAGCAGCCATGCTGCTAACACTGCACAAGCAATTGGTACAAATGGAAGGCAAGCTGGTCCAAACAGAAGGAAAATTAGTAGAAACAGAGGCTACATTGCAGGCAGCCCTGCAGCAGAAAGAAGGAGGCCAGAAATCTCAGCCCCCTCCTCCAGTGATAATCCTCGAGGAGCCCCCTCAAGCTATTGCTCCTCCCACAGGGCAGGCAGCTGAAACAGGTACATCAACATCAGCACCAGCAGCAACATCAGAACAGGCTCCAAGCCTGGACATGCAGAAGATGATGAAGGAGATTCAAGTCCTAGAGGCCCAGATGGCTGAACTGAATGAAGCCAAGGAGAAATTGGCCACACTCAATGAGAAATATGATAAATCCAAGCAAAGTGTAGCTGAAAAGGCAAGAGAGGTGAAGGCTCTTATGGAGAAAATAAAAGAGCTGGAGAAAGAGCTCTCTCTTGAGAAAATGGTGGCCGAAATCAAGAAAGTCCTATGGGCTAATATTGGCCAATCAATAACATATCAATGGCAGTACATAGAGACTATTCATGAGCATATGGAGCTCATAGGCAGAGCACACAAGGAAAGCCAAAGGGCAAGGGCATCTCTAGGCACTATGCCTGAGATAGCCAACAGAATGATAAATGTCCTCAATAACCGCACAGGCCCTCAGCTGGAAACAATAGGGATCACCAATAGAACTGACACCATCTTGATAATAAAGAGGGTCCTAACTTTGAGAAGTTTGGTGCAGACATTGGATAGAAGGTGCCAGGAGATGCAAACAGAGGTAAACAAATTCACAGATAAATTTACAGCATTGCACAGCAGAGGCCTTCCCAGCTTACTGAACAGCGCAGGAAGGCTACTATCCCATGAGAACTATGCAAAAAGGGTGAACACATTTGCCACCAATCAGATCACTGCAGGATCAAGCACCCCAGAAGAAGCAGGGCCTGCATCTGGGCAGAGCCTCTATGAGAAAGTAGAGAATTTATTTTTCATCATGAATGAAATCAGACATTTGTTTGAAGTGCCTCCTAATTACTTCAAATATACAGAGGCAGATGAAACACTAGGCACAATTTTGAGGCATCAGTTGCCTACACAGGAATGGTGGACCAGCATGATACAGACATTGCTGTAAACACTCCGATTTTCATCAAAATTTCACGTCAAAGTATAAGTCATCATGTTCAGAAAAATTGATGCATTCAGTATGACTAGAGAAGAGTGGACTGAGCCAACTCAGCAAACCAATTTCGGCCACTAAAGCAACGCTGACAGGTACAGATGACAGGGCCGAGAAAGCTACAGCACGACAGAGCCATAAAGACAAATCATTCAAAATTAATGAGGAGCGCTCAACCGACTCAGTGGCCTCCAAAAGTCAAAAAAGCTTTCTGACAGAACCAAAGAGTATTCATTATGTATTTAGAGCAGCAATAACTTCCTTATCTGCTATTTTGAAAGTTGGTGAACACAGTTATTGAGTTAATAACTCAGCGTTCAGATATTTTGTAAAGCCGATTGTATATATATCCCCTCGCACTAGCTTGCAGGGGTTGTTGATTTTCTCTTCAGAAGAACCTATGTTGTAAATTTCAGAGTTTAATACAGGGAGCTAATGGAATTTCCAAAGTTCTGTGTTGTTTGATGCGTTGTGGTGTCTTTGGTTACTGCTACAGGATTCCTGCATATTTCCTGGCACAATAAGTCTATTTAACCTTCTTGTTATGTATTTCATTCTATCATAATCCGTCCACGCTCTATATTTCACAGTTTAATAGCACAGAAAAAGAATAGTTTCAGGATTTGTTCATTGAATACCCTGAACTCAATCTATGCTGTTATGAATGTTTTCCTCTAAGTATTAGTTATGAAAGTGTAATTCTTAATTGCTGCACCTTCAGATTAAAACTTTCACAGTGACTATTGCTCAGGAATTCAAATCTGCTCCTGGGTGATACATCTCTTTCTTACATCATCAGCTTAATGAAAAACTCTTAATTGCCTTTCACTGGTTAACCATATTTCATCATCACAATTTTAAGTTTGTTTCATGATATATCTAAATGGCCCTACAGTTTTAAGCAATCTTACTCAATACCTCAAACATCACCTAATCACAGACTCCATTGCCCAATGGACTAAAACCCTCTGAAGATCTCATCCTAGCTACTGGAAGACATCACTCAGCCAAAACTTAAAACAAAACTCCCACCTCATAACTAGCCTAAAATCCTCAAAGAACGAAGTTATAACTTAAAGAGAGAGCCCTCTCTGATTACATGTTGGCTAGAACCTATAATCCAAAGCTTGGTTAGTGGTTACCCCGGCCGTATTCCCTCAGGAGTCAAAGGGAACAACCTGGGTGTTAACACAAACTAGGATCAAAATCCTTGCTGTTGTCCTCTTTGTTGAGTTTTAATCCCATCACTGTGGGAGTGATTGCTGCTTTGCTCTCCTGCATATTAAATATTTCCAACACTTCATTAACATATTTCGCTTGTGAGATAAAAATCCCATTACCATTTTGTTCTACTTCTATTCCTAAGAAGTATCTCAACAAACCCATGTCAGTCATTTCAAATTCTTCTTTCATGACTTTTTTGAAATTTTCAATAAGGTAATCATCATTACCTGTGAAAATAACATCATCAACATATAACACAACAATTAGTATCTTACCATCCTTTTCTTTGATGTAGAGGGTGGGTTCTCCCTCACACTTTTCAAATCCATTTTCCAGTAGATAGGAATCTATCCTACTATACCATGCTCTTGGTGCTTGCTTCAACCCATAAAGAGCTTTCTTCAATTTGCACACTTTGTGCTCTTGGCCTTTCTTTTCATAGCCTAGAGGTTGTTTAATGTAAACCTCTTCCATTAACACTCCATTTAGGAATGCTGACTTCACATCCATTTGGTAAACTTTCCACTTTTTTTGTGCTACTATGGACAACACTACTCTCACGGTTTCCATTCTAGCAACCGGTGCAAAAGTTTCCTCATAGTCTCTCCCATGCTGCTGCTTATATCCTTTGACATCAAGTCTTGCCTCGTGTCTTTCTATTTTGCCTTCAGCATTACTCTTGGTCTTGTAGACCCATTTAACTCCAATGACTTCTTTTCCTTTTGGTAGCTCAACTAAATTCCATGTCTTGTTTCTTTCTATGGCATTGATCTCCTCATCCATAGCTTCTATCCATTTCCTATCCTTAATTGCTTCTTCGAAATGAACAGGGTCATCAACATGACAATATAAAGAAAACAAAGAGTTCATACCTTCATTTTTTGCGTCTTGTTCATAAATGTCACTTAAATTACTGTTCTTACCTCTTTCATTTGGTGTACAAGTGCTTGAAGAAGTACTTGAATTTCCTCCTTGTGGTGTGCTTGGAGAAGCACTTTCATTTATCCTCAAGGGTGTCCCTTGCTGCCCTTTTTTTGGTGCTGCTGTTTGGGGATGTATTTCAGCCATCTCCTCATCATCTTCATCATGAGATAGAGAGTTTTTAACATTCACTGTTTTCTCTATGCTTCCATCCCAAGCTTCCTCCTCAATGAACCGAACATCTCTACTCACAATAAGCTTCTTGGTGGATGGGTTATACAACCTATAAGCTTTGGATTCCTCACTGTATCCAATGAAAATACATTTCTCTCCTTTGCTATCCAACTTCTTCCTTAGTTGATCTAGAATATGTGCATAAGCCACACATCCAAAAACTTTCATGTGGGTGACTCCTTGCTTTGTCCCACTCCATGCTTCTTTCGACACTCTGTTCATGACTGATTTTCTAGGGTATCTATTCAAAATGTATGTTGCACAGTATACAGCTTCAGCCCAATAATCATTTGGCAAATTCTTTTCCTTTAACATACTCCTCGCCATATCCATGATTGTCCTATTCTTCCTTTCAGCAACTCCATTTTGCTGCGGAGTGTACCTAGTGGTAAACTGCTTATGAATTCCATTTTCTCTACAAAAACGTAGAAATTCTTTGGAGATATACTCACCTCCTCTATCAGTTCTTAGGAATTTGATATGCAACCCACTTTGGTTTTCTACAAGTGCTTTGAAATTGCAAAATCTTTCAAACACTTCACTTTTGTTCTTCAGGAAATAAACCCAAGTTTTTCTAGTAAAATCATCAATAAATGTTAGCATATAGTGGCTGCTTGCAAGTGATGGAGTTTGCATTGGTCCACATAAATTTGAGTGGACAATTTCTAAGGGTGCTTTTGCCCTTATGCTTTTCCCAGATGGAAAACTTTCTCTGTGTTGTTTCCCCAAGATACAACCTTCACAAAGGCTGTCTGATTTCTCTATCAATGGTAATCCTCTTACCATTCCTTTTCTATTCAACAAGTTAAGACCTACAAAGTTGATATGTCCAAATCTCAAGTGCCACAACCAATTTTCATCTTTTGGTTCGCTTTAGAAAGCCTCTTGTGTCACTGTGGCTATTTCTTCTCCGTTTTTTAAATCTGCTTTCATTCTAAGAGGGAACACCATGTTCCTTGTCATCTTCACTTCAACAATACATTGTTTGTTAGGTGTTTTATCCATGATGGTGCATACATCATCCACAAAGAAAACATTGTACCCCTTTTGAATAAGTTGTCCAATACTTATGAGATTACATTTCATTCCAATAACATAATAAACATCTGCTATGGTTTTCTTTTCACCTTTCCTTATTAAGTCATTTACTTCTCCTTTTCCCATAACAGAAACTTTACTATGAGTCCCTAGTGTGACTTGTGACTTCACACTCTGATCTAACATAGAAAAGAGGGCTATGTTTCTTGTCATATGGTTACTGCAACCGGAGTCTAGAAACCATACATCTTCACTCTTTGCTTCAGTCATATTATAGGCTAAAAACAAATTATCTTGGCCGATATTTTCTCTAGTGAAATTTGCACTAGTTCTATTACTCATATCATGCTGCTTCTTCCTACATTCATTTGCATAATGCCCATATTTTTTACAATAGTGACATTGGACATTGGATTTATCATACCTTTGTCCTTGAGCATGATGTTGTCCACTTTTTTGGCTACTGCCTTGGCCTTGGTTCTGATTTGGATTGCTACCTCTTCCTTGAGCATTTGTTGGACTGTTTCTTCCACCTCTGTTTTGGCTTCTGCCTCTTCCTCTCTTGTTTCCTCTGCCTTGACCTCTTCCTCTTCCAAAGAACATCTGGGTCTTAAAGGCATGCTCTAGAGATGAGTTTTCATTTCTACTCAATCTCTGCTCATGTGTCATCAGTGATGCATGTAGTTCATCAACTGAGAAGTTTGTGAGATCCTTTGTCTCTTCTATGGTGGTGAAAATCACATCGAACCTTGAGGGTAGGATCCTCAATAGTTTCTCCACAATCCTCCTTTCTTCAAGAATCTCTCCATGAGACCTTATCTATGTGACTAGACCAATCACATTTGTGAAGAATGAGTCAATATTATTTGACTCCTTCATGCAGAGAGTCTCAAAATCTCTCCTCAGCAACTGTAGTTTTTCTGTCTTCACTTTATCCATGCCTTGATAGGCGATCTTGAGAGTTTTCCATGCTTCTTTGGATCTCTTGGTTGCTGCTATCCTTGGAAACACACTCTCATGCACTGCTTGATACAAAAAGTAAAGGGCTTTAGAATCCTTCTTCTTATTGCTCTTCAACAGTTCTTTCTCTGCCTGAGTCAAATTATTAAACTCATCTTCATCTGCTGGTTCTTCAAAACCATCCTCAACAAATTCCCATAAGTCTTGGGAAGCAAGAAAAGCTCTCATAGTTATTGCCCAATATTCATAGCTTTTCCCATTAAATTGTGGGAGCTGAGTATTACAGATACCCATGCTAATGCTAGCTCCAGCCATTCTTGCACTCTTAACTATGCTTCAAAATAATTGACTGTGTATTTAAAATAACTAACTATCCTCAACAGTAACACAAAAACTAACTTGAGAAATACCTTGGATTCTTTCTTGACTGAGTCTTCACTCTGTTGGAGAAGCTGTTGTAACAAGAAATCCTTCCTTCAGCTTCTTTGACACATTCAAAGAGCCTGGACAAGCTCTGATACCATGTTGGGAATTTCTGATAATTCCTGAACAAAAACGAACAGAGAATAATGCTCGACTTCTTAACACGGGAAAACTAAAAATGTTTTTGGGATGACAAAGTTTCATACACACAACAAAAACTTGTATTCATTAACAAAACCAATTGTTACAAAAAATCTTCCTCTAATAGAGGGATTACAGCAAGACTGTTTCAGAGGCAGTTCCAAAAAAAAACTTCACTCTGTCTCTCTTGAAAATTAACACTGTTGTGTGTAATTTTTCCTTTTACTTCTTACTTTTGCGCTGATGTGTATTACATTGCATCTACCAAAAAACATAACATTAATTTTTTCTTGTACCGTAGAAACTGACTCCCGTGAATTAAAAACAATAAAAATAAAAATCTTCACCTACATTCAACAACCGTAATAAATTTTCATTAATTACTTCACTGATAAAGTTGGTCATCAATGAAAATGCCAATTCACATCAAGTAATAAATAGCTCCATGGTGCAGGCCTTGCAAAGTGAATCCATATTCATTTACTAGTACAGACAGCCGAGAGGAGTGTACCAAAACTGCTTTTTCCCAAACACAACCCTCACATTTATCGGTCCCGCTGGAACTTCAACTTCTCTGTTATTGATGAATACAGTTATTTGGCGGCTGTACATCGAGCCTTGCAATTAATCGGACGGTTGTCGATAAAATTGCACGGCCTCTTTTACCGAACTTTACGCGCCGGGAAAAGGGTTGTATTGACAAACCGCTCAAGGTATGTGTCGGCCGATGAGTGTGTTCACTGCCCCCCAGAGAATTAGCAACATTTCGTAAAAGGTGGTGCGGGGAATCCCATGACGGTTTTCTAAAAAAAAATATTTGCGGTCTCTATTTAATGGCGGATTCCGGCAAGCGCTGCAGTTGAAAGTAATATTTCAACAGGGTCCATACAAAGCTTGGTTAAGCGCAAGCCACAATGAAATGTTATCCACTTAAAAATTGTCGATATAATTGACCTAAAGGATCTACTTTGTATTTACTTATAACCTATTGTTTATTTTACTCATAAACTTTGATGGACCAATTGGACTTGGGCAAATTATTCTAGAAATTTTCACCGATTTTGGGAAGTATGACGCACATTCATAATTTTCTTCAGACCACCCCTAATTATAGGATGGAAATTTGGGTTGCTTTGGATTCATTAGAGAATGGACCTATAGAAGTCCTTGGAAGAGGAGTTCAAGGGAGGACCAGAAAAGGAGAAAGATCTTGTTTGATGGCGCACTTTAATGATTCCTAAAAGTGAAAGCGCTAGGCAATAATTAATGGAGCAAGTGACTTTGATGAAGTAAATGGTGGGGAGGTTACAACTCCAAATAATTCAGAAAGTAATTTTGTAAATTAAAAGTTGGAGTGAGATGCAAATAGCTGAAATGGATGGAGCAGGGACAACGTCTATAGAACATGGTTGTTGTTTTTGGCCTTATCAGTTTGAATGAATGCTATAGTGTCGAAATGGGCATTGGTTTTGTTTTAAATGTATAAGAAAGACAATGAATTAAATTATTTATGGAGGTGTGAAGGCGTATGGCTATTCATCTTGCATGACTATTGATGGCTGTAAGGAGTCAATTCCTTTGTTAGAGATCAACAGAGATCTTCCAAATGATGTTATTGAATGATATGAACATAGCCAGGCACAACAAGCTGTAATTGAAGCCAAAATTGAAGGTTTGTTTTGCTGGAAATAATCACACTATGTCAACTCACAGAACACCGCCTCACCATCACCGCCATGACCCGCTAGACTTAAAGTGGCGCCATTGCCTTAACCTATTCAACATCGAAAGGGAAAATGACCGACTTAGTTTTATGTATAAAAGTAAATGAACAAGCATAGAAGGATACACAAAGTCCGAATTGTACACAGTTATAGCTACTTGACGTTTTGTAAATTCATGTGTGGTTTTATGCTTTAATTGAATAGTCGTAGCTGTGTTTTGAGTGTGTTATTCTTGTGTTCTTGTTGTGCTCCGTTGTTTCCTCCGAATCCTTTCCATTGGTATCAGAGCCAAGGTATCAGAGTTGAGTCTGAGAGAATTTAAGAAACTCTTGTTTTGTGGAGCCGCTAGGCAGAGTGCATGTGTGGAAGGGCCAGTGAACTTGAGTAGAGAAATTTTGATGCTGGAGTGGCCTACGATATGAGTTAGCATGTGATACAAGAGTCAACGTGTCTGGTATGTGTGTGGTTATATCGAAATGTTTTTCTTTTTCTCGTTAGGTGTTGAACGCATATATAACCAGTAACCTGGAGTTGTGTTGAAGCTTTATATGTTAAGTGAGCTTATTGAGAATCGTTATATGTAAAGTGAGTTGCTTAACACAACCGATTATTTTTTTGAGCCATCCCTATAAAAGATACACAAGAGCTTTGTTCCAGTTTTTTTTGTAAGGTTTGTTGTTTTTATCTGTGGCCACTTGTGTTCAAAATTAGACTGCTTAGTAAAAATTATCTTTGAGGAGACGAGTAGACTTTAAGGTCACGCACGAGGGCCATGTTTGAAGTTTCTTGGTGGTGTATCAAATAACAGTAAACAGTGTGAAAATTTCTATTCCTCTGGCAAGATAATAAACACACGTTTTTAAATATAAATTAGTGTTGTTTCTTGAGCAAGAGCCGATCTCTATGTAGTGCTGTTGGAGCACATGAAAGAAGTTGAGTGTGTAGTGTTGTTGTGTGAAAGTTGTTGCACTTTGAGGAAGCATGAATTTTGAGTGCGAAGGTAGAGTAGCTATCAAGTTTCCTAGTACGCTATTGTTCCAGGAGGCCACCTCTGAAGAATTGACAGTAGTGTTACTAAACCATCTGATTATTTGGACTTGTGGGGATAACCACCTTGACTTCATGGGCTACTTTCACATGTGTTGAAGATGCCGATGTTTAGGAGCAATCTAAGGAGATCTGTATAGCGTGGAGCCCTGGGAGAATTCACGTGAAGCTTTTATTTTGAGCCTCCAAGTAATTTGATTGATACATTTATTCAACATAAAAGGTGAGTTGTTGGTCACCTAGAATTGTTTTCGAGTACTTTTTGCCCATATCTATATGGGATTCATCGAATACAACAAGCCCAACGAATGTGTTATAGCTACTTCCCGCTATGGTCTTTGTCTTCCATGCATATACTTTTCTACGAATTAATTCATGGTCTTTGCAGGCTCCCTGGTATTTCATTATTTCCCAATTTATATAGTTCATGTTTTTCACTCTTCACTTTGTTAGCAATATCTGCATACAGATACAATATGATCAAGTATATATGGATCGTGGGTTCACTTAAACGTTGGTGGAACGAACATAGAATGTGGATGATAAAAGGCGTGCCAGCTTATTTCTTTACATTAACTGATGTTACTGGTCAAGAAAGAATTGTTTAGTAAGGTGTAGTAACGATTGTTGAGGCATATTATTTTTCACTCTGAATTGAGCCAAGGAAGAGCAAAGTTGATTTCGAGACGTTGCGTTGTGAAGAAGAATATAGCAGATTCAAAGAAATTTTTGAGTTTTTTGAAAAGGCGGAGGAGACAAAGCATGAATTTAGACATAAAACATGAGCCACAACTCTTCTATTGACCACACAAAACATGATTCTTACAATGAACCTGGTGAAAGGTATTTAACCTTTTCCAATTGTCGACTTGCCTAAAATATCTTACATGCAATCACATGCAACCACACACTAAAATTCGTCTATCACTTGACTTGACTCAACACTCAAACAATCAATCACTCAATTAACTAACTCTATGTTTAGCCAACTCATCATGTGGGAGTAATTAATATTTCTAACACTCCCCCTTAATTATGAACATATGACTCAACATAAATCAAACATGACTCAATTATCACTCAAACATGCCTACTAGTTTATGTCTCATTTAGGCTTACAATGACTCAAAAATTTTACAATTTTGCATTTTCTTTTTCTCTGCTTCCAGATTCTATATCCTCGAAATTGCTTCATTCTCTATTGAACTTTCTTGTTGTAGGCTTTATTCGCTTATTGTTGCTGCAATTTTTCTTGGACTTGTTTTGAACTTGTTTTGAAAAACAATTGGATCATGTCTTCTATAACTTCCTCTTCAAATATTCGTTCAACTATGGGCTGCTGCCAAAACATTGCATCATCAAACTGTCTTCTTTGATTTGCTTCTTGTGTTTCATATTCCTAAATTTCTTTCTAGCATATTTCTAGATATCAGAATCTTATCTCTTCTTGAATCCATTGCTGAAAAATGGTTTCAATGCATTCATCTTTGTCTTTCATATTATTATTTTCACTTTAATCATCAGGCACTGCTGCTTTTTTCTTGTAATCTACACACTCAAGATCAATATTCACCATTTCATTTAATTCTTTTATTCTAGTTGTTGCTTTAAGACTCACATCAATTTGTTCTATTAGTTTTTTAATCCATTCTTCAATAAGCTTCAAATATGCATCAAATATATTAACAACCTTTCTTTCAACTTCTTTTCCCATGCTATTCTGAACACTTTCATATTCAAAAACAATGTTAAAAACATCTTTATTATGATCTTTAGTGAGAGCTTCTTGCTCTACCTCTTCCTTCTCTGCCTTCTTTTCAACTTCACTGAAGCTATCTTCCACTATTATGTGATCAGTGGATATTCTCATTAAAAACTCTTCAATCACTTTATCCTGTTCTTGATCATCAACTGTTGCTAGATGACATACTGCTTCATGAGCAGTTCCAACTACTTCATATCTTGCTGTTGCAATGGAAACTTCAACCTTCAATGTTTCAACAAACATTGCGCTTACCATATTGTCAAAATCGATCCTTGTTTCAAAAAAGAAACCACATATATCATTAACATAATGATCACCCACACTATTTTGGGATATTCGAGCATGCATGTGATCATTGTCAATTTCATTGACAATTTCAACTTCACCAAATCCATCAACTGCGGTCAAATTCACCAATTCACATATAAATTTGCAGTCATCATCCACATGTGTCTCATCACAGTTGGATTCATCATCATCGGTATCATCCACATTACAGTGGAGTCCTTGAGCATTTATTTTCTCTTACCCTGTTTCATACACAAAGGCTTCAACTTCTCTCTCTTCGATCTTTGTTGCATCTTCTTTATCCATATACATGCTTTCATAACGGGTTTCAATTTTATGGTCTTGACAACCATCATCCACTTTTGAGTGAGATTCTCCAAGCTCTGTTTTCCTCTTAGAGTCTTACTCGTTTACTTTCAGATCTGTAGTTGATTTCTTTTCTTGTGACATAACCTGTTGTTGCATGTCACTCTCCTTTGTGCCAAACTTTGCTTCCAAGACCTTCCATGCTTCCTTGGAAGTTGTAGCTTTTTCTACCTTGCACAAACACTTCTCATCCAATGCATATTTTATAAAATTCAATGTTAAAACATAAAATACTACATCATATGGGTTATTAGATTCATACTCAATTAACTCTTTAACTCAAAGAAAAGTTAACATCATGATAACCCAATGATCAAAATATTCACTTGTAAACATAGGAGGTGGTAGCAAATCAAAGCTACACCAATCACCCTCTATTTATTCTTTGTACGCTGTTAGACTTCTCAGTTCCTCGGCTGCGCCCAAAACCTCTCTAACCATGGCAATGATCTTTGTCTCTTCTTTTTTATTTCTTCTCTTAATATGCTACAGTTGTGCTTTGCGACCCATGATTTCCATCTTTCCTTTTCTTATAGCTGCTTTGCTGATTGCATGAGGTTGTCTCCCATATTTCCCCCGAAAAAAAAAAAAAAAAACAAAACAAAACAAAACAAAACAAAACAAAACAAAACAAAAACAAAACAAAAAAAAACAAAACAAAACAAAAACAAAACAAAAACAAAACAAAAACCAAAACAAAAAACAAAACAAAAAAACAAAAAAAAAAAAACAAAAAAAAACAAAAACAAAAACAAAAACAAAAACAAAAAAAACAAAAAAAACAAAAAACAAAAAACAAAAAACAAAAAACAAAAACAAAAAAAAAAAACAAAAAAAACAAAAAGAAAAAAACAAACAAACAAACAAACAAACAAAAAACGTCATGGTAAAGCACAATTTTCACCAAAAAAATGCTCATGCTTGACAAAACCCCAAATAATTTTGTAGACCAATGGACTTTACAAACCCTAAATTCTCTTACCAAAAACCATTCAAAAAAAATTCTTTATACCATATATCTTTATTTTTATTTTTTCATATAAAAAAAACTTTAAAAAAATTATCTTCCTTTTGCACAAAACCCTCTTTCTACAATTAATCCTTTTTAATGATTCAAAACTTTTTAAAAAAACTTTTCAAGGCAAATTTTAAATCATCTCTTTACCCCTTCTTAATTGTCACCTATTAAAAATAAATTTAATGAAACAAAAAACAACTTGAATTTCACACAAAAAAAATTAATGTTTAAATTTGAGCCCTCAGTTGACTTTAACACTATTCTCATGCTCCTTTTTTTAATTTTTAAACCTTCAATGGTGTTATACCCTTTAAATAAATCTTTCGTATTTTTGTTGGCTATTTGCAACATTGTTGGTTGTGGCTTATGGAAGATTTCTCCTTTGCATGCTCTATTCGGACGCAGCGATGGTTCTTGATGGCCGCAAGAATAACCAATGTTCGAATTTCTGAGCCACTACACGGCCCTTCCAATTATTAGCTCTGCAAACCGACTGATCACTAATTGGTAATTGCGTCCTCTAGCTCACATAATAATAACTATAGCAAAGAAGGCTACTCACTACATTATGTTTTATCTTTTGGCTCTGATACCAATTTGTTGAAAAGGTGGAGGAGACAAATTATGAATTCACACATAAAACATGAGTTGTAGTTGTTTGGTCAATTTAGTGTGTTCTAAATTTCTATTTAAAATGTCAATCCGGGATTCGTAAATTGATGAAGTGAAGTGTACTATATGTACAAGATAACCATTTCCTTAGTCTTTTTTCGTTTTTAAGTTTTTTTTAGTTTGTTTTTGGATTTATCTTTTCCTAATGTGTGATGGTGAAAATGAAAGTTAAGTATGGATGGTGATGGTGATTTCTACGCTGATTTTCCCAAACTTAAAAGTGATCAAAAAGAAAGCTTTAAAACAATTGTAATGAAATCAATTCTTAAGAGAAAGTAAATGTATCAAACAGTGAACTAATGACAATGGCCCAGTATCCTTGCTGTTGAATGAAAAGAAAGTAAAAACTGAACTTAAAGCAACTCAAACTAAAAGCAAAGCAACTAATTCACACTACTTCAACTCTTCAGATCCTTTACCCTTCAGCTCAATCTACCTTGTGGGAAGTAATCATGAATAAGTCAAGCAATATGATATCTAAATGGCAAGAAATTAAATTGCATAAAGGAAACTAATCACACTACTTCAACTCTTCTGATCCTTTACCCTTCAGCTCAATCTACCTTATGGGAAGCAATCATGAATAAGTTTAAGCAATATGATAACTAAATCACACTACAATAAGTAATATTCTGATTCCTTACTAATAGAGTCACTTGACTATAGAAAGAAACCATAAACAAATGAGTAGTATGATGTCTAAGTAGCAGAAAAAGAAATAAGCAAATCACAACTTGAAAAAGGACAGTGCTGGAATTAAACTTCAGAAAATGGAAATTAGCAGGAAGGAAAAGATGATCTCATATGTCAATAGTTATCAAAAAGATGAAAATTTTCCCGGGCTGCCTAAGAAAACCTACAGAAAAGCGTTGATCAGCTGACAACTATAAGAAAACAGAAGTGAAAATGTAAATAGCAGTGAATTAAAAACATCAAAACAGCATGTTATATACAAGCTAGTAATTATAAAAACAGAAACATAATAAAATCAAATGACAACTATACAGGGCTTTAGTGCGCAGGGGCCCTCTGCCACCTCATCCAGTAAACAAACAGTCACAAGAATGAGCTCAAGAAAGTAGTCTTCTCATGTATTAAAGCAGCAGCAACATATATAAAACAGAGTACAGTGGGGTGATAATAGAAACAATTCAAAAATTACATTCAAAATATTCTTTACAGCATTCATCAACGCGTTATTTATAATGAAAAAGTGTTGAAACTGACTAACTGAATCATATGCTATTAACTGTGTTGCCAAAGACACGTAGATCTCCTCAGCCGAGATCTAGCGTAACTGTCATCATGTCTATTAAATCTTCGGAGTGGTAGCTTTTGGATTCAGGTTAGGGGATGATCTCCAGGTGTGCCGATGTCTCCCTGGGCTGAGGACTGTGCCACGTAAACTTTCACGTGCTCAAAACAGAGACGTGCCACCACTAAATTCCTTGGTTGGCTTTGCCTTTAACCCTTGTTGACCATGACCTTCTATGGATGATTTGGCTGATTTGAAGGGACACGTTCCATGTACCCGTCACCTGTAGCTTGCCCATGTGGCTTGTTTCTTCATAGGACACCTGTAGCATAGCCTTTAATAAAATAGTTGCAGAATCTTGTGCTGGTTGCGGAAACCTGTGCTGGCTGCGGAAACTGACAAGTTTCCGCAGCTGCCTGAACAAAAATCTAAACCAAACAATAGTCATAAGCATAGTTAGAAAACCATGTCAGAAGCTCTTTTTAGACTATAAAGCAATGATTTAACAACTTGATGGATGAAGTAAGTGGGAAAAAGAAGGCTGAGAGGGTGTATAGGAAGATGCAGGTTTGAGGCTCAACATACCCCCACTGTGAAGGTCTGCATGTCCTCATGCAACCAAAATTTAGTTATTTCCCTCTAATCCATATGCTCTGAGGCTTCTGCTAGGACATCTAGCCCTCTTTTCTTCTTCTTTGATGCTAACATCATCCTTGGTTTCCTAACTAGACATTTGAACTTGAGATTAATCAACGCTCTGCTTAACTTTTTGCACTTCTTCTTCAGTTTCCTATTTTTCTTTTGCCACAGTCCTAAATGGAGCATAGTGTTATCATGGACAATCTTGTCTACCTTACTCTGCTCTTTGAGTGCTTCATTTTCCTGTTTGATATGCCTATTTAGGACTTCTAATTCAAATAATTCTTGTTTCAAAGATTGAACTTGTGCATCTAGTGGTAGAGTGGTACTTGGTACTGCAGCTGATTGTTCTAAGGATTCTAGGTAGTTATATGCCTCTTCCTAATTAGGATCTACCTCAGGTGTCTTTCTCAGACTAGGCTCAAAATCTGGTGGAGGAGGAGGACTGCTCTCTCTTTCCGGCCGAAAAGGGCTTTCATCATGTGGAGGACTTGATTCAATGCTTGGCTGAGCTGGAGATTTCTCAAGTGTCTTTTCACCTAAATCAATAAAGTGAGACTGTTTTTCTTGGGTTTTATTCACTTTTCCTTTTAGCCTAGTGCTCCTCCTTAAGTATGGACTAGTACTCTTCTCTTGTGCACTCTGTTTTCCTTTTTGCTTTTTCTTTGCTATAGAAGCAGCCTGAAGATGTACTAATCTTTCTGACAGAGGTTGATAATCCTCCTCTATGGATTTCTCAGGGGATGGATAGACTTCTTGAATGGTTCTTTTTCCTTTTTCTTTCTTCTGTTTCTTATTTTTAGCTCTATCTTCTTCTTCTTCTTGCACAATTTCTTGAATTTCTATTGTAGGGGAGTCTTGGACTGTAATGTTCTTTTCTTTCCTCCTACGTTTCCTTGGAATCTTTGGTGGACTGCTTCCAGAGGCCTCAGGCGGCTCTTGGAAGTAGTTTCTTGTCAAGAATTGCTCCCAAGTATCCGTAGTTTTCTTCAACTAGTCCTCAATAAGAATTTTTATGAATCCATGATGGTAGAAATGAGATTCAATGTTGCCTATGTGTTTTTGAACTGTAAAACTCATCTTTTTCAAACTCAATAACAGAAAATGAGGCAAATTAAGAGTGTGACCCTCTAGGAAATTCATCATAAGTCTAGCATGATACATATACATAGAACCAAAACGACCTTCACACGTGATAAATTTATGGATGACTAACAGTAGACTAGACCATTCCTCTTTTAGTGCATGAACAGGGATGCCTCTTGTAAATACGGTGGTATCCATACCTTGGTTTTGTAGCATGATTCTCCATATTTGATCGTCCACACTTCTCTTTTTAAACCACCTTTCACCTTCTTGAGGTAGGCCTGTGGCAACTGCTACTGTGGCCTCAGTCACCGTAAACTTTAAGTCTCCAATCTCCATTGTTTGTCCATCAAAAGACCGCGCAAAAGCTTTAGTTACCTCCTTGTTATGGCCTTTAAAATTTTTGATAAATCATAGCCATCTGGCTTTCTTCAGCAATTCCTTAGTTTGAGGATAACCCTCCAAGTATTTTAGTCCTTCTGGCTCGACTCTTATTAATTTTCCCATCCGCTGTTTTAAATTCCAACTGAGAGTTCTTTTGCGTGTGAGGGTTTAGAAAAAATGACTCTGTTACAAGGTTTAGGATAGACTGTAGTGACTGCAGTCGGGGTTTAGGATGACTGTAGTGACTGCAGTCGGAAATGGAGAACAAACTGTAGTGGCTGCAGTCGGAAATGGAGAACAGGGAATGGAAGTACCCGAATTACCGGAGGAACAGAGGGTGAGCAGCAGTGAACAAGTTCAAAATAAAATGCGGATGCATGCGAGGAGTATGGTATTAGTGGAGTGGTAAACGAATGGAATCGGATGACTGTGTATGAAATTTTTACACGTCTCAATAGACGGCTGCGGAAATTACGGCTAAGAAGAACCGTAACACAATAGGTCACGTCTCAAGAGTACGGGTAATAAATGGAAGTGCAGTCAGTCTTGAGTTTAAACTCAGAATAATCATGAGACTGTTGGAGAAATGAATGCAAGGTGTGTGGAGTGATATCGTGGAATAGGAGTGGTAGTGGAGCTATCGTATCAAATCATTGCACATAGTAGAACTTGTTATGGTTTGATAACTATGCGTAATTATGACTTGAATTGTTATTTGATAAAGATTTTTGATCATACCTTTGGAAACTTTGTCATTTTTTTGCTCAAGGCCTCTAGCCAATTGCTCTTCCTTGATGTCTTGGAGATGCCCCATGTCTTTAGATCAATTACACCTGCATTTCATGATTATGGCACTAACAGTTGACTGTAAATTTGAAAACAGAGTGATGTTGGCTGCGGAAATCGTTTCTGGCTGCGGAAACTGCTTGTGGCTGCGAAAACTGAGACAGCACCCCCTTTACTGCACAAAGATAGTTAGCTGAATGAAAATTGTCCTGAAAGGGACTTTTATTGATGAAGTGAAATGGAATGAGTGGAATGAAATGAAAATGAAGTGGAGTGAAGTGAAATGGCAACGAGAATGAGATGGAGGTGAAGTGAGATGGCAAATGAAATGGAGTGAAGATGGAAAGAGAAGGAGAGGAGATTTTTTTTTTTTTTTTGGAAAATATAGAGTGTCAGGTGTCCCTGATTTTCACTCTACATTTTCTGTATAAGACTGCCAATCTATTATTGGTTTTCAGGCTTATACGATTTTTTTTTTCTTTTTTTTTTCTCTTTTTTTTTTTCACTGAAAGAAACAAAGACTAAGCTGATGGGGGAGAAGGATTCTTCTCCACGAGCCTTATTGCAGAATTCTCTTGGAATATTTTGACAAATTCCTCTTTTGAAAGTGGCTTATGATAAATTTTCAATCAGTGGCCATTCACAATGAGAGGAGTTTGAAATTCATCAATAGTCTTGATTCTTACCGCTCCATTGTTAAAGACTTTGTCAATCTCATATGGCCCAAGCCAATGAGTCTGAAATTTTCCTTTGAAGTCTTTAAACTTGGAATCAAACAATAACGCCCAATCTCCTTCTTGAAACTTTCTCTCTTTGATATATCTGTCATGCCACTTAGCTCTTTGATGTTGAACTAGATCAGTCCTTAAAATTGCATCTTGTCTGATCTCATCTAGCTCATTCAGCTGCTCCATTCTGTGCTTTTGTGCTTCTGAAAGATTCATCCCCAACTGGACTACCATCTTGAAAGTCTTGACTTGAAACTCAATGGGGAGCAGGACCTCTTTCCCATAAACAAGTTCATAGGGAGAATGTCCTATTGTATTCCTCCACGTAGTTCTGTAGGCCCATAAGGCTTCAGGAAGCCTTTCTGCCCAATCTTTTCTGTGTAGATGAACAGTTTTGGTGATGATACTTTCAAGAACTTTGTTTGTAGATTCCACTTGGCCATTTGCTTGCGGATGGTAAGGAGTAGATTTTCTGTGCTTGATTTTATATTCTTCCATCAGCTTCTCCATCAAGTTAGATGTAAATTTACTTCCCTGATCTGTCACAATTTCTCTTGGGACACCAAAATGAGTAAAAATATCCTCAAAAAGAAATTGAACAACTGAATTTTCAGTGGCAGAAGGCAATGCTTTGGCTTCTACCCATTTAGTGACATAATCAGTGCATACCAATATATACTTCTTTTGTTTAGATGGTGGATTAATGGGTCCAATGAAATCTAAAGCCCATTTTTCAAAGGGTTTGATGAGTACCTGTGGTTGTAATGGCATTTCTTTTGAAAGAGTCGATCTCCCAACTCTTTGGCAGTTGTCACACCTTCTGACATATTGTTTTGCATCTTTGAAAAGGGAAGGCCAATAATATCCTAAAGAAAGGATTTTATAGGCCGTTCTTTTGTCAGCAAAGTGTCCACCGCATGGTTCATCATGACATCCCTTGAGGATGTCAAGCATTTCATCTTCCCGAACACATCTTCTGATCACACAATCTAGCCCTGTTTTAAACAATTCATTAGAAATCCATGAATAACTTGAACTCTCCTAAATAATTTTTCTTTTTTCACCAGGAAATAGATGTGGAGGTAGCTTCCTTGTAACCAAGTAGTTAGCAATATCTGCATACCAAGGAGTCTTAGTAGTTACTGCAAACAAATATTCATCTGGAAACTTATCCTCTACAGGAGAATCTTCGTTAGTATTTTGGATTCTAGACAAGAAATCAGCTACTATATTTTGTTTCCATGGTCTATCCAACACAGTAATATTGAATTCTTGTAAAAGTAAGAGCCATCTTGTAACTCTGCCATTAGTAACAGGTTTATTCATGATATATCTAATTGCAGAATGATCAGTATGGACAAAAGTTTCATAGCCGGTTATATAGTGTCTAAACTTATTGATTGCATGAACAACAGCTAAGAACTCTTTCTCAGTCACAGTATAGTTTAACTCAGTGGGAGTCAAATTTTTACTGGTGTAGTAAATGGCATAAGGAACTAAATCCTTTTGTCCTAACACAACTCCTAGAGCTGTATCTGAAGCATCTGTGGAAATATGGAAAGGAAGTTTCCAATTTGGACCTCTCAAAATGGGTGCTTCAGATATTCTTATTTTGAAAGTTTCAAATACAGATTGACAATCAGGATCCCATTTGAATTCACAATCTTTTGTAAGGAATTTGAAGAGTGGAGATGCTATTTTGGTGAAGTTTTCAATAAATCTTCTATAGTATCCAGTAAATCCAAGAAAACTTCTAACATCTTTTTGACAATTTGGAATAGGCAACTTGGAGATGACTTCAACTTTTGATCTATCAACTTTAATCCCATCTCCTGAAATATGATGTCCTAAAACAATCTCTTCAGTAAACATCATAAAGCATTTTTCATGACTTAATGATAGGTTTGTTTCTTTACATCTTATAAGGACTTTTTCCAAATTCTCTAATGCCTCTTCAAACGAATTACCATAAACTATAAAATCATCCATATAAACCTCTACACAATCATGGATTAGATCGGAAAAGATTCCTAGTACTGCCCTTTGAAATGTTGCGGGTGCATTACATAATCCAAAAGGAAGTACTCGATAAGCAAAAGTTCCCCATGGACAGGTAAATGTGCTCTTGTCCTGATCTTCAGGTGCTACCTGAATCTGATTGTAACCACTAAAACCATCCAAAAATGAAAAATGCTTTTTGCCTGCTAAAGTATCTAATACCTGATCGATAAAGGGTAAAGGAAAGTGATCCTTCAAAGTTGCTTTGTTCAATTCCCTGTAATCAATGCATACCCTCCATTTACCATTCTTTTTAGGTACTATAACCAAAGGAGAAACCCATCGGCTATCTGAAATTGGATAAATGAAGTTCACATTAAGTAACTTTTGGAGCTCTCTCCCTAAGGTTTGGATTCATCCTTCTCTGAGGTTGTCTGATTGGTCTACTATTTTCCTCAATATAGATGTGATGAATGCAAGTCTTAGGGTCAATACCTTTCATATCGGTATACTCCCATGCAAATGCAGTAGAATGTTTTTGCAAGATTTTGGTTAGTTCTTCCTGTTGTGATCTTTCCAAATTTTTGTTGATATTCAATGTTTTTCTTGGAAAGATCTAAATGGCGGAACTACCAAATTCTTCCATAGAGAAAAGAGACATTTGTCTAGATGATAGATACTCAATGTCAGAATCTAACTAAAATTGTGTGTGGTCATATTCTGAAGATGTTTCAAAATTTTCTAATGTGTTAAGAATTTGGCTATCTTCGCTAACTTCAGAAATGGTAAAGTCAGGTTGTATAGTATCTTCATCATCAATCCATTCATTATCTCCTATTTCTGTGATTTCTTTTGTTGGAGGATACAGATTGAATTTCTTTGTCGAATTACCATAAAAAATATACATATCCCCAGACCTACAACTGATGAAAGCATCGGCTGTGGCTAGCCAAGGTCTTCTTAAAATGAGAGTATGTCCTCCTAAATTACTCTTGGGAGTTAAAATCATGAAATCCACTGGATATTCCCAAGAGTCTAAGGAGACTGAAATGTCTTCTAATACACCATCTGGTTTAATAATTGATCGATCTGCAAGTTGCAGTAAAGTAGGTGTAAAGAGAAGATTGGGAAGTTTCAGTTTTTCCATAGTCTGTCTACTCATAATGTTGATAGCAGCCCCTAAATCAATCAAAGTATTTGGAATTTCAACCCTATTGATATGTGTTTTGACAATTGGACTACCGGGATCTACATACTTTTGCATAGTAATTTTTCCCATCATGATGTCCGCAATTTTCCCTACCAGGTGGATTCTTCTTGTGTCTCTAGGTTTCCTTCCTGGTCTTTTAAGACTCAACTCCTTTATTGTTTTTGCTAGAATAGGAATCTCTTTAATGGCTTGTAACAAGGGAATCTTGATACAGACATTCTTCAATTCATCTATAAAATCATAGTCAGGCAACAAGATTTGTTTTTCCACCCCTTTGTCAATTTGTAATCTTTTAGGAAAAGGAGGTGTGGATGAAGATACAGGTTGCTCAACTATAGGAGTTGTAGGGGTTAGTTCTTCTTTTTCTTTCTGAGTGTTTAGGTTTTGAAGAGATACTTCAGAACCCTTATTGGCTTCAAGAGATTCTTCCTCAGAAATGCTTTGATTTTGGGCATCTATAGAAGGTTTATCTAGAACTCTACCAGATCTGAGTGGTACATCATTGAGAGGAACAATCATATAGGCAAGAAATTGTTGACCTTCTATCATGTAAGCATTTTGAGGGTTTTTATTATTGGGGTTTGGCAATGGTTGAGAAGGAAGTTGATTTGACTTCTGTTGGAATGGAAGCAAGAGTTGAGAATTTGGGTTTTGTTGAGAAGATTGTTGTTGTTGAAATGGCAATGATAGTTGTGGGTTTTGATTTGGAAGTTGTGGAGCCTGTTGGTTTTGAAAAGATGGAGGATATTGATAAAATTGAGCAAATCTCCCATAAGGATTTTGCATACCTTGTACCCATGATTGAAAAGGATTTTGAGGTTGGGACCAAGGTTGTTGCCAAGGATTCCAATTTTGTGGGGGTTGAAAGTTCATAGAGTTGTTAAACCCTTGATTTTGTTGCCCCTGCCAAGGTCTCCTTGCAACAAAGCAGAGAGACTCAATTGTATTTGGATCTTCTTGAAAGACAGCTTTGAGCCCAGGAATTGAAGGACAATCCTTGGTCTCATGATTCTCTGAACATATCACACATGTTTCTACAACTTTTGCATCCAAGGGACATTCCCTGAGAGCATGTTTTTTTCTACACTTTGGGCAAAAGATGGCTAAAGCTTTAGCTTCTTCTTTCTACTTATTGTTGATCTTAAGAGTGTCTAGTTGCTCACTAAGACTTCCTAAGATATCAGTTTTGAATTCATCAAGCATATTGCCAATATCATCCCTACTTACTGATCTAGTTGCAGATTTGTTTGCTCTGATGAGAGAAGGATCTCTAGGCCCTTTTCCAGTTTTAGATTTTCCTCTTGAGAGATGGACACACAGTTCTGCTATGTCATGAAGTGGAAATTGAGATATGTCTCCTTTTCCCATCATGTTCAAAATATATATCCATTCATCTCTAATGGCTTTTAATAGAAGGGCTTTCAAGGTCTCCTCATCTAAGTTACTCATCTTTTCTCTTTTCAGATTGTATTGGAATCTTTCAAGTAAATCCTCCAAGTTTTCATCTTCTTTTTGTACCATTTTAAACACTTCATCATTGTGGTTGGTAGGAATACAATAATCCATGTATCTATCCAAAAATGTTTGTTTCATATCATTCCAAGTCCTAATGGATTGAGTGATTAATCCCATGAACCATTTCAAAGCAGCTCCTTTCAATGTTGAAGGAAACAATTTGAGTTTTTGAGAGTCTTCCAAATAATCATAGGTTCGACACACGACCTCAAACTCAAATAGAAATGTTTCAGGATCTTCATTTCTTAACCCATGAAAGTTTGGGAGGACAGATGGTGAAATATTTTTCATTGTTTCTCGAGAATCCTCATCGACTATAGGAAATCCAAATGAGTTATATCCATCCCTATTTCCCCCATTGTTACCTCTACCTCCTCCATTATTTCCTCCTCCTCCTCCTCTACCTCTACCTCTACCAAATCCGTTAACTCCCTCTTCTGTCATGGTAGTTTTCTCAGAGATTTCAGAGTCCTCTGGTTCCTCTACTGATGGCGAACGAGGAGGAATTTCTCCCTCTTCTTCCTCAGGTGATTCTACTTCTTCAATTACAATGTGTCTCCCCGTAGAAGAAAATAAAGAACCTTTTCCTAATTCAGATTCAATGGATGGTGAGGAAGAGTCTCCTAAATCAACTACTGTCCCTTGAATTCCAGGAATCCTAGGGCTAGGAGTGTAGGTTGGAGATGATGGAGGTGTCTCTTATCTATTCCTTGAGGTAGAAGGAGTTGTAAAAGTCGAACTCTTGGCTCTAGCTTAAAACCTTCCCCTAGAATCTCTTGCTCTATGCATGTAATTTTTTATTTTTCTTCAAGTCGGGCTAATAATTCTCTTTCTGATCTTCTAGGTCACTCTAGGTGCAAGAAGAGAGCATACTCAAGAAACTATTAAACCAATAACTTTCTCTTTTCTGATCCTCCAGATCACACTAAGTGCAAGAGGAGAGCATACTTTGAGAGGTTATCAATTTTCCTTCCTTGAAATTTTCTTGTTTTTTTGTTTTTTTTTAAGAAATTGACTACCTAATTTCACTTCCCCGGCAACGGCGCCAAAATTTTTGGTCAATTTAGTGTGTTCTAAATTGCTATTTAAAATGTCAATCCGGGATTCGTAAACTGACGAAGTGAAGTGTATTATATGTACAAGATAACCATTTCCTTAGTCTTTTGTCGTTTTTAAGTTTTTTTTAGTTTGTTTTTGGATTTATCTTTTCCTAATGTGTGATGGCGAAAATGAAAGTTAAGTATGGATGGTGATGGTGATTTCTACAGTGATTTTCCCAAACTTAAAAGTGATCAAAAAGAAATCTTTAAAACAACAGTAATGAAATCAATTCATAAGAGGAAGTAAATGTATCAAACAGTGAACTAATGACAATGGCCCAGTATCCTTGCTGTTGAATGAAAAGAAAGTAAAAACTGAACTTAAAGCAACTCAAACTAAAGGCAAAGCAACTAATTCACACTCCTTCAACTCTTCAGATCCTTTACCCTTCAGCTCAATCTACCTTGTGGGAAGCAATCATGAATAAGTCAAGCAATATGATATCTAAATGGCAAGAAATTAAATTGCATAAAGGAAACTAATCACACTACTTCAACTCTTCTGATCCTTTACCCTTCAGCTCAATCTACCTTATGGGAAGCAATCATGAATAAGTTTAAGCAATATGATAACTAAATCACACTACAATAAGTAATATTCTGATTCCTTACTAATAGAGTCACTTGACTATAGAAAGAAACCATAAACAAATGAGTAGTATGATGTCTAAGTAGCAGAAAAAGAAATAAGCAAATCACAACTTGAAAAAGGACAGTGCTGGAATTAAACTTCAAAAAATGGAAATTAGCAGGAAGGACAAGATGATCTCATATGTCAATAGTTATCAAAAAGATGAAAATTTTCCGTGGCTGCCTAAGAAAACCTGCAGAAAAGCGTTGATCAGCTGACAACTATAAGAAAACAGAAGTGAAAATGTAAACAGCAATGAATTAAAAACATCAAAACAACATGTTATATACAAGCTAGTAATTATAAAAACAGAAACATAATAAAATCAAATGACAACTATACAGGGCTTTAGTGCACAAGGGCCCTCTGCCACCTCAGCCAGTCAACGAACAGTCACAAGAATGAGCTCAAGAAAGTAGTCTTCTCATGTATTAAAGCAGCAACAACATATATAAAACAGAGTACAGTGGGGTGATAATAGAAACAGTTCAAAGATTACATTCAAAAGCTTCTTTACAGCATTCATCAACGCATTATTTATAATGAAAAAGTGCTGAAACTGACTAACTGAATCATATGCTATTAACTGTGTTGCCAAAGACACGTAGATCTCCTTAGCTGAGATCTAGCGTAACTGTCATCATGTCTATTAAATCTTCGGAGTGGTAGCTTTTGGATTCAGGTTACGGGGATGATATCCAGGTGTGTCGATGTCTCCATGGGCTGAGGACTGTGCCACGTAAACTTTCACGTGCTCAAAATAGAGACGTGCCACCGCTAAATTCCTTGGTTGGCTTTGCCTTTGACCCTTGTTGACCGTGACCTTCTATGGATGATTTGGATGATTTGAAGGGACACGTTCCATGTACCCGTCACCTGTAGCTTGCCCATGTGGCTCGTTTCTTCATAGGACACCTGTAGCATAGCCTTTAATAAAATAGCTGCGGAATCTTGTGCTCGCTGCGGAAACCTGTGCTGGCTGCGGAAACTGACAAGTTTCCGTAGCTGCCTGAACAAAAATCTAAACCAAACAACAGTCATAAGCATAGTTAGAAAACCATGTCAGAAGCTCTATTTAGACTATAATGCAATGATTTAACAGCTTGATGGATGAAGTAAGTGGGAAAAAGAAGGCTGAGAGGGTGTATAAGAAGATGCAGGTTTGAGGCTCAACAACAGCTCTTCTATTGATCACACAAAACATGATTCTTACAATGAACTTAGTGAAGGGTATTTAACCTTTTCCAACTAGCAACTTGCCTAAAATATCTTGACATGCAATCACATGGAAACACACACTAAAATTCGTCTATCACTTAACTCGACTTGACTCAACACTCAAACACTCAATCACTCAATCACTCAGTTAACTAACTCTCTATGTTTAGCCAACTCCTCATGTAGGAGTAATTACTATTTCTAACAATACGGTTACAGTATGATCGATTATATATGGATCGTGGGTTCGCTTAAACGTTGGTAGAATGAACATAGAATGTGGATGATAAAAGACGTGTTAGCATATTTCTTTGCTTTAACTGATGTTGATGGTCAAGAAAGAATTGTTTAGTAAGGTGTAGTATTGATCGTTGAGGCATATTATTTTTCACTCTGAATTGAGCCAAGTAAGAGCAAGGTTGATTTTGAGATGTTGCGTTATGAAGAAGAACACAATAGATTCAAAGAAATTTTGAGGTTGTTTGGAAACGGAAGTAATGACCGAGTAAAGAGCATTGAACCTGTAGTGTTCAACCCATTTGTGAAGCAGCCATCATCAAATTATTTCTAGCTAGAGAGCAGAGGTGTATGTACCATTGAGTGCAACAAATTCCCTGTGGAGTGGTCAAAGCATCTGAGCAGTTGGCGAGGTGAAAATTTATTGTGGTATTATTTATAAATTTAAAGCTTTTTCTTGAAGCAAATACTCGATACAAATCTAGTGAACCATCCCTGAGAAAAAGGCGTAGTCATTCTACAAGAAAGAAAATGTTTGATTTTACACTGTCGTCTACATTTGGTTTCTGGAGTATATATATATAAAAAATATATGTTGTATATGTCACATCTATACTACCGCTGCAAGGCATAAGAGCTTCTTGTGGAAAACATTTGGTATTGCTACCTCTGTAAAGTTGCATTGGAGCTATAGTGATAATTCCTCATGCATATCAATGCTTGGTTTCGTTTCTTTGGATGTCGACACATTTCCTTAGCGAAATCATTGAACTAAAGAGCGTGGGACCTATAGTGTTTTTATGGGAAAAGCCAAGATGTTGAGAAAGTCAAAGCAACATCAAGAGTTGTTTGACGTCTATTTTAAAGAGTCGGACATCAAAAGGCAAAATAATTCCTTGGCATTAAAATGGATACAGGAGTGCGTAGATGACAACATTCTTCCCCTCATTGCAGATGCAAAGATGACAAAGGAGGCTTGGGATATCCTTGAAAGGAATTTTTGTGCAAGGGGAGTAAACAAGTTGAAGATAATAGTGTTGTTCAGCCTCTTGTAGCAGTGATTGAAGATGAAAATGAAGATGGATCTGTAGCAGTGAATGTACAGAAAGATGAAGAGTTTGGCGAATCTCACTTGAAATTGGATCACAATGTTGATGACGTGTTACTAGCAGGAGTTGATTTTGGCATAGATAATGTTACCAATGGAGAAGCAACTTGTTCAGTGGATCTATCAATCAAAATTGTTTAATTTTAAATTTGATGAAGAACAATTTAGTAGTGATGAGTGGTTGCAGATGATGCAGCATAAACGTCTTATTGATATGTTGTTATTTGGCAAGAGAAACCCACTTGTGTCTGGAAACCAAGTGGAATAAAACCTCTTTGCAGAAGCAGACGTGGAGAATCAGTGTTATGAGACATCGACAAAGTCAAAGAATGAAAAAGAGAAGAAATCTCTCATTGCAGAGAAGAATGAATAGAACCAATATGGTTCTCAAGATGTTTTTTAATATAAACTTAACATTGATTTTGTGTGTGCATATGTTAGAAGCAACTGAGATGAAACAACAAAATTTGAAGAAGAATTAAAGTTCCTTGAATTATGGATTGAAACATCATGTGTTTATGATGTCTCCATAGAAGTTGCGGCAATGAATGTTGTAGACAGCATGGATGATGTTGAATACGAAAATGTCAATGAAATATTCATGTATTGGAGTTGTGAAGAGATAAAATTATATTATGAACTTATGCTGCAGCAAATTGATAATCAGAATATTGATGATGAAGAACAAACTATCGAAGATGACATGTGGCAACAAGCCACATACGAGCAGATTCATGAAAAAGTAGAGGACATGCTTGAAAAACTTGAAAAGTGTTTTTTTCTTTTTATGATAAACAAAGATTTAATGATGGAAGAGTTGAAACCACAAGTGAAGAAACTAAAATTTGGAGCATACAAAAAAGAGACAAAGATGAAGCAGTTCAGAGGATATCGGATCTGGAAGAAAAGCAAAAAGAAGTCCAGCACAAGAGCTGATGTCAAAGCTTTTGAGTCATTGTAAGCCTAGCTGAGACTTAGGCTAGCATGCATGTTTAAGTTGTGTTGAGTCATGGTTAAGTTGTCAGTCGTAATTAAGTGGGAGTGTTGGAAATAATTACCGCCTGTCAACTCACCGAACACCGCCTCACTGTCACCACTGCCATGACCTACTCAGACTTAAAGTGGCACCACCGAATTAACCTATTCAACTTCGAAAGGGAAAATAACCGACTTAGTTTTGTGTATAAAAGTAGATGATCGGGCATAGGAAGATACACAGAGTGTGAATTGTAGGCAGTTGTAGCTACTTGAGGTTTTGTAAATTCATGTGTGGTTTTATGCTTTAATTGAACAACCATAGCTGTTTTTTGAGTGTGTTTTTCTTGTGCAGTTGTGTTTTGAGTGTGTTGTTCTTCTGTTCTTTTTGTGCTCCACTGTTTTCTCTAAATCCTTTCATGTTTTATTTCCCATACTATAACATTCCATCTGAAATAGACAAGTGTGTACAAATTTTGGATTGTTCAAACCCTAAATGTTTAAATTTTTTCATTTATTCAATGTAAGAAGCCGAGTCACTTACGATTAAGTTGTGAAGAGGTTGAGAAAAAGTTTTTCATGCTAAACTGAAGAATAACTCTCAACACAACAAATCCAAATAAATATAAAATTTCACATGTTTCTTCCAAATCAAAACTGTTGGCCGAATAGAGAAAAGAAGTTGGGGCATCATATGTAATGTTTGTTTCCATATCAAAATCACACCTTCACTAGAATTACAAGCATTTGGTGATCAACCTGCAAATACAGGTGGAAATTTACATGTTTTTTTCCAAATCAAAATTGTTGGCACTTTAGAGCAAAGAAGTTGGGGCATCATATGTAGTGTTTGTCTCCATTCAAAATTATACCTTCATTGAAATTCCAAGCATCTGGTGATCAACCTGCAAATACGGTCATACCTCCACTGCCACCTCAGCCACAATTCTTGAATATTGGTGAGCAAAGTGGAAAGGTGGTTGTACCTCCAGCTTTGCCTCCACAAGAATTTTTAGATTTGGTAATAAGTTGGTAAACATGGATGTACTTGCATTGTTACCTCCGCAACAATTTTTCAAAATTGGTAATCAAATTGCAAACATGGTTGTACCTCCCTCATTACCTCTGCCATAATTTTTCACATTTGATTCTTAGCTTGCAAACAAGGCTGCACATCTGCAAAATTTCTTCAGATTTGATGACGGTGTTCAACTTGCAAACACGTTTGTACCTCCACCACAAGACTTCTTCCTGTTAGATGGGGGTAGTCAGCTTGAAAAAATTGCTGAATATATATAATATTTATTTTTATCTAAAAGATAAAATCATGGTTTCTCAAAACCAGTAACTCACACATTTACACTTTAAATTCATTATTTTATTTTTATTTTTATTTTATGTAATTTAATTAAGTCAACATATTTATAAAATTACAACATTTCTTCCATATTAAACTAAAAAGTTACTCTCAAAAATTTCCATACTAGTATAAATAAATAAAAAAGTACTCAACATTATTTTTCCAAATCAAAATTTTAACATTATTTTTTAACACATTAATATAAAATTAATAATTTCAATGACGTATCAATCTACAAATTAAATAATTGAAGAAAACTTCGATATATTTAACATCTTAGAATATAAAAAGAAACATTTTAAATAAACACAAATTATATTTCACACAACATGTTAAAATATAAATAGAAACATTTTAAACAAATACAAATTCTATTTCACATTGATTAATAGAATAACAAACAATAATACTTGATATGATTAAACCTAAAATATTATTAGTTCCATAATTAATAAAAAAACATTTTAAATAAATAAAAATTCTCTTTCACACTCATTAATAGAATAACAAACAATAATACTTTATATGATTAAACCTAAAATGTTATTAGCTCCATAATTAATAAAAAATTATAAATTTAATCGCACCTTTCATACATGTATATGGATGAGGAGATTGGAACCATGTATTGTAGGATAATTTAATTCCAACCACTTGCTAGGTGTTACAATTGTCTATCCAAGTGTCATAATTTATTTTAATTTAGTCCAATTATTTTGATTTCACTTCAGTGTCACAGCAGTCATTTATTACAAATGTCTTCAATGTAATCTTATTTCACAGATTCATAATATTGAAAAGAGAAACCATCTGCTCCAAGATTTATCTTCTTTCTTTGTCATGGTATCAAAGCATAGGCTACGTAAAACTCCTTAAGAGCAACACAGAGAAGAACTGTCAGGTCGCGTAAGGCTCCACATAGAGAAGCAAATGTCATCAATGTTTGTGGACAAGAGGCCGAGGAGAAAATACGAAAGAAACTTGAATGTCACACATGTGAAGAAAAATTACATCAGTTTCACACTTGTCAAGAAAGAAAAATGCATCACTTTCTCACCCCAACAAATAAGAAAGTGCGCAAAAGTGTAAAAAACTTACCAAACTGTGAAATTTTTAAGGTCGACGCACCCTGGGAGTTGAAAGAGTGCAAAAAATTGCACATAGAACCTATGTCGTGCAAAAGACAAAGCCACCAAATTTTCAAAAAGGAGGATTACTTTTTTTAAAAGTGATGGCGAGGTCAGCGTCAAGGTCCTCTCCGAACCACGAAGCACAAATTTTATTACTAGCTACAAGTATTAGGAGCACGAAGCACTAAATCCGAAAAATCATTTGGCAGCACCAATGTTTGGAGGACGAAGTTTGAAAGGTCCAAAGGTACATACACATGTATAAATTCAATAAGTCGCTGTTTAATAAGCTGTTTTTTAAAAAGGGGCTTCTATCATGTTTATTTAGGTGCCTACATATTAAAACAACCAAGGCTTTGTTTTAAATTTTTTTTAATAACCTTATGATATGCCTTTATGAAATATGATATGCCCTCGTTGTTAAATTTCCATAAGGAAATATATATTTTATTAATCAAATAATGTTAGAAATAAATACGTGAGGTGTTCTCTCAAGATAGGGAAACTATCTTGGACACACAATCTGTTGGTTGGGAGAATATCTCCACCACACACAAAACTAGGAAACAAAATAGGAACAGACTCCTCTAGTTAGAAAGAATCACAACTGAGACAAGTTGGAATTACATATGCCAACACACCCCCTTAATGAGTACTTGTCTCGATATCAATGTGCAAAGTCTAGTTGTGGTCAAACATAACAAAAGAATATATTGACGTCCATATAAAGGAGCAGCTATCCACCAGAATGCATGGGTTACAATTGTTGCAACCATTCTTGTTGCAACATAACAGAAGAATATGTTGACCTCCAGTCTTGTAGGATGTCCTTCACATACATGGTTATGTCAACCAATATAACTAGATAAATGTACATGTACCTATAAATCCCTCTCCAATATCATCACCATGGGTTTTATCGAATTACTCGTAACCATGCTTTGGGTTTTATCAAATCACCCTCAACCATGCCACCAAGGGATCTCAGCCACCACGGCTCAACTCAACCACCAAGGCTCAACACAACCATGAAGGCTCAACTTAGCCATGAAGGCTCTCCAGCCACTCTAGGGCACAAATCTACCACTAAGGCACTCCAGCCACTCTGGGCCACAAACCTGCCACTAGGGCACTCCAGCCACTCTGGGCTACAAACTTGCCACTAGGGCACTCCTGCCAATAAGGCTCACCAAATACCCGACTCAATGAGGCCGAGGGTTTTCTCGGCTAACCCTAAACCATCCCAACAATAATCTCTATCCCACTTCACTCTTACATGTGGTTTATGGCTTACCACAAACTGACACTTCAAATACAAAGTGGGTTTTAGATTACCACAAACTGTATGGGGGTATACGTACCTTGTTAAGCTTACATTACACACTTCAACTCTTGGAGTTACCAGGTACATATATTACAAAGACCACTACAAAGCATCCTAGACTTGCTTATTAATCAATGTATGTGAAACATAATACATCATGAGTCTATTCCACAAACCCACACTAATTTACACAAACTCGATTATCCATAAACCTCCATTATGTGACGTTTCCATTTTCAGTGTCATGTCTTCATTATATCTTACATCTCTTGAAAACACAACGCCAATAAATTCAAAAAGGAATAGATACATTTTTTAGGAAGTATATGAGAAGTTATTTTCAGGCATAGTACAACAAAGAGAAATTCTCCATGATTTTGAGGATCCTTTGAAAAACCTATTGGAACCTTTAACAAAACTAATTTCTGTGTTGGTTATGGATTATGAAGGCTCCAGCCAGAATTTTGAGTTTCCATTTTTTTTTTTTTTTTTTTTTTTTTCTATTTGGAGAAATGGAATGCAAACTTCAAATTAGTAGTCATATGCATGACTGGTTGCATTGGAAATTTGTTATTACCTGATATTATATTCATTTCATCAGATTAGAGTGAGTAGGGGTGTGCAAATAAACTCAGTGATCTGAGCATCTTTTTCAAGCATTCTTTTCAGTTTCAGTTTCAATTTGCAATACGGTTTTCAGTTCAATGTATATTTCTTATTTCAGTGTGCATAATGGTTTTGGTTTCAGTTTAAAAGTTTCAGTGACAGAGCTGTTATGACAGAACATGTTGCAGATTTGGGATTAGCCCAATGGATTAAGCTACTAGTATACAATGTTCTTAGCATCTCACAAGGAGAATGACATCCCCAGCTGGAGCCACTGTTAGGGTCTTATAATTTTTATAGGATCGTTTGATTATAGCTAATCATTACTATGTTTGAGATGTTGTAAATAATATTTCATCTTGCAAATTATTTCCCAATAAACATCAAGTATTAGGGTTTAAGGATATTTTTGGATGAAAATGTTTGGATCATATCAGACTGCATGCGTTTTCATCAGAAAGTGCTTAGAAATAGCTTTCCAACGGTATATCCTGCGCTCAAATGTGATTCCTGGATTGAAAGATAGGCCAAAACGAAGTTGAACTTCAAAAGTAGATAAAGGCTTGAGAACTATTTCCACTACATTTTCAAATTATATTTGCATCCATCCTTTGTGAAAAATATTTTCCCCATTATGAATATTCCATATGATTTTTAACTCTAGCCGGGACGCACATAATCACCGCCTCATAGATTTATTCCATTATCCCTTCATTTTACTGGGGTTCTCGGAAAAATCCAATGCAGGAAAACAGGTGCAACAACTGAGGGTTTGTATTATTAAGCATTAGTTTTCTTAATACAATTTGTTGGATGCCCAACTAGCTATCCAGTACAGAGAGAAACTAGGCAAAAAAAATAGTGAGATGATCTCACCCTGTCACTGGAAAAACCGACACTAATCTGCATTGGAGATGAGCCTCTCCATTGCCTTTGCGCAGTTCTATGCCACTCCCATGTAGTCATTGTGTCACTGCAATTGGGACTACGTTGCACCTCCTTCTGATCCTCTGCTGGCTGGAAACTTCATCTCTCTGGCCTCCCGGTCTCACACCTCGGCTCTAGCACTAATTCATGACTATTCCTCACTAGAATTTCAATCTCCCTCTGAAGCTCTGCATGGCCCTACATCAACCTCTCTAGACATCTTTCTGTCCTCTCTGCCTTGTAGTCTCTGGACCAAGAAAAATTCCCTCCATAAACTATTTTTGCCCCTTACTACAAGAAATCTCCTCGCTCGATTCTATAGAAACGACTGCGCTACCCTCTCTGAGAAATTAGATCTCTTGATATCTCTTTGATGTATGTTCCAAATGCCCATCGAAGTCCTTCTTATAATCCTACAATTGAATAATCAACGGCCCACATTAGATTCTAATCAATGGCTCAAATCATTTGAGCTCGATCTTTGTCTTCTTTTAGAAGTTTCACCCTCAGTTTAATTAGTACCCTTTAATTATTTTAATTTCTTAAGTTTATACTCAGGCCTCCATTAAAAATAATTAATTATTTTAATAAAACTATCTCCATGTGGAATTTCCGAAAACAATTTATGGGTATTCTAGAATATATGTGTCCTAGCCTCCCTGCAAATTTTGTGGCTTAGATCACATTCGATGATACCAGAAATCAACACTACCTCTTAGCGAGGAATGTGCTCTAGTAATGAAACATGCTAAATTATCACCCTTCTCTGTAACATCTCCCTTTGCGTTGTTGATGTCTAACATCATCAGGGCTCTGATACCATGTTATAATTTCCTGAACCCAACACCCAGTATTCAGCTCACAACAATTATTAACTGAACGGATATACAACCATATCCCTAGGAATCAAAATTACTCAATTTGAATCACATACACACAATTTATTTTTTTCCTAACCAACAATTCTTCATTAATAAACTAATAACAAAGCTTACTTAGGCTCCCATCCTCAAATAATGGCTCAAATGAGAAAATATAATCACTAGACTCACTACACTATCTTGGACCCAACACATGCTCACTAAGAAGCCTCTCTCAATATTGTGATGTTGTTGGGTCTTAGCATCAATACTTAGGCTTAATTTATAACTTTCATAAGCTAAGATTGACAGTCAAAATTAGCTGGTCAAGTTAACTGAAGATAAGTGGCTTTACTTCAGTTAACTATCCTATCTTTAGTGTTCTCTACTTTAACTGAAGTATGAGTCATAAATTTAGCTTGATTTACATGCACATCTCATGCATGTCACATGGAATGCAATGCAAACTTCAAATTAGTAGTCATATGCATGACTGGTTGCATTGGAAATTTGTTATTACCTGATATTATATTCATTTCATCATATTAGAGTGAGTAGGGGTGTGCAAATAAACTCAGTGATCTGAGCATCTTTTTCAAGCATTCTTTTCAGTTTCAGTTTCAATTTGCAATACGGTTTTCAGTTCAATGTATATTTCTTATTTCAGTGTGCATAATGGTTTTGGTTTCAGTTTAAAAGTTTCAGTGACAGAGCTGTTATGACAGAACATGTTGCAGATTTGGGATTAGCCCAATGGATTAAGCTACTAGTATACAATGTTCTTAGCATCTCACAAGGAGAATGACATCCCCAGCTGGAGCCACTGTTAGGGTCTTATAATTTTTATAGGATCGTTTGATTATAGCTAATCATTACTATGTTTGAGATGTTGTAAATAATATTTCATCTTGCAAATTATTTCCCAATAAACATCAAGTATTAGGGTTTAAGGATATTTTTGGATGAAAATGTTTGGATCATATCAGACTGCATGCGTTTTCATCAGAAAGTTCTTAGAAATAGCTTTCCAATGGTATATCCTGCGCTCAAATGTGATTCCTGGATTGAAAGATAGGCCAAAACGAAGTTGAACTTCAAAAGTAGATAAAGGCTTGAGAACTATTTCCACTACATTTTCAAATTATATTTGCATCCATCCTTTGTGAAAAATATTTTCCCCATTATGAATATTCCATATGATTTTTAACTCTAGCCGGGACGCACATAATCACCGCCTCATAGATTTATTCCATTATCCCTTCATTTTACTGGGGTTCTCGGAAAAATCCAATGCAGGAAAACAGGTGCAACAACTGAGGGTTTGTATTATTAAGCATTAGTTTTCTTAATACAATTTGTTGGATGCCCAACTAGCTATCCAGTACAGAGAGAAACTAGGCAAAAAAAATAGTGAGATGATCTCACCCTGTCACTGGAAAAACCGACACTAATCTGCATTGGAGATGAGCCTCTCCATTGCCTTTGCGCAGTTCTATGCCACTCCCCTGTAGTCATTGTGTCACTGCAATTGGGACTACGTTGCACCTCCTTCTGATCCTCTGTTGGCTGGAAACTTCATCTCTCTGGCCTCCCGGTCTCACACCTCGGCTCTAGCACTAATTCATGACTATTCCTCACTAGAATTTCAATCTCCCTCTGAAGCTCTGCATGGCCCTACATCAACCTCTCTAGACATCTTTCTGTCCTCTCTGCCTTGTAGTCTCTGGACCAAGAAAAATTCCCTCCATAAACTATTTTTGCCCCTTACTACAAGAAATCTCCTCGCTCGATTCTATAGAAACGACTGCGCTACCCTCTCTGAGAAATTAGATCTCTTGATATCTCTTTGATGTATGTTCCAAATGCCCATCGAAGTCCTTCTTATAATCCTACAATTGAATAATCAACGGCCCACATTAGATTCTAATCAATGGCTCAAATCATTTGAGCTCGATCTTTGTCTTCTTTTAGAAGTTTCACCCTCAGTTTAATTAGTACCCTTTAATTATTTTAATTTCTTAAGTTTATACTCAGGCCTCCATTAAAAATAATTAATTATTTTAATAAAACTATCTCCATGTGGAATTTCCGAAAACAATTTATGGGTATTCTAGAATATATGTGTCCTAGCCTCCCTGCAAATTTTGTGGCTTAGATCACATTCGATGATACCAGAAATCAACACTACCTCTTAGCGAGGAATGTGCTCTAGTAATGAAACATGCTAAATTATCACCCTTCTCTGTAACATCTCCCTTTGCGTTGTTGATGTCTAACATCATCAGGGCTCTGATACCATGTTATAATTTCCTGAACCCAACACCCAGTATTCAGCTCACAACAATTATTAACTGAACGGATATACAACCATATCCCTAGGAATCAAAATTACTCAATTTGAATCACATACACACAATTTATTTTTTTCCTAACCAACAATTCTTCATTAATAAACTAATAACAAAGCTTACTTAGGCTCCCATCCTCAAATAATGGCTCAAATGAGAAAATATAATCACTAGACTCACTACACTATCTTGGACCCAACACATGCTCACTAAGAAGCCTCTCTCAATATTGTGATGTTGTTGGGTCTTAGCATCAATACTTAGTCTTAATTTATAACTTTCATAAGCTAAGATTGACAGTCAAAATTAGCTGGTCAAGTTAACTGAAGATAAGTGGCTTTACTTCAGTTAACTATCCTATCTTTAGTGTTCTCTACTTTAACTGAAGTATGAGTCATAAATTTAGCTTGATTTACATGCACATCTCATGCATGTCACATGCATCACATTAGCATGTGTGCAACTCACTTGCACACTTGGCATGTCGCATGCAAGCTCTTAAAGAAGAAAATCAAGGTCCTATTCAAGACACAATACTAGAAGTTCCTTTCAAGCTACAAAACTCAATAGAGCAATAGTTTTAGGTACACAATTCCATGAAATAACCCCTATTGGATAGGTTGAAAGGCATAGTTTAGTTCCTTAATGAATAGTTTTCAAAGTGTAACCACATTATCAATTTATAAGTTACACTAACAAATAGGACCAAATGATTTCTCATCATCCTCAAAGTATTTTGTTTTTATTTTATACACCATCTCTATGTGACATTACAATAGCTTCTTGGGTTTCATATCTTAGATCTATGATCGACATTTTTCTATAAGACATGGCTATAGCTTTAATCATGGGTTTGATATTCGCTATGTGCCATCAACACTATAAATTATCACTAATATAATAGATCTGTTGGAATAGCTTTACAATATTGGCCAATAGATGAATGTGTAACAATTTTTTATTTTATCTTAAACAAGATAGATTTTGTTCTTGTTTTATATAGATCATTACATGAGTTATGGTGCAGTTGTTGCCACAATGCATTTCATTGTGCTTATACTACTTGCACATTTCATTGTTCCATGTTAGCTTGCATCCTAAATCCTCATCTTTGCTGAATAAAAATTAGCTATGCAAATGTTAAGCTTCAGGACCAGGTTCATAAATTTATAGGAATTTTACTTAGAATAAAAAATTGCTTATGCAATTATTAATTAACTTTGATTCTACTCTCTTTATTGGTCATTTCATATATATAAATATATCCTCAACTTTGTTGAATAAAAATGATCTATGCAAATGTTGAGCTATAGGAACAAGATCATATATTTATAGGAATTTTAGTTTTGAGTAAAAAAGTGCTTATGGAATTCTTAATTAAATTTGAGTCCATTCTTTTTATTTATCATTTCTCATGTGTGTGAGGTAGAAATTAGAAGAATAAAAATTTGGTTCAGGCTCACTCACGTCACACATAATCGCTACAATTACAACTTTTAGGTGAGGCCACATGATACATGACTCACTAGCTCAAGAGGGTGTATTTGGACCTTGGGTCACATATGTTACATAATACTTCATAAAATGACCATACCAATTGACTTTCCCCGAGTGCTTCTCTTGTAATATACTTAATAATTAACTTTTTATTATAATGTGCCTTTAATGTAGTTATTTTGGGTATTTGGACCTTAGATCACATATTTTACATAATACTTTAAAACATGACCATAGCCAATTGACTTGACCGGAAGGATTCTCTTATAATATGCTTAATAATAAACTTTTATTATTAAGTGTCCTTAATGCAATTATGTGGTTATATCTGATTTTTGTTATTCATTTATGTTTTCTTTTATAACATTTATATTTTCTTTTATAATTTTATAATTTTTTGAAAATGAGCTTTATAACCTAGTATGGAGAAGATGTTGTATTATTATTAAAACGAAGTGTGTGTTATATCAAACTCATAATAACAATAATAAGACATTATAGAAAAAGTAATAAAAATAATAAATCAATTTAATTCAATTTATTATATAGTAATATTTTTTTTAAATAAAATTAACAAATCTATAATATACTTAACATATTAAAGTAAAGTTAAATAATAATGATTCATATTCTTTCTCTCTCTAATTTTTTTACTACAGTGGAATTTGTAGTTGGGAAGGCCTAATGTGACCCCACTCGAGATCATCAAGCTTGGTTGTTGCCTCTATAACCACTAGAGAACTGGCCAGACCCATATTGAGCTAGAGAGAGATTCAAATAATATTATTAGGAAATAACATATATCTATATTCATTTTGGATCTACCAAATTTTGAGAGGAATCAAATATTTTGAAGTGCAAACTATTTTCTTAAATTTTACACTAAAAATAAGTTTACATATTATACTTGATAAATATTTAATTAAAATGAATATATATTAATAAATTTAATAATAATTTTTTTATTATAATTTTTTTATTTTTTCAATAAATTTTTACTTTTAATATTTTTCTAATTCAAAAATATTTTTTAAATATTATAATATTTTTTGAGTATTTTAAATAATATAAAAAAAAAATCACATATTATATTTTAGTCATCCATCTTATATTTTTATTTCTTTATTAAATTTAATTCTTTAGATTCTAATGTTGCCTTACCAACGGTTATATGCATGTATACCATAGTAGGGAGGTGGCTATAACGAGACTACAAGGTCTCCATCATATGCATGATAGATTATTTCTTTATTAAATTTAATTCTTTAGATTCTAATGTTGCCTTACCAACGGTTATATGCATGTATACCATAGTAGGGAGGTGGCTATAACGAGACTACAAGGTCTCCATCATATGCATGATAGACTATACTATGAGAGGTTGTTGTAACAAGAGTACAATGTGTGGGCCTGAATTCAAAAATATCTAGTATAATGATTCCTAATTTAAGCTCAATTTTTGTCATGTTTTCCACCTTCATCATTGTGAAAAAGAAAATTATTATTGTTTTTTAAATTATCAATTTAAAATAAAATTATAATTAAGAAATATTATTGATTTTTAAATTAATTAATTTTAAATAAGAATAAAATTTATTATGAAATCATTGTTATTTATTATAATGAATATTCTTAATATTAAATATAGCATAGGGAAAGCTTACGAAAATTATTAATTTCAAATAAAATAAGATTTAAATAAAAATAAAAATATAAGATTGGTTAAGTTTGAATCCTGAATCAACCTTCAACAAATTTTGAACTCCATTTTATTGGATGTAGTTTTTCTTATGATTATTTATATACTATTATTTATATAGCATCTTATAGCATAATAATCATTCTAACTAATATTTGGGAATTGAAGAAAAAAATAGTTAAGAAAGCTAGATAATGGATGATTAAAATTGAAGCCCTAAGGGATAGCTTAATTGACTGATTTCTTGTTGCTAAGTACCTCTCTTATTGGAATGTCACGGGGTGAAATATTATCAACGCCCTTGGGGTTAGGCCTTGTTAGTTTGCTTGACGGGTAGATTCCTTTGCATTGATGTACCTAGATTTTCAAGTGGACGAAGCGGCCACTCAATGTCCATGAACAACATTAAAAAAAAATAGATGGCCAAAATAGAATGAGGATAAAAAATTAAAAAGAAACTAATCTCTGACCCTTAGAGAGTATGTTTTTTTTCCTTTTGGTAAGCTAAATATTTTCTATTGATAATTTAGGAAAATGCAATTCTAGAGAGTCATTTAATTCCCTAGTTTTCTACTATGAAAACCAAACTAGTGGCAATGCATTAAGTCCTTGGCCATGAGATGTTTGAAATCAAAGTTTAAACAAAATATGACATATTATTTTTTCTCAAAACTAAAACTTTCTATGAAGCTACTAGGAGAAATAAGAAATCTAGTAAATCATGGAATTGTGTAGCTTATGAGGATTCAAAAGGGTCCATCTCAATTGTTTCTATAGCTTGATTTTTGAAGTTTGTTATACCAAGTGGATGAGCCAATTGAGCTTTAATGTTATCCAATGCTTAATCTAGGTCCTTCATTTGTAGATTAAACTCACTTCACATGAGCAAGATTCCATGTTTGGAATCATTGTTGTTTGTACACACTTTTCCAAGCAACTTTTTCATCTACCAATATAAAGCTATTGTTCATGTACTAATTTTTTCTTCCTCAAGTGTGTCCTTTAGCTAGAATCCAAGCGGTCACCTTTGTTGCAATGTTGAAATCTAAAAGACACCCTTTTTCTCCCAGCACTTCCTCTTCAATTGCTTGGATTTCAAGTTGTATCTAGATAGGATTTTATTCACGGAACTGATACGCTAAGATTTTTTTCCCTAAATTGGGTGTACAAACCACCCTAGGCTTCATAATATGCCGAATTTTGTGAGCTCTTTTATTTGTCATTGTTAAGAAAAGTGGCAAATGCAAAGGTTGGAATGGGATTACGTTGGAGGGAGAAGGGAAATAAACACCGAGGGGATTGAGAAGAGATGGGTGAGGAGAAAGCTAGTACTAGAGCTATGCCAAATGCAAACAATATTGTTCTTTGTGATCTATGAGAGGAGGGAAGAACAACCAATTTTGAGAAAAAAACTAACTGAATGGTTTTGGAGAATTAGAAGGGGAGAAAACAACAAATGAAACAAGTAGAAGATTTAGAACTTGGTGAATGATTAAGAGAGAAATCCTTCCCAAATGATAGTAGAAAGTGTTGATAATAACTTCCCATTAATAATACAATGAAAAACAAACAAACAATAACCATGAAACAAACACATATATCCCTCCCACTTGGCCTTATAAAAGAACCCTTCAAGCGCACACATATATAATTTTAAAAAATTTCAAACCTATACTCATATACCATAAATACATATAATTTTCATTTTGAATATATGATCTAAATAATTATATTTATAAATAAAATTTAAAATAATTTATACTTTAATCTTAATACTTAAAATTTTATTATAATAGTTAAATATAATAAAAAATAAAATTAGCATGACTTGAAAACATGTTGACTGACTAAATAAGATTAGCACGACTAGATATATAGCATAAATTACAATGAAAAGTTTATTATCAAATGTATATATAACTATTATTTAATTATAATAAGAAGTTATTAATAAGTATAGTTGCAGTGTAAGCCATTCGCAGGGCCAGTGAAGTGTCAACAATAGTAAAGTTTGTTATTAAGTATATTACAGTAAAAATAGTAAATAAATATAGAAGATACAAAGACCATTAATAATTTTACAACATTGTTTAATTCGCAAAAATATATAATCACATAGCTTAACATTTGTGTAAATCATTTTCATCAAAGCTGAGCATTCTAGGATGCAAGGTAACGAGTGATGCAGAATGGAAACAACTGCCGATATAGACCAACACGATTGCGAGTACAGTGGAATGCACTGTGATCGCAGTAGCATACTGGTAAAGACTATCCATTATATAGAGCAGCTTTAAAGCCTTAAATGTAAGTTGTCATTTACCTTCTCTTAAAAGATATGTCATGGTTTATGAGTATGAGAATTGTAAATGAAATTTTGAGATATTTTTAGTGGAATTATGGTTTATGAGTATGAGCATTGCATATGAAATTTTGAGATATTTTTAGTGGAATTATGAGTGTAAAGTATTTTATTTGACAATTCACCTTTAAGATAAATATGTATAATAATTAAATTTTATAAAATACACAGAAACCATCTAGTTCAATCAGTTATAAAATAAAAACTGTTAACCACCGAATTTGTAAAGATAATCAAACAAATCTATTCTATTATATTAGCCCATACCCATCTTTTTGTTCCAGTATCAAGGTTACCAATATTTGATACCTAGCTAATATCAACTCATGGTTGAGCAGAGCCATGTCTTACAGAAAAAGACGTAAATCATATATCTAAGACAGGGCACCGAAGAATCTGTTGAAATATCAGAGGTAGATCTGGTATAAAAGAGAAGAAAACCCTTGATGAATATGCTAAATCATTTGATCCGATTGTTATTGTAACTCATATTTTGAGAATATGATTAGTGTGCAATCTGGTAATCAATTACAATTAAACACGCTCTTTAATTCATCGAAGACGAGCCATTTGGTGGAGTTGTATAGCTTGGATTCCTGTTCTCTCCTTTACCATGTCCCTGCAATAGTTTGACCAGAGCATTTTTTCCTTTACCATGTCCCTGCATTAGTTTGAATAGAGCATTTTTTGAAGCAGGATTGGAGGCTGATGATAGTGGAATGTATAAGCGTTTTGAATCCGAGTGATGTATAAACAAAGCAAAGGAAGTGAGTGGAAATAATTGAAATTGGAGATACAGTATATAGAAATATATTTAAAATAATATAATCTAATCATGATCGTGGTTTCAAATTCCAAACTTGATTTTAAATTCAAAATATGAATATAGATGTAAACATATTCTCTTAACAAAATCCCAAACCAACTCTGAGCTCAACCCATTACATTAAATAAAATATTATCTCCAACCGTGAGAAATGCAGAGCTGAAGCGGTGACCCAATGATGCAATCTTTCCCTCCAATCGAAATGCTACGCAGAAAGGGAGGTCTACCTTAAGGAACCGCGCCAGCAGGTGGCCCTCCGGGAAAACGCCATAGACCGAAAACCGGACGATTTTAAACCTAGAGGCGCGATTAACTTCTCAACGTGGCTGCAACTTAACCTGAGCAATGTTATTTTGTGAGCGATCATGATTGATTTCGACAATACCTAGCTGTTGGAATTGCCAAAAAGTTGAACGTTGAGACTCAAGTCAAGTTATTATGGTTTTTTTATTTATATTTAGTTTTTGAGAAAATAGTTTGGGTGAAAATCATATAAAGAATTATTTGTCTATGTGTTTAGAATCAGTTAAAATAAGTTAAGATGAAAAATCAGATCATGACAGCCGATTAAATAGAGATTCAACCCATTTCAATGATTAAATTGAAACAACTACATTCGACTAAATCAGAAATTATGTAAAAGAATTATCTATATAATAATACCATTAATATAATGATTCTATAAAATAAAATAAAATAAAATAATATATATATATATATATATATATATATATCTATATATATATATATATATATATATATGTTAATATTTTAATATACAAATTAAAATAGACTAGGATTGAAAGAAAGCTAAAAACTAACAACCAAATAAAAAAAATTATAGAAAAAGACTAATAATAAGGTATGACTAAAGAATGGTAAAATATTAAAATTAAAAGTAAAAGTAATAAGGCTTAAATAATTTAATCCAAAAAAATTTAAAAATATATATATATATATCAAATTCCCTTTAAGAGTAAAAAGTAAGGAAAGAAAAAACAAAATAAAATTATAAGAAAAGACTAATAATAAGGTATGACTAAAGAATGGTAAAATATTAAAATTAAAAACTAAAAGTAATAAGGCTTAAATAATTTAATCTAAAATTTGATATATATAGATATATATCAAATTCCCTTTCAAACAAAAAAAAAACAAAAACAAAACAAAAAACAAAATTACATAAAATGAAAGGACCAAAGAGACAAACTAAAGGAAAGGGGACCACGTATAAGCCACTGCGGCAGAAATCTAAAAAATAGAATATTAAACTACTGAATCAAACTACCAAACTTAGAAAACTGAACTAACCGTTGCAAACTTCATGGCGCCGGAGATTATGTAACCGTTGGATACTTCGCGGTCCAAGCAATTATGTAAGGGACTAAAGATGGTTTCAAAGTAAACTTCTCTTCTTCCAAATGTCCAAATCAAATATTTTCGAAACAAATGAGTCGACGTTGACGTAATAAAGTATACCATTCATTATTGTCAATCTTTTGGGCTTCCAATCATAACTGCCGACATGTCGAGCAGCACAAGGTTTGTTAGACACATTATTTCCCTAGTCCTCTCATAGCACGGAAAAATGTCGTCGTCATTCTTGCAACTATTTGTGGGCAGGATCCCAATCCCTGATTGTAAAAATATTCGGGAACAACAATTGTTACCTTAACCATAACTATAACTGATACATAAAGATTTAAAAATGGAACAAAACTCAGCCATATCCTTCAACTTTTTAAGTACATATAATTGTTTGAAGAAAAACTATGGGTACGTTAAGGCCTGGGTGAGCCGTCTTGGTTAATCTCGAGGTGCCCCACAGATCCAACGGTAAGATGGCCGCCACCATTGTCGAGGGTATTTAAATATTTTAAGTTTCAGATTTTTTGTTGGAATCCTGCAAAACTCTTTTTCTTTATTTTGAAATCTTGATATTTGGGTTAAAATTGATTTTTGATTAACACTACAAAAGAGTTCTGGAGCCCTCGGATCGTAAAAAGTTAACATTATTTAAGAGCAGGTTAAGATTTCCCCAAGATGAAAGAAAACAACTTCCAGTTGCAACGGGGTAGAAGTTGTTACTACATTTCCATAATTGTGGTTGTGGCACATTTCTTCAGCGGGATTAGCAGATGCACTACCTTCCGTATTGAATCAATTATCATAGAGCAGAGTAGAGACTCAAACACTTTCCTTCATTCGCTGATTGATCAGATATTTATACAACATATGGGGCGGTGGCTTGTTCAGGAAGCTTGTTCATTTGTCAAAGATCTCTAAAACCTGTATTTAAAGCTCTGTTGAATTCTAAATGTGGGTAGTTGGAATTAGCTCCTTCCAACACTCCCCCTTAATTCCAACTATATAACAAACATACTCTTAATTGATAGTCTAAGTCTCAGCTAGGTTTACAACATAATTTGGATTTTCAACAATGCACAACATACTTCTACACATTTCAAATTTAGCCTTTCCAAGAGGCTTGGTGAATATGTCAGCCACATTTTCATTTGTATTACAATATGATAAGTCAATTTCTTTTGATTGCAATTTTTCTCTTACAAAATGATGTTGTGTGTCAATGTGTTTTGTCCTTGCATGATACATAGGATTGTTTGCCAATTTGCTAGTGCTTTGATTGTCACATCTGATTACAGTAGGTGCTTATTGTGTTTCTCCAACAACTTCAAGTATCCTCCTAAGCCATATTGCTTCACAGGTAGCACTGCATAATGCTTTATACTCAGCTTCAGTGGATGATAATGAAACAATTGGTTGTTTCTTACTGCTCCATGGTATTGGTCCTGAATCAATATTGAACACATATCCAGTAGTAGATTTTCTATCATATAGATTTCCAGCCCAGTCAGAATCAAAATAACCTGCCAATTCAACATCAAATTCATCAGTATACATAATACCAAAATTAAGTGTTCCTTTCAAATATCGAATGACTTTCTTTGTTGTTTTCCAGTGGCTTTCACAAGGCTTGGCCATGAACTGACTAAGTATGCTGACAAAATATGTTATATCTAGCCTGGTAGTGGTGAGATAGTTCAGACTTCCTACCAGTTGACAGTACATAGTTCCATTCACCTCTTTGGTTCCATCATCACTGCACAATTTGACATTTTGTTCTAAAGTAGTAGATGTTGCCTTGCATTCAATCATATTGAATCTTTTAAGGATTTCCCTTATATATTTGCTTTGTGTGATTAGTGTCTTACCAGGTTCCCTCCAAACTTCAAGACTTAAACGATAATGCAATTCACCAAGATCCTTCATCTCAAATACATGTGACAACTGATTTTTAATTTATTCAATCAACTTGCATGCATTTCCTGTTATGATAAGATCATCAACATATACAGATATTAAAGCAACATTATTGCCTTCATCTTCCTTGATGTACAAGTTAGGATCATTTTTTTGCTTCTCATAAAAGAAAGAATCAATTTTCACATACCATGATCTTGATGCTTGTTTCAAGCCATATAAAGCTTTCTTTAACCTGCAAACCAGATGCTCCTATCCCTGTTTTACAAACCATTCAAGCTGAACTAAATAAACTTCTTCTCTTAACTCACCATTCAAAAATGCAGATTTGACATCTAACTGATGTATTTTCCAATTATATTTTGTAGCGAATGCAATCATGATTCTAATTGTGTTCAACTTAGCTACAGGTGCAAAAGTATCTTCATAATCAATTCCCTCCTTTTGTGAATATCCTTTTACAACCAATCTAGCTTTATGTTTATCAATACTTCCATCAGCATTAAATTTAGATTTATAAAGCCATTTGCATCCTATGGGAACTTTGTTTTTAGGCAATTTTGTTAATTCCCATGTGTCATTCTTCATTATAGAGTTATATTCTTCATTCATTGCATCTCTCCATTCTTCATATTCTTTAGCTTCTTCATAGCTTGAAGGTTCTACAACATTCATAACAAGAGACATTAATGCATAATCTTTATACCTTACAGGTACCTGACTTTGACGTGATGACCTTCTTGGAGTTTTACTACTTTCATCTTTCTTTCGGCTTTGCAGAGTCTCCTCTCCTCTCTTTGGAGTGTTATGACTACTTGATGCTACTTGCTCTTGAACTTGTACCTGTTCATGTGCTTGTTCCTGTTCTTGTTCACTTAATTTGACATAATCATCAATATCATGCCATACACTAGTATTATTTATTTTATCATCTTTATTTTCATTCTCATGAAACACCACATCCCTACTTGCAAGCAGTCTATGAGTACTAGGATCAAACAACTTGTATGCTTTCTGATTATCACAATAACCAATAAATATGCACTTAATTGACTTTGCATCAAGTTTTCTTCTTTCATCTTTTGGAATATGAGCAAATGCCTTGCAACCAAAAACTCTTAAATGACTCACTTTTGGTTTGTACTCATAAAATGCTTCAAAAGGTGTTTTAAGCTCTAAACTTTTGGTTGGACTCCTATTTTTCAAATAAACAGCAGTATTAATGGCTTCAACCCAAAAAACATTAGAGATATTTTTACCTTGAAGCATACTACATGCACATCCAACTAGTGTTTTGTTTTTCCTCTCAGCAACTCCATTTTGCTAAGTTGTATGTGGCACTGTAAATTGTTGCAGAATCCCATTGCTTTTACAATATTAATTAAATTATCTTGATTTGAATTCTCCCCCCTAATCAGATCTCAAAATTTTGATGTAATTACCAGTTTGTTTTTCCACCATACTCTTAAATTCTTTAAAGTACTCAAAACATCACTCTTCTTTCTTATGAAATAAACCCATGTATACCTAGATCTATCATCCACAAAAAGAAGAAAATGCCATGCTCCACCAATAGATCTAGTTTGCATAGGTCCACATGCATCAGTATGAATTAATTCAAGTATTTCCCTTTGCCTTTTTTCTTTATGTATAGGAAATTCCTCCCTATGTTGCTTTCCAAGTACACATGCTTCACATTCAACATGATCATTCTTCAACAGGAAGACCTTCAACCATTGTGTTCTTTTGAAGTAGCATTAAATCTTTGTGATCTAGATGTCCATACCTTTGATGCCATAATTCTACTGTTGATATTGTTGTAGATGCCAATGCTTTATGACTTTTCCTGGTCACATCGAACTTATACAAGCCTCCAACTCTGGTCCCTGTGGAAATAACCTTGTACTGATCTTGAATGTCTTTTACTACACACTGTGATTTAACAAATTCCACCTTCAAATCTTGGTCAGTAATAGTAGAAACAAAAATTAAATTCTTTTTGATATCAGGAACATACACCACATTATGGATATGTTTCTCTTGTCCATTAAGCAAATTCACACCTATTACTCCATAACCTTGAACTTTAAGTGATCTGTTATCTCCTAGACAAGCATATGTTCCATCAATATTTTCATAATATTCATCAAACCACTCCTTATTACAAGACATATGGAGTGATGCACTAGAATCAATGAACCAAGCATTCTTATCATCATTTTCCACAGACAATGCAGCATCCGAAACAAACAATTTAAGATTTTTAAGTCCATCATTGATTGAGGTATCCTTGTCCACAAAATTTCCATTATGCCTTTTGTTTATTTGCCTAGACTCATTATATTTCCTTTTATAACAATCTTTAGAATGATGCCCAGGTTTGCCACAATAATAACACTCATCATTTCTCTTATGGATTGGAAATTTAGACTGTGTCATACCTTTCTGTTTTTCTTGAAACTTTCCTCCTTTGTTCTTGTCCCATGGCTTGCCTTTGTATGGATATTTTCCCTTAGCCACCAATGCCAAATCTGAACTGCTAGAGCCCAAATTAAAGCTCTTCATCCTCTCCTCCTCTTGTAGAAGAATTCCTGTCAATTCATCAAATGTAGGGGGTTTCTATCTAGCTGCAAGACTTGAAATAAAAATTTGATAATCTTGCACTAAGCCATTTAATGTGATGGTGACTAAGTCAGTACTAGACACCTTTTCACCAATATCTCCTAACTTATCACTTAAATCTTTGACACGAGATATGAAATTGCTTATATTTTCATTTGCTTCCATTTTTAGAGATAAAAGCTTAGTCTTCAAAAACAAGATCCGATTTGTATTTGTTGTTTCATACAAACCCTTCAACGTATCCCATGTTTCTTTTGATGTCTTGCAATCTCTGATGTGAGGAATAATGTTGTCCTTTACGAACATACGCAGCAACACCTTTGCTTTTGTCTCCCTTCTCTCCCAATCTGGAATAGAACCAACAACAGTGGGTTTGGGCTCATCCCCACTCACAATGGACCACAAATTATTACCTTCTAAAATAGTCATTAACTTGAATTTCCAATTCACATAATTTTCTCCATCAATTTTGGTGGATTCGTTCAAATAAGTATCAAGCAACAAATTTGCCATGATGAAAAAAACTTTCTCCAATCACCAAAATGCCACCAAATCTAAATCCAAATGCACCAAATTTCACTAAATCTCAGAAAACTTTCACCACACATTAAATACCTTATCACTCTATTATAATCTTCTCATTAAAAATAAACACCCCCTTTTTAAATTTAGTCTCAACACTTGAAATAAAGAAAATGTTTTAAAACTTCTCCAACAAAATCTTTTAACTCAAATCACTTTTGCTTTTTTTTCGAATAGCAGAAAAACACTTCATTATCACACATTGCAAGCAGAGTGTTGGCCTCTGCATCACCCATGAAAATTCTCAAACCTCAAACCTTGCATTATACCTTTATGCGATTCAGACCATGGCAATGGCAGAAAAAATAGTCATCCGCTTCAGCGAATACAGCATCGCTCTTTCAACAGTGGCATCGTGATTCTTTTAACCAACGGTGGGACGCTCCATACTTCATTCAGCTTTTCACTCAGCAGCTTCTTTCTTTGATAAGCGGTGGCAGCGGATTCAGGTCTTTTCCTTTTTTTCTCAGATAAAAACAGCACAGGGTTTCCAGCAACGATGAAGGTCGGTTCCTCGCCAGTCCACACACAACCAGCACGCAGGTTGACCACGGCTCTGGCACACAGAGGCAAATTTCCCTCGCGCAACCCTCCAAGCGAGCAACAGCTCCACGGGGCTCTGGACAGGGGCGCGCCTTCCTCCTCACGGTTTACAAAGCGCAGCAGTGTCTCCAACAAGGCGTCGACCAATTACACAGGGCTTACACTACACGACTCGACTTACAGATAAACTCAGCTCACAGGAACAACAATAGCTCATGGTCCCCATGCCAGCGTTCTCCTCACGTTGTTCACACAACACTACTCTTACACAAGCAGACCTCACCAGGCGGACTGCAACAAACAAACTCAACACTCATCACAGCTCACCTAACTTGCACCTCTCACCACGCTTCCGCTGCGCGGCTTTGATACCATATCAGAGAGAAGAGCAGAGACTCAAACACTTAAACATTGAACACAGAAAACTTGCCTTCATTCGCTGATTGATCAGATATTTATACAACATAGAAAAGGTTATGGAGATTAATTGGGGCGGTGGCTTCTTCAGGAAGCTTGTTCATTTGTCAAAGATATCTAGAACCTGTATTTAAAGCTCTGTCGAATTCTAAATGTGGGTAGTTGGAATTAGCTCCTTCCAACACCAATTCTGATCATGTGATTCAACTCAGAATTTTGTAAATAGAGATTCTTCATGGTGACATCTCGAGGCTGCCTATCGTTGCCCACACTTCCAACGTCTATCTCCAGGCTGTCTATCTCTGATTTTCAAATGTGCATATATAACGGGTCCTCTTCTTCGGATAGCTATGACTTCCTTCCAACGTGACAAACCTTCCCTTTTGTGGCCCTACAAGTGTCTTTTGCTTACGCGGTGTCTTGACTTTGACCCACCAAACTAATATTAAGAAATCGTTGTTGTCTTTACACGGAAAAACTTCATTCTTAACTTTTCAGAAGGCATAACGCGTACCATCTACCAAGAAAACCAACCTATCATTCCTTAATGCTTGCAACAACGTTTGTTCTCTCGTAAAAGATAATTTATCTATCAAGATGAAAAATCAGATTAACTGATTAAATAGAGATTCAAATCATTTCAACTATTAAATGTAAACAATTATATTTCAACTGTTAAATGTAAACAATTATATTTGATTAGGTCAGAAATTGAGTAAAAGATTATTTATATAATAATGCTATTAGTAAAGTAAAATATATTTAAGATACTACTTTAATATATATAATATGTTTGACTTAGACTAAAAATAGAAAAAACTATTAACTAAATAAATAAAATAAGATAAAAAAATAATGATTAAATAAAATAAAAAGAAATATATTTAAGTTAATATTTTAATATACAAATTAAAATAGACTAGCATTAAAAGAAAATTAAAAACAAATAAGACTTAAATAATTTAATCCAAGAAAAATATGCAATAAATAAATATTAAAATTAAAGTAAAATTTAATAAAATAAAAACACAATTAAATTAAATTAAAATAAATAAATAAATAAATATTAAAATTAAAGTAAAATTTAATAAAATAAAAACAGAATTAAATCAAAATAAAAGGACCAAAGAGACCCAAACTAACGGAAAGGAGACCACGTATAAGCCATTAGGGCAGAAATCTATAAAATATAATATTAAAACTACTCAATCAAACTAGCAAAGTTAGAAAACTGAACTAAGCGTTGGAAACTTCATGGCGCAAGAGATTATGTAGCCGTTGGAAACTTCACGGCCCAAGAAACTATGTAATCCCAAGAAACTATGTAATGGACTAAAAATAATCACAAAGCGAAATTCTATTCCAAATGTCCAAATCAAATTCTTTCTAAACAAATGAGTGGACGTTGACGTAATAAAGTATACCCTTCATTATTGTCAATACTTTTGGGCTTCCAATCATAAGTGCCGATATGTCGAGCAGCACAAGGTATCCTAGTCACATTATTTCCCTAGTCGTAGCCTAGCACGGGAAAATGTCGTGGTCATTCTTGCAACGGTTTGTGGTCACGATCACAATTCCTGATTGTAAAAATATTGTGGAATAACAGTTGGTAACTTAACAATAACTATAAGTGATACATATACATAAAAAATGATCAAAACTCAGCCAGTTCCTTCAACTTTTTAACTACTTTAAAAAAACGAGGTCCTTTAAGGCCACAGATCCAACAGTAAAGACGCAAGGCAGCCACCATTGTTAAAACTTATAGAGGGTATCAATCTAAACCTTATAAGTTTTGGAGTTGTTTTATTATTATTATTATTATTATTATTATTATTATTTAAATCGGGATAATTTTATTTTATTTTTATTTTATTTTTATATTTGTTATTTAAAATTTGTTTTTAAGGGATATTTGTTATTTAAAATTGGTTTTATTTATAATTTATAAATTCAACACATGAAAAACTACTATAAAAAACTTGTAAAATATTCTGACGGTAGAAAATTAATAACTTCAACTTGCTATTTCTAATAAATTCTTGCCTGATTCTGAACCAATTGAATCAGAAAATAAACCTAAACAATCCAAAAAAAGAAAAAAAGAAATAGCAAATACGCTACGGCTCCTTAGTAAACATGGAATTGACAACTTTCAAGAAGCTGTCCAAACTCCTTAACATCTTTCTTGAATTTGATTCTCCATTCCTTGATCAACTTTCCCTCGCGATGAAGGTACTACCCACGCAGGAAGTCTTATGTCTGTGCACAATTTCCCACAAGTTGTGTCACTCTCAAATTTTGTTTCCACTTATGACTATACCATGAAATCAATATAAAGATAGGAATCCAAGATTTCATAATGACATGGCTCAGAACAGCTTCCACCATCGTTCAATTCAAGTTTGCCATTACACCAAAGCCCACCGGTGTACCGTGTTAATAAACTTTTTAAACTAGGATTTCCAAACTAGAAATTATAGATTCCACAAAGGTGCTGTAATTCCTACAACAAAATCAGAGATACCAAATTTGGTATCGGATTTCCAAACTAGAAATTATAGATTCTACAAAGGTGTTGTAGTTCCTCCCAGAAAAAAATAGAGATACCAAATTTGGTATCTTTGGGGAAGTACCTGGTCAACGTCACTTCCAGTCGGTCTCAGAATTGTAATTTAAGGAATCACCAAAACCAAATTCTTCGTTCAGAAGCGTCACCTTCTAGTTGCTACCTCCGCTGCCAACAATGTGAAAGCCCTCGATGTTGGTGAGCTGCCTAACCAGCATTCCCACTGAGCCCACTATTGCCGAGACGAATCATTACCTCGGGGATTAAGTTGTTCGACGATTATGCAGTCTAGCCCGGCATACTGGTCTAAACCAAATAATCAGACAGTTTTGTAATACCGATCTCAAGTTTTCTGAAGACTTGGAACAATAGTGTACTCAAAGACGTAATAGAACCCAGAAACGATACTGCCCATTTAAACAGTTGGATTAGCACCGAGTGCGCGTTGAAGGAGGCTCGAACAGTTGGGAAAGGCCGAGGCCAAAAGGAGGATGGTGGGCTATACATCGTGGTTTGTTAGGATCTTTGGGGAAGGGCGAGTTTGTCGCTGGATAGCAAGTGAAAGAGACAACATCGTGGGCCATAACTCGCCGGCTTCCCGAATCGAACCAACTGGGCATCAAATTTCACAGATTCCAGATTTGATTTTCAGTTAAGATTTGCTGAGGTGGAGGAGAACAACTGCGAGCTGCAATTGGGTAAAAGTTTGGCGTCCTTTATTCAAATAGAGATGATTGGAAAAATGATGATTTCACATGCCTAAATCCGTCAAAGATATGGTCTATAACTCATAGAAGAGAGGGGTAGCAGTGATCAAATTTGAAGGGCAAGACTTAATTTTATTTAGGAGGGGGCACATTTAGGTCACTTTTCCATAATGAAAAGCATAAAAAAAAGAAGCAATTCAATTGACAACAATAAATTATCTTCAAATTTCTTTTTTTAACACATGGTGAATCGGTAATAGTTTGGAACTAATATTGAGTTTGAAGACAACATACTATTGGTTTCCGATGCCTTGACAATGTTGCAAGCTACAAGATATTCCTCAGTTTATCAAGAACAATAACCCCTTCCAACACATCTGCAAGTCTAATATTCATCATACAATTCATACGCATTGTAACTAACAAGTGATAGGGCAACTGTGTTCATAACATTTATGTTCACCAAATGTTATGTTTTCTGTCTTTGAATTACTGTTATATTACGCAGAGATTGGTGTAAGGACATCCAAAAAAGAATTAGTTTGAGATGAAAGAAAAACTTTACATCTCAACATGCAGTTGAAGAAAACATGGGGCAGAAGAGCCTCAATAAGATGATTTCACAGTACAAATTCCACTATGCCAAGAGTCATTTGATGTGGTATGGGAAATTGCCATATTAAATTGATATGAGTAGTGAAGAAAATATGTGTAAGAAATACAATGTTATCCAAACAGTAAAAGGAAATTGTTTCGATGCATGATCAAACTATGGTTAATGGGATTTGTAATAACAAACATGCTACATTGGACTGAAAGAGTGCTTTTGGTAGTTTTCAAGCGATGAGTAAAATAGATGTGGCATTTGAATAAAGTATCTAAGGAGATGGAACTCCTTGTTGCTCTAAGGAATGGTTATATTTTACATCAATTCAACTTCCCCAATAGGACATGTTTGCCATCTATGGGCCATTTTGCTCAGATAGCCAGATTTCTTCAAGTTTCTAAGAGTAACAAGGCCATTTTGCTCATATAAACAGGTTTCCAATAGTTTCTGGGATTAACCGAGTATCTTTGGTGGAATAAATACCTTCACCCACACTCAGCACCTTAGCTGAAGAGTTATTCCTTAAATGTTACTCAACTAAACTAAACTTTATGATAATACTCACAAAGTTAAGAAAAACATGCTTACCACATCAAAGCATTTTTTTTCTTTGATAAAAGAAACTCTTCTCCCTTGCCTTACAACATCAAGAATGGCCCCTTTTTAACATGTTTGTTGCATTCTCTGTTGTCTGGCAGTTCTGCCCTTCTTTATCTGTTTCATTTCAACAACTTACAATTCCACTCTTGCGGGCCAAGAATTCCCTTACCACAACTAATTTCTATCATTCATATTTTGTAATGTCTTGCTGCCTTTGCTTTTGTGGTTTGACATTTATCTTGCTATATCATTACTTCCTGGTCTTTGTACTAATTCACCTAGAGAAGGAACTTGTACTAATCTATTTGGAGTAGGAATTGGTGTTTCCTCTCACTAGACTTCCCTTCCAACAAGAATAGCTTGAAGACCTATTGATCTGCATTTACAATAGAATATATAATTGTTGCATATGGTAATTAATCTAAACTCAAGGCATGCTTTTTGATCTTCTATAAATATTCAATTGCCAGCGTTTGAAAGGCTTCAGTTTTTTATATATTGAACTTTTCTTTTATACAACAGTTCCAAGTTCGAATGTAATAATTCTCCAATGCTTAGCATGTCGTTTCTTATATGTTGTTTGAGAATTTGTGAGGTTAATGTGTATTGTTTATGGATTTGTTGTTTGAGACTTTGCGAGATTAACAGTTTTACTTAATGATAGAATCTTTCCACTGAGCACAATATATATATATATATATATATATATATATATATATATATATATATATATATATATATATATATATATATATATATATTTGTGTGTGTGTGTGTATGTAGTACACTGTTCAATACAATACCTCCAATTCCAACAATGTTGTATGGCAAACTTTCATTCTGGCTTGTAAGATGTTTATGATAGATTGTTTCTCCTGTGCATACCAAAGTTTCTTTTATAACTTCACTATATCAGTATTTAGTACAATGTTTAATTCAATACCTCAGTTCTTCCAATTCCATACAAGTAAAATTGTCAAAATCGAATCTGTTGTAACATCTCACACTTGCAACTATTGATTGTGAAGCGTTGGTGTAACTATTCTATGTTATCAGGGTTTTTATGATATTTTCTATCAAATTTGTTTGGCAGAAATTTATTAGAATCATAGTTTGATTTTTCATTGAATATATATATATATATATATGATTTTGCTAAATTCTAACTAAAAATTCCAAAACATGATATAACAACATGGATCATTGAAATAACATAATCCAACAAAAATATTTTTACCAAATCTCAACTAAAAACTCTAAAACATAGTATAACCACACCTTGCTATTGCTGAGCACATAGACTTATAAATGAAAAGCTATTAAGCAGCGGTGATTTTTACCATTATGAAATAGAAAGCTATTAAGCCTTAATGGTTTTTATCAGTAATAGATAAAAAATAATAATGACATAATTTGAAAAAAATGCAGCTCTCTCGTGAGATAATTGCTCATTGAATAGACTGCACCAACAAGAGCGGAATCACGAAGAATAGGAGCAGAAGTCTAGAGAAAAGTCTAGACAAGTTGGGAAGGTACCTGAGAATGATATTGCTTGAGAGAAACAGTGCTCACCGGAACCTTTGTACAGGAAACTCTCCACCCTACACACTTAACAAAGTCACTGAAAACAATAAATGAACAAACAAATCACCTTACCAATTTTGAAAATAATTAGATGAATTATTGTTCACAAAGAAATCAAATCCATAAACACCACACTATATAATACCTTAAAAAAGTATGACTCTGTAGTAGTATTCTTACTATTCACTAGACGCTTTGCACCCAATTCTCTGCCCTAGACGCTGGAATCAAGAAATTACAGTAGTATTGTTACTATTCACTAGGTGCTTTTCACCCAATGCTCTGCCCTCGACGCTGGAATAAAGAAATTAAAAACAAATTGACAAAGAAATGTTAATCCAGAAACACCTACAAATAACAAATGAATTACTGAAACAGAAACCAGAAAAATTAGAGATTCCAATTGCTATTCATAATAATATGAAGAAAGTTCAGATCTCTCGTACCTTATGCATCCATTCAACAGAGAAACGAGCTAATTCATCCATCCATTCAACATAGGAACAACCTAATGTGTTTCATTGAAATACTTTTGTTTCCGAAATGTTTTCCTCTTCGTTCTGCACTGGTTGGCCCTAATCTCGATCGTCACTGACTTTCTATAAAAGCTAACATGGAAAGCTTTATTCCATTTGAATCTAGTTTTATTTCATTTGAAGCTAGCATGGAAAGCTTTAGCCCAAATTAGAAAATGCAATTCAAAAGGAAACTGTTGTTTTTGAAATTGGAGCAACTTGGAAACTGTCATTTCTGAAATGGGATTTAACATCAGTTGAGAAAGGAAATTTAGAAGTTTAACTATTCTAAGGAAATTTACAAGTTTAACTATTGTAATTTGTGATAGAGGCACATCAGTTGGAAATTGAAATTCTCAAAGTCTGGATTTCAGAAAAAATGAAATTTAAAAAAAAAATTAGACGAGTTGACAACTTAACAGCCCTTCTTAAAAAATTTTATAATATTATTCCAATTTCTTTTTAAAATGGCAAAATTCAAATTTTAAATTTTTTTTGACTAGTAAAATTTTCTCCCTACTTCTGTGACGTGCCAGAGGCCCTTTGAAGAGCTCTGATGTGTTCAAATTTGATCACTGAGGGGCACCATGACACATTCCTCCTGGTCATTACTTGTTGGGATAGTGACAATGCGTCCCTCCCACATCACCCCATAAGAAGACTCCTCAGGCGTATGCTTATAGACAATAGACATGTATATATGATTTAAATAATTAAATTTATATTTATCATAAAATTTAAAATCATTTATATTTTACTCTTAATACATAAAATTAATAAAATATTTAAACATAATTGTGAATAAAAAAAATTAAAAGCCAAAAGTGAAAAGCAGTTGACCAACTCTAAAGTGTCATATACTGTATCAGGGCAACTCTTATCCCGCTTGCAGATTCTCTCAACCCGCTGACATGGCTGCTTGGGCCCACCGCCTCGGTCACTGTTTGCAGTGACGCGTATGTTGAGTTATTAACGGAATCGTGTATTGCCGAAGTTTTTTCCCAGCAGAGAACCTGTGCTGTACCCAGTAGCTTGTTAGGTTAAACATTTGTCCTTTGTCCTCAGCCCATTTAATGCAGGCCTCCCCGGCACAATGCGTCCGTGGGTACCGTGCAGAAGCAAATCCAGGTTGTCGCAATTTATTTATGGGGTTTTGTACCAATAGTTTGCCACGCAACTTAATGGGGATGGAAATGCTCGTTGTTGTGTTTTTAATGTTTAAAAAAGTTTGTATAAGTTATAACATGCCCTCTATATATATAATTGAAATGTATTGTCTTATGAGCGAAAGAAATTTATGCAAGGGAAAATGGAGTTGTTTATGGAGGTCGAGGAATTGCTTTGATGGCTGGTCGGAGAAAGTTTGACAGTTTTTACTTGGATTTACATAAATTTTTGTTGGATTTTTTCAAAATATGGCTAGAATTTCCATAATTTTCAAAGCAAAAAAGCATAATCGTTAGACTATTGCATTGAAAATATAAAAGAAAAATTAATTATATACCACCAAAATTCATGAAATGATGACCATAGTTGTGACCATTTTTAAGCTCGGTCATTTCTATATTTATACATATATTATATGTTACAAATTAAAATAATTATTCGTCATATAAATAAATTATTTAAATATCTATATTTATATAATATATATTGATTTCGTAAAAGTTGATATATTTTAAAAATATATGGGTAAAAAAATTTTATTATATGAAAGTTTTTTTTATTTGTTAGTAATATTTATAAAATAATTGTATTTGATGTAATAGCAGTAACTAATAAAAAATATCATTTTTTTAGAATTTTCATTAAAAAAATAGTTAAATTTAGTATAAATCAATAATAATCATTATTAGATTAATAATTTAAAGTAATATAATATTTAAAAAGTAATAGAATAACTACATATTTTTTGACTTATTAAGATATAATGTCAAAATTCTAACTAAATTAATAAACCAATCCTTTGATTCTATTATATCAACAAATTCATAATGTCATAATGTCAGTATAATAGTTATGTAGTATGATTGCAAAAGAGTCTATCCAATAGAGATGATCTCAATCCCTAGTTATGTAGTATGATTGCAAAAGAGTCTATCCAATAGAGATGATCTCAATCCCTAATGAGGAAACTGATTTCATTCTAGCTTCTACGGAGAAACCTTTTTTGGGATCTGTAGAGTAGGAAAGAACTTGAATAGGGTTAAGGACTACAAAGTTATACACTTCCATGAAATTTCATTAAGAAATTTAGTAGTTCCTAAACCTAAGGATGAATTCCAAATAGAACTGAACTAAGGATATATACAATTGTTTGAATATAGGAAACAGTAAGAGATACCATAAACTAGATAAGTCTTAATATGGATCTTTGTCTCATTCTATACATTTGTCCACAAGCCTGCTGAAGTAGGTTTCCCCAATTGCCTAGTGGCTTTTGGCTTAAGAAAATGCAAAACTAGCAATTGCACCACATGTTGCAAAGGAAATGTCGTAAGTCAATAGTGTAGGAAATAATAGAATTAAGGATATGATTAACGTGTAAACACAAGCTCACTATATTGGAAATAAAAATGAATAGAATTTGTACACTACAAGATCATACACACATGGGAAAATAGTTCCATGCAATAACATTAACAATAACAACTTTATCGTTAGCTTATTCGAACTTAGTCCATAGATAAAGGAACATCAATCATACCCATGCATTTTTGGGTATAAACAATATATGCATTTGCATATCCAAGGTTAACGTGAACACCATTATGAAAATGCAATTGGTTGTGCCATAACTTTGCAAGTCAAGAATGGAAGTATATTTTCCATCCTAATCAAGGACCTTTTAAGCTTCTTTTGTGGTTTAAAGACCATGCATACTATGAGGCTACACAGACTTATGGATAAATGTAATCAATAGTTTCGAAAGAGCAAGACCTCTCAATTGTGGTCTACTTATACCCAAATCCATTTCATTACTACCCATGAAAAGAAGCACTGAACATGTGAAAGCCTATATTGTGGAATACAATAATTCACATTAGATTGAGCCTAATTCGTATTAAATTTGTGTTGATAAAGGAGACCTAATTTGTTTTAAATTTATATTGAGAAAGGAGGAAAAACAAGCATCTCGATAGACATAAAAAATGGGAAGTTACAAGAGTTACCTGCACTGCACAACTGTGATAATTTGAATTAAAAATAGCAAGGTAGACAATGCACAATTTTAAGCAAGACAATGTACATTTGCTTTATTCACACTTTATAAAAATAAATGTTCACAATGTGAAATGCAGGTGACTCGTCTATGGGCTGAGTTAGTTCGATTGCCACCAGAATCACAACTAGATTTCCCCAAAAATTAGAGAAGATTATTAGATTTCAATCCCAAAATAACACACTACATCTATAAATTAAAATGCTTAAAACTGCCCAAGCTATATGATTGAAATGGCAAGCCAGTACCATCAATCTGGATGATAAAAACCACTAGTTCTACAAAGCTATACTACTACTCCAGGTTCCACAACCCTACTGATGACCACCTTTCCGGGTGGTAGGAACTTCCTCTTCATTTGACTCAATATCCCTGTACTGCCATATATTCAACTTGTCATGCCTGACTTTTTTCTGGTGCTCTTCTAAATTATCAAGGGTAGATTGTCTTTCCTTGGTTTCAAATTTTTTCTTCCTTTCCGATCAAGCTAGGCCTTCTTATAAGAAGAAAAACAATGTAATCAATAATTTTTCAAGAAATACTCAGGGAAGGAGACAAACAGAATGTCATAAAATCATCATGCCAAAGTTTGGAAACACAACTATGAATGACTCGACGAAACTCAGAAAAATACTCAGTAACATATTACATTTCTCAAATTGAATATCATTTCTGTAAAGCACCCAAAACAATTTTCTAGTTGTAGCACATGGGTAACAACATTGAATACTTTCTTTCAATAAAATATCTAAAAATATTTCTGAGAGTTCAAAGAAGAGAAACTTCCTTTGAAAATATGGATTTCAAGATTGCCTCTAGGACGTTGAAGCACTTCTAATGTAAAAGAGGAAAGGGGTCAGAAATCTCAGTATTAGAAGCAATCCCAGTATTAGAAGCCTTGTGTAATGGAAAAGGATCCGAACTTTGAATTAGAATAAAAATCGACAACAGGTGGGAGCAACACTTCCGAATGCCAAAATGGAAATCAACCATGAATTTTGTCAAAATTTGACAAAGTGGCTAGGTATTTTGATAATAGAAGTTGTAAGGTGCAATTAAATCAACATGCATGAGAAAGTGTTCAAAAATTTCCACGATCCCTTCCCTGTGAGAGATAAATTAGATAATTGGCATAAAAATGCAAAAGCCATAATAGAGGCAGAAGGTGCAGATCATAGTGAGAGGCCCTCATGGTTATTTCCTAAGGAACCCTAAGATATTGGCACTTGTTATTCATTAATAGTGCATGAAGGGAATGAATCATTGATCATATATACCTACTGAAAATAAGTTTAATTTTAATATTTTCTAGGTAGAGCCCATACAAGAATGTATTGAAATTTGAACTTGGACTAGTTATAGTAGATTCCCACCAATTTGAATCAAATAGGGCCTGCACTAATTGTTATATGCCACAACCTAAATTGATATGGAGTTGCTGGTAATGTTATTATCACTCTCTCCTAAAATTATTACATACATATCTTCTTGGACTGTAGGATCTGGTTATAGGTGGTAAGCTTTGAACCTCTCTTGAGGAATCTGAGTAACCTCCATGCCCATTGTTGGTAATGTTAGTTTCACTCTCTCCTAAAATTATTCCATACCTATCACTACAATATATGTTAAAAAAATAACTAATTAAAATAATGTGTTAGCTTAAATTCCATACTAATAAGAGATGATATGACAAAAATATTATAACATATCTGTAATGTTAATATCACTATGCTAAAATTATTCCATACCTATCACTACCATATCTATTAAAAAACAAAGAGAAATGATTAATATCATACATTAGCTTGAATTCCATACAAATAAGATATGAACTTCCAGAAAGGTTATAACATATCCACACTAATTAAGATCGCAAATTAGCTTGAATTCCATACGAACAAAAGAGTAATTGTGAGAAATATTATAACTACATGTTTGTTGTATATAATGCATAGATTTCAACATCATGTCATTTATCTCTTGGAAAAAGGGTCGTGAAAGGGGAGAACACGACATAGGAGTATCCCTTTCTCCTCGTTTTTAATCTTTCTTTAGGGATTCAGAGTTATAGGTGCAAACATGATGATACATTGATTGACTGATATTCTTGGAACAATGAAAACTATGAATTGAGTGGAAGTAATAAAAAAAATTAAGGCACCAAATAATACAAGATTGTTGGGTGAATTGCAACTCTAGGGAAAGTAATGAACCGCGGCTCTAGGGAAAACAACCATAACAGGGAAACAAGTTGCAAAAATCTCATAAGGGAAGCACTCTAATTCTAAAATTGCTTATACTTTCAAGTAATCTTTCAGGAAAATGATAAATGATAGAATATGATCTAAAATATATATGTAAAACATGAAGTAGCAAATGTGAAGCACATGGGATTCCGAAACCTAAAGTGCTCTAGGGAGATTCCAATTTCGAACCAAAGAATAAACATTAAAGAAAACCCTTCTTCAACATTAGGAAACTCATTATTTTGCAACAAACTAAGTGGGAGCCTTGCTAAACATGCCATACTTTAAAGGCAACAACTAATATGAGATTGTTGACCAAACTACAACTATGGGGAAAGAAAATGTTAGCTCTGCTACATAATCCAACATTTGAGGATCAAATGTAGTCCTGATTGGGTTGTTTGCGCACAGAAGGATGCCCAAAAATGGATGCAAAGTGCCCCAAAAGCCTTCAAAAATCCTCTTAAGGCCTCCACCGAATGAAAAAATTGCAAGAGGAAAGCCCTTGAGAAGGCGGGAACACTCTATCGGGAGGCACAAGCGCGTTGAAATCATGCGAAAAACCAAAGTTGCAGACTTAAGGGTCCAAAATCATATCTGTCGTTGGATCTGGCCGATCAACGGTCCAGATCGCGTCAGCATTTCGCTATTGGCAATTACAAGGGGCAGGCTTTAACATAAGTTATGTGCCGATGCGATGGGCCGGACCCGATGGCCCTTCAACATTCCGTTTTATATTATTTCGGGTCCACAGCAATATTGCATCGGCATTATCAAAGAAATCGGGGCTTTTATGTTTGCGATGAGCGATCGTCGATATCGCTATCGGCGTATCGCTATCGGCGATAACAAAGGGGGCGGGCTTTACCATGAGTTATGTTGCGACCCGATGGGCCGGACCCGACGACAGTACAACACTCCATTTCATAATATTTCAGGTCCGCGCCCTTCGCGTTTTTAAATGTTTTTCATGTATTTTCTTTGTATAAAGAAAATACAAAGGATGCCTGGCGGGTGCCGATAGCGATGAAGCCCGGACCCGATGGGGTCCGGGAAGCAAAGTATATATATGTTTTCAAGTCTGCCAAAGGCAAATTTCCCGTGTTTTGCAGCATTTTTCAATGTGTTTTCAAACAGAGGATTGGCCGGCTATCATGTGCGATTGTGACTCGAAAGGTAACCTGATAGAGAAGTTATGCATGTATGGACCATTCATGTTTAAAAATGGAAAGAGGGGCGATATTTTTCAGTGGTGGGGAGCTGTTTAAAACAGTACAGGTAATCGCATTCAACTAAGAGAGTGGCCGAAGATTGAAAAGAACAGCCTCGAGCAGATCACTGCATTTATCAGTCATGGGGCGTCTTTCAGTTAATGCTCCAGCTGCCACAGAAGGACAATAGAATATCAGAGAAGATCAATTTTGTTTACTGACACAATCACACTATAGCAGAGACCCATGCTAAGAAGTCGGAGCGGTTGGTGATCCATTATGGGCTCCTCCACGCATGTGTAGCAGAGATATTTTGTATTGTAACACTATATATACTTAGAACTCAAATGTAATGGGGGAGGAGTGTTTGATGAATGAGAGCTTATGTAACATTTTAACTTTTGGAGACTGTTAATACCATGAGACCTGCAGCTTCTGGTCTTGATTTCCATTAATATAAGCTTCTTTTGCTGTCACCTGCTCACTTTCCACTTCTTCTTCTATGTTCTAGGCTGTGCCTACTTGCATTTATTTGATGTGCTATGGATTTTTAATATCAGAGGGACTGTCATCCCACCTCTATGTTAAAGTTTAGTGGTTCACTCAAAATTTCTTGCAGATTGCTATTGTTCGATATCAGGGAGCTGTCATCCTCACTGTCCATTGAATAATAGTATTGCAGATCCTCTAACTGGTTGTAGCTGGCCATCACAGAGCTCTGTGTATCTGCTGGTGCAATCAGTCTTCTCCATTGTCACTTTTACCTTAAACCATGAGTAGTTGGTGGTTGAAAGCCTTGTAGTTTGGGGGTCTTCACCCATGTCTGGGGTAAATCATAGTAGGAGTGGTTATCTGGCTTAAAGGTGTTGCATATCTTCCATTGATCCAACATTTTATCCAACAAAACTGCTGAATTTTTAATGTTCCTGAGCATCACCGATTTACAACCTAGGTGAGTTTCTTGGGGTGATAACAGAAACCATAATAGGGAAACAAGTAGCAGGAGTCTCATAAGGAAAGCAATCTAACTCTAAAATTGTTTATCCTTTCAATTAATCTTTCAGACAAGTGATACATCAAATAACATTATCTAAAAATACCTGCAAAACACAATGCAACAAACGTGAAGAACATGAGACTCAAAAACCCAAAGTTCTATAGACGGATTCCAATATTTTATCAGAAAATAACATTAAAGAAAATCATACTTCATTATAGGAAAAATGTTATTTTGAAAGAAACTAAATGGGAAGAGTGCACCATGAGGTGCATTATCTCCTACTAAAATCGAAAAAACTTTTCCTATCCTATTCTAGCTTCTATTATGCAACCAACTCACAAAATAAAAGAGAAAATAGATCAACAACTTCAGAATCAACTTCTTTGAGGGGGCATCCTCATTTTCATTACATAAATGAACAATTCTTGGATGATTCAAATGACAAGACCTCCTTTCTATATATAGGGGTCTAAGGGGTCCCAATATAATCAGAGCTGACATAAAAATAATAATGTAAGGGCACAAAAATAACAATATGGGTCACAATAATAATAATATGGGGACTACATGGGGCACAAAAATACAATAAGGGGGTACACTGACAATAACGATGAGGGAATACACTAGTATTATAGGGACTTAACATGTCCCTCTCTGTCAAAAAAGTGTTGTCCTCAACGCTTGAGTAGTTTTGGATGTTTTTGTATAAAATTATCATCCTCCCATGTGGAATCTTCATCAAGTAAGTAAGTTCTTCCACTTGATGAGATACTCTGAAATTAATCAATTTCGTAGCTATCGAGTTCTTGTTTCTGTGACTACTTCAGGTTCCAATATTATTTTTCCTTCCTCATCAAGTTCTGGTAATATTTTTTGAATTGGGACTTTATCACCTATAACATTATTTAATCATGAAAAATGGAAAACTGGGTGCACTCGGGAAGATGTAGGAAGCTCCAATTTGTATGCCATAGTACCAATATTTTGCAACACCTTGTAAGGACCATAATACTTTGGTGATAATTTATTATCCTTCTTAGCTTGCTTGAGGGACATTTATTTGTATGGTTGTAGCCGTAAAAATACCTAGTCGCCTACATCAAAACTTCTTTCGCTGTGATGTTGATCTGCCTGTTGTTTCATTCTATTTTGTGCCAAAGTGAGGTTATCCTTTAAGAGTTGGAGAACTTGTTGTTGATGCTCGATGTGATATTCCATTGCTTGAACCTTAGAATTTTCTCTTAAACATGATGTGATAGATGGTGGATGATATCCATAAAGTGCCATAAATGGGGTCATTTTTGTTGCAGTATGGAAGGAAGTGTTATACCACCATTCCGCTAGAGGTAACCACTTGACCCATTGTGTTTGTTTATCGGATACAAAGCAACGAATATATCCTTCCAAACATTTGTTAACAATCTTAGTTTGCTCATCAGATTGAGGATGATACGATGAACTATGAGTTAATTGAGTAACCAGACAAGAAAATAATTTTTTCCAAACATTTCTAGTGAAAATGGGATCTTTGTCACTTACAATAATCTTTGGGTTTCCATGTAGCTTTTGAATTGTTTCCATAAATGTTGTAGTAACTTTATTGGCTTTAAATGGATGTGATAATGCACAAAAATGTGCATACTTGGTAAGTCTATCAACTACCACCATGATGGGGAAATCTCATCATCTACCACTTATTTCATCATTATTCATTGAGGGGGAAATCTCATGAAGAAGCACGAAGGAACCACAAGGGAGTTTCTTAATGTAATGAAGAATCAATATGAAAGGTTCCCCCCAATTTCTCCTCTCTGATCCACATAGGAAATATTATCATATTGTGTCTTTACTGTGGAAAGAAGTAGGTGGTTATATGTCCCATGGATGGAAGGCTTGAGGCATTCATATCTTTAGCCTTGATGTGTGACTTATGAATAAGCACACTCTTCCTATTTCGTAGATTGCAAATGATCTCTCGTGCTTGGAGAAAGATTCTCATATGGGATTTTGCATTAAAAATGATGCTTCTTGATATAATTTGGCATGTGGTTAATTCTATCTATTGAAGTAAGTGTGAGAAAAGGAGTTTTCCTCCTCACCAAACTCTGGATTTTTATCTTGGGTATCTAGAGGTGTTGGCAGTCCATGGAGAGGTGTGCATGCCATGTTACTATCCCTACGAGGTATACTAAAGTTAAAAAGGAACATAGAGCACAACACTATAGCCATAGGATCAATGTAATTCAAACTAACAAGGAGAATTGCAAAGATGGGTCCAAGTAGGGAGAAAAAGAATCCTCAATGGGTGAAACCATTAAGAGTAACGATTATATTGATAAGTTTATATTTAAACATTCCCCTACTCTTAGAGATTGGGAAACGGATTCGAAGGATACTATCCTGTTATTGTCCTCATCCTTCAAAGAGATATAAATGAGTTAACTATTGGTATAGGTACTACACAATATTTGCTTGCTTATTTAGCTAAATTTGTGGATCTAAACCTTATCAAGGTGCCCTTGTTTACTACTTAAGAGTACTACGATGAGAGTGGATATGAAAAGAGAGCAATAAATTCTTAGTGTTCTAGATTTATACATTGAGTTTAGTTATTCTTAAGAAAATGATCCTTTTAATTTTTTCTTAAAAATAGTAGTTAAGGGGCAGAAGGGGCTTATAAAAATAGATACTCTAGCACTTAAAGGCATAACAAGACCAAAATCATATGGTCTAGTACTAGAAATTAAGGAACTAAATATTAAAGTTATAGAAAGAAATTAAAAGCATGACAAGATTAAAAAAGGTTTGGGTTGGAAGGTCAACTAAAGAGGTTTTAAGGAAATGGTGTAGCAACTAAGCTAAAAGGAATTTAGAACCCTTCCTCTACTTATAAAATAGGGCATTTGGATGGCTATAAATTTTAACTTGATTAAAGTTAGTCACATTCCTCAATTTTAATGTGCTTCTCAAGGTTTTACCATTACACAGATTTTCCCCCAAGTGGGGATGGATAAACCTCCAAGGCATGTTGTTGAGGAGGTAGAGGATAACACTATGACTTGAGTTTATTTTGATGGATCAAACTTAGATGAATCCAAGATTTGTGGAGCTATAGGAGTCCTACTTTAACTAACTTCCACTAGTTGAAGTTCAAAGCTCAGTTGAGATAAGGTACTAGCAACTATGTTGAACTTATGGGTCTTAAACTTCTATTTTGTTGGTATGTGAAGGAGAAGTTGCACAATCACAAACAATTGGTGATTCCTTAAATGTACTTAAAATTTGGGTGAAAGGGGAAAAAACTACTTAAATTTTCTTTCATATCCACTGGAGCTTATGGTTTTGATAATGCTTTTAATGATATCTTAGGAAAAGAAATATTGTTGTTGATTCTCTTTCAAAACATGGGGCCTAGTTGGATTGGTAAATTGGCATATTCTAGAAGACAAATATGGAAAAAAAAATGGTTATTATCACCCTCCTTTTCATAAGTTTACTTCTCTAGGCCTCTTCAATTATTACTATGGAACTACTTTTCAATTTATTGATTTTATTTAGAGGGTATATATGCTTGATGATTAGTTTAATCATCATATAATGCATAATTTTGATGAAGTTGAAATGAGTTTGAGACCCATTATTATGTTATTTTTCTTTTGAAAATTTGGAACGCGTGTTCTATTTAGGGTTGGGCTCGTATGTTATAAGACTTTATACTTCATGTTGAGGATGACATGGTCGTCATTGCTATGTATCCAATATTCTTTATGAGGCTTGATGGGATGATCTGTTAGCATTATGAAGACTATCATTTTTCTTTTTGAAATAAAATCACAATTTTTTTTATAAGGAGAATAAAATGAGATAGAAAGATATTAAAAGCAACTGAAAAAACTAGTGGGCCATAATAAATATATTCAAACATTCAAGTAGCGACAATGGACCCCTAATTTGGAAGAGATTCACAATAATTAAGGTTGGAGCCCTACCTGTTAAATGGTGGGTCATGAATGAGTCGAATGACGCCCCATCCATCATCTTCCCATTGCTTTGGTTGGTTCTCCATTCAAATAGATAAATCCAACTTGGATATTTTTTTTATGCAACAAAAAAGTAGGTGTTGGGTGATTACAAGGCTCACAACTTTAGCACTGATGTTTGTTGCACTCTCTAGGAGATCTACTCTATGGTGTGACCTACAAACATACTAATGCAAACATACCAAGCCAAAAGGAGAATAAACTTCCAAGGGACCACGTCATACCACATCCAATTCCACCTTTGCAACATCCACTTTGCATTTTTGTTAAGGATCTTAATCCATAAATAAAATCCATTTTTTATGCAAAAACAATGTCCAATATTAAAACATTAATAAGAGACTATCAAAACAATGAAATTAAATTATTACAAAATAGAAATAATCCAAAGAAATTTTACAAACATCTTATAATATATGTGCACAAACTCAAAAAAAGAAGAAGGAAAACACATATACAATATAAAAACATAAAAACCACTAAAATGCAATAATTGAAAGCAATAAGTATAGGGATCTCTCTATATAAGAATCATGTTCAATATCACATATATCCAAGACATAACATAGAAAGTAGTGAGTAGAATTGTCTTTACAAACAGACACCTAGTAGTATGGGTTAGACTTGTTCATTGACATTTATGTGGGGAATTATTCAAGAGCTTGCAAGCATAGAAAAAAATAAAAATAGATACTTGATGTCTAACTTCAATTGACTAATGAAGTAGAGAAAATAGAAAAGGTGGCCCATAGAATGAACTAACATGTTATTGAAGCCAAATAACAAGTAGATCTCTCAAGAACATTTACACCACAGGTAATCCCAATTTGGAAAAGGCATTTCCTTTCTTAAATTTGTTTATATAAAATTATTTATTAACTTATTCTCATTTTTTATGCATATTGTTTCATCTTTTCAAGCTACATAAGATTCATCCATGTACATTGTGTGTGTTCTAAGATTGGTCCATCTCAGTAAAGTTTTAATAGAAAAGATTCTAAATTGTTAATGCTTTTCTGGATAGTTTTTAATGATATTTTAATAGTCATTTTCAAATAAATCAATGTGAATCCATCTTAACTTTGAAACTATCATGTACCAAGAGGGATCACATGCCTCTTGGTATAAAAATTTCCTTAAATTTTTGCAAAATATAAAAGGTATACATCTCCTATGATTGATACCTCTCAATGCATGATAAATTCAAATTTAAGAGGGAGCTATGTTGGTATATTATTTAAAACAATGTCATTAGAATACTTGATGGAAACCATTTCGAGAAAAACCACTCCCAGAAAAAATGATTATATATGTTTTTTTAATTAAAGCCATATTATTCATTTTAAAAATGGAAGAATGTAAATTTTAATATTTACATTTTTGCATATCCTAGCTTTTCAAGATATGAATATTATATATCAAATATCAATTTTATGGAATTGAAATTAATTATTTTTCATTAATTAAAATTAAAATTATTCATTCTACCTCACACTCTATGCTTAAGCATAAAGAGGAAAATGGCAAAAGAACAATTTCACAATTTAACAAAATACATGCTTTTCTAATAATCATCCCATTCAACAATATGAATTATAAATTGGTATAGTCCTATCCATCTTCTAATTTGTAGCATCCCCTTAAACTAAGTGGCAAAAGAGGGAAAAAATCTTATAGGCTGTTTTCAAAAACTTATTTTAATTGCTGTAATATTTCTCATTCATATATATGCAATTTAGAGGAAAGAAACCAACCTCCCTTGAAGCTCAAGAGTACCAAGCTAGCCCACAAGTATACTCACTTAAGAGTTCGCAAGGCTCAAAGCCAATACAACAATATTTATCAAAACATTATAACTCATCATGTCACTATTGAGGATTTGAATTTAGGTAAAGGTAATTGCTATTCTAACAAACCACCCAAAATAACCCATATATTAAGTCCATGGTTTACTGAGGCAGTATATTGCAGTTCACAGTTACTTGATAATCCTTTTGCCTAAATTATCCCTCTTTTGTTTTGTTATTTTATTTTGATTAAAATAAAATTAATTTACGATGGATAACATCCTCCACGTCACTCCATAGTTGATCTTACATTGAGACATATGCAAACAACTCTGAATTCCACTGATCAAGGAATTCCTTTTGATGGGAATCCTAGTCCTTTTTCTCCTTTCGAAAATATTGGTTCTCCATATATGGCTACATTATCCTTTCCGGGATTCACCATTGGCTTGCCAGTATGGTTGTTTTCAACCTCCTTGGTTCAAAATATCGTGATTTCTCCACAATCGAGTACTCCTCCACCTGGACAAATCAACCTTCAGTTGATCCTAAAGTTGACCCTTTACCTTCTTCATCGATTGTTTCTTCCTCCCCTTCTTCCTCTTCTCCTGGTGAAAGTATTGACACTAGTAACCAAGTGGATAAGAAGAAGCAGAAAGGGAAGGAGAAGAAGAAGAAGAAAATTCAGCAGGGGGAAACCAAGCAACCATTGCTTTGAATGCAACTTCTCATGGGAAACCGTCTGATAAGCTTCACAAACTTCGATATCCATGCAAACTTTGTACGGGAGACCATCTTCATCGTAACTATTTTGGTATTCCTCAAATCTTAGAAGAATGGTCTTCTCGTTCACATCATCCTGTGTCATCAACTTCTGGAGATCATGCTGGTGACACCCCATCAACTAATGGTAGTAAATTTCATGGAAAGAAGGGTAAAGTTAAGTTTCCCGGTAGGTTATGCGAAGGGAATCACCCCATTAACCTTTTTCCCTATCTGGATGAAGCCCAAAAAGTGTTAGATAATCGTCCTTCTTCTCCACAACGACTTCCATTTGGTTACAGGAGACTCTCCCTTAATCCTTCACTAGTTGATGAAGTGACTGACCCAAATCAACCGTCAGTCAAACCCACTCTCTCCGAATGTGAATCCCATGAGTCTATACCTGACCAATCACAGGTCGAGGAAATAGTTGACCCGATTTAACCTTTAGTTAATCGTACCTTTCCTGTAGAGAGTGATTATGATATCACTCAAGTTATTTTCATTTCTTCAGATTCCAATGAGCTTGGAGGAAACCCTCCTGTTCCATCAATATAGGAGGAAAATCCTCTCGTTCTCGTAACTCAAGGGGGTAATTATCTCGTTCTTACAGTACCCCCTCCTAGTAATCTGGTCACTTCCTTTGATTGGAACCGATTGGAAGGATGCCATTTTCCTTCTTATGTGCCTTTCCATATCATAGTACATGTTTGTAATATGATTGTATCTAGCAATTTTATGAATGAAGGTGCATCTGTGAGTATCTTTTCCTCCATTGCTTGACAAGAGCTTAGTTTGCCATCACTTGTGCCTGTTACCCAGAATCTATTGGCTTTTAACAGAAGAACTAGTCAACCATTAGAGATCCTTCCTCAGTTGCCTATTACTTTGGGAGAAAAAATTGTTTATCTCAATGTGATGGTAGTCCTAGGCCCATTAGATTACAATTTACTTCTTGGGCGCAACTATGTTTATGACATGGGAGCTATTATTTCAACACTCTTTCGAGTGATGTGTTTCTCACATGAAGGCAGAATTGTCATTGTTGACCAGTTTTCATTTCCTAGTCCAAGTATGGCTTCTAGTCAACCATCCTCCCTAAATGGTCCTTTTGTCCCAGTGGTATCTTCCCCGCCATGGGTAAATTATGTGGCAACCTATTCCATGCCTACGTCAATTGACGATCAATTCCATGATGTCGTGCATTATGTACTGGGGGCATTAGAACCAGATCTCTCTAATGGATTCCTTGCTACGTATCCCTTCCAGAGCATTGTTTCCCCATTTGATGAGAACCACTTAGAAGTCATGACCTCTTATGGGTCGTGATCAAGGAATATGAGGATAGTTCTTTTATTGTGTCAACCTCATTAAAAAATGAAATAAGTCCATGAGAATAGTTCCTTCTCTTATGTCAACCTTGTTAAAAAATGAAAAAAAAGGGTATGAGGATAGTTCTTTCACTGTGTCAACCTCATTAAAAAATGAAACAGGTCTATGAGCATAGTTCCTTGTCTTGTTTCAAGCTCGTTAAAAAATAAAATAAGGAATCAGAGCATAGTTCCTTGTCTTTGTCAAGCTCATTAAAAAATGAAACAAGGTCCCCTGGAGCAAAGTTCCAATTCGAATATTTGATTAGATCTCGTAAAATCCCAGTTGAGTCTTTCACTTGATCTTGTAAATGAACCTTCATTCCATCCACCTCATAACCACGAGTAGTCTACTTAGGTGAATGCAACGAAGCTTGGGGGGCATGCACCTAGAATCGAGTCATCATGCTGGGGGCTTGTAAACCAATCTCAAGCATAGTTTTTCATTTCGTGCTTGTGTAAAAATGAAACTGAATCCAAGCATAGTTTTTTGTTTTAAGCTTGTGTAAACATGAAACTGAATCCAAGCATAGTTCCCTATGGTTCAAGCTTGTGTAAAAATGAACCCATCTCCATTTTAACCCTCGTGATTGCCATTCTATCAGCCTCTTCCATCAGATGAGCCTTGGGTTTCCCCTTCCATCGTCACTATCTGCCTAGCCAATCATACGCTTTCACTTGGTTGTTTTACCTTTTTGAGGAACAGTTACAATGAGTGGTATTAGCCAACCTCTTCACATAAATCAACATGTTTTGAGAAGTTCCAACATCACTAGAACCAGTTTCTATCCTAGACACCACTCATTCCTCTAAATGGAGTTTTCTTTAAGCTCTTTCCAGACTTTCGAAATATGAAAAGATTGTTGAGTGCTTGTTCTTTTCAGCTCGTTAACAGATTGGAAACGACATCTACTTAGTATAAGTTTAACCCTTTTGCAAACTGAGACAAATTACTTATGAAAAAGGAATACGTTGATCGAACACGGTCAATAGGTTCTCTCTTGTATTATTTTACGCTTTTTCGGACTTGAGAGACAAATTTACAAAAAAGAACTTGTGGAGTTCACTTTTTTTCCCTTTTAAAACTCTATAAACATGAAAAGGACCGAGTTTCACCTTCGCTAGACTCGTTAAAACATCACATAACGATGGATTCACCCGAAGGGTGGAATTATACTATAAGCATATGTTATCCTCCTCAAGCTTGTTAAAAAATAAAGAGGTAATGGTCAGCAATGACTGGGGAAATGGGAAAGGGATACATCACTTTATGGTAGCAAGTCGCTCTTGAACATGACACTTTCACCCCATCTTTATGACTATTTGGGTTGGGTTATCTGCTTGATGGTTATCATACCTATGGTCTATCACACCATCCATCACTTTGGTTTTGGGTCAATGCTACAAATTCATTCAGTGTCACCGACATGTTCAAGAGAATTCACTCAGTAAAACTCATCCTTTGCAATACTCATAAACCTTCATTTTCATAATCTCCATTCCTGAACCTTGTGACGTTAGTTACATTTCGTCTCCAAAAACATTACACTTGTTTCGTGTCGTTGATGTGGAATACATCAAGGCCCTCCTGCAATGAGTCGCTTCTTGTCGACATCAGCACATTATCCAAGAAGTTGACTTAGAAACACCCTTTCAGTACATTGAGGCTTGCATACATCAATGGCAATTTTCTCACTTCCGACAACACGTTGACATCACTGGCCTTCGACCGAAAGACTTTGTATGGTGTTCGACATCAAAACATATATTCACATCATGCAGAATGTACTGCGGTACCTTGAGAATCATTATCATTATCGGTGATCTCTCTCGCGTCTGTTAACAACTTACATCATTGGCTGGTAATCAGATGGTGTCTTCCCATGTTCGACTTCAGATCACATATTCACATGGTTAGACTGGTACTTGAGCAAATTATTAGACGAGATAGAAGACCTAGGGATCTGGTTTCATCCATCTGGGCCGCGATTTCATGAGAGTACTAAATCATCTGTACGATGACTCCACACTGTCATCCCATCATGGGTCTATATCTGTAGGTGACTATCTATGTACATGTAATGAAAAGTTTATATGTTGAGTATGGGTATGCCTTCCCTCAATAATTCATGAAAAATCCAAAATATCATGATGTTATGTATTGTAATCGATGCAGGTCACCATCCACTTCAATTCCTTTCCGTCACATCGTAAAGAATATCACTCGACATTATCATTTTTTACTTCATGCTTTAGGGGGAAATTATTATAGGTCTATTTGGGCACATCACTCCTGAAATTTAGATCAGTACTTTTAGGTCTCATCAAACCCTAATTCAGTTGTTACATTCCCTAGAGAAGTCAACTCATTGAATGCCTCCTTCTATGAAAGTTTCATGGCCCGAAGTGTTATAGACATTTTTGGGCACTGCAACCCCAAGCATAAAATGTCCATAAACCAAGGGCTCCTAAGTCCCTAAAAGTGTTGTTCTAACCCCTAAAGGAACAAGGTCAACTGATTACAGCTTCTCCCAGAAGTTTTCCATGAAAAACCACTCAGAACTGGTCAAAACAGGATCATTTCACCTGCTCCATAGGAAAAGTGTGTTGCATCTCACCTAAGTACACTCTGTGGGTGCGTTGCATTTCAAAAATCCCTTCTATGGGGTGCGATGGGTGAGAAGTGACAAATGGCAGTGTCAATCCGCGAGGTGGAGAGGCATGGAATCTTCCAGAAACTTCTCTTGTGACACTTGCCTCTCTGAATTCAACCAAGGATGAGTAAGAGATCATCAATCTCCAAGTGGAAGCAAGAACTATCAGAGGGAAGACACTAATCAAACCACAAGATGACTCATATCCCTTATAGATATCTATATATGGATCCCTCATCCCAGAGATCCGGAGGCTGGAATTTTGCATCTTGTAAGGAATTACTGTTGGTTTCTTGAGACAACATCATAGCGTTGGGTGATCTAAGCTTTGTATGAGGTGAATAAGGGCTTACTTGCTGAGAGGATGATGTTGGGTCAGAAAAACGGGTTGTAACTCCCTTGGCTCTTTCTTGATTATCAATAAAATCTATTCAAGTTTTTCTCCATACTCTTGTGTCATTTATGTTTTATGCATTTGTATGGTCAATTTACATCTGATCCTAGATTGTTTATGATTATAGATCCATGTTATTTTATAGTGTCATGCTACTCTGATTCTACAGGTACTCTATGAAGCTGGGCATACAAGGAAGCAAGTAGCAAAGGACTATCAGAAGAAAGAGGAATCGAACTAGGAGCCAAGCGCAAGACAGAGGTTGGTCTCCTTTGTTCTTATCTCATCTATATTTCATAAAGGAAAAACGAAAGTAGCTTTACTTTGTTTGTTTCTAAGGTAGCTACCACACCTTAATGGGATTAACAGTTTTGCATAGACACTTTTCCCTGTAACAAAATGGCAACTACACTGGGGAGCGACTAGGTTGTTTGTTTATCTACCTTGTTGTTTATTTTATAAACTTACAGACGGAGCCTGAAGTCAAGCCAGGTAGCTTTCGAACTGCATTTGCTATGCAAATGCAAAGTAGATAAATGCCGCTTCAGTCAATCTCCGGGTTTTGTTTATGAATTAAACAACTGATCTACAAACTCTCTAATTGCCCTCGTGGTGGCTCTCGTAACCTCCTTAGATCAATCCTCGTTGTTCATTTACTAATTATCACTTTCTCGGCCAAAATCCCTAAACTGAACTGCAAACTGTGACCCGGAACCCAAGCAAAGTCTCGTCTCTGGCCCAACGCAATCTCTGTTCTGTGAATCTGAAATTCAGCGCACTTCCCGAGTGTAGTAGGTGCGCTACATTTCAAGTTCACTATGTTACAGGTGCGCTGATCAGACTAGGCATTGCTCCTCATTTTTGGTTTCTGTGATTCATTCTTTTCAGTTCTATTCATGAGTTTTGCTGCCTGTAGTCAATATACCTCTGTTTGAAACCCCTTTTCCTTGCTGTTATTCCGTGTCCATTGTGCAAAGAACTGTAAATGTTTTTGTGTATTTGTTGAGTCATTCTCAGTTCTCCTTTACAAAAAAGTAACGTAATTGTACTATCGCTTCTTGATTTGAAAGTGTCGCAAGTGTCGTTTTCAGTCGTAGAAGAGAGTCTGATTGCTCTTGATAGTCGATTACCCTGTTACTATTGTATTTGATCTAGATTTGTAGTTTTTCTAGTGTCAAAAGCAAGTATTCATTTCCAAATCGCAAAGTGTTGTCATTATCTTCATTTTTTATTTTGAAAAGAAACTTGTTAGTAATTGTCGCTTGAAAAGTAATTCAGATTTGCGCATTAGCTTTCTTTTTATCATTCACATATTAAGAAAGCCGAAAACAAATACATGCATGTGCATTTGCATTTAGACTGTTTGATTGGTTTGATTTAGGACAATGCATATAGTGTGTGCTCTTTGCTCTTTGTGAAAGAATAATGTCTCTCTTTCCTTAGTAGCTAGGGTTTTCATTGCCCAAAGAAGATAAAAGACTGTTTATCATCTTAGATTGCATTTTAGGAATTGTACATCTACATCACGCGGTGAACCTGAAAGGCAAATTTCTTAAGCAAGATCAACTATAAAATAAATTTAATGAATCTAACAACGCTTTGGAACCTAACGCACAACATCTAGAAGTCTAGGCTAGAGACATATTACGGCATCGTAAAGCCTGGTAATTGTTGTTCTCACTGATGGTTGGGTGATTCCTCCACTTTGAGATGATAAGTGCCAGTACGGACTTGTGCTCCCACGTACCGTCGAGTATATTTTGGGAGACCACAATAGGCTTAATCCTTTATCCATAGGAAGCCGTGTATGCCGCCCTATCGATCGCAATGCACTGAACATAGCATTCGGGAATATTGGCTGCCGTACTGTAAAAAGTATTCTGCAGTTTTACGATTGGTTTGGTAATCCCTCTACCTAGATTTCTAGAGCAGTCCCTTTCGTTCCTTTTCAGACTCCTTAACGGAAAAGGTCCATCTGAGCACTTGTCACTTCAGGCTCATTAAAAATCGAAGGCGACTGGAGTCATCTTTTGTTTTTTCTCGACTCTTAAAATTAAAAAAACAAATTGTGTCAAAGCGTCTAAAATTTATTTTAAATGGAATAATCATCACCCTTTCCTACATTTATCTTAGGTTGATAAAATGGAATCCACCAACCAAGGAATTCCCCTTGGAGGAAATCTTAGTCCCTTCTCCTCTTGGGGAGATGTTGGTGCACCCCATATGGCCACATTGTCGCTTCCAGGACTGACAATCGGCTTGCCCGTATGGCTCTTCTCAACCTCTATCGTTCAGGACACCGCAATTCTTGAACAATCGAGTCAGCAACTAGACGATTCCAGAGTTACCCACCAACCTTCTACTTCCTCCAATTCTTCCTCTCCTCCTTCCTCTTCGCTTGATGGGGCTGGTAAAGCCAAAAATCAAGTACCTGAGAAGAAGAAGGAAAATAAGAAGAAAGAGAAGAAGAAGAAGGAGCCAAAAGCAAAAGGGGGCAACCAAGCGTCGTCTAGCGAAAATCCACACATTGCACTGACCAGGCCTAAATCACCATGTGTCATTTGCAAAGGAGACCACTATCATCGAGATTGTCCTTGTATCCCTCGGATCTTAAGGGACTGGTCTCCTTGTTTGCACAACCTGGTGTCGTGAACCTCTGATGATCATGTTGAAAGCACACCGTCGACTAGTGAAATTGAAGCCCCAGGACAAAAAGGAAAATATAGATTTCCTTGTAAACTGTGCGAAGGTGATCATGCTGTCCACCGTTGTCCCTTCTTAGATGAGGCTAAAAGAGTTTTGGAGGATCGTCCAGTTTCATCGTTACGACTTCCTCCTGGATATAAAAAACTCTTGCCGAGTCCGTCACTAGTTGAAAATCTGGTTGACCCGCCCAGGTGGTCGGCCGAAGCGTCTATCATTGAAGACAAACCATCTGAACCCATACCAGACGAAAGTCAAAAGGTCGAGGCGGCAGTTGACTTGGTCTTGCCTTTAGAGATTCCATCTTCAGATGATACAGTCACAAAAGAGAATAAGGATGACACCGTCCAAATTCTTTTCGTAAGCACAGACTCCGATGAACATGGGGGAAATTTACCCATTCCTTTACCACAGGAAGGAAGTTCGTCAAGTTCGTACCCGGCCGTCTATCCAGTCCCACCTCCACGCAACCTAGTTGTTTCCTTTGACTGGAATCCACTAGGCAGACCCCACTTACCGGCTAGTGTACCATTTCGAATCATTGCTCAAATATATAGAATGGTTATGGTCGGTACCATCATAGATGAAGGGGCTTCTGTGAGTATCCTTTCCTCGACTGCTTGGAAAGCGCTTGGTTCGCCATCACTTTTTCCTGAGATGATAAATCTAACAGGCTTTGACAAAGGAACCAGTCGACCATTAGGGATCATTCCCAATGTGCTCATAACATTGAGAGGGAAAACCGTTCACATGAACGTAATGGTAGTCCAAGGACCCCTAGATTATAATCTACTCCTTGGACGAGACTATATTTATTGCATGGGAGCAATTGTCTCATCACTCTTTAGAGTAATGTGTTTTCCGCACGAAGGAAGAGTGGTCAAGCTCGTAGACCAGATTTCATTTCGTGGTTCACACATGGAAAATAGTCATATACCATCCCTAAATGGTCTTTTCACACAAGGAATGTCTCATCAATCCCCAGTCTGTCCACCTGATGAGCGCGAGTGATTCGGAGGACATGACTGAAACCCAGGGGGCATGCACCCTGGTCTGCTTCGGCAGGAAAACTTCGGGTATAGGGTAGGTTTCCGCGAGAGATATATGACTGGTCTATACTCCCGTCCGTGATTGGAAGAGGGGGTTAGACTGGAACAAGATTCCCTCGTCAAAGTTATGTGAGTGGATTGTCTCACCTTTGTCTATTTCGGTAGACATCGCCGAAGAAGTGTTTTGTTTGCGCTGTGAATAGAACAATCTTTGGTAACCTGAAAGAGGTAGACCTTTCCCGATAAAACAAATGTTTTGTTGGAGATTTGAAAGGTGACCTTGAAACTATGTTTTATACCTGGGGGCATGCAAACCTTTTGGCGTGCAAGCAAAGAGCGATCATTTATCTGCTTTTGGATTGGTCGTTTCCTAACTTGCATAAAGAAAGGATGTGGGGCAAAACTCTGGAAAATGTCGTTTCATATATGAGACATTCTTATTATACGACTGGATTGATCGAGCAGTTTTAGCACATAGTTCAAGCTCGTTAAAAAATAAACATAAGTCATGAGCAAATGTTTCTCCCCACGTTTAATCTCATTAAAAAATGAACTATTTCCCGGTAAATAACCATCGTGAATGTAGTACTTCAGCCTTTAAAACCTTGGTCGTGTTTTCATCATCACCTCCATTCTGTATTGGCCGATCATTCATCTCCATTTGATTGTTTACCCCTTTTGAGGAACAGCTGCGAAGAGTGATCCTGCTGGCCATCCTTGTAACACTGCCATGATTGGAAAATTCCAAACCTTACCTGGAATCAACTGCTACCCAATTTTATCACTCATTCCTCAAAGATGAGTCTCCTTTAAGCTCTTTTCAACTGACTCGTAAAATATGAAAAGATTTCCGAGCCATTGGCCTCTCCAGCTCGTTAAAGGGATCGGAAGTGCTATCCCTCCTTTATATTTTAATCTTTTTGGACCTGAGGGATTATTACACAAAAAGATCGAGCGCTTGTTTTGTTCGGCTCGTTAAAAGTATCGAAAATTCATCCATTCTATATTGTTTTATACTTTTTCGGACTTAAGGGATTAGATGACGAAAAAGGAATTTTGGAGTTTCCTTTATGTCCATTTTCAGACTCTCTAAAATTGAAAAGGACCGAGTTATCTTTGTTGTTAAACTCGTTAAAACCTTATAGCGACAAACTTGTCCATAACAGACAAGAACGAGTTTCACTATCGCTAGGCTCATTAAAACATAGCGATGGGTTTGCCTGAAGGGCAAATTATAGAACAAGCATATGTTATCCTCCTCGAGCTTGACAAAAATAAAGAGGTACTGGTCAGCAATGACTGGGGAGAAATTGGGAAGAAAACTTGAAGAAACTTTGTTTGTAGCAAGTCGCTCTTGAACATGACACTTTCACTCCGCATCCAAGTCGAGTTGAGTTGTTTCATTCACCGGTCACATCACCATGGTCCCATCACACCATCCACATTTGCGGTTAATGCTTCCAATCCATCACGTTCGTGTCGCCGATATGTTCAAGAGAAGTCATTTAGAGAATTCACCTGTGTCTCACCCGCTACAATACATTTACGCTCCATTCTTTCATGACCGCCACCCTGAACCTTATATCACCAGATCGTTTTCACCTCCATTAAAACCATTTTCTTCGTTCCGTGTCATTGATGTATGATTCATTAAGGCCCTCCTATTACGGATCGCTTCTTGTCGACATTAGCTCATTATCCAAGAAGTTGATCCAGGAACACCCCTTTCAGTACTTTGAAGCTTGCATGCCTCAATGGCAAGTTTCTCACTTCCGGCGATAGGTTTACATCAATGACCTTTGATCGAAAGATTTTACATGGTGTTCGACGCCAAGTCCTTTATTCACACCACGCGAATTGTACTGCAGTACCTTGAGGGTCATTATCATTATCGGTGATTCCTCTCACGCCTGTTAACAGCTTACATCATTGGCTGGTAATCAGGCGATGTCTTTCCATGTTCGAATCCAGAACATCTCTCACATGGATAGAATTGTACTTCGAGTGAAGATCGAACGAGATTGAAGACCCCGGATCTAGTTTCATCCATCCGGGCTGCGATATATATTCAGGGAGATAAAGACATCAAATGTACATCGTTTCTGCACATATAATCATCTAATCAAAGGGATGATGGCTCTACCAGAATCATCAATCTACACTCAGACGATTGTCTGTCCTATGTACATGAAAATGAATTTATAAAGCTGAGCATGGGAATGCCCGCCTCAGCTAGATCATGAAAAATTATGAAGATAATGTATTGTATTGTATCTTATTACAGGTCTCCTCCCAGCTTGAAAGAACTTCGTGTCCTCATAATAAAACATTTCACCCGACATCAAAAAAGATTAACAACCTCATGCTTTAGGGGGCAACTGTTATAGACATTTTTGGGCACTGCAACCCCAAGCATAAAATTTCCATAAACCAAGGGATCCTAAGTCCCTAAAAGTGTTGTTCTAACCCATAAAGGAACAAGGTCAACTGATTACAGCTTCTCCCCAGAAGTTCTCCATGAAAAACCACTCATAACTGGTCAAAACAGGATCATTTCACCTGCTCCATAGGCAAAGTGCGTTGCATCTCACCTAAGTACACTCTGTGGGTACGTTGCATTTCAAAAAGCCCTTCTATGGGGTGCGATGGGCGAGAAGTGACAAATGGCAGTGTCAATCCGTGAGGTGGAGAGGCATGGAATCTTCCAGAAACTTCTCCTGTGACACTTGCCTCTCTGAATTCGACCAAGGATGAGTAAGAGATCATCAATCTCCAAGTGGAAGCAAGAACTATCAGAGGGAATACACTAATCAAATCACAAGCTGACTCATCTCCCTTAGAGATATCTATATATGGATCCCTCATCCCAGAGATCCAGAGGCTGGAATTTTACATCTTGTAAGGAATTGCTGTTGGTTTCCTGAGACAACATCATAGTGTTGGGTGATCTAAGCTTTGTATGACGTGAAGAAGGGCTTACTTGCTGAGAGGATGATGCTGGGTCAGAACAAATGGTTGTAACTCCCTTGGCTCTTTCTTGATTATCAATAAAAGCTATTCAAGTTTTCCTCCATACTCTTGTGTCATTTATGTTTTATGCATTTGTATGGTCAATTTACATCTGATCCTAGATTGTTTATGATTATAGATCCATGTTCTTGTATAGTGTCATGCTACTTTGATTCTACAGGTACTCTGTGAAGCTCTGATTCTACAGGTACTCTGTGAAGCTGGGCGTACAAGGAAGCAAGTAGGAAAGGACTATCAGAAAAGAGAAGAATCGAACTAGGAGCCAAGCGCAAGATAGAGGTTGGTCTCCTTTGTTCTTCTTTCATCTATATTTCATAAAGGAAAAACGAAAGTAGCTTTACTTTGTTTGTTTCTAAGGTAGCTACCACACCTTAGTGGGATTAGCAGTTCTGCATAGACACTTTTCCCTGTAACACGAAGCCTCCCTGAAATTCCTCCTTGGGACACCAACGCAGCCCAAGCCTTGAGACAGTCTGCTGCAGAGTAGGCAGGCCCGCTATGGCCTGCACTGTAGTGCACTTAGGCCCTCTTTCGCCTGCGCTGGGCGAGATTGAGTGAAATTTGCATAGGGTTCTGGGAATGTTCCTTCATTCTAAATGATTCTAGAAGGTTCCCATCTCTTATCTCCTCCTTTAAGCTCGAAATTGGACAGGCTAAGGATCCATTAACCTCATACCTTCTCATCCCTTGCTCCATGGAAACTGACTCCAAGTTTGGAAGGCCATTCAATACCCTCATTTATGAGAAAACCACCTCCATTTCCTATAAATTGAGCACTCATCATAGTGATAAGGGGGCTAGAATCTGAAGTTTGTAAGGAAATTCGGTTGGTTTGAGGATTGAGTTTATGTTAAACAATGTTATGCTGTTGGAGTGTTTTGCTTTTGATGTGGCGAGGATTGGACTTAAGCTAGAGGAGCGGCACAAGATCGAATTGTATTGGGTGATACTCCTTCTACATTAATAAAGAGCTTATTCTTTTTCTCATATGATTGTTCATATCTGTGATGATTATGTGTTTGAATGTATTTGATTCCATTGTTTTATAGTAGATAGATCATGTATGCTTTGATCATTTCTTATTTCTGTTTCTCTTGATGCAGGTACCTTTTGAGCGGATTTAGTTCAAGTGGGAGCGATAGGAGTGACTCAAAAGAGATTTAGGAAGCGAAAAACAACAAGTTCCTCCATCTCATCTATCTTCTATAAGAAAATGTTAAACTACTTTCTTTTTATTGTTCTAAGTGTAGTCAACCATCTAGGGAAAATGTTTTTATCCGTAAATGCAAATTCCATAAATTCCATATAACAATAATTGATTTATTTTATTAAAAAAAATTAAACTACAAAAAAAATTAAAAATCAAAACCTTTATCAAACCATTAAAACTATAATATTAACAAAATATTATTCTATTTTAATTTACTCTTTCAAATAAATCATTTTCCTATTTCATGAGTGTGAACCATCTTTCAAATATCTATTTTTTAAATGAAAAATATATTTTCTCCGAAAATAAAAACTTTTATTTTTGTGCATTATTCTTATGGAAAAATTTACTTTATTGTGAATTTATTCAATTCCTTTTGATTTTGTCTGAATTTTTTTACTCGTAATTAAATTGTTTAATCATAATTTAATATTTAATAACTAGTGATCAACATTCCTACCTCTTAAACTAATCAAACTGCTATATATTAGGATTTGTTAAAAAACATCAACAAACCGGTATATATTAGAATCTGTTAAAAAGCATCAACCAAAATATGAATAATAAAATTACAAAACAGGTTCAATTTCCTTTTACGGGTTGAAGCAACATATGAATATTTTTAGCAATCATGAATTCACCATAGATTCATTTAAAAGTTTTCATAAGTACAACAAGAAGTAGAAATACAAAAGCTTGCTAAAATCATTCATATATCCAAACTAAGATTGTCCCCTTTCGGCTTATAAAATATCTCCGATCCAGGACAACAAAGATCCCTATGTATAACTCAGATTTAACCTGTTTGAAATCCCAAAAAATATAATAATGGGCCGGGGTGCTTGAATCTTTCAAGGAGAAAGCAGAATAGCTAGAGGCGGCTTGCGATAAAATAGGCTTCCCATTCTCGTTGACATCTACTTCCCTTTTCCTGCGTTGCCTTTCCTTCCATCTCCAGTTTTACACTCATTGTTATTTGTTGTTTTTCTATGGTCACTCCATCTTTTGTGTTGAACTTCCACCCACTCTCCCACCGAGGTTGCGCGCATGCTGAACACAAAGTGCCAACACTGCAATAACACAAAACCAGTCAATACCATAACATGAGTAACCTTATAAATCAAATATACAGACAGATACATGCTGCTAGTTATTTTTATCAAAGAAATATACTTTTATCATAGAAATATATTGTTGTTGGGGAAGATCGAGACCTTGGGAAATTACTGGATACCTCTGAGTTGTATATGATTTTTAAGATTGTGACAATCACCAGAATACTCCTCCGAATCACATGCCAAATCTTCGCAGTAACTTGGGAATCCATATTATCTATTTGAAGTGAAAAAGATCAAACATACAGTCTCAACCTGCTTAACAAAAATAAATAAACTACTTCAGCATATTGACTTACAGGCTTTTATCTAATTCCTGTCTTGTTATAGATATAAATCGAGAAGCTGGGAGGGAAAATCCAGCCCCACCTCTAGTTTTGGGGTTTCAAATACAGCAGCGTGAGATTACGGCAAAGAAAAAAAGACAACCCTGGAAGAGACACCTCCAGGCACGCTGGATTGACTCTGAACACAACCCTGCAAATACTATCAAATGCACAATCCAAAGGCAACCCTGCAAATAGTATCAAATCCAAATTATTGCAGAATGTTCTACAAATCCAACACACTACCCCTCTCACTAACATGGTGTGGTGTAGAATCAGAAACAAGGTGATCTGTGCCTCTTACGTGGGACTGGCAGCCTTCTGCTGCACCCTCCAGTCATCGTTATAGCAATTGAATATCCCCATCCCAGCAGATCTTGGAGAAGGCGTCTCTTCCCATTTGAAAGCAGCAGAAGTCGTAAAAACATAGGCCGAGGAGTTATATGAATTCAAATTTTATGTTCGGCGGGTTTCTAAATTCAAATTAGTTGTGTGAAAAGTATGATTAAAAACACACGTGAAGTACGGTGAAAAGACATACGGCGGCAGAAAGCTCTGAATTGCCCAATTCTAGAGTTTTCTGACTTCGGACAATGGGTCTATCCGTTAATTTAAACTGACGTTAACAGGGACCGAGAACCGAGAGGGGCCCGCTTGGCCACGTCGACAAGGCCGAACAATGTGCAATCGAGAGAAGCTCGACGATGTATGAGTAAATAAGAATAAAAGATCAGCGATAATAAGAATAAAAATAAGATTGGCCATACTAAGAATACAAATATGATTGGCCATACTAAGAATACAAATATGATTGGCCATAAGTAAATATAGCTTAAATTACAAGGAAAAATTTATGATGAAATGTATTAAAAAATAATTATAAATGAATAATAAAAATATGATATAACTATTATCCATGATAATTATATTTAATAAGGTTTTATTAAATATATTATGGTATAAGTAGTAAACTTGTTATTCTATATGTTATGGTAAAAATAGTAAATAAATATAGCAGACACAAAGATCACTCACAATTTAATAACGCGGTTTTTTATTTTAAATTGAAATTATTAAAAATATTATCACAGAGATTAAATTTGTGTAGATAATTTTCAACACTTCCAACGTCTAGGTGAGTTCTCTGATTTTGAAATGTGCATATATAACGGGTCCTCTTCTTCAGATAGCTATGACTTCCTTACCTTTCCTTTTCTGGCCCTACAAGTGTCTTTTGCTTACGCGTCTTGACTTTGTCCCCACCAAATTAAGATCGTTGCTGTCTTTACACGGGAAAACGTCTTCTTAACGCGTACCATCCATCAAGAAAACCAGCCTATCATTCTTTAATGTTTGCAACAACTTTAGTGCTCTCTCATGCAAGTAATCAATTATCCATCAAGAAAACCAACCTGTCATTCTTTAATGTTTGCAACAACTTTAGTGCTCTCTCATGCAAGTAATCGATTATACCTTGATCTACTGAACCGTGAATAAAGTTGAAATATGCGGCAATCAATTTAAGACTTGCCTATCACATCTTATGACGATTATGGCAATTCTATGGAATGACAATAAGATGGAAAACTAAGGTAACCCACAACACACTAACAACTTCTAACCATTGTAGTTAAACCAATCATGGAGAACTCGCTATTGCAACCACTGCATAAACATGTCACTTTCCTATTTACGTACAAAGATATATTTACATAGGATTAACATTGAACAATATCTACATTAATCCTATATTTACATAGGAATACTACTGTGGTGGTGTTACATTGGTGGATTATTTTTATGAAAATGTTATGTTTGTATAAGTGGTAATATTATCTTAAATTTATTTTAATTTTGAATTTATCAAGTTTGTAGAGTGATGAAATATTTCAAGATGTAAATTTTTTTAGGTGCATAATTTAATAAAAAATTTATACCTCAAGAGATTTGATTTCTCGTTTTTGATAGATCTTATATATATATATATATATATATATAGTAACACCCTCCTCCCAAATATACTCAAATAACCGGCCAACCAAGGTAAACATGTATCAGTTAAGGAAGTGGAATCAATGGAAACACACCATAGAGATCTTCCACATTAGTAATAGAACTCTGAGGAGCCATCCCAACCACTCAAGTAACCAAACCCTGAGACCAATTGAAGGTTTAGACCATTGAACCCTAGAAGCTCCGTTGATATGGACAAGCATGTGTCTAGAAGACTACAAACGCTCCCACAACATGGGTATGGATGCGTCTGGGGACTTTTCTTCCCAATGCTATGCCTGCATCTCTAAGATTTGAACCACCTTTTTAGGCCGAGTGTAATATCCCTAATAATAATAAAAAATAATAAATAAAATAATATAATATTAATATATAAGTAAATAAATGATAAACAATAAAAAAAAAGATAATAATGGTAAATAAATAATAAAATTAAAGAAAAGATTATAATAGTAAATAAATAATAAATAATGAAGAGAATATAATAATAATAAATAAATAAATTCGAGTCTACTCTCTTTATTTATCATTTCTCATATGCGTGTGAGGGAGAAATTAGAGGAATCAAAATTTGGTTCAGGCTCATACTCAAGTCACACATAATCCCTACAACAATAACTTTTTAGGGGAAGCCACATGATACATGACTCAATTGACTTTCCCCGCAAACTTCTATTATAATATGCTTAATAATTAACTTTTTATTATGATGTGTATTTAATGTAGTTAGTTGGGTATTTGGACCTTAGATCACATATTTTACATAATACTTTATAACATGACCATAGTCAATTGACTTGACGTGAAAGATTCTCTTATAATATGCTTAATAATTAACTTTTTATTATTAAGTGTTCTTAATTCAATTATGTGGTTATATCTTATTTTTGTTATTCATTTATGTTTTCTTTTATAATTTTTCTAAAATGAGCTTTATAACTTAGTATAGAGAATATTATATTATTAGTAAAATAAAATGTCTATTATATCAAAATAATAATAACAATAATAATATATTATAGAAAAAGTAATAAATCAATTTAATTGGATTTATTATATAGTAATAGTTTTTTTTAAATAAAATAAAAAAAACGACAATATACCTTAACATATTAAAGAAAATATAGCCCACGGGGCTTTGGATTGACGGTGAATGGGTGCAATGTCTCCTTGCGATAGGTCACCGGTTCAAATCCCCGTGGGTACATAGGTTAGTCTTAACAAAAAAAAAAACAAACATGTTAAAGAAAACCACTGTAACCACTGTAGAAGTTGCGCAACCCACAATCACATATTACGAGCTTGAGAGGGATTCTAACGAGGGCTGAAATGTCCCTGTACAAAGCACACAATTATTCAGCCACACCCTCACAACCTAATAATGATTTATATTCATAATCATAGTATTTCAATATATATATATATATATATATATATATATATAATTGAAAAAATATTAAAACATGTAAAAGAAAAATGTAAGTTTATATATGTGGAACTATATGTATTATGGAAGTTTTAATAAAATGAAAAATAAGAATATTTTTATATGTGTGAAATTTGTATAAATATAAAAAATATTATTAAGAATTAGTATAAATTTATATTCATTTTGGATCTATCAAGTTTGGAGAGGAATCAAATATTTTGAAGTGCAAACTATTTTCTTAAATTTTGAATTAAAAAAAAGTTTGCATCTTAAGTTATTTGATCCTCCTAAACACTTGGTAAATATTTAATTAAAATGAATATATGTTGATAAATTTAATAATAAATTTTTTATTATAATTTTCTTTTTCCAATAATTTTTCAGTTTTAATAATTTTTAGTTCAAAACATTTTTTAAATATTATAATATTTTTTTTAAATATTTAAAATATTATAAAAAAAATTCCACATATTATATTTTAATAATCCATCCTATATTTTTGTTATTTATTTATTTATTAAATTTAATTCTTTAAATTCTAATGTGGCCTTACCAGCTGTTATATGCATGTAGGGAGGTGGCTATAACGAGACTACAAAGTCTTTGTCACATGCATGATAGACTATAGTATGCATGATAGAGAGGTGGTTGTAACAAAACTACAATGTGTGGACCTGGATTCAAAAATGCATAGCATGGTGATTCCTTATTTAAGCTCAATTTTTGTCATGTCTTCCACCTTAATCACTATAACAAAGAAAATTATTATTGTTTTTTAAATTATCAATTTTAAATAAGATTAGAACTAAGAAATTATTATTGTTTTTAAATTATTACTTTTAAATAAGAATAAAATTTATTATGAAATCATTATTATTTATCATAATGAACATTGCATAGAGTAAGCTTAGGAAAATTATCAATTTCAAATAAAATAAGATTTAAATAAGAATAAAAATATAAGATTGGTTAAGTTCCACATGCTACAAATTTTGAATTCCATTTTATTGGATGTAGTTTTTCTTATAATTACCTATTTTCTATTATGCATATAGTAACTCATAGCATAATAGTCATTCTAATCAATATATGGGAGTTGAAGAAAAAAATAGTTGATAAAGCTAGATAATGAATGGCCAAAATTGAAGCCACAAGGGATAGCTTAATTGGCTGAGTTCTTGTTGCTAAGTACCTGGTTTATCGGAAGGTCATGGGGTTAAATATTCTCAAGGCCCTTGGGGTTAGGCCTTGCTAGCATTGATCTACCTGGATTTTCAAGTGGATGTATTTGCCACTCAATGTCCATGAACAACATTAAAAAAAATGGATGGCCAAAATAGAATGAGGATAACAAATTAGAAAGAAACTAATCTTTGACCATTAGAGAGTGTTTTTTTCCTTTTGACAAGCTAAATATTTTATGTTGATAATTTAGGAAAATGCAAGTCTAGTGAGCCATTTAATTCCCTATTTTTCTACTAGGGAAACCAAATTAGTGGCAATTCATTAAGTCCTTGACCATGAGATGTTTGAAATCAAAGTTTAAAAAAATATGACATATTGTTTTTTCTCAAAACTAAAACTTTCTATCAAAGCTACTAGGAGAAATAAGAAAGTTAATAAATCATGGAATTGTGTAGCTCCTGAGGATTCAAAAGGGTCCATCTCAATTGTTTCTATAGCTTGATTTCTGGAGTTTCTTGGATTAAGTGGATGAGCCAATTGAGATTTAGTGTTCTCTTGTGCTTAATCTAGATCCTTCATTTGTAGATTAAAGTCACTTGACATGAGTGAGATTCCATGTTTGGAATCATTGCAGTTCGTACACACTTTTCTAAGCAGCTTTTTCATCTAACAATATAAAGATATTGTTCATGTACTAATTTTTTCTTCCTCAAGTGTGTCCTTTAGCTAGAATCCAAGTTGTCATCTTTGCTGCAATGTTGAAATCTAAAAGACACCCTTTTTCTCCCATCACTTTCTCTTTAGTTGCTTGGATTTTAAGTTGTCCCTAACTGCACCGTTGCTACCATTCATATGCAAATGCCAAGGTTTTCTCAGTGAATTACTAACATTACTAATGTCTTGACTCCCTGCCCGCGGCTCTTTCTTACCTCTCCTAGCACCACTCAGCCCCCGAGACATGACATGCCTGTTAACCCCGATACCCCCTGTCTGAGAAAACATGTAGGGGCCTGTATCTCGGCTCAACCTAGTGCTATCCATGCCGTGGCCAAGACTTTGGCTTAAAAGCAATATAAATAAAACGCAGAGCCAGGCCATGGCCCTCCCTTTCCTCCCCTTATTTTTCCCTGATAGTGCTAAGCCCCATTGGGACGGCCTCTTGCCTCTCCCTTCCCTAGTGGAACCCCCACCAGTGCATGTAATTGCCGCAGGAACCCAACCAGAGCATATAAATTATACAGGAACGAGACCGGACTACATACCAGAGAGCCGTTGCAAACAAGGTTCCTCCGCCTCTCTTCTGCTCTGAATTGCCTTCCTTCTCCACTGCGAATTTCTCCTACCTGTCATGTCGAATGCCATTCCCATCTCCGCCACCCTTCCTTATTCCTCCCTCTACCACCTTGCCAGGCCACTGTCCATGCATTCATGGCTAAGGACACCGCACCCATTGCCTTGAGCATGTGGGGGGGCAGTGGTAATTATTGCCTTGGTATTAACCATGTCACGTCATGGCCTATCACCTCTCACGCCCTCCCTCATCTCGATCGCGAGCTTGGATTGCCTGTTTCCAGCTCTGCCTGAGGTCTATAAATTTATTATTAAATGTATATATAGCTATTATTTAATTATAATAAGAAGTATAAAGGCAATGTAAGCCATATGACCTCCATCATCACATTCGCAAGGCTGGTTAAAGTGTCAACCATAGTAAAGTTTGTTATTAAGTATATTACTGTAAAAATAGTAAATAAATAGAACAGACACAAAGATCATTAACAATTTTACAACATTGCTTGATTTGCAAAAATATATAATCACATACCTTAACGTTTGTGTCGATCATTTTCATCAAAGCTGAGCATTCTAGGATGTAAGGTAACGAGGGATGCACAATTGAAACAGCAGCTGATAGTAATAGCATACTGACAACAATTATCCATTATATAGAGCAGCTTTAAAGCCTTAAATGTGAGTTGTTAATTTACTTTCTCTTAAAATATATGTCATGGTTTATGACTATGAACATTGAATATGAAATTTTGAGATATTTTTAGTGGAATTACGAGTGTAAAGGATTTTAATTGATAATTTATATTTAAAACTAGTCTGTATTTTACTTTCTCTTAAAAGATATGTCACGGTTTATGAGTATGAGAATTGAATATGAAATTTTGAGATAATTGTAGTGGAATTATGAGCGTGAAGGATTTTACTTGATAATTTACATTTAAAACTAGTTTGTATAATGAATAGATTTTATAAAATACACAGAAACTATATTGTTATATCATTTATAAAGTAAAAACAATTTTATAAATACACAGAAGCCATCTATTTCTATCAGTTATAAAATAAAAAATATTAGTCACCGAATTTGTAAAGATAATCAAACAAATCTATTCTGTTATATCAGCCCATACCCATCTTTTTGTTCCGGTATTAAGGTTCCCAATATCTGATACATAGCTAATATCAACTCATGGCTGAGCAGAGCCATGTCTTACAGCAAAACACGTAAATCGTATATCTAAGACATGGCACCGAAGAAGCTGTTGAAATATCAGAGGGAGATCTTGTATAAAAGAGAAAAAAACCCTCGAGGAATATGCTAAATCATCTTGTTCCGATTGTTATTGTAACTCATATTTTGAGAATATGATTAGTGTGCAATCTGGTAATCAATAACAATTAAACTATGCTCTTTAATTCATTAAAGATGAGCCCTTTGGTGGAGTTGTATAGCTTGGATTCCTATTCTCTCCTTTACCAGTCCCTGCATTAGTTTGAACAGAGCATTTTTTGAAGCAGGGTTGGAGGCTGATGAGACTTGAATGTATCAGAACTGAGACTTGAATGTATAAGCGTTGTGAATCCAAATGATGTAAAAACGAAGTAAAGGAAGTGAATGGAAATAATTGAAATTGGAGATATAATATACAGAAATATACTTAAAATAATATTTTTATGTTGTATATTTTATTCAATTGAAATATCATATTATATAATTGGTTCCAAATTCCAAACATGAATATAAAAATAGACATATTCTTTCAACAAAATCCCAAACCAACTCTAAACATAACACACTACAAACATTATCTACACTACAAACATTATCTATAACTGTGAGACATACAAAACTAAAGTCTTTCCCCAATGATGAGTTAAAAATTATTAATATTATTTTTGTATTAATGAAGAAAATGGTTACATTGTTGTAACGTTCTCCCTAGTTTAGGATTAGTTCCTATAGTTATGGGGTTTGGGTGCAACTTCCTATTTCCTAGTATTGTATTTATTGATGTAATCTTTGATTGATTAAAGAATAGAGTGGACGAGAGTGATCTCTCAAGTTTTGTGAGTGTAGTCTCCAGGTGCAGGCCACACCTAAGAGCTACATCTCTTTCTTTTCAATTCTGTTCACATTTCATCTTGGTATCAGAGCTCAGATTGAGTGAGCCTGATCTTTTGTCACCTGTGAGGCTGAAGTGCCTGTAGTAGCTAGCTTGCCTGTGTGGCTGGAATAGCCTGTGTGGCTTGAAGTGCCTTTGTGGCTGTGTGTACACGAGAGCTCTGTGCTCGATTGAGCAGGTGGACTGCAGAACACCTGGCTCGGACTCGAAAATTTTGGCGCGGATTTTGCGCGGATTGGCGCGGATTTTGCGCTGACAGTCGTGCCAGAAGAGGAATTAGCGCGGATTTTGGGGAATAAACTGCGCCAGAGCGCCAAAAAGCCCGATTAGCGCGGGATTTTACCGGGAAAGTCGCGCCAATTAAAATACTCTAAGCGATTTTCAGTTAGCGCGGATTTTTCGCTCGGGGTAGCGCCAAGGGATCTGCGAATAGATTGAACTTCGTTTGGCGGTTTGCCAGCGGTGCAGTGGCGGTTTGCAAGCGGTGCAGATCGGCTGAGTTGTAGATCCGTCTGGAAGAGACAGATCGGGAAAGCGCCAGAGGAGATCTGCGAGAAACTTCGACTTCGTTTGGCGATCTGCAGGGGAAGCAGAATCGGTGAAGCGGCAGATCAATCCGGGAGAGGTGGATCGGATCAATTGTGATCAGATCATTGTTTCGGCTGTGTTGGAAACGCCGAGTTTGCTCATTGGAGCGAGAGTGCCAGACACTACAGATCGGTGGCAGAGGTGACAGATCGATCTGACAGGTATTGTTTTTGTTGCTGTTAAGTAGATTCACAATGAGTAATACGATGGAATCTTACCTTAACGAGTCTGGTAAACTCAACGGGTCTAACTTCACGAATTGGAAGTTTAAGATTCAGACCCTACTTGAAGGTGCGAATGCTTGGACTATAGTGACAGGCGATGAGCAGAAGCCGACTGCAACCACACAGAAGGAAGACTGGGAAAAACGAGAAAACAAGGCCAAAGTCCTGTTGAAGATGTCTGTGAAAGACAATGTCATTGCACACATCAGAGACTGTAAAACGTCCGCAGAGATTTGGACGAAAATAAAAAATCTGTATGAGACCCAGAATACAAACAGAGTTTTGGCTCTGAAAAGCAAGCTATTTTCAATGAGGATGGACGAAAGGGAGTCTACTACTGCATTTGTCGCACGAATTAAGGATGTTAAAGACGGATTGGCAGCCATTGGAGTGGCGGTGGCTGATGAAGATCTTGTTGTAATTACAATGAATGGGATGCGTGATGATTTCCAAACCTTCATCACTGGAGTCCCGGCAAGGGAGAAAACAACCACGTTTGATGATCTCACTGCGATCTTGCAGCAAGAGGAAGAGCGACGGCAGAACCTGAATCTGAACCCCCAAAGTGATGATCTCGCGCTGGTGGCAAAACGACGACTATCAAAAGGGAAGCAGTCACAACAACAATCAGTTCAGAAAGGAGGAACAACACATAAACATCACTGTCATAAAGGTATGCTTGCAAATCATTCTGAAAAGAAATGTTTTTATTGTGGAAAGAAGGGTCATATACAGAGAGATTGTTATCATAAGAGGCAGGCTAATGAGGCAAGGAGGAGACAGGCAAATCCAAAACACAGAGGATATTTTGTTGAAGAAGAAGACTTCAGTCATGAATTTCGACTGTTCACAGTCGACTGTGCCCTTTCTGCATCAAATGAAGATGACATCTGGTATGTCGATTCCGGAGCATCCTCTCACATGACAGGTAATAAAGAATTTTTCGACAGTCTTGAAGAAATTATAAATGGATCAAAAATATATCTAGGGGATGATAATGGATATCAGATTAAAGGTCATGGGGTGATTTCAGTTAAATTACCAAATGGAAAAATTAGTCACCTTTCAAATGTTTTATATGTACCTGGAATAAAGAAAAACCTGATATCTGTATCCATGATGGCTGACCAAGATATGAATGTTGAATTCTTCAAGACTCACTGTGTGATAAAGGATTGCAGGAATGAAATTGTTGCAACAGGCATGCGAGTTGGAAGCCTATACAGATTGGATGCAAAAAGTATATCAAAGCAAGCCATGGTTGCAGGAGAGTCGACAGCTGAACAACTCTGGCATCAGAGGTTTGGTCATCTGAATCTGCAGGATCTCATGTTGTTACAGAAGAAAGGTATGGTCGAAGGTCTCCCCATCTTTCGTAACATTCAGTTAAACTGTGAAGGTTGTGCCTTAGGAAAGATGCACAGAGAACAGTTCCCTGTGCATGATAGGAGGAGGCAAACAGAAATCTTAGAGCTAGTGCACACTGATGTATGTGGTCCCATGCAGACAAGGTCGCTAGGGGGAGCATACTATTTTTTGTTGTTTACTGATGACTGCACTAGGTATTCATGGGTTTATTTTTTAAACAAGAAAAGTCAGACTTTCCAATGTTTTATAGATTTCAAAACCCCGGTGGAAAGATAGTTTGGAAAAAGTATTAAAATTCTCCGATCTGATCAAGGAGGAGAATACAAATCAAAGGAATTCATGAAATACTGCAAATCTCACGGGATTGTTCAGCAGTATACAGTGCCGCACACACCACAGCAAAACGGAGTTGCAGAGCGTAAAAACAGAACCCTGGTAGAGTGCACAAGGAGCATGCTGCAAGGTAAGGGTCTATCTAATACTTTTTGGGCAGAAGCAATAAATACTGTTGTATATTTGAAAAATAGAAGTCCTACTAGGTTTCTTGGCTTCAAAACTCCTTTTGAAGCCCTGTATGGATTTAAACCAGCAGTAAATCACTTAAGAGTCTTTGGGTCAAAGGCATTTGCACATGTACCCAAAGCTGATAGAAAGAAACTAGACCCTAAAGCAGTTAAATGCATCTTTATTGGTTATGGCACAGAGTTTAAAGCATACAAACTGTTCAATCCTGAGTCTCGTAAGACATTTGCAAGTAGAGATGTAGTCTTTCATGAACAAGTACAGGAAAGGAAAGCTGATGTTGGAGATGATTGGCACATTCCATTTCTGTTGGAGGAAAGCAGCGACGATGAAAGGGAGCAGGAACAGGAGCAGAAAGAAGAAAATGAAGAAGAACAACAAGAAGGTGAAAGAGCAGGCCCAGTTATTGCAGAAGAAAACAAATTTGAGGTAAGTCCCCTACCAAGAAGGTCAGGTAGGAAGACTCAATTACCATTGAAGTTGAGAAACTATGCGTTGATGTCAAAGTTTTTGAACATTATAGAGCCCTCTAATTATAAAGAAGCTAGTCAATTTGAGGAATGGAGAGCTGCAATGAATGAGGAGATGGAATCAATTCTTAGAAATAATACTTGGGAATTAGTAGAGCTGCCTAAAAATAAAACACCTATAGGGAGTAAATGGCTGTTTAAACCCAAAATTAATGCAGATGGAAGTATAGATAAGTTAAAAGCTAGGTTGGTAGCAAAAGGATACTCGCAGCAGGAAGGTATTGATTTTGATGATACTTTTGCACCTGTAGCAAAGCTAAATACAATCAGATTACTTATTGCTTTAGCTACTAAATGTAATTGGGAATTACACCAGCTTGATGTTAAATCTGCATTTTTAAATGGTGATTTAAAAGAAGAAATTTACTTAGTACAGCCAGAAGGATTTGTGAAGCAGGGGCAGGAACAGCTTGTTTGTAGATTGAAAAAGGCTTTATATGGTTTAAAGCAAGCTCCCAGGTCATGGTATGAAAAAGTTGATTCTTTCTTTATAGAGCATGGTTTCCATAGAAGCTTAAATGACCCAAATTTGTATACCAAGTACAATAATCAGGGGCAGATTATTTTGATTTCTCTATATGTGGATGATATGATTTTAACAGGAAATGCAGAGGATTTAATTAGAGGAATCAAAAGGCTCATGGCACAAGTTTTTGAGATGAAAAATCTCGGAAACCTTAACTATTGTCTGGGATTAGAAGTATTCAGAGATACTGGGCAAACTTTCCTTACTCAAGGGAAGTATGCGAGAAATCTGTTGGAAAAGTTTGGGATGGATCGGTGTAGATCAGCAGCGACACCTTTGCAGCAAAATTTGAAATTGAGCAGTGACGATGGCACTAAGGAGGTAGATGCCACAATGTACAGACAGCTGGTTGGCAGCCTTATATATCTTACAACAACCAGACCCGACTTGGCATACTCAGTTAGTGTATTAAGCCAATTCATGTCAAAACCGCGTGAAAGTCACTAGACAGCAGCAAAAAGCGTGTTGAGGTATCTTTGTGGTACTGTTCATTTTGGTATTTTATACACTGATGTATCTGATGTTACTCTAGCAGGTTTTTCAGACTCAGACTGGGCAGGTAACCTGGATGATCGGAGGTCCATCACAGGTTATGCATTCAACATAGGTTCCGGGGTCATAGCTTGGAGCAGCAAGAAACAGAGTATTGTAGCTTTGTCGTCATGTGAAGCTGAGTATCAAGCATTGTGTGCAGCAACATGTGAAGCGATCTGGTTGAGGAGACTTCTTAAAGATGCAGGAAAAGAACAAAAAAATCCCACCTCCATCAAAAGCGACAACCAGAGCACCATTAAATTAGCATACAATCCAGTGTTTCACAAAAACACCAAACATATAGACACTCAGTTCCATTTTGTTAGAGAGAAAATACAGTCTAAAGAAATTGCTGTTGTATATTGTAAAACTTGTGACAATGTGGCTGATATTTTCACAAAGCCTCTTGCACGAGTGAAATTTGAATTGTTTAGAAAAATGCTAGGAGTCCAGGAGAACCCTTTCTCCATTAAGGGGGGGAGTTAAAAATTATTAATATTATTTTTGTATTAATGGAGAAAATGGTTACATTGTTGTAACGTTCTCCCTAGTTTAGGATTAGTTCCTATAGTTATGGGGTTTGGGTGCAACTTCCTATTTCCTAGTATTGTATTTATTGATGTAATCTTTGATTGATTAATGAATAGAGTGGACGAGAGTGATCTCTCAAGTTTTGTGAGTGTAGTCTCCAGGTGCAGGCCACACCTGAGAGCTACATCTCTTTCTTTTCAATTCTGTTCACATTTCATCTTGATGCAATCTTGCCCTCCCATCGAAATGGTACGTAGAAAGGGAGGTCCATGTTGAGGAACGACACCAGCAGGTGGCCCTCCCGGAAAATGCCATTGGTCGAAAACCTGACGATTTTAAACATAGAGGCGCAATTAACTTCTCAACGTGGCTGCAACTTAACCTAAGCAATGAGAAATGTTATTTTGTAAGCGATCATGATCGATTTCGACAATACCTAGATGTTGGAATTTCCCGAACACTTGAGACTCAATGAGTGATATAGTATTAAGGTTTTTGTGATTTATATTTAATTTTTCAAAAAAAAAAAAGATTAAAATTACATAAAAAATTATTTATTTATCAAGGTGAAAAATCAGATTATAGTAGTTGGTTAAATAGAAATTTAAATTATTTCAACTAAATATAAATAATTACATTTGATTAAGTCACATAAAAAATTATTTATATAATAATACCATTAGTAAAGTAAAATATATTTAAGATGTTATTTTAATATATATAATATGTTTGACTTAGACTAAAGGATAAAACTATTAACCAAATAAATAAAACAAGATAAAAAATAATAATTGAATAAAATAAAAAGAAATATATTTAAGTTACAAATTAAAATAGATTAAGATTAAAAGAAAGCTAAAAACTAATAACCAAATAAAAAAATATAAAAAGAGACTAAAGATAAAAGAAGGGATTCTACCCAAACCTCAAAATAATAAGGTATGACTAAAGAATGGTAAAATATTAAAATAGAAATTAAAATTAAAATTAATAAGAGTTAAATAATTGAATCCAAAAAACTTCAAAAAAAAAAAATATGTATAAAAAAGTCAAAGTAAAAATAAAAAATAAAAACAAAATTAAATAAAATGAAAAGACCAAAAGACACACACTAAAGGAAAGGGACCACGTATAAGCCACTGGGGCAAATCTAAAAAATATAATATTAGAACTACTCATTCAAACTAGCAAAGTTAGCAAATTGAACTAACCGTTGGAAACTTCATGGCGCAAGAGATTATGTGACCGTTGGAAACTTCACGGCCCAAGAAATTAAACTTCACGGCCCAAGAAATTATGTAATGGACTAAAAATGATTCCAAAGCAAAATTCTCTTCCAAATGTCCAAATCAATTTCTTTCGAAATAAATGAGTGGACGTTGACGTAATAAAGGATACCATTCATTATTGTCGATCCTTTTGGGCTTCCAATCATAACTGCTGATATGTCGAGCAGCACAAGGTTTGTTAGACACATTATTTCCCTAGTCGTAGCATAGCACGGAAAAATGTAGTGGTCATTCTTGCAACGGTTTGTGGTCACGATCCCATAGCACGGAAAAATGTCGTGGTCATTATTGCAACGGTTTGTGGTCATGATCCCAATCGCTAATTGTAAAAATATTGTGGAATAACAGTTGGTAACTTAACCATAACTATAAGCGATACATATACATAAAAAATGGATCAAAACTCACCCACATCTTTCAACTTTTTAACTGACATATTTGCTTTAGAAAAACGAGGTACTTTAAAGCCTGGGTGAGGCGCCTTTGGTTAGTGTCGAGCTGCCTGCAGATCCAACATTAAAGACGCAAGGCAGCCACCATTGTTGAGGGTATGAATTTCAACCTTATAAGTTTTAGAGTTTTTGTTAAAATCGGGAGAATTTTTTTTGAAATTCTGATATTTGTTATTTAAAATTGGTTTTTAATATATTTATAGATTCAACATTATATATTAAATTTTTTTTAGAACATTTTAATTATAAAAAATTAATAACTTCAACTTATTATTTCTAATAAATTCCCTCCCTGATTCTGAATCAATTAAATCATAAAATAGACCTAAAAAACCATCCAGAACATATAGCAAATAGGCTACGGCTCCTTAGTAAACATGGAAGTGACACATTAACATTTTTCCTGTATTTGATTTTCCATTATCAACTTTCCCTAGCGACAAAGGTATTACCCACACAGGAAGCCTTCTGTCTCTGCACATTTTCCCACAAGTTGAGCCGGAATTTGTCACTCTCAAATGTTGTTTCCACTTTTGACTATACTAAGAAATCAATCCAAGATAGGAATCCGAGGTTTCATAATGACATGGCTCAGAACAGGTTCCAACATGGGTCAATCTATATTGTTAAAGTTGTAGAGGTTTGTCACCAAAACCTAAACCTAAACCTAAAGTTGAAGAAGTGTGCCATTACACCAAAATTTACATGTGTTAGTAAACTTTTTAAACTAGTAACTAGGATTTCCAAATTAGAAATTATAGATTCTACAGAGTTGCTGTGATTCCTCCCAAAAAAAATAGAGATACCAAATTTGGTATCTCTGGGGAAGTACCTGGTCAACGTCGCTTCCAATCGGTCTTAGAATTGTAATTGTAATTTAAGGAATCATCAAAACCAAAATCTTCATTCAGAAGCGTCACCTTTTGGTTGCTACCTGCGTGGCCAACAACGCGGAAGCCCTCGATTATGGTGATCTGCCCAACCAGCATTTCCACTGAGCCCACTACTTCCAGGACGAATATTTATCTCGAGGATTAAGTTCTCCGACGATTATGAAACCAGCCCATGCAATCTAGCCTAGCCGGGCATACCCAGTACCAAATAATCAGACTGTTTTGTAATACCGAACTCAAGTTTTCTGAAGACCTGGAACAATAGTGTACTCAAAGACTTAATAGAACCCAGAAACGATATTGCCCATTTCAACAGCAGGATTAGCACCGAGTGCATTTTGAAGGAGGCTCGAACAGTCGGGAAAGGCCGAGGCCGAAAAGAGGATGGTGGGCTATACATCATGGTTTGTTAGGATCTTTAGGAAAAGGCGAGTTTGTTGCTGGATAGCAAGTGAAAGAGACAACATCGTGGGCCATAACTCGCGGGTTTACCGAGTCGAAACAGCCTGGCATTAAATTTCACAGATTCCAGATTTGATTTTCCGTTAAGATTTCCTGAGATGGTATCAAAGCCATGGTCGTAAAGGCTCTGAGAAAGCGAGCATGTGTTGACTGTATACCTTGGGTTACAGTAAGTGGCTGCCAAGTGCACCAAAGGTTGGAGGTTGGAGGTTGGAGGTTGTCCTTGTTGGGAATTTTACATTTAATTCCAAAACAAAATTAGTTGAACAGAGAATAATACTCTGTTTTTCCACAGGATCTTAGCACAGGGAAGCAAAAGTTGTTTGCTGGAAAGAACAGAGTTTTTTACACACATAAAAAAAAAACAACTTTGTATTAATTAATAAAACTGCTTGATACCAAAAGATCTTCCTCTTAACAGAGGGATTACACCAGGAACACTTCAGTTCCACACAAAAAAATTACTCTGTCTCCTTGAAAATTTACTCTGTCTCTGTTTTGAAATTTTACACTACTGTGTGTAAAATTTTTCTCCTTTTACATTCACTGCGGCATATTACATTTCATATTCAACAAAACATAATATATTTACTTCACACTGCTGTGTGTGTAAAATTACATATATTTATGCTACTACATATTCCATTACAAGGAAAACACTTACACGCTGCTGCATTTTTCACACTCTGTGTTCAACAAACAAAAAAACACTCCCTTCGTGTTGCAGCAAGTTTCACATTTCATATACAATAATACAATAAAAAAAAACATAACAATACTATTACCTATTGCCATACTCCCGACAATAATAAAAAACATTAAAATTAAAAGTTTTACCTATATTTACCAACCCATAGTAAATTTCATTAAATGTTTTACTGGCGGTCAAAATGAAACTTTTACTCCACGTCAATTTCATGTTGCAGGCCTGTACATTCAATTTTGGTTTCAATCGTTGACCTCCATCGAATGGCTTCAAACCAAGATTTCAATCGAACGGTTATCGCTTGCTCAATCCACACGAACTTTATGCTCCGATGAAAACCTCTTTTGCAAAACTGCCAGCCACGTGTCAAGCGATGGATATTATCGCTGCCCCTCTGGAGAATACCGCTGCTTGGTGAAAGGCGGTGCGATAAGAAACTGGCGGTTTTCCGGAAAAGTGCGCAGCAGTTGAAATTATAATTTCAACACTCCCCTTTAATTTCAACTGCTGGGTTATCAGTCATACCCAGACATTTCCTCAAAAACTCAAAACTTTTCTGTCCCAATTGTTTGGTCAGAATATTAGTAACGTGCTCCCGAGTCCTGCATTGTTGTAAAACAATTTCTCCATTGTTTACCAATTCCCTGATGTAATGAAACTTTGTGTCAATGTGTTTCGTTCTCTTATGAAACACAACATTCTTGGATAATGCAATAGCTGAGCTATTGTCACAAAAAATCACAGTTGCTTTTACTTGCTCTTGGCATAAACTCCTTAACATCCTTCTCATCCAAATTGCTTGACATGCTGCTGCTGTAGCTACCACATATTCAGCCTCTGCTGTAGACAATGCTACAATAGGCTTTTTTAGAAGCCCATGAAACAACTCCTGAACCCATGTGAAAAACATAACTGGATGTGCTTTTCCGATCATCTACACTTCCAGCCCAATCACTATCAGTGTATCCAATCAAATCTAAACATTCTGAAGTAGTATATAAAATGCCAAACCTTTTAGTACCTTTAACATACCTCAGAATTCTTTTTGTTGCCTGCCAATGTGCTTCTTTTGGCCTCTCCATGAATCTGGAAATTAAACTAATAGCATACATTATAACCTGCCTAGTTGCAGTCAAATACATGAGGCTGCCAACTATGCTCTTGTACAAACTAGGATCAAAATCCTTGCTGTTGTCCTCTTTGCTGAGTTTTAATCCCATCATTGTGGGAGTGATTGCTACCTTGCTCTCTTGCATATTAAATCTTTCCAACACTTCATTAACATATTTTGCTTGTGAGATAAAAATCTCGTTTCCACTTTGTTCTACTTCTATTCTTAAGAAGTATCTCAGCAAACCCATGTTAGTCATTTCAAATTCTTCTTTCATGACTGTTTTGAAAATTTCAATAAGATAGTCATCATTACCTGTGAAAATAACATCATCAACATATAACACAACAATTAGTAATTTACCATCATTTTCTTTGATGTAGAGGGTGGGTTCTCCCTCACACTTTTCAAATCCTTTTTCCAGTAGATAGGAATCTATCCTATTGTACCATGCTCTTGGTGCTTGCTTCAGCCCATAAAGAGATTTCTTCAATCTGCATACTTTGTGCTCTTGGCCTTTCTTTTCATAGCCTAGAGGTTGTTCAATGTAAACCTCTTCCATTAACACTCCATTTAGGAATGTTGACTTTACGTCCATTTGGTAAACTTTCCACTTGTTTTGTGCTGCTATGGATAGCACTGCTCTCACGGTTTCCATTCTAGCAACCGGTGCAAAAGTTTCATCATAGTCTCTCTCATACTGCTGCTTATATCCTTTGACAACCAGTCTTGCCTTGTGTCTTTCTATTTTGCCTTCAGCATTACTCTTGGTCTTGTAGACCCATTTAACTCCAATGACTTCCTTTCCTTTTGGCAGTTCTACTAAATCCCATGTCTTGTTTCTTTCTATCCTCATCCCTAGCTTCTATCCATTTCCTATCCTTAATAGCTTCTTCAAAATGAACAGGGTCATCAACATGACAATATAATGCAAACAAAGAATTCATACCTTCATTTGCTGCCTCTTGTTCATAAATGTCACTTAAATTTCTGAACTTCTTACCTCTTTCATTTGGTGTACAAGTGCTTGAAGAAGCACTTGAATTTCCTCCTTGTGGTGTGCTTGGAGAAGCACTTTCATTTCTCCTCAAGGGTGTCCCTTGCTGTCCTTGTGTTGGTGCTGCTGTTTGGGGATGTATTTCAGCCATCTCCTCATCATCTTCATCATGTGACAAAGAGTTTTTAACATTCACTGTTTTCTCTATGCTTCCATCCCAAGCTTCCTCCTCAATGAACTGAACATCTCTACTCACAATAAGCTTCTTGGTGGATGGGTTATACAACCTGTAAGCTTTGGATTCCTCACTGTATCCAATGAATATACATTTATCCCCTTTGCTGTCCAACTTCTTCCTTAGTTGATCTGGAATGTGTGCATAGGCCACACATCCAAAAACTTTCATGTGGGTGATTCCTTGCTTTCTCCCACTCCATGCTTCTTTCATCACTCTGTTCATGACTGCTTTTGTAGGGCATCTATTCAAAATGTACGTTGCACAGTGTACAGCTTCAGCGCAATAATCATTTGGCAAATGATTTGCCTTTAACATACTCCTTGCGATATCCATGATTGTCCTATTCTTCCTTTCGGCAACTCCATTTTGTTGCGGAGTGTACCTAGTGGTAAACTACTTGTGAATTCCATTTTCTCTACAAAAACGTAGAAATTCCTTGGAGATATACTCACCTCCTCTATCAGTTCTTAGAACTTTGATATGCAGCCCGCTTTGGTTTTCAACAAGTGCTTTGAAATTTCAAAATATTTCAAACACTTCACTTTTGTTCTTCAGGAAATAAACCCAAGTTTTTCTAGTGAAATCATCAATGAATGTTAGTATATAGTGGCTGCCTGCAAGTGATGGAGTTTGCATCGGTCCACATAAATCTGAGTGGACAATCTCTAAGGGTGCTTTTGCCTTTATGCTTTTCCCTGATGGAAAACTTTCTCTGTGTTGTTTCCCCAAGATACAACCTTCACAAAGGCTGTCTGGTTTCTCTATCAATGGTAATCCTCTTACCATTCCTTTTCTATTCAACAAATTAAGACCTCCAAAGTTGAGATGTCCAAATCTCAAGTGCCACAACCAATTTTCATCCTTTGGTTCACTTTGGAAAGCCTCTTGAGTCACTGCTGCTATTTCTTCTTTATTTTTTAAATCTGCTTTCATCCTGAGAGGGAACATCCTGTTCCTTGTCATCTTCACTTCAGCAATACATTGTTTGCTGGGTGCTCTATCCATGATGGTGCATACATCATTCACAAAGAAAACATTGTAACCCTTTTGAACAAGCTGTCCAATACTTAAGAGATTACATTTCATTCCAGGAACATAATAAACATTTGCTATGGTTTTCTTTGCACCTTTCTTTGTTAAAACTTTTACTTCTCCTTTACCCATAATAGAAACTTTATTATCAGTCCCTAGTGTGACTTGTGACTTCACATTCTGATCTAACATAGAAAACAGGGCTATGTTTCCTGTCATATGGTTACTGCAACCGAAGTCTAGAAACCATACATCTTCACTCTTTTCTTTAGCCATATTACAAGCTAAAAACAAATTATTTTGGCTGATATTTTCTCTAGTGAAATTTGCACTAGTTCTATTACTCATATCATGCTGCTTCTTCCTACATTCATTTGCATAATGCCCATATTTTTTACAATAGTGACATTGGACATTGGATTTATCATACCTTTGTCCTTGAGCATGGTGTTGTCCACTTTGTTGGCTGTTTCCTTGGCCTTGGTTCTGATTTGGATTGCTGTCTCTTCCTTGAGCATTTGCTAGACTGTTTCTTCCACCTCTGTTTTGGCTTCTGTCTCTTCCTCTCTTGTTTCCTCTGCCTTGACCTCTTCCTCTTCCAAAGGACATCTAGGTCTTGAAGGCATGTTCTAAAGATGAGTTTTCATTTCTACTCAATCTCTGCTCATGTGTTATCAGTGATGCATGTAGTTCATCAACTGAAAAGTTTGTGAGATCCTTTGTCTCTTCTATGGTGGTGACAATAACATCGAACTTTGAGAGTAAGACCCTCAATAGTTTCTCCACAATCCTCCTTTCTTCAAGAATCTCTCCATGAGACCTTATCTGTGTGACCAGACCAATCACATTTGTGAAGAATGAGTCAATATTATCTGACTCCTTCATGAAACGATTTTCAAAATCTCTCCTCAACAACTATAGTTTTGTTGTCTTCACTTTCTCCATGCCTTGATAGGCTATCTTGAGAGTTTTCCATGCTTCTTTGGATGTCTTTGCTGCTACTATCCTTGGAAACACACTCTCATGCACTGCTTGATACAAAAAGCAAAGGGCTTTTGAGTCCTTCTTCTTATAGCTCTTCAACAGATCTTTCTCTGCCCGAGTTAACCTATTAAACTCATTTTCATCTGCTGGTTCTTCAAAACCATACTCAACAAATTCCCATAAGTCTTTGGAGGCAAGCAAAGCTTTCATGGTTATTGCCCAATAGTCATAGTTTTTTCCATTAAACTGTGGAAGGTGAGTATTAAAGATACCCATGCTAGTGTTGGCTCTAGCCATTCTTGCACTCCTTAACTATGCTTCAAAATACTTGACTGTGTATTTGAAATAACTGACTGTATTCAACAAAAAACTAATCTTGAGAAATACCTTTTGATTGAGCCTTCACTCTGTTGAAGAAGCTACTGTAGTAAGAAATCCTTCCTTCAACTTCTTTGACACCTTCAAAAAGCCTGGACAAGCTCTGACAGCATGTTGGGAATTTTACGTTTAATTCCAAAACAAAATTAACTGAACAAAGAATAATACTTTATTTTTCCATAGGATCTTAGCACAGGGAAGCAAAAGTTGTTTGCTGGAAAGAACAAAGTTTTTCACACACAAAAAAAAACAACTTTGTATTAATTAATAAAATTACCTGATACCAAAAGATCTTCCTCTTAACAGAGGGATTACACCAGGAACACTTCAGTTCCACACAAAAAAATTACTATGTCTCCTTGAAAATTTACTCTGTCTCTGTTTTGAAATTTTACACTGCTGTGTGTAAAATTTTTCTCCTTTTACATTCACTGCGGCATATTACTTTCATATTCAACAAAACATAATATATTTACTTCACACTGCTGTGTGTGTAAAATTACATATATTTATGCTGCTGCATATTCCATTACAAGGAAAAAACTTACACACTGCTGCATTTTTCACATTCTGTGTTCAATGAACAAAAGAAAACACTCCCTTCGCACTGCGGCAAGTTTCACATTGCATATACAATAATACAATAAAAAAAAACATAACAATACTATTACCTATTGCCATACTCCTGACAATAATAAAAAACATTAAAATTAAAAGTTTTACCTATATTTACCAACCCATAGTAAATTTCATTAAATGTTTTACTGACGGTCAAAATGAAACTTTTACTCCACGTCAATTTCATGTTGCAGGCCTGTACATTCAATTTTGGTTTCAATCATTTACCTCCATCGAACAACTTCAAACCAAGATTTCAATCGAACAGTTATCGCTTGCTCAATAAACACGAACTTTATGCTCTGATGAAAATCTCTTTTGCAAAACTGCCAGCCACGTGTCAAGCGATGGATATTATCGCTGCCCCTCCAGAGAATACTGCTGCTTGGTGAAAGGCGGTGTGAAAAGAAACTAGCGGTTTTCCGGAAAAGTGCGCAGCAGTTGAAATTATAATTTCAACAGTCCTGCAGGTGGAGCGGCCGCTGTGCAGGATTTGACAGTGGAGTGAGTGTGATGAGAGTTGTCACTTCTGTTTTGGATCCCGCGTGACTAGGACAACTGATGACTGCTATATGAGCATGGAGAAGCTGTGTCGTATGTTGTGTGCAGACGTTGAATAGAACCTATGGAGACTGTGTTGCTGGGGATGGTGTTTAAGATTTGTTTAAGTAGCAAATCTTTTGAATGAGTTTTGTTATGATTTTTTAACTATGTTTTATCAACTTAAATCCATTTTAATTTGGGATTTAAATCTATTAAATTGTAAATTTTTTAGAATGTAAAGAGATTTAATTCTGAATACTTAGTAGATTTACATTAGACTAGTATTTAGTAATACAATCTTGCCCTCCAACTCAGTGAATCTCAATGGTATTCAGAAATGGAGGTTGATGAGCGTGCAGGTGAACCTCTATGGAAAATGCCATAGGCCGAAAAGCAGACGATTGCAAACTTAGAGGTAGCCATTAACTCCTCAACGTGGCTGCAACTTAACCTTAGCAATGTTATTTTGACGGCGATCATGTTATTTCGACAATACCTAGATGTTGGAATTGCCAAAAATGTTAAAAGTTGGTGATTCAATGAGTGACCAAGTCAAGTTAATAAAAAAAGAAAGTTAAGTCAAACGAGCAGTTCGAAAACTCAACTAACCGTTGGAAACTACTTGGCCCAAGAGATTACGTAACCGTTGGAAACTTCATGGCCCAAGAAATTACAGTTTCCATGGCCCAAGAAATTATGTAATGGACTAAAAAGTATTACAAAACAAAATTCTCTATCTTACAGGGATTAAATCTATTAAATTGTAAATTTAAAAACAAAATTATCTATCATAATAAGGGTTGACAAGGATTAAATCTATTAAGTTGTAAATTTCTTTTGAATAAAAAAAAATTAATCTTTCTAAATGTTTGATAGATCCAAAATTAAATGCTCGGTAGTATTTAGTATTGCAATCTTCCCCTCCAACTCAGTGAATTTAAATGGTATTAAAAAATGGAGGTCGATGAGCGCGCAGGTGACCCTCTCTAGAAAATGCCATAGGCCGAAAAGTGGATGGTTGCAAACTTTGAGTTAGTCATTAACTCCTTAACGTGGCTGCAACTCAACCTTAGCAACGTTATTTTGAGAGCGATAATGCTATTTCGACAATACCTAGATGTTGGAATGGCCAAAAATGTTAAAAGTTGGAGATTCAATGAGTGACCAAGTCAAGTTAATAAAAAAGAAAAAGTTAAGTCAAACGAGCAGTTCTAAAAACTATTAGCCATCGAATTTGTAAAGATAATCAAACAAATCTATTCTATTATATTAGCCCATACCCATCTTTTTGTTCCCGTGTCAAGGTTACCAATATTTGATTCCTAGCTAATATCAACTCATGGCTGAGGAGAGCCATGTCTTACAGAAAAACACGTGAATCGTATATCTAAGACATGGCACCGAAGAAGCTGTTGAAATATTAGAGGGAGATCTAATTAGAGAGCGGAGACTGCTGAACACACAGCGCTCAACATCTACCGCTCTGATACCAAATTAGAGACTGCTCTGATACCATATCAGAGAGCAGAGGTGCACAACTTATGAACACAACACTTAAACACAAAACACAAACTTGGAACTTCTAAGCACTTGCTTCATTCACTAATTAAACACGTATATATACAGGACAGAGAAAGTTCTGGAGATTAATTGGGTCAGTGGCTTCTTCAGGAAGCTTTGTCATTTGTCAAAGATCTCTAGAACCTGCATTTAAACCTTCTGTTGAATTCTGGGTGTTGTAATAAAGGTGGTAGTTGGAATTAGCTCCTTCCAACACTCCCCCTTAATTCCAACTCTATAACAAAAACATTATACTCTTAATCACAAAGACCTAAACTTTAACTTGCCTGCTGGTCTAAGTCTCAGCTAGGCTTACAAAACATTTCATTTTTGTCTTCTTGCGAAAGGGTCCATGCTTGTTCATTTGTTTCACCCCTGGTTTAATAAACAGCTCTGAAACTCCCCCATCTGTTGTAGAGAATTCTGCGTCATTTTCTCTGCTCAAACCTCCATACTATACTGGCACATACTCTGGTGAAATGTACTTGAACAAAGTCTCTGTCACTCTAGCAGGACGAGCAACAACAAACTCTGGATAACTGTCTTGAAGAATTGTCAATGCCTTTTTGGTAACTTGTCGCAAACCCCACTTTGCAGGACCAGGCGTGTTCTCAAGATCGGTAATTTGAACCATTGAAGTTATGCCTCCAGGGTTTAAGCTCAGCTTCTGTATCTCCTTTTCTAATAACTGAATCCTCCACCGCAAAAAGCAGTCACCAGCATCATTCAATGTCATCAGGTAGAGCTCCTTATTCTGGAATGCCCCGTAATCATTGTAACATACTAGATGTCCTTCCTTGTCATAATCATGCATGTAAGCCACATTATTCCACTCAGCATCAAAGTCCTCTTCCAAAATATTGTCAGCTCCAAAACGTTTCCTCCAGAGAATTGTGTTTTTCAGCATAGTAAATGCTTCAAAAACCTTGAAGTCTCTTGCTCGGAGAAAATTCAATAGAATCACGTCAGTACATTCATCACCCATAGTGTGAAGAAGAGGAACTCTCCATAGGAAAACATTTTCTATAGGTTGAATTACAACCTCCTCGGTTACCGTGGTAACAGTGACCTCAACTGGAGCTTCAGCATCAACTGGTGCAGGGGTAGATGTTGTTTCTTCTTCCTTTACGGTTTCAGTATCAACAACAGGAGCCTCAGTTGAAGGGGCTGATATAGTAATCGCTTCAGTTACAGTTTCCTCATGCTTCAGAACATCCCCTTGGGCAGGAACCTCAACATGAGTGATTTCTTGAACAACATGATCCTCAACATGACATTGTTTGTCCAAGAACTCAAAAATACTGCTCAACCCAAATGGGTTCCTAAGAAAATGATCATCGAAAGGATCATTGTCAAAAAAATCTAAAAAGATAGACATATCAGCTATCTCACACAAGGCGCACACCATAGGAGCACGTTCAATGCTATTTTAATTCAACTCACCACCTTTTTTTCACGACACTAGCATTCACAAAAGCGTTTCCCTTACCTAATTTATGAGTATCAGTAAAACATTTCCACAGAACTTCAAGACTGATTGTGACACTCAACCAACTATGGATCTACTGTGACTAGATTAGAGAAAAGGGCTTCACCCCCAATAGATATGAAGCCACAAACACACAATCGCAGTTAAAACAAATAGGGACAAGCCGCCCATAATTGGACAGTGGTTCTAACCACAAATATGAACACAAAAGATTTTCTTCTCACACACAGTCCTTCAACAACAATAGTTTTTCATGGCATCTACAACCCTTGGTGCCCCTGTACGCTCTTCCTTGGCTTGCCTCGGCCCTCCAGGCTCCACCCTAGGGTCTTTCAACACTCACATACGCAGACAGCAAAGCCACACTTAACCCACTAGCAATGCAGCGTCCTTCAAATGCTTGTCGACGAGCACCTTCTACACAGCAAAACAAACATCTTCACCTTCAGTCTTCAATGTGTAACCTGACTTCAGTTCATCACAGGCAACACACAACACCGAAATAGACTTTGCAATAGACTTTCCACCGTCAGCTTTCATCGAGTCTGTGGCTTTGAACGGATCTGCCTATTGATCTGCAAAGATTTGCTTGAAAGCCTCCAAAAAACACACTCCCGAGTGGCACACAATCCACCAACAATAGGACAAACACACTATTCACGGTTCCCAACTCGATGAGCATACAGCTCCACCACACGCAGCCACACGCACAGCCACAGATATAGGTGTCGACACAACCACAGACACAGAATCAAGCACCAATACAGATGCAACCACAAGCACACACACACAAAAATTACTCAAACTTCTTCTCCAAGTGTAGACCAGCCTTAAGCTGAAACCTTCGGAGAAAACACGCAGACTCTGGCTCTCCTCATGCAACACTCACACTCCCGCAGTACTCAAATCGCAACACTCAGCACTCCTCAGTGGCAGTGGCACTCAGCACTCACAAATGGCTCCTCACACGGCTTGCTTACTATTAGCAGCCACTCACAGCCAGTGGACATCACATACTTCACTTAGGTCTTGGCCCTCTATCATGCAATGGACTCTCACAGCTGCAACGCTTGCAGCAACAAACTCTTAACACAGGTCACCTCACCTGTGCTCTGATACCAAATTAGAGAGCGAAGACTGTTGAACACACAGCACTCAACCTCTACCGCTCTGATACCAAATTAGAGATTGCTCTGATACCATATCAGAGAGTAGAGGCGCACAACTTATGAACACAACACTTAAACACAGAACACAAGACTTGGAACTTCTGAACACTTGCTTCGTTCACTGATTAAACAGGTATATATATAGGACAGAGAAAGTTCTGGAGATTAATTGGGTCAGTGGCTTCTTCAGGAAGCTTTGTCATTTGTCAAAGATCTCTAGAACTTGCATTTAAACCTTCTGTTGAATTCTGGGTGCTGTAATAAAGGTGGTAGTTGGAATTAGCTCCTTCCAACAGATCTTGTATAAAAGAGAAAAAAACCCTCGAGGAATATGCTAAATCATATTGTTCAGATTGTTATTGTACTCATATTTTGAGAATATGATTAGTGTGCAATATGGTAATGAATTATAATTAAATTATGCTCTTTAATTCATCAAAGACAAAGACGAGCCATTTGGTGGAGTTGTATAGCTTGGATCCCTGTTCTCTCCTTTACCATGTCCCTGCATTAGTTTGAATAGAGCATTTTTTGAAGTAGGGTTGGAGGCTGATGAGACTTGAATTATAAATACTGAGACTTGAATGTATAAGCGTTCTGAATCCGAATGATGTAAAAACGAAGTAAAGGAAGTGTGTGGAAATATAGTATATACAAATATATTTAAAATAATATTTTTATGTTGTATATTTTATTATTTAATTATGTTGTATAATTAATTTCAAATTCTAAATATAAATATAAAAGTAGACTTTTTATCAACAAAATCCCAAACCAATTTTAAACTCAACTCACTATATTAAATAAAACATTATCTCCAACCCAAAGAGATGCAGAGCTTCCCAATGATGCAATCTTGCCCTCCAATCGAAATGGTACACAGAAAGGGAGGTCCATGTTGAGGAATGGCGCCAGCAGGTGGCCCTGCTGGAAAACGCCATAGGCTAGAAACCGAGCGATTTTAAACCTAGAGGCGCAATTAACTTCTCAACGTGGCTGCAACTTAAGCTGAGCAATGTTATTTTGTGAGCGATCGATTCTGAGAATACCTGGATGTTGGAATTGCCAAAGATCAGATTATGGTAGTTGGTTAAAAAAAGTTTTAAGTAATTTTATAGGTAAAAGATTATTTATATAATAATACTATTAGTCAAGTAAAATATATTTTATATAATAGTATCATTAGCCAAAAGATTATTTATATAATAATATGATTAGTGAAGTAAAATATATTTAAGATACTATTTTAATATATATAATATGTTTGATTTAAATTAAAATATAGGAAAAAATTATTAACCAAATAAATGAAATAAGATAAAGGAATAATGATTGGATAAAATAAAAAGAAATATATTTAAGTTAATATTTTAATATACAAATTAAGATAGACCAAGACTAAGGGAAAGGAAAAATCTAATAACCAAATAAATAAAATAGAGAAAGGGAGGAAGGACTACTTAATTTTTGATAGTGCACACAATATCATATATTCACATCAAATAAGATTACATATAAATACACTTAGTGTTGTCTCAAGATAAGATAGGTAAACTATCATGGACACACAATCACCTTGTTGAGAGAATATCTCAACCACACACCAATCTAGGAATATCTAGATACAACAACTCTAAAGAATAGGAATAGATTCCTTTAAATAGAAAATCACAACTCACACAAATAAGAATTACATATTCCAATAAGACTAAAGAAAAGATTTTACCCAAACCTCAAAATAAGACATAAAATAACTAAAAAAAATAATTAAAAATAAAAATTAAAACCAATAAAACTTAAATAATTTAATTAAAACAAATAATAATAAAAAATTCAAAAAATATATATAAAAAAATTAAATTCCCTTAAAAAAATAAAAAGTAAAAATAAAACAAAATTAAATGATCAAAAAGACGAGCCAAAGAAAAAGGGACCAAGTATAAGCCATTAAATCCTCGAGTCAGACATCTAAAAAATATAATATTAAAACTACTCAATCAAAGTAGCAAAGTTAGAAAACTGAACTTAGTTCAATTGGAAACTTCATGGCGCAAGAGATTATGTAACCGTTGGAAACTTCACGGCCCACGAAATTATGTAATGGACTAGAAAGGATTACAAAGCAAAATTCTCTTCCAACTGTCCAAATCAAATATTTTCGAACCAAATGAGTGGACGTTGACGTAATAAAGTATACCATTCATTATTGTCAAGCCTTTTGGGCTTCCAATCGTAACTGCCGATATGTCGAGCAGCACAAGGTTTGTTAGACACATTATTTCCCTAGTCCTAGCATAGCACGGAAAAATGTCGTGGTCATTCTTGCAACGGTGGAAAAATGTCGTGGTCATTCTTTCAACGGTTTGTGGTCACGATCCCAGTCGTTGATTGTAAAAATATTGTGGAATAACAGTTGGTAACTTAACCATAACTCTAAGTGATACATATACATTAAAAATGGATCAAAACTCAGCCAGATCCTTCAACTTTTTAACTACTTTAAAAGAACGAGGTATTTTAAGGCCTGGGTGAGCCGCCTTTGGTTAGTGTCGAGCTGCCCGCAGATCCAACAGTAAAGACGCAAGGCAGCCAAGATTGTTGGTATCAATTGAGGTTTGTTTTTTTGTTTTTTTGAGGGTATCAATTTAAAGGAGGTTTGTTTTTTTTGTTTTGTTTTTTTTTTTGAGGTAAAATAGGGAATTTTTTTTTCCAAATTTTGAAATTTGTTATTTAAAATTAATTTTTAGAAATATTTGTTATTTAAAATTAGTTTTGTCATTATAGATTCAACACTATGAAAAATTACTATAAAAACTTCTAAAACATTTTGATCCTAGAAAATTATAACTTCAATAATAAATTCTTTCCTGATTCTGAACCAATTAAATCAGAAAATAAACTTAAAAAAAGTCCAAAACATATAGCAAATAGGCTACGTTCCTTAGTAAACATGGAATTGACAACTTTCAAAAAGCTGTTCAACTCCTTAACATCTTTCATGTATTTGATTTTCCATTCCTTGATAGACTTTCCCTCGCGACGAAGGTACTACCCACAGAGGAAACCTTCTGTCTCTGAACATTTTCCCACAAGTTGAGCGGGAATTTGTCACTCTCAAATGTTGTTTCCACTTATGACTATACCATGAAATCAATACAAAGATAGGAATGCGAGGTTTCATAATGACATGGCTCAGAACAGTTTCCAACATCAGTCAATTCTTATTCTTAAAGTTGAAGAAGTTTGCCAGTACACCAAAATTTAAAGTCAAAGAAGTTTGCTATTACACCAAAACCGACCGGTGTACCGTGTTAGTAAGTTTTTTAAACTAGGATTTCCAAACTAGAAATTATAGACTCCACAAAGGCCCTGTAATTCCTACACCAAAATCAGAGATACCAAATTTGGTATCGGATTTCTAAACTAAAATTATAGATTCCACAAAGGTGCTGTAATTCCTAACCAAAAAAAAGAAATACCAAATTTGGTACCTCTGGGGAAGTACCTGGTCAACGTAGCTTCCAATCGGTTTCAGAATTGTAATTTAAGGAATCATCACAACCAAATTCTTCCTTCAGAAGCTTCACCTTCTGGTTGCTACCTCCGCTGCCAACAACGCGGAAGCCCTCGATTTTGGTGAGCGGCCCAACCAACATTCCCATTGAGCCCACTACTTCCGGAATGAATATTTATCTTGGGGATTAAGTTCTCTGACGATTATGAAACCAGCCCATGCAGTCTAGCCGGGCATACCCAGTACCAAATAATCAGACGGTTTTGTAATACCGGTCTCAAGTTTTCTAAAGACCTGGAACAATAGTGTACTCAAAGACTTAATAGAACCCAGAAACGATACTGCCCATTTCAACAGCTGGATTAGCACCGAGTGCGCGTTGGAGGAGGCTCGAACAGTCGGGAAAGGCCAAGGCCAAAAAGAGGATGGTGGGCTACACATCGTGGTTTGTTAGGATCTTTGGGAAACGACGAGTTTGTTGCTGGATAGCAAGTGAAAGAGACAACATCGTGGGCCATAACTCGCGGGCTTTCGGAGTCGAAATAGCTGGGCATCAAATTTCACAGATTCCAGATTTGATTTTCCGTTGAGATTTCTGAGATGGTATCAGAGCCATGGTCGTAAAGGCTCCGAGAAAGCGAGCGTGTGTTGACTGTATACCTAGGGTTACAGTAAGTGGCTGCCGAGTGCACCAAAGGTTGGAGGTTATCCTGCATGTGGAGCGGCCGCCGTGCAGGATTTTGTTGGAAATTTTAGGTGATTTCAAACTCAAAAGACCAGAGAACGACGCTCTGATACCACTGTTGGGAATTTTTCTGATAAAATTCCAAAAACAAAAACACAGAACAGAGAACAATGCTCTGTTACCTCCATAGGATCTTTAACACAGCGGAAACTTTAAAAAAAAATTACTTGCAGCTGACAGAGTTCTCACACACCAACAAATTTCTATTCATTAATAAAGGCAACTGCTGTTTACAAACTTCTTCCTCTCTCTCAGAGGGATTCACCAGGAACATTTGAGTTCCACACAAAAACTACTTTGTCTCTCCTTTCAAAAACTACTTTGTCTCTCCTTTTGAAAGGATTTACACTGCATTACAAATAAAACTTCTGTCTCTGCTAAAGAGATCAACGCACTGCTGTGTGGAAATTACACATCAATTTTTTTCTCTCACGCTGCTGCGTTCTATTTTTACATCGCACTGCTGTGCATTACAATACCATTACACTGCTGTGTATATTTTCATACGTGCTGTTGCGTTCTTTTATCTTCACTCACCCTTGCTCACAAAAAGAACATTACATATATATATGACAACAAGAAAAACTTACTTCACGTTTTCACTTACCATGCTCCGTAAAGGAAATAATAAAAAATTAAATGTTTTACCAACTTTTTCTTGTGCCCATACTCCCGCTGAAATAAAATTAAAATCCTTACCAAAACTTGCCAACCCACAGTAAATTGCATTTACTGTTTTACTGACATTTACTGGCAGTCAAAAATGTAACTTTCACTTCACGTAAAATTCATTTGCTGCTAGCCTGTACTTCAACCATTGACTTCATTTGAATCGCATCGCGAAATCACATTTGGCAGAACACAAAAATGGAGCACACACATTAGTGCGATCTGCGATATGCGATCGGATCGCATCGCAACATCGCTATCGCAGAAATCACAGCACATAACGGAGGGTGACAGGGTGAGTTTGTGATTTGCGATATGCGATAGATCGCATCGCAAATAAAATAAAGCTCCAGTTGAAATTATTATTTCAACACTCCCCTTTAATTTCAACTGCTGGGTTATCAATCATACCCAGACGTTTCCTCAAAAATTCAAAACTCTTCTGATCCAGTGGCTTTGTCAGAATGTCTGCTACCTGTTCTTGAGTGTTGCAATGTTGTAAAACAATTTCTCTGTTGTTCATCAATTCTTTGATGTAGTGAAACCTTGTATCAATGTGTTTCGTTCGCTTGTGAAACACAGAATTCTTGGACAACGCAATAGCTGAACTGTTGTCGCAAAAAATCACTGTTGCTTTTGCCTGCTCTTGGCCTAAGCTTCTTAACATTCTCCTCATCCACACTGCTTGACATGCTGCTACTGTAGCTGCCACATATTCAGCCTCCGTTGTAGACAATGCTACAATGGACTGCTTCTTAGAAGCCCATGAAATGGCTCCTGAACCCATATGAAAAACATAACCGGAAGTGCTTTTCCGATCATCTACACTTCCAACCCAATCACTATCAGTGTATCCAACTAAATCTGAACATTCTGAAGTAGTATATAACATTCCAAACCTTTTGGTACCTTTGACATAACTTAAAATTCTTTTTGCTGCCTGCCAATGTGCCTCTTTTGGCTTCTCCATGAATCTGGAAATTAAACTAACAGCAAACATTATATCTGGCCTAGTTGCAGTCAAATACATTAGGCTGCCAACTATGCTCTTATACAGGCTAGGATCAAAATCCTTGCTGTTGTCCTCTCTGCTGAGTTTTAATCCCATCACTGTGGGAGTGATTGCTGCCTTGCACTCTTGCATGTTAAATCTGCCCAATACTTCATTTACATATTTTGCTTGTGAAATGAAAATTCCTTTTTCATTTTGATCTACTTCTATTCCTAAGAAGTATCTCAAGAAACCCATGTCAGTCATTTCAAATTCCTCTTTCATGACTGATTTAAAATTCTCAATGAGCTGATCATCATTACCTGTGAAAATAACATCATCAACATATAAGACAACAATCAAAATTTTACCATTCTTTTCTTTGATGTAGACGGTGGGTTCTCCTTCACACTTGTCGAATTCATTATCCAATAGATAGGAATCTATCCTGCTGTACCATGCTCTTGGCGCTTGCTTCAGCCCATAAAGAGCTTTCTTCAATTTGCACACTTTGTGCTCTTGGCCTTTCTTCTCATAGCCTATAGGCTGTTCAATGTAAACCTCCTCCTTTAACACTCCATTTAGGAATGTCGACTTCACATCCATCTGATAAACTTTCCATTTGTTTTGTGCTGCTATGGACAACACTGCTCTCACGGTTTCCATTCTTGCAACCGGTGCGAAAGTTTCCTCATAGTCTCTCCCATACTGCTGCTTGTATCCCTTGACAACAAGCCTTGCCTTGTGTCTTTCAATTTTGCCTTCAGCATTGCACTTGGTCTTATAGACCCATTTGACTCCAATGACTTCTTTACCTTTTGGTAGCTCAACCAAATCCCATGTCTTGTTTCTTTCTATGGCATTCGTCTCCTCATCCATAGCTTCTATCCATTTCTTATCTTTAATGGCATCTTCGAAATGAATAGGATCATCAACATGACAGTACAAGGCAAACAAGGAATTCATTCCTTCATTATAAATGTCACTCAAGTTTCTGAACTTCTTACCTCTTTCACTTGGCGTGCAAGTGCTTGAAGATGCACTTGAATTTCCTCCTTGTGGAGTGCTTGGAGAAGCACTCTCATTTCTCCTCAAGGGTGTTCCTTGTTGTCCTTGTGTTGGCACTGCTGTTTGGGGATGTATTTCAGCCACCTCCTCATCATCTTCATCATGAGACAAACAGTTTTTAACATTCACTGTTTTCTCTATGCTTCCATCTCAAGCTTCCTCCTCAATGAACTGAACATCTCTGCTGATAAAAAACTTCTTGGTGGATGGGATATACAACCTGTAAGCTTTGGATTCCTCACTGTATCTAATGAAAATACATTTCTCCCCTTTGCTATCCAACTTCCTCCTTAGCTGATCTGGGATGTGTGCATAGGCTACACATCCAAAAACTTTCATGTGGGTGACTCCTTGCCTTCTCCCACTCCATGCTTCTTCCGGCACTTTGTTCATCATTGCTTTTGTTGGACACCTATTCAAAATATATACTGCACAATGTACAGCTTCAGCCCAATAATCATTTGGCAAATGCTTTGCCTTCAACATGCTCCTCGCCATATCCATGATGGTCCTGTTCTTCCTTTCAACAACTCCATTTTGCTGTGGGGTGTACCTAGCTGTAAACTGTTTATGAATTCCATTTTATCTGCAAAACCATAGGAATTCCTTGGAGATATACTCACCTCCTCTGTCTGTTCTCAAAACTTTGATGCGCAGCCCACTTTGATTTTCCACGAGTGCTTTGAAATTTTGGAAATTTTCAAACACTTCACTTTTATTCTTCAAGAAATAAACCCATGTCTTTCTGGTAAAATCATCAATAAATGTTAGAAAATATTGGCTGCCAGCTAAAGATGGATTTTGCATCGGTCCACACAAATCTGAGTGGACAATTTCTAAGGGTGCTTTTGCCCTTATGCTTTTCCCACTTGGAAAACTTTCTCTATGTTGTTTTCCCAATATGCAGCCTTCACAAAGTCTGTCCGGTTTCTCTATCAATGGTAATCCTCTTACCATTCCTTTTCTGTTCAACAAGTTAAGGCCTCCAAAGTTGAAATGTCCAAATCTCAAATGCCACAACCAATTTTCATCTTTTGGTTGGCTTTGGAAAGCCTCTTGGATAACTGCTGCCATTGCATCTTTGTTTTTCAAATCTGCCCTTATTCTGAGCGGGAACATTCTGTTCCTTGTCATCTTCACTTCAGCAATGCATCTTTTGCTGGGTGCAATATCCATGATGGTGCATACATCATTCTCAAAGAAAACATTATAACCCTTTTGGACTAGCTGTCCAATACTCAAGAGGTTACATCTCATTCCAGGAATATAATAGACATCTGCTATGGTTTTCCTTTCACCTTGCTTTGTAAATATTTTGACTTCTCCTTTACCCATAACAGAAATTTTGCTATCAATCCCAAGTGTGACTTGTGACTTCACACTTTGATCTAAAGTAGAAAAGAGGGCTATGTTTCCTGTCATATGGTTGCTGCAACCGGAGTCTAGAAACCATATGTCTTCACTATTTGTTTCAGCCATGTTACAAGCTAACAATACATTATCTTCGCTGATATTTTCTCTAGTGATATTTACACTAGATCTATTGTTCACATCATGCTGCTTCTTCTTACATTCACTGGCATAATGCTCATATTTTTTACAATAATAACATTGGACATTGGATTTTTCATACCTTTGTCCTTGAGCATGATGCTGTCCACTTTGTTGGCTGCTGCCTTGGGCTTGGTTCTGATTTGGATTGCTGCCTCTTCCTTGAGAATTTGCTGGGCTGTTCCTTCCACCTCTATTTTGGCTTCTGCCTCTTCCTCTCTTGTTTCCTCTGCCTTGACCTCTTCCTCTTCCAAAAGACATCTGGGTCTTGAAGGCTTGCTCTAGAGATGAGTTTTCATTTCTACTCAATCTCTGCTCATGTGTTATCAGTGATGCATGAAGCTCATCAACTGAAAAGTTTGAGAGATCCTTTGTCTCTTCTATGGTGGTGACAATCACATGGAAACTTGAGGGTAGGCACCTCAATAGTTTCTCCACAATCCTCCTTTCTTCAAGTATCTCTCCATGAGATCTTATTAGTGTGACCAGGCCAATTACTTGAGTGAAGAATGAGTCAATATTGTCTGACTCCTTCATGCACAGGTTCTCAAAATCTTTCCTCAGCAACTGTAGCTTTGTTGTCTTCACTTTCTCCATGCCTTGATAGGCTGTCTTGAGAGTTTGCCATGCTTCTTTGGATGTCTTAGCTGCTGCTAACCTTGGAAACACGCTTCCATGCACTGCTTGATACAAGAAGAAAAGGGCTTTTGAATCCTTCTTCTTGTAGCTCTTCAACAGATCCTTCTCTCCCTGAGTTAATGCATTAAACTCATTTTCATCTGCTGGTTGTTCAAAACCATCCTCAACTATTTCCCATAAGTCTTGGGAAGCAAACAAGGCTTTCATTGTTATTGCCCAATAGTCATAGTTTTTACCATCAAATAATGGGAGCTGCATACCCATGCTATTGCTGGTGCTGGTGCCAGCCATTTTTGCACTCTTAACTATGCTTCAAATACTTCACTGTGTATTTAAAATAACAGACTGTCTTCAACAGCAACACACAAAAAAAACTTGAGAAATACCTTGGATTCTTTTGCCTGAGTCTTCACACTGCTGGAGAAGTTGCTGCAATAAGAATCCTTCCTTCAGCTTCTTTGAACCCTTCAAAGAGCCTGGATTAGCTCTGATATCAGTTGTTGGAAATTTCAGGTGATTTCAAACTCAAAAGACCAGAGAACAACGCTCTGATACCACTGTTGGGAATTTTTCTGATAAAATTCCAAAAACAAAAACACAGAACAGAGAACAATGCTCTGTTACCTCCACAGGATCTTTAACACAGCGGAAACTTTAAAAAAAAATTACTTGCAGCTGACAGAGTTCTCACACACCAACAAATTTCTATTCATTAATAAAGGCAACTGCTGTTTACAAACTTCTTCCTCTCTCTCAGAGGGATTCACCAGGAACATTTGAGTTCCACACAAAAACTACTCTGTCTCTCCTTTTGAAAGGATTTACACTGCATTACAAATAAAACTTCTGTCTCTGCTAAAGAGATCAACACACTGCTGTGTGGAAATTACACATCAATTTTTTTCTCTCATGCTGCTGCGTTCTATTTTTACATCGCACTGTTGTGCATTACAATACCATTACACTGCTGTGTATATTTTCATACGCGCTGCTGCGTTCTTTTCTCTTCACTCACCCTTGCTCACAAAAAGAACATTACATATATATATGACAACAAGAAAAACTTACTTCACGTTTTCACTTACCATGCTCCGTAAAGGAAATAATAAAAAATTAAATGTTTTACCAACTTTTTCTTGTGCCCATACTCCCGCTGAAATAAAATTAAAATCCTTACCAAAACTTGCCAACCCACAGTAAATTGCATTTACTGTTTTACTGACATTTACTGGCAGTCAAAAATGTAACTTTCACTTCACATAAAATTCATTTGCTGCTGGCATGTACTTCAACCATTGACTTCATTTGAATCGCATCGTGAAATCGCATTTGGCAGAACACAAAAATGGAGCACACACATTAGTGCGATCTGCGATATGCGATCGGATCGCATCGCAACATCGCTATCGCAGAAATCACAGCACATAACAGAGGGTGACAGGGTGAGTTTGCGATTTGCGATATGCGATAGATCGCATCGCAAATAAAATAAAGCTTCAGTTGAAATTATTATTTCAATAGATTTGACAGTGGAGTGAGCGTGATGAGAGTTGTCACTGCTGTTTTGAATCCCGCGTGACTAGGACAGCTGATCACTGCTATATGAGCATGGGAGAAGCTGTGTCCTATGTTGTGTGCAGACGTTGAATAGAACCTATGGAAACTGTGTTGCTGGAGATTGTTTTAAGATTTTTTTAAGTAGCAGATCTTTTGAATGAGTTTTGTTATGATTTTTTAACTATGTTTTATCAACTTAAATCCATTTTAATTTGGGATTTAAATCTATCAAATTGTAAATTTTTTTAGAATGTAAAGAGATTTAATTCTGAATACTCAGTAGATCTACATTAGACTATTATTTAGTAATACAATCTTGCCCTCCAACTCAGTGAATCTAAATGGTATTCAGCAATGGAGGTCCATGAGCGCGCAGTCTCTGGAAAACGCCATAGGCCGAAAAGCGGACGATTGCAAACTTAGAGGCAGCCATTAACTCCTCAACGTGGCTGCAACTTAACCTTAACAATGTTGTTTTGAGAGCGATCATGTTATTTCGACAATAGCTAGATGTTGGAATTGCCAAAAATGTTAAAAGTTGGAGATTCAATTAGTGACCATGTCAAGCTAGTGAAAAGAAAAAGTTAAGTCAAACGAGCAGTTCGAAAACTCAACTACCCGTTGGAAATTTCATGGCCCAAGAGATTATGTAACCGTTGGAAACTTCATGGCCCAAGAAATTATGTAATGGACTATAAAAATTATTACAAAACAAAATTCTTTATCTTACAGGATTAAATCTATTAAATTGTAAATTTCAAAACAAATTCTCTATATTAATAAGGGTTGGCGATTAAATCTATTAAATTGTATATTTCTTTTGAATGAAAAAAAAAAGTAATGCTTCTAAATGTTTGATAGATCGAAAATTAAATGCTTGGTAGTATTTAGTAATGCAATCTTGCCCTCCAACTCAGTGAATTTAAATGGTATTACAAAATGGAGGTCTATGAGCGCGCAGGTGACCCTCTCTGGAAAACGCCATAAGCCGAAAAGCCGTATGAGCGCGAAGGTGACCCTCAGCCGACGATTGCAAACTTAGAGGCGGACGTTAACTCCTCAACGTGGCTATTTCGACAATACCTAGATGTTGGAATTGCCAAAAATGTTAAAAGTTGGAGATTCAATGAGTGACCAAGTCAAGTTGATAAAAAGAAAAAGTTAAGTCAAACGAGCAGTTCGAAAACTCAACTAACCGTTGGAATTTCATGGCCCAAGAGATTATGTAACCGTTGGAAACTTGATGGCCCAAGAAATTATGTAATGGACTAAAAATCATTAGAAAGCAAAATTCTCTTCCAAAGGAAGATATATATACAAATGAGTGGGACGTTGAGCTACTAAAATATAGTATTCATTATTGTCGACTGTAAATTATAGTATTCATTATTGTCAACCATTTTGGGCTTCGAATCATGAGTGCCAATATGTCCAGCAACACAAGTTTTCTTAGACACATTAATTCCTTCGTCCTCGCATAGCACGGAAAATGTCGTGGTCATTCTTTCAACTATTTGTGGCCAGGATCCCAGATTCCAATCCCTGATGTAAAAATATTGTGGAACAACAATTTTTACCTTAACCATAACTATAATTGATACATAAACATTTAAAAATGGAACAAAACTCAGCCATATCCTTCAACTTTTTAACAACATATAATTGTTTGAAGAAAAACGATGGGTATGTTAACGCCTGGGTGGGCCGTCCTGGTTTATCTCGAGGTGGCCCACAGATCCAACGGTAAAAGCATGGCCGCCACCATTGTCGAGGATATTTAAACATTTTAAGTTTCAGATTTTTTGTTGGAATCCTGCTAAACTCTTTTTCTTTATTTTGAAATCTTGATATTTGGGTTTAAATTGGTTTTTGATTACATGTATGTATTTAACACTAGAAAAAAAATCCTGGAGCACTTGGGTCGTGAAAAGTCAACATTATTTAAGAGCAGGTTAAGATTTCCCGCAAGATGAAAGAAAACAACTTCCAGTTGCAACTGGGTAGAAGTTGTTACTGCATTTCCACAACTGTGGTTGTGGCTCATTTCTTCCGCTGGATTAGCAGATGCACTACCTTCCGTACTGAACCAATTCCGATCACGTGATTAACTCAGAATTTTGTGGCCCTACATCTCCAGGCTGTCTATCATTGTCCACGCTTCCAATGCCTAGCTGGGTTCTTTGATTTTCAAATGTGCATATATAACGGGTCCTCTTCTTCAGACAGCTGTGACTTCCTTCCAACTTCACAAATCTTACCTTTTGTGGCCCTACAAGTGTCTTTTGCTTACGGGGCGTCTTGTCTTTGCCCTACCAAACTAACGTTAAGAGATCCTCGCTGTCTTTAGACGGAAAAACTTCTTTCTTAACCTTTCAAAAGGCATAACGCATACCATCCATCAAGAAAACAAACGTATCATTCCTTAATGCTTGCAACAACGTTAGTGCTCTCTCATGCAAGTAATCAATTATACCTGAATCGATTAAACCGTGAATAAAGTTGAAATATGCAGCAATCAATTTAAGACTTTCCTATCACATCTTATGAAGATTATGGCAATGAGATGGAATGACAATAAGATGGAAAACTAAGGTAACCCACGACACGTTGACAACCTCCAACCTCTAACCATTGTAGTTAAACCAGTCATGGAGAACTCGCTATTGCAATCACTACATAAACATGCCACTTTCCTATTTACACTAATCATATTTACACTAATCATATAGGAGTTGTTTTTAGTGAGACTTTTTGAAGCTTTTTCGGTGGTTTTTCCGGTCAAATTTCTCTAAAATCCGACAGTAATTTATTGAAATCTCAAGTTTGATAGCTAATTTCTGCACAATCAAAGCATCCTAGGGGTTTTTCAGGGTGCTGAATCTAAATATGCAGTTAAAAAACCATTTTAAATAATACAAATCAAGATTTAACCTCAATTTTTTCCACCGGATTCCGTCACCGGAATCTCCAAAAAGTCGCACTAAAGACAACTCCAATCATATATATACAAAAATATATTTACATAGGATTAGCATTCAGGAATACCTACATTAATCCTATATTTACATAGGAATAGTAGTGTGGTGGTGTTACAGTAGTGGATTATTTTAATGAAATTGTTATGTTTGCCTTAGTTGTAATATTGATATGAAAATGTTATGTTTGCATTAGTTGTAATATTGATATATCAAGCTTGTAGAGTGATGAAATATTTTAAGATGCAATTTTTCTTTTGGGTACATAACTTGACCAAAAGTTTACATCTCAAGAGATTTGATCCCTCTCAAGTATTTTTATAGATTCCAATATATATATATATATATATATATATATATATATATATATATATAGATAGTGACACTCTCCTCCTAGATATATCCAAGTAACCAACCAACTAAAGTAAACATGTGACAAGAAGTTACTATGATATGATTTGACTCCCTATGTGTCAGTAAAGGAAGTGGAATCGATGGAAACACGCCATACAAACCTTCCACATTGGCAATAGAACTCCTAGGAGCCATCCCAACCACTCAAGTAACCCGGTCCTGAGACCAATTGAAGATTTAGACCATTGAACCATTGGATGGTCCCTTGATATGGATAGGCATATGTCCACGAGGCTCCAAACACCCCCACAACATGGAAATACATGCATCTAGGGAAATTTCTGCTGAGTGCTATGCGTGCATCTCTGGGATTTTAGCCACTTTTTCAGGCCTAGAGCTTGGGTCACTGCCCATAACTCAATGACAATTTCAGAACTGAAAGATAACAGTGGAACAATGATACAAATGCAATTACCTGAACAAGGAATTGACTAGACCCCTACTAGCCATGACAAGGATTTCGTTAAACATGTCACAATTATGTAATCTATAGGTTTAAACAACAGATCTGAGCATAGGGGTCTCATACTCATCCGAGAGTCGCTAAGAAGCATTGACGCCTTAACACATTAGCTGCAGTTTTATCTGTTAGGCCATAGATACATTGTTCATTCATTTACAAGTAAAAACTTGAACTGCGTGCATATCGATTCTTATTGCAAGCTTCATGTGACACACGTCACATATTGATGATCATTGATAGGTGGTTCTTTTGTGTTGTTTGTCCATTCGCCATCATCATGACTACTGCTGTTAGTACTAGGGATATTATAAAATCCAATCCTGGTATGATTGTTGTAGGTGTCTTCATGGCCCCTGGCTATCATCCTTAGCCACATCCCTGACTGCAACTCAGTCTAACTGAAAGAAAAAATAAAACCTCGAAATAGACTTCCAAATATCGCTTCTTCTAACACATATTTGGCCCAAATTAATCCCAAATTTGCTGACCAACAGAGACGATGTTGTACCATTAAAGGCTTATCTCCACACAATCTCCACAAAGGTTTAGAATAAGCCAATGAATTAGTCATGAAGCTGCGAAGTCCATTTGCAATTTTTGTTAATGTGGTGATGATGATGCACTCATTCACTACTAATTTTTCCTCTTGAATATTCATCTTTGGTGATTCACTCATGGACACACGCAGCAAATACTACATGACCATGTTTCCGAGGGCCAACATGTGGTAAAGTAGCTTCTCAGTATGAACTATAATACTTCCTTGCTACCTGCTTCAAAATATGATATTAAGGTCCATTCCTTCCAACCTTGTTCCTAGAATTCTGGTCTCGAGCATCTAACAATGTGATATCATACTAGCTAAGGCTCCTAGAAGTACCCGGATAATCACTCTTGCTCACTACTTACTCCTTCTCAACAACTAATAGTCACCCTATATCTAAGATCCCCTCGGATATACCTAAAACATGTCCTAACAACCTATATGATTGTCATTGTCTCATGCCAAGCACTCTAGCTACATCCAAGGTCATTCATTTCAAATATAGAAGCACATGTCCATCTCCAAATGAAACTCTATATCTAACATCCTCCAAGGCCAATACTGAGAGAACATGTACCATCAACCTTGGGAGAAATAATATCCTTTTCACCTCCATAAATCCTCATGAATCTAGCTAGAATCTAACACATCCACCCCCCTTCACTGCATGCATAGTGTTAGTCCCACTAAATAAATTGCAATATAAGTCTACCTCTAAAATACTACAGAACGCTAACCTTATTCTTGTCATGTGACTGGATTCTCTACTATCCATTAGCCATAACCCTTATCCCCATATAAGATAATACCACTATCTGAATAACATGAAACTGGAGAAAATTCCTTCTCAAATTTTTCCATAAAGTCATCAATCTTAGCTGACGTTGAAGCAGCCGCCCGACCTTCCTTCCTTCTTCTTATATGCGCAAATTCTCACATAGTGACTAGTCTTCTGACATGTAAATAACTTTACTTTTCTCATGTCCTTCATTGAACCAGATCCTCCACTTTCCCTTTTCTTAAAAAACGTTTGGCCCTTTTTTTTCTTTTATTTTATATATATATATATATATATATTCTACTCATAATTTTTTTTTTCCCATAAAAAGATTCTTTTCAACCTAAAAGAAAATATTTTCTTCATATGATCCCAACAAACCTAGCCTTGAAGATCCAATATGAGTTCAACGTGTATAATTATGAGATTGATTCATATTTGGGGCTCTAAGACCATGTTAGAATTTCCTGAACCTAACATCCAGTATTTGGTTTACAATAATTATTAACTGAATGGATACACAACCATATTCCTAGGCATCAAAATTACTCAGTTTGAATCACATACACACAAACAAATATTTTCCCAACGAAGAATTATTCATTAATAAACTAATAACAAAACTTACTTAGGCTCCCATCCTCAAATAATGGATCAACTGAGAAAATATAATCACCAGCCTCATTGCACTATCTTGGACCCAACATATGCTCATTGAGAAGCCTCTCTCAATCTTGTGATGTTATTGTGTCTTAACATCAATACTTAGGCTCAATTTATAATTTTCATAAGCTAATATTGACAGTCAAAATTAACTGGTCAAGTTAACTGAAGATAAGTGGCTTTAATTCAGATAATTATTCTATCTTTAGTCTTCTCTACTTTAACTCAAGTATGAGTCATAAATTTAGCTTGATTTACATGCACATCTCATGCATGTCATATGCATCACATTAGCATGTGTGCAACTCACTTGCACACTTGGCATGTGGCATGCAAGTTGCTAAAGAGACAAATCAAGGTCCTTCTATTCAAGACACAATACTAGAAGTACCTTTCAAGATACCAAACCGAGCAGAGCAAGAGTTTAAACTACACAATTCCATGAAACAACCCATCTTTAATAGGTTGAAAGGCATAATTTAGTTACTTAATGGCTAGATTTCAAAATGTGGTCACATTCTCAATTTATAAGTTACACTAACAAATAAGACCAAATGATTTCTCATCATCCTCAAATTATTTTGTTTTTCTTTTATACACCATCTCTATGTGACATTACAATAGTTAGGTTTCATGTCTTAGATCATGATCTACATTTTTATATAAGACATGGATATAGGTTTAGTCATGGGTTTGATAATGGCTATGTATCATCAACACTATAAATTATGACACATATGGAAATATATAATATAATAGATCTATTTGAATAGCTTTACAATAATCATTGGCCAATAGATGAATGTGAAACAATTTTTTATTTTATCTAAAACAAGATGGATTTTGTTCTTGTTTTATATAAATCATTACATGAGTTATGTTGCAATTGTTGCCACAATGCATTTCATTGTGCTTATACTACTTGCGCATATCATTGTTCCATGTTAGTTTTCATCCTAAATCCTCAATTTTGTTGAATAAAAAAGAGTTATGTAAATGTTAAGCTTCACGATTCGGTTCATAAATTTATAGGAATTTTATTTTAGAGTAAAAATGTGCTTAATTAACTTTGAGTCTACTCTCTTTATATATATATATTCAACTTTGTTGAAAAAAATGATATATGCAAATGTTGAGTCACAAGAACTAGATTATATATTTATAGGAATTTTAGTTTTGAGTAAAAATGTGCTTATGAAATTCTTAATTAAATTTGAGTCTATTGTCTTTACTTATCATTTCTCATATATGTGTTTGTGAGGGAGAGATTAGAGGAATCAAAATTTGGTTCAGGCTCATACTCACGTGACACATAATCACTACAACTATAACTTTTAGGTGAAGCCACATGATATATAACTTGCTAGTTCAAGGGGGTGTATTTGCACCTTGGGTCGCGTATTTTACATAATACTTCATAAAATGACCATATTCAATTGACTTTCCACAAAGGCTTCTCTTGTAATATGCTTAATAATTAAATTTTCTTATAATGTGCCTTTAATGTAGTTATTTGGGTATTTGGACCATATATCACATATTTTATATAATACTTTATAACATGACCATAGCCAATCAATTTGATCCCAAAGATTCTCTTATAATATGCTTAATACTTAATTTTTTATTATTAAACGTCCGTAATGCAATTATGTGGTTATATCTTATTTTTGTTAATCATTTATGTTTTCTTTTATAATTTTTCGAAGAGGAGATAACCTAATATGGAGAAGATATTGTAATATTAGTAAAATGAAGTGTGTATTATATCAAAATAATAATAACAATAATAAGACATTATAGAAAAATAATAAATCAATCTATTCTATATATATATATATATATATATATATATATATAAAATTAGGAAATCTATAATATACCTAATAGATTAAAGTAAATTTAAATAATAATGATTCATATTAATTTTCTCTTCTTTTCTTTTTTAATACAGTGGAATCAGTAGTTGAGAAGGCCTAATCGCAACACCACCTGAGATCAAGCAATTATGACACCACCTGAATTTAAGCTTGGTTGCTGCCTCTATAACCACACCACCTGAGTTCAAGCTTGGTTGCTACCTCTATAACCACACCACCTGAGGTCAAGCTTGGTTGATGCATCTATAACCACTGTAGAAATGGCACGACCCGCAAACACAAATCTCGGGCTTGAGAGGGATTCGACGAGGGCTGAAACATCCTTGTACAAGGCACACAACCATTTGGTCACACCCTCACAGGCTAATAATGATTTATATTTATAATCATAATATTTCAAAACATATATATAAAAAATTCATATTATATTAAAAATTAAATTGAAAAAATATTAAAACATGTAAAAGAAAAATACAAGTTTATATATATGTGTAACTATAAGTATTATCGAAGTTTATGTGAAATCTATATAAATATAAATAATATTATCAAGAAATAACATAAATTTATATTCATTTTCAAACTATAAAATTTAGAGAGGAATTAAATATTTTGACGTGCAAACTTTTTTTTTTAAATTTTACACTAAAAAACAGGTTTGATCTTAAATTGTTTGATCTTTCCTAAACACTTAGTAAATTTTTAATTAAGATGAATATATATTAATAAAATTAATAATATTTTTTTATTCTTCAACTAATTTTTCACTTTTAATATATTTTTTTAATTCAAAAATATTTTTTAAATATTATAATATTTTTCCAAAGAATTTTAAATATTATAGAAAAATTTCCCATATTATATTTTAGTTATCCATCTTATATTTTTGTACTTTATTTATTTATTAAATTTAATTATTTAGATTCTAATGTGGTCTTACCAGCTGTTATATGAATGTAGACCATAGTAGGGAGGTGGCTACAACGAGACTACAATGTCTTTGTCATATGCATGATCGACTATCGTATGAAAGGTGGATGTAACAAGACTACAATGTGTGGACCCGAATTAAAAAATACCTAGCATAATGATCCCTGATTTAAGCTCAATTTTTGTCCAGTCTTCCACCTTCATCACTGTAACAAAGCAAATCATTATTGTTTTCTAAATTATTAATTTTAAATAAAAATAAAATTTATTATGAAATAATTATTATTTATTGTAATGAATATTCTTATTTATCATAATGAATATAGCATAGAACAAGCTGAAGAAAATTATCAATTTCAAATAAAATAAGAATAAAAATATAAGATGGGTTAAGTTTGAATCATGAATTAACATGCTACAAATTTCGAACTCCATTTTATTAAATGTAGTTCTTTTTATGATTACTTATATATTATTATGCATATAACAACTTATAGCATAATAGTCATTCCATTCAATATTGGGGAATTGAAGAAAAAAAATAGTTGAAAAAACTAAATAATGGATGGCCAAAATTGAAACTCTAAGATATAGCTCAATTGGTCGAGTTCGTGTTGCTAAGTATCTCGCCTATATGAAGGCGACGGGGTGAAATATTCTTGACACCCTTGGGGTTAGGCCTTGCTAGTTTGGCCGGTGGGTAGATTCCTTTGCATTTATCTACTTGAATTTTCTCGTGGATAATGTGGCCACTCAATGTCCATGAACAACATAAAAAAAAAATGGATGGCCAAAATAGAATGAGGATAACAAATTAGAAAGAAGCAAATCTCTGACCCTTAGAGAGTATGTTTTTTTCCTTTCAGTAAACTAAATATTTTCTATTGATAATTCAGGAAAATGCAAGTCTAGAGAGTTATTTAATTCCCTAGTTTTCTACTAGGGAAACCAAACTAGTGGCAATGCATTAAGTCTTTGGCCATGAGATGTTTGAAATCAAAGTTTAAACAAAATATGACATATTAATTTTTCTCAAAACTAAAACTTTCTATAAAACTACTAGGAGAAATAAGAAAGCTAGTAAATAACAGAATTCTGTAGCTTATGAGGATTCAAAAGGGCCATCTCAATTGTTTCTATAGCTTGCTTCTTGGAGTTTCTTGGACCAAGTGGATGGGCCAATTGACCATTAGTGTTCTCCTGCGTTTAATCTAGATCTTTCATTTGTAGATTAAACTCACTTGACATGAGTGAGATTCCATGTTTGGAATCATTGCGATTCGTAAACACTTTTCTAAGCAACTTTTTCATCTACCAATATAAATACATTGTTCATGTACTAATTTCTTCTTCCTCAAGTGTGTCCTTTGGCTAGAATCCAAGCTGTCACTGATCCAAGATCTTTTGCTTATAGATGTATTAAAGAATTACATGGATAAATTGTAGCTTAACTATAGAAATTTAATGTGCACATGAAAGAAGAGGAGAAACACATAAAAGCATGAAAAGAAGACAAGAGACTTGATAATGAAGTTCATCCAATTTGAACTACGTCTCTAGGCCTTGCTCGATCAATGAGGAGGCCTCATTCATTAAGTGGCATGAGTAAGAAGAAGTACAATCAACATTTACAAAATGAGTCTTATACCTCCAATTTGGAAAAAGGCCGAAAAATGGAGAGTTCTGTTGCAGAAACTGACATACCATTAAGTTCCTATTGCCGAGATGTGCAAAATCGATATAAAACTTACCCAATTCTAACACTAGACCAAAATTGACCCCCTAGAAAATGTGCTCAGGCAAGGTGCCGCCCCCTATCATAGGTATGCTCAAGGTTCCACCTCCTCTGTCTCGAAATCTATGTCGTGCTCCCCCAGACGCACTGTGCATAAGTGTTTAAATAATATTTGAGTGGGCAGATTTCCCAAGGAAAGCCGTTGGCGTGCTGGCTAAAATAGTCGGATGGTTGAGGAGGGGTCAAGGGATCAAATCCTGCCCCTCCCCTTTTTTATTATATAGCAATTAAAATGTTGTGATGGGAGGCGGGTACGCTGGTCTAGTGGCCCGCTTCCCCAAATCTTTGATGGAATTTATGTGGTAAGGTAATGTGGAGGGGCGGTAGGGTTGACTGCTTGCCCCCCATACGTTAATACATGGTGGATCCCAGGGGCAGCGGGGTTGACTACCTGCCCCCCATAAGTTAATACATGATGGATCTCGGGGGCAGCGGGGCTTATGGCTTGCCACCCCATTTAAAAAATTTCTCGAACCTTAGAGAATATTAGGCAAACCCATTTAAAAAATTTCTCGAACCTTAGAGAATATTAGGCAAATTAACAGAACCACAATTTCGCCCGGAAAACTAACCGGATTCCGGTACTGGATTCCTGCCAAATTGCGCCATCCTTATGCCTACGACATGGGTAAGTCAATCCCAGACTTTGACTGCTTCTATCTTCTTCATACGGACTCGGATTGGAGTTTCATTCACACCGTTGGAATCAGGGCAATGATCACTTTGATCTGATGTCAAGTTAATCAACTTTCTGCCACTTTGAATTTTGAGCCTTTTTCATGCCCCTAGTGTCTGGAGATCCACCTCGATCAATCCTCCCCATTGAGAGCTTTTGGACCACCAAAAGAATTAACACTATTCAACATATGACCTGTGTCCTTGCAAAATCACACTTTCAATCATTTGCACACAAAACTAGTACATCTTCTACATTCACTCATGACTCAACAATCCCTCACTTGCCAAGAGTTTATAGCACACACTCTTTGGTCAAGGATTACACAATAACAATCAATACTTCAACTACTCATAAGAAGGCCTAAAAACATCATTGTTTCATTTTGAAGTGATGGAAACACATCATCACTTTTACATTTACTTGCAACACATGATTTACAAACTGAGACCATACAAACTACTATTTAAAAAAACGTCCTTTTCTTAATAAACCAGACCACCATGAATGTGTTTGAGCATTGTCACCGGTTGGCTTATTTATTTATATTTTCTAGTTTTGTAGCATTTGGCACGTGCTTTCCTGATGTCTCTCTTCGTTGCAGTGACTACAACGATTTTTCTTTCCCCAAACCTTCCAGGTCCTCTTAAAGCACTTCCCTTTGGTGTTCCTCTAATAAGGGTTCATAGAGCCCTTACTATCACTGGAATAGGAGGAGGAAGTATCGTCATCCATTATTTACTGATCACTAACTGCGTTGGAGATTTCCCCAACGTCCTTCCTGACATAACTGAGTGCTACATGACGAGGCATTTCCTCTACTTTGATGGGATTCATGATGCCCTAGCCATTAATCCCAAGTCCCTTTCCCTGGTAGCCCATCTTCCTCAACCGCTTGGACCCAATACCTATAGTATACTTTTCAAATGCAGCAAAATCATCATCAGGAAAGGTACATGGAATCAAAGAACTATTTTTTACCTCAAGGGGGTTAGGTTGCAATCTTCCCAAGGCCACATTCTTAGCTTGCAACTGGCATAGCAACCTCTGTTTCTCCCCCTCTGCTTCCTGTAGGAGCCTCCGTAACTTAGCATTTGTTGCTTGAAGGTTTTTGTTGGTCTCCTTAAGTTCCTGGAGCCTTACCACATTGGGTTCCCTTTTCATCTTTGGTACAGTATCTAGTGAAATTTTTTCTTCATCATCTGAATCAGAACCCAGTTCGATGGGTCTATTTGTTGCTATTCCAAGAGCTGCAATCCTCCTTTCGTCACCGGAATCTGATCCCAAGTCAATGGGTCTACTTCGCGCAAAACCTGTAGCTGTGACCTTCTCATCTTCTTCTCACTCAGAAGTTTGATCTTGTTGTATGGTGGCAGTGGTTTTCTGCTTCTCCTTTCTGTCATTTCTCTTAGGTCTCAACTCAGGGTGAAGTTTCCAACAATTCTCTTCATCGTGTCCCTCTTTCTCACAATGTGTAGAAGAGGGCTTTGTCCCTCTCCTCTTGGTTGTTGCGGCTTTTTTTTGGTGGTCATTTTGTGCATGCATCTGATTGCTTTCAAGATGCATGGCTTTCACACTGGCCTCATTGATAGTAACATTTTGAAATAATAATAATGAATGCCTTATGTAACTATGTAAAGAACCGATATACTTCATTATAATCTCTGGTGAATCTAAGGAAATGCTTAAATTCAATGCTTGTCTTCAAAATTCCTCAGTAAAGTTTTGCACATTTTTACCTTTGCTTTTCCTTAGGTGTTTCCATTCTATTAATGCCTTCTGCATATAGCCCAAGGGGTAAAATTGTTTTTTCAATGCAGACACAAAATTTGACCATGAGGAGAGGAGGTTACCCAGATTCGTGTTGCCCTGCAATTTGCTCTCCCACCAAACGAGAGCGGTGCCACTTAGTCGAAGGGATGCCAACTAGATCTTTGCCTCATCCTCTTCGATCTATTGAATTCTGCAGTAGACTTCAATATGCCTAATCCAATTGTTAAGCTTTTCGGCATTACTTTCACCATTATACATGGGAAGATCAAATTTGACATCTAATTTAAGGAAAGGTTTCTTAGATGCATTTCTTGAATTCCTATGACAATGGTGAGAAGAAGAAGAGGAACTTTCACTTGTGGAAGGAGAAGGAGGGGGTTCTTCTCCACCATTTCCATGCACCGAACCTTGTTCTTCTAGCTTTCTCCAGCCTTGAAAACAACTGATCGACCTTTTCTACCATTGTATAGAAGGTTTTGCAGTAGTTGCACTCCTCTTCATAATGAGCCTCTTCATTTTCCATGTTTCTTCTTCGATGTGCACGCCTCGCCTCGGGATCAAAAGACTTTAGTTTCCCTTTGCCTCTTCGGAGACTTTTTCTTGTTAGCATACAAACATGCAATTCACATCTACAAAGACCTACTCTGATACCACTTGATCCAAGATCTTTTTCTTATAGATGTATTAAAGAATTACATGGATAAATTGCAGCTTAACCATAGAAATTTAATGTGCACATGAAAGAAGAGGAGAAACACATAAAATCATGAAAAGAAGACAAGAGACTTGATAACAGACTTCATCCAATTTGGAATATGTCTCCGGGCCCTACTCGATCAATGGGGAGGTTTTCATTCATTAAGCGACATGAGAAAGAAGAAGTACAATCAACATTTACAAAAGGAGTCTTATACCTCCAACCTATTAAAAGGCTGAAGAATGGAGAGATTTGTTGCAGAAACTGGCATCACCATTGAGTTCCTGTCACCAAGAGGTGAAAAATCAATATACAACTTGCCCAATTCTGACACTAGACAAAAACTGACCCCCTGGAAAATGTGCTCAAGGAAGTTTCTGCCCCCTGTTACAGGTTTGCTCAAGGTTCCGCCTCCTCTGTCTCTAAATTTGTGCTGCGCTCCACTAGACACACTGTGCATAAGTGTTTGTGGAGTACTAAAGAAGGTATGTTTTTGGTAATTATTTCAGCATATTTTCATTACAACTTACAAACCTTTTGCATCATGAACTAGGTAAATGATAAGGAATTGTAATAAAACCTGTGAGATTAATGTGCAAAATGAAAACACTGACAATTGTCATTTTCTTATGCAGGAAGAAGGAAAAATGAAAGACTATCGTTCCAAAGGAAAGAACAAGGCCGGGTTAACTGCTGTCCCTTTGACGGGGAACCGTATGCAAACAAGGCAAACCAAATCAAAGTGTATCAGCCCTGGAAAGGAAATGGAGATATCGGCTCGGCGCAAGAAAGAAAAGAGATAACTGAGAACTAAGGGTTCGACGAATCCCTTAGGGTCCTTTGATCCTGAGGGATCGCTGCTTTAACTATTTTTGCACATAGACATCTCTGCCTTCACCATTATAAAAGGGGCAACACTGTTAGCCCGAGGGGTCTGTTATGTTTTATGTAATTTCCCTTAAGATTGAAAATTTGATCATCAAGTCTCGTTGAGAACTGATCTACTGTAATTCTGTCTTATGCATTAATACAAACTTGGTTGCTATTTCATCTCTGAGTCTGGAATAACTTCAAGTGGTGTACCCCTGGAGGCTAAGGGCCCGGCCCTGGAGGACACTTTCTCCTATACTATTACTTTTGGTTTATGCGTGGTTTGCTTATCAGCGTTATTTGGTAATCTGATATGTTTTGTTAGTTTACATCACACGCTCTGTTATGTTTGATTTATTGAAGTTTCTGAAGACAGAATCATTGTATTAATTTTGCAACGTATTACTGTTCCTTTAAGAGCTGATATAATATCGTCAGTCTTTACAGAATATTGTTGCTGTTCAATTACAAAGTCTCTCTGTGTACACTTATTTCATTGGTATTTCTGAATTCATCTTAGGGATTATGTTCTTTGCGCTTGTTGAATCTATAGACATTGCTGTTCCATTTTGAAATACAGTCGTAGTCTTTATAACTAAGATTGATAACTGGATTACCAAGATCAGATTACTAATAAGGTGTGCCGTGTGCATGTATGAGTGGTTTTCAAGTGTTGTTCTATAGTCCATCATTAATCAGTGCTGTTCCATTTTTGTGTGCTGTTCGATTCGTCCTTAAAAGTGAAGGATTGCCATTTGATTCTTGTAGGACATGATTATTGCATTTGATCCTGTAGACTAAGGTGTTACTTCTTGTTAGACTTAATTGCTGTTACAGTTTCCTGTTTGCTGTTCCATTTCTTATTTGTTGTCCTATTTCTTATCTTCCATTCCATTTCCTGTCATTTGCGTTATTGTGTGGTGTGAAGAACGATCTAAGGCTGTAGTGAGCATTGACATTTACTGTCTGGCTCCCAGGTCGATGATCTGTTCCCTGATTTCCTTTAGTTCCATCAGTTTACAAAGGGATGAGTTACTGCTACTGAACCCTTGACTGGTAAATTGTTTAGTTTTCTGAATGCTTGGTTTAATCTTTAAAAGTAGTTTGTTGTAAACAAGCATCCGTTTACTCTTGTATTTTTGAGCACTGTACTACTAACATTACTCTGGCAAATGATAGCCTCAGACTGAGACACTCTTTGAAATACCAAAACGTTCCTAGATTGACAAACTAATGTGAGGTAATTAGAGGTGAAAGAGACCCTTTTTATAACTCGACATTTTGGCGCTGTTGCCGGGGACAGAGTGTAGCCATTTGTTTCTTTTCATAGTAGTGTAAGAACCTGCTAGGAAGAATTGGGTTTTAAAAACGGAAGGTAAGAACCTACGTGTGGAGCATGTAATAGCCCTGCTCCCCTGCCCGCTTTCCTGCAAATTTGCTGCTGTTTTTTTTGGGTAGAACCTATCAGTTGATTTGTGTGCATGACTAAGAAGAAAAAGCCAAAAAATAATTCCAAACCTCTACCCAAGCCAGAAAAAGCTAAGGGGCCGGTGACCCTTGGTCGATCAACCTTCATAGACGAAATCTTCAAGAAAGCAGAATCTCAGCCTTCAGTAGGACCCAGAAAAGTTATTTCTAGACAACCTACTAGTTCCCTTCAGGCCACAGGATCACCATCTGTAGCCTTTGCTGAGGTGCATAGTCAAACTGAAGAGCAGGACTTTCAAGAAATTGAAAATTCTACTCCAGAACTATTACAAGAAGGGAATTTCAGCAATCTTTGTGAAGGAGGAGGAGAGACAGGGGAAACTGAGGAACCGATGTCTCCTCTTGGGACAACTCCGCCATTGAATAGCCTGGACAAGGGAAGTGCTGCAAAAATCATTTTTGAAGAAACTCAATCTCCTCAGACATTAGGCACTCTCATTATCCTAGATAGAGGAAGCGCTATTAAAACCATTCCTGTTAAAGCCATTCCCTCTCAACCTAGGAATACCTTCCTAGATATCCCAGAAGGTTATTGGCATATATTTGACCAAATGGCTCAAAACTAGCCAAACATCCAAACCTCTACATTACAATACCCCATAGTGGATACTGCAGCAAATGTGCCTATGAAAGCAATCCCTCTTCAACATATCCCTACATTCCACTGTCTTACATCTGAAGATCCAGATGCATTTCTATTTGAGTTCGATGTGCTGTGTAGGGGATATGATTACACCACCGACCCCTAGAAACTGAAATTATTTCCCTCTACATTAAAAGGGGCTGCCTTAAGATGGTTTATGGGATTAGATGGCGGGGTTATAAATAACTGGGATCAAATGAAAGAATCTTTTCTAAAAAAATATTAGGACTATTACAAGTCTAGAGAACTGAAGGACGAAATATTCCAGATGGTAGCTAGACCAAATGAAACATTAGAAGAGTATGTGGAATGTTTTTAGTATAATCTTCAAAGATCTCCTTATGCATCACTACCTTTACCTGAGAATGTGTTGAAAACGACATTAATTAGGGGCATGAAGGAACAATGGATTGAAACATTAAACATTATGGGAAAATGAGATATTTATCAGGAAAATTTTGCTAACATTATTGATTTATGTATCAGGAGCTCGAGAGGCAGCACAAGATTAAAATCGGCAGAACATGATCGGTTTGTAAGAGATAATAAAATTTCGACAGAAGGAGTAACGCGTGCAGAAATTGGAAATTTATTGGAAAATTTTAAAACTGATATACTAGGGACACTAACTACACAACTTGATATTATGCAGGCCAAACAGAAGCAAATGGAGGCAGAACAAAATTTGATAATCTTCTGTCCCTGATGCAGGAAGAAACATAGCCATAAGGAGTGTCCACTAGATGCAGTCCAAACATGCGCCATCTGCACAAAAGATCACCTTACGGAAAGCTGTCCCTCACTTCCCGAATTAAAAGCAGTATATAAGGAAGCAGAAGAAGAGCCAAAATCGGTGTATCTACTCAACCAGCACTATCAGTGGCAGCTGCGACAGTCTGGTATGTTTTCAGACCCAACTTCTTCTTTTCAGTCTCCACAGTATAATGCTCAACAATATAATATGTGGCAAAATCAACCTCAACCCCCATTTCCAAATTGGTCACCATAGTCGTTTCCTTCATCAACCCCGTGGCCGAATTAGGCAAGCCAATCTAGTTGGCCGAATTTTCCCTACGCCCCACCATATTGGCAAAGTAATGCATACCTAGCACAATGGACTCCCCCTACTTCACAAAGTCCAGCCTAGCAGACAAACTGGCAAAGACCGATACACCAGCCAGTAGGAACCATTCTGCTCCCTCAATCTACACTGCCAGCCTTACAACAAAATCCCCAGTCTAATATGAGACCACAACTCCCAGCCCAACCCAACACCAATCCAAATAACAGACCGGTCCAATCTGTCCAAATAATAGAAACATCAGAAATAGGAGCTGATCTGAGGGAGTGTAATGATCTTCAGCTAAGATCTGGGCGTATTATTGAAACTGAGGGAGATAAGACAGCGCATGTTGAAAATCAGTTACCCAGAGAACAACTTTCACAAGAAGAAGATGTGAAAAAACAACAAAGTCATAACCAAGCAACCACATCCTCTCCCCCGTTCCTAGAATGATTAATCATACCTCAACCCACACAATATCCTGATTTTGACATTCTGGGAGAATTACAAAATTTGTACATAAAAATTCCATTCCTCCAAGCCATTCAAGACATTCTGATATATGCAAAGACTATCAAAGAATTGTGTGTAAAGAAACCAAGGAGGAATATAGCAAACAATCCAAGAGTCTAAGTAGGTGGCACTCTATCTGACTTATTATTAGGAAAAAAAACACCCATTAAATACAAAGACCCAGGAAATCCAACAGTCACCGTATAAATTTATGGTCAAACCTTCCCCAATGCCTTAGTTGATCTAGGAGTTGCAATTAACATCTTAACAACTACTACTTGCCAAAATCTAGGCATTACATCTGTAGAACCCACCTCTACCTTACTAGAACTAGATGACTGATCTGTGGTTAGGCCAGAGGGCACACTACATGATGTCATGGTATCTGTTGACTCTTGGGAATATTCAACCGATTTTCTAATAATAAACCCCAAAAGCCGACTTGATGGACACCCATTGATTTTAGGTAGACCTTGGCTTGCAACTGCCGATGCCTATATTGGCTGCCGACAAGGCAATATGACCATAACGAGAGGAGCGAATATTTAAACTTAGCTTTATATCCTCCAGCACAGCCGAGTGTCACAATAATCAAAACTAAAAAGCACCCTGCATCATACCTTATTGATAACATTAGATCTCCATTAACTATACAAGAGGCACTTGATTTTAAAGACCAAACAGAAGACGATGCCATTAATAATTTTATTAGTCAAACTGAACTTAGATCCCGCAGACAATGTCACATGATAGAGGCAGCATTTGATAACGAATTAGAAGAAGATCCTCTTAAAGATACACATGATCAAACAATACATGTTACCTCTGTTGCAAATAGTAAAATTGAGGAAATCGAACCGGGAAAAACCTTAAACATTAATGCCAACCTTACCTCCGAACAAGAAACAAAGCTCATCCATTTGTTGAGGAAATATAAAGAAGCATTTGCCTGGGACTACCCTGATATGAAAGGAATCAACCCCCAATTATGTACACACCACATTTACATAGAAAAAGATGCGAGACCTGTTCGCCAGCCTCAAAGGAGACTTAATCCTCATCTAAAAGATGTGGTAAAAGCTGAACTTCAAAAACTTTTAGATGTCAATTTCATCTACCCTATATCCGATAGTAAATGGGTCTCTCCACTTGTGGTAGTACCAAAAAAGAATGGGAAATGGAGAATTTGTGTGGACTACAGAGAACTAAATAAAGCAACACAAAAAGACCACTTCCCTCTCCCATTCATCGATCAAGTATTAGACACTTTGGCAGGAAAGAAATTCTTTTCTTTCCTAGATGGCTTCAGTGGATACAATCAGATCCAGATTGCCCCTAAAGACCAAGACAAAACCACTTTTACTTGTCCTTGGGGAACATTTGCCTACATAGTTCTACCTTTTGGCTTATGCAATGCTCCTGCAACATTCCAAAGGGCTATCCTCAGCATTTTTTCAGACTTAATAAATGAAGGACTTGAAGTATACATGGATGACTTTACACCGTACGGAGACGATTTCGATCCAGCATTGGATACACTGGAAAAAGTCCTACAACGCTGCATTGCTACCAGGCTTTGTTTAAGCCATGAAAAATTCTATATGATGATGACTGAAGGACTTATTATAGGACATTATATTTCAGCAGCTAGCATTCAAGTAGACCTAGCCAAAATCCAAATAATTTTGCTTATTCCCACTCCTACCACTCAAACGGAGGTACACAGTTTTCTTGGATTTTCTGGTTATTATAGGAGGTTTATAGAACATTTTTCGCATATTGTTGCACCCTTGTATGCACTAACAGGTAATGTTGATTTTCTTTGGATAGAAAAATGTGAACGTGCTTTCCAGGATCTGAAGAAGCTTGTGTCCACAGCCCCAGTCCTTCGAGGACCAAATTGGGATTTGCCATTTCAGATATCATCAGATGCCTCAGATACAGCTATTGGAGCGGTCCTTGGGCAGGAAGAGGATAAAAAACCATATGCAATTTATTATATTAGCAAAAATTTATCCCCTACTGAACTAAATTACACTATTACTGAAAAAGAGTTTCTAGCTGTAATACATGCTGTCAATAAGTTCAGACATTACATTACTAGATATCCTGTTATCTTGTATACAGATCATTCTGCCATAAAATATTTAGCAAATAAGCCTATCACGAATGGCAGAATAACTAGATGGCTGATTTTATTGCAGGAATTTGATATTACAATCAAGGATCGACCTGGAAAAGAAAATCCTGTAGCCGATTTTCTCTCAAGAATGCCAAAGCCAATTGATGCAGCAACAGTTGAAGATCAATTTCCAGATGAGCATCTGTTTGTTGTTGCTATTAAAACGCCCTGGTATGCTGATGTTGCCAATTACCTAGCAGTAGGTAAACTGCCGAAACATTTAACCCCTAATGAGCAGAAACAGATTGTTCAGCGAAGTGCCTGATTTTCTTGGATTGGGGGCTACTTGTTCCACACAGGGGCAGATATGCATATCAGGAGATGCATTTGAGAGGATGAAATCTTTGACATTTTAAAAGCCTGCCATGACGGACCATGTGGTGAACATTTCGCCGATCGCAGAACTAGACATAAGGTGTTGCAAACAGAGTATTATTGGCTTACAATTTTCAAAGATGCAAAGAAATTCGTCCAAGCTTGTGATAGTTGCCAGAGAGCAGGATGCCCTAGTTAGTCCGATGAGATGCCCCTGAATCCACAACTAGTCATTGAACCATTCGAACGATGGGCCCTTGATTTCGTTGGACCAATTAACCCACCCTCGAACCAAAAAACATATATTTTGGTGGCAACAGAATATGTCACCAAATGGGTTGAAGTAGAGGCATTGCCGAGAGCTATAGAAGATTCTGTCATACAGTTCTTGTTCCATATATTTGTGCGTTATGGCCTTCCAAGAGATATAATTACAGACGGTGGACCACAGTTTGCTGGGAACAAAATAGCTGCAACACTAAAAAACTATCATGTCCAGCATAAAATCACTACTCCATACCACCCACAGGCAAATGGTCAGGTAGAAAGCAACAATAAAATAATAGAAACAATCCTAACAAAAACCATTGCGTCACATAGATGCGATTGGGATGCCAGACTACCAAAAGCACTGTGGGCTTACAGAACAACATGGAGAAGTACCACTGGTTACTCACCTTATCAATTAATGTTTGGAAAGCAACCCATTTTTCCCATAGAATTCGAAATCCAAACATTGCGAACAACACAGGAAGTTGGCTTAGATCTAACTAAGGCACAGATTAATTGATTATAGCAGATCAATGAGCTCGATGAAATTAGGCTCTCTGCACTCCAAAACACTGCACTAATCCAAAAACAGCGAGCTAAATGGCATGATGCTCTCATTAAAAATAAAGTCTTCCACAAAGGAGACTGGGCACTTTTGTACGATTCTAGGTTTCAGGACTTTCCCTGGAAACTCCAGACTCGTTGGTTGGGACCATACGAAATCCAGAAGGTACAAAACAATGGTACTCTTACTCTAATCACTATTGACAGTTCTGAATATGCCTTCAAGGCAAATGGCCACCGAGTTTGTCTTTATCGCAAACCACTCACTCGGGAGTCCTTCTACCAACAGCTATGCCAAGACTTTGATATGGAAATTTTGGGGGAGGGAGAGAAGTCTTCCTCACCTGTGATTCATTAAGTAATTTATTTCTTTTTACACTTTGTAGATAATTTCGTTGTTTTGTTGAATTATTTCTGTATTAACACCTTGCTGTTACTTTTCCGAGCAGCAACAATTTTATTATTTTCTACTATTCCCTTTCTCAAAGGGACAACATTTCTGTCTTGCTGTTCCTTTTTCAAAGGAACAACACCTTTTGGATCAGCCGTTCATTTTGCTTTAATTTTGTTCTTTTTCTTTACTTTGTGCTTTTTGCTGTTCCTTTTCCAAAGGAACAACACTTTTGCTTTTTGTTGTTCCTTTTCTAAAGGAACAACACTTTTGATTTTTGCTGTTCCTTTTCCAAAGGAACGACATTTGTGTGTTTTTCTGTTCCTTTTCCAAAGGAACAACATTTTCGATTTTTGCTATTCCTTTTCCAAAGGAACGACATTTGTGTGTTCTGCTGTTCCTTTTCCAAAGGAACAACATTTTCGATTTTTGCTGTTCCTTTTCCAAAGGAACGACATTTGTGTGTTCTGCTGTTCCTTTTCCAAAAGAACAACACTTTTGATTTTTGCTGTTCCTTTTCCAAAGGAACGTCATTTGTGTGTTCTGCTGTTCCTTTTCCAAAGGAACAACATTTTTTATTTTTTTTGCTGTTCCTTTTCCAAAGGAACGGCATTTGTGCTTTCTACTCTTCCTTTTTCTAAAAGGAACACCGCTTGTATTCTTTTGCTCTTCCTTTTTGAAACAGCAACATCCTCGTATTCCTTTTACTTATGCTTGCTCCCCTTGCTGTTCTAAATTAAGGATGCTTACTGTTCCTATTCTTTCAAGTCTTTTGGAATACAGCTATGCACTTATGCAATGGATACAAAATCACAACATACTGAAATCGATGAATTATAAAATCGCTATTTTTATAACAAATTGCTCTGAATTGGTAAGAGGATGGAGAGAAGGACACACTTACCCATTATCTTTTGCTGTCATTATTCCACTAATTCTACTCTGATTGGTTATCTTTATCATGTTGGTTCTTTTTAATCCTCTTTGATTATTATTCAGGAATAAGAGAAAAGGGTTTATATCTTCCTATTGAGATGTTAAGACTTCTTCCACCATTCCTACTCTTAAGGAGTGTTGAACCACCCTTTGTGTATAAATGGGAAAGTACTTTATGAAAAAGAAAGAAAAAAGAGCAAACAATGATGTCTTAATGACTTGTTTATATAAGTTGTCAAATGCAGGATAGGGGGTCTCATCAAGAGCCAACCTACCATGATCATGAGGAAGAAAGTGAAGTGGCATTCCCACCATGGCCACCACACCAGGGATATGGTCCAAAAGGTATATCAAATAAAGAACCCTTGGAACAGGAGGTCTCATCATGAGCCGACCTGCCCACCTTTCGCTCCTTCCTCGTGAATGGAATTATGGCTAACTGGTCACCAAGCCAGCATAATGGCCTACATTTTGACATCGCATAACATTTTCTAAGCATACACAAAGGATCATGGTTCCATGGGTGAAATAAACAACTCTGCCAAGGTTATGGGCACTTGTCGGCAATAGAGCACTGTTAATGGTATTGAAGTCACATTGTTTACACCAATAGGTAGTTATCATCACCCTTCTGTTTCTTATACCTTAGTAATAAATCATATAAGAAGAATGTATATGATTTTCCGAACCACACAACGCATGTAAATCTATTATCACCAATCATGACAGAACAATTGACAATGATTGCATGAGACTCTGTATGCACGACAGATTTCCTATTCTCCCAGGCTCACATCATATCACAACAGTCTCTTACATATTAAGCGATCCAACTTTACACCTCGATTTCAGTAATCTGCTACTTTTGTAAACATGGCATATTGCCATACGTTGTTCCTTTATGACTCTGCTTCAGAACAGAACGGCACGCCGCTCCTTTATTTGACGGCCGGGATGGCCTATCACATTGCGGGGGGAGGTTAACCTCATCATTCCCTGGATTACGTGTCAGACTGCTATTCGGGAAATTGCGTACTTGGGAATAGCACGGCTCAATGGTATACTATTTTTTATTTTTGCATGGCTTGCTGTTCCTAAGCCATTTCCATAGTATGCTCTGCGGCATTAGTAAATCCCTTTAGATTTTGAGTGAGTCCTGTGTCTGTCAGCCTCTCTGTGTTTTAACAGCTACTGTTCCATTGTCAAATTCTGAGATTTTACAGCGAAACCATAAACATGGGAGGAAGATCAATTCAGAGAGAACCATAGGTGTTAACAGTCTCTGATGCTGCACGGGAAATCCTGGCAAGAGCAGGGTGGCTAACTTATCTCAATCACTTACAGGAATCCAACGAGACGGTAGCAATTGAATTCTTGCAGAACTTGCAAGAGGATCACTCCATAGTGAGGGGGAGACACATAGCAGTCACCGATGACATAATCGTAGAGGTCTCGGGACTGCCAGCCGCTGGACTTGTATGGACGTTAAAGAAGGAGAGATTGTAGAAGATCATAGAAACCTTCTAGGAGGAAGGCCAGAGCCTGACAATTAGAGGAAAGGGGGTTCTACCAGCAGCATTAGGAGAACCATGGGCAGAATTGGCAAAGACCATTCAAAGCTACATCACCTGTGAAGGAAGAAAAGACGTGGTAAGACCACGACACCTTAAAATTTTAGCTGTATTAAAACAAAAATGCTCTGTGAATTTACCTGCATTTTTGAATTCATTACTTCATGACGTTGCATGGAGCATGAAAAAGGCACAACATTTACAATCAGTTGTTAGTCATCATGGGTTGATATGGTTAATAGTTAGCCATAGCCTTACCCAGCAGCAGAGCAGCTGGGAAGAGCTAATTTCCATGATAGATGGAGGATTGACCGCACCATCCCCAAAATGTAAACATGCCACCAATACACCATAGCGTCCAGAAAAACGAAGGAAATTGGTTCGACTAGCATGGCTAAAGGGAAGGAAGGAAAAATCCCAAGGAGATACCAGCCAACCAGTAGAGATAGATGATACAGGGGATGAACAACCCCCACAATTAGAAGGAGAGGAAAATGAGAAAGAAATGCAGGAAAATGAGGAAGAAGAAATGCAGGAAAATGAGGAAGGAGAAATGCAGGAAAATGAGGAAGGAGAAACAGAGGAAGAAATAGAAAGCAAGGAAGGAGAAACAGAGGAATAAACCAAACAACCTGAGCAGGAGGAGGAAACGGAACAACAGGAAGGCAACACATTGCAGAATCCATTGAGAGAAGATGAATTGGCCAAAATCTTGGCCAATATGGGCGAATATGGCCAACCCTCCAGCCCACCAGATCTCCATGATGAAGAAGAACCAAAAGAACACTCTGCTCAGGATAGAAATGCACCTAAAGAATTACATGCCAAGGAGGTAGAAGAGGAGAGTCAGCCTGTTCATGATGAAAATGTGACAGGAGAGAGAAGTGATGCAGAATAGGAACAATCCGTTCCTAGCCAGACGACACCAGAAGAAATTCCGGAAGAAGGGGAGGCAGAAAAGGAAGTCACCCAAGAAATAACAGAACCAGCTAGGGTTCTTGCCCCGGAGCAACCAGAGCAGAGCAACAAAGAAGCACCCCAAAGAGAAAATCAGGGAATTGATCCAGGTCATAGTCCAAGCCGCAATGAACAGTCTATTGTTCCTTCTAAGGAAATTGAGGAAATTAAGAAATTATGGAAAGAATAGCAAAGACTACTGAATGTAATAGTTCAGCTTCGACAGTAGATCAGGATTTTGAAAGCAAGGAAAAGGGTAAAAAGGACTTCGGGAAGGAAACATGCAACTACTCCAGCAAAACCCCTCAAGACAAAGGATCGGAGGACCAGAGTCCATCCTGCTGTTCAAAACCCTGTCGAAAAGCAGGCTGCTGTTCCAAATGCTGTTGAGGAGCAGTCTGCTGTTCAAAATCAAAAGGAACAGTAGTTGACTGTTACCCATGTTGAAATACAAACGGATGATATATTGACCTGCGATAAAGAAATTCAGACAGAGGCACAACCCTCGGGAGAAATACGGGCCATGAACGCAAGACAACACAATAGGAAAATTCAGGTAAATCTCCCGGTCTCCACCACCGTATGGGAAAGTGATCCGAGAACGGTAACCCTACGAGAGGGTTTGACGCAAGCTCAACAAGCAGCAGAAAAGCTTATAGAGCAAACGGTCCCTCGAGAAAGGTATGAAGAGCTACAACAACAGCTAAGGAACGTCAATCTATCCGAAAGCCAAGCCTTTGAAGGGTGGCGAAGGGAAGAAGAAAAAGTTGCGAAGGTAACTCGTAGGTTAGATATAGTTATCAAGCAGATGGATACCTTATGTTCTTTGTACAATGACGTCCTAGCATGTAGAGCCCCTGCTAAGAATTATGCCTTGTTTTTAATGGAACAATATTTGCAATTGAAAATAAAGGTTGTTAAAGCAGGTGCTCCTATACAAATTAATACCATCGATGATTTTATAAACTACTGTAAGCACTACGGGGTAAAAGTTCAAAGATTACTGTGTGAATTTTATTTGCATAACCTTGTATTAGATGAGGAGACTGAGCTGAACCCCGGCCCTTTTGTTGGGGATATCCAATTACAGGCATTTATTTCATTTGGGGTTAATCAAATTAAATGGCCTAAATCCTATAATGCTTTCCAAAGGCAAGAAAACGGATTAGAATTGTGGGTGAGAGATGAGCCTAGGGATCCAGTATAGTTGTGGAGAGAACATAGGAACCTCATGAAGACTCCAGGTGTAATTGAAGCATTAGGACCCATTCATACAACAGTCAATCGGCAAGGAATAGAATACTTTTTCACTATTAAAGACCTTGCCATTGATGCGGCTAAATTTCGATATCAGATCTCTAATCCGAATATCCAACTCAGGGAACCATTTAAGTATGAAAATTTTAAGTTAGCTGCCAACCGCTTGCACCTCTATGGCGAAATCATTTTGAGGGCAGGGCCATCCTAGTTAGGATATAGGTTCCGGAGTCCAATCATTTGGCACCCTGCACCTGGATACCAAGCCCTGTATGAGATGCCTGAGGGTCAGATAGGCCATTTCTTTGAACACCTAGTTATGCATCATGGCTGTAGACCTCCACATGAGATTCCATCTCCAGCCTACTCTCTCACTGCCTTACATGTCAACTACAATGTTTTCATGAGGGCATGAAAAAGGGTAAGCAGGGGGGTGTGTGGAGTACTAAAGAAGGTATGTTTTTGGTAATTATTTCAGCATCTTTTCATTAGAACTTACAAACCTTTTGCATCATGAACTAGGTAAATGATAAGGAATTGTAATAAAACCTGTGAGATTAATGTGCAAAACGAAAACATTGACAATTGTCATTTTCTTATGCAGGAAGAAGGAAAAATGAAAGACTACCGTTCCAAAGGAAAGAACAAGGCCGGGTTAACCGCTGTCCCTTTGACGGGGAACCGTATGCAAACAAGGCAAACCAAATCAAAGCGTATCAACCCTGGAAAGGAAATGGAGATATCGGCTCAGTGCAAGAAAGAAAAGAGATAACTGAGAACTAACGGTTCAGCGAATCCCTCAGGATCCTTTGATCCTGAGGGATCGCTGCTTTAACTATTTTTGCACCTAGACATCTCCGCCTTCACCATTATAAAAGGGGCAGCACTGTTAGCCCGAGGAGTCTGTTATGTTTTATGTAATTTCCCTTAAGATTGAAACTTTGATCATCAAGTCTCGTTGAGAACTGATCTACTGTAATTCTGTCTTATGCATTAATACAAACTTGGTTGCTATTTCATCTCTGAGTCTGGAATAACTGCAAGCGGTGTAACCCTGGAGGCTAAGGGCCTGGTCTTGGAGGACACTTGCTCCTGTACTATTACTTTTGTTTTACGCATGGTTTGCTTATCAGTGTTATTCGGTAATCTGATATGTTTTGTTAGTTTACATCACATGCTCTGTTATGTTTGATTTATTGAAGTTTCTGAAGACAGAATCATTGTATTAATTTTGCAACGTATTACTGTTCCTTTAAGTGCTGATATAATATCGTCGGTCTTTACAGAATATTGTTGTTGTTCAATTACAGAGTCTCTGTGTGTACACTTATTTCATTGGTATTACTGAATTCATCTTAGGGATTATGTTCTTTGCGATTGTTGAATCTATAGACATTGTTGTTCCATTCTGAAATACAGTCGTAGTCTTTATAACTAAGATTGATAACTGGATTACCAAGATCAGATTACTAATAAGGTGTGCCATGTGCATGTATGAGTGGTTTTCAAGCACTGTTCTATAGTCCATCATTAATCAGTGCTGTTCCATTTTTGTGTGTTGTTCGATTCGTCCTTAAAAGTGAAGGATTTCCATTTGATTCTTGTAGGACACGATTATTGCATTTGATCCTGTAGACTAAGGTGTTACTGCTTGTTAGACTTAATTGCTGTTACAGTTTCCTGTTTGCTGTTCCATTTCAGGTTTGCTGTTCCATTTCTTATTTGCTGTCCTATTTCTTATCTGCCGTTCCATTTCCTGTCATTTGCATTATTGTGTGGTGTGAAGAACGATCTAAGGCTGTAGTGAGCATTGACATTTACTGTCTGGATCCTAGGTCGATGATCTATTCCCTGATTTCCTTTAGTTCCATCAGTTTACAAAGGGATGAGTTACTGCTACTGAACCCTTGACTGATAAATTTCTTAGTTTTCTGAATGCTTGGTTTAATCTTTAAAAGTAGTTTGTTGTAAACAAGCATCCGTTTACTCTTGTATTTTTGAGCACTGTACTACTAGCATTACTTTGGCAAATGATAGCCTCAGACTGAGACACTCTTTGAAATAACAAAACGTTCCTGGATTGACAAACTAATGTGAGGTAATTAGAGGTGAAAGAGACCCTTTTTATAGCTCGACAGTGTTTAAATAATATTTGAGTGGGTGGATGTCCCAAGGAAAGTTGTTGGCGGGCTGGCTAAAATAGTCAGACGATTGAGGAGGGGTCGAGGGATCAAATCCCGCCCTCCCTTTTTTTTATTATATAGCAGGTAAAACATTGTGATGGGAGGCGGGTCCCCTGGTCCGGTGGCCCGCTCCCCCAAATCTCCATCGGAATTTATGTGGTAAGGCAATGTGGAGGGGCAGCGGGGTCGACTGCTCGCCCGCCATACGTTTATACATGGTGGATCCCAGGGGCGGCAGGGTCATCGCCACCCACCCGATACATATATATTATGTTTATTACACAGTGTTTTGGGGGGCAGCGGTAACATGGCCGCCCTCCCCTCTTTTATATATTTTTTGTTTTGTTTTTTACAATATATTAAATCATGGTTCCACCGAGGGCGGTGGGGGTTATGGCCTGCCACCCCATTTGAAAAATTTCTTGAACCTTAGAGAATATTAGGCAAATTAACGGACCCACAATTTCGCCTAGAAAATTGGCCAGATTTTGGTGCCGGATTCCTGCCAAATTGCGCCCTCCTTAAGCCTGCCACATGGGTAAGTCAACCTCGGACTTTGTCTGCTTCTATCTTCTTCATACAGACTCAGATTGGAGTGTCGTTCACACCGTTGGAATTAGGGTGATGAGCAATTCGATCTGATGTCAAGTTAATCGACTTTCTGCCACTTTGAATTTTGAGCCTGTTTCATGCTCCATGTGTCTGGAGATCCACTTGGATTAGTCACCTTTGCTGCAATGTTGAAATGTAAAAGACACCCTTCTTCTCCCATTACTTCCTCTTTAGTTGCTTGGATTTCAAGTTGTATCTCGATAGGATTTTCTTCATAGAATTGATATGCTAAGAATTTTTCCCTAAATTGGGATTACAAACCACCCCAAGCTTCATAATATGCCGAAAGTCACTAATTGTGAGCTCTTTTACTTGCCATTGTTAATAAATGTGGGAAATGCAAAGGTTGAGATGATATTAAGTTGCAAGGAGAAGGGGAATAAACACTAAGGGGATCAAGAAGAGACAGGTGAGGAGAATGTTAGTACTAGAGCAATGCCAAATATAAAAAATATTGTTCTTTATGATCTATGAGAGGAGGGAAGAGCAACCAATTTTGATGAAAAACTAACTAAGGGCAGTCAATTTTGAGGAAAAACTAACTAAATGGTTTTGGAGGATTCGAAGGGGAGGAAACAACAAATGAAACAAGTAGAAGATTTGGAACTTGGTGAATGCGTAAGAGAGAAATCCTTCCCAAATTATAGTAGAAAGTGTGAATAGTAAGTTCCCATTAATAATACAATGAGAAATAAACTCTCAATAACCATGAAACAATATGAGATCAAAGTTTCATGTTCCTTATTCACATAGAAGTGATTGGAAAAGTTATGATTTGACATGCCTAAATCCATAAAAAATCTAGTTTGTAACTCATTTAAGAGAAAGGTAGCATGCCACATCCCATCTATTCATTACTTGTTGGAACAAATACGATGTATCCCTCCCAGATCACCCTATAAAAAAAACCCTTCGAGCATATATATATATATATATATATATATATATATATATATATATATATCTATATATATATATATAATAAGATTTTTCAAACCTATTGATCCAGATTTATGCAAGAACACAACAAATTACAGATATAACCATAAATACAAAAATGCAGCAGAAATAATACTTCATTTCATTAATGTAAAATACTGAAATATGCTTACAAACAAAAATGGAACTAAACCAGCTAGGGTGATGGTAGCTTATCTCTGAGAAGATATGTGACGGCTACATGGCTCTGAACTATCTTACAATGAGGCTCAAAGGCCTATTTCTTGTTGAGAAATAATGGAAAAACCTAAACATCCAAAAACCTAACCCTGGGAAATGAAGCACCAAACTATGGGCCCTGTTTTGGGTAAATTGGTACATCAACTTCCGAGGTCATAAATTTGGCATACGATCTCCGTTTGATGCACAAAATACCTCGTTAGAAAGATCTATCTGAGGACTACAACTTTGGGATGAGAAACATCAGTCCATGGACCCCTCTTGCTCCCAGGTTTCCCAAAAAACATCATTTAGGGCCTCAAAATGGCTCCAAAAGTTGAGGACTTGAAAAACTGCTAAAAATAGTAAACTATGCTACAATTAATGAAACTAAACAACTGAAAGAGATAGTTGTAGGGGTCCAAGTGGGATAGGTGGGTGGCCACCAACATCCACCTGGATCATTACCCCCCCTTAGGAAGCAATGGTCCCCATTACGTTGAGTTCCTCCATGAGATGAGGAAACTCCTGCTGAACTTGGTCCCTGGTGAGCTGTTCTGCAACCTCTGATGTTTCCAGTAATGGTGGGAAGCATGGTCGAGGGCGGCCCACATTGAACACTCGGTGTAAGCGAAGGAATGGGGGAATGTTGTGCTCCAAAGCATTATTTCCCATAGCCTTGGTAATGGTGTAAGGACCATATCGGAGTGGTCTAAGCTTCCGATGGGCTCTAGTAAGGCGTTATTTCTACATATGCAACTAGACTTTGTCGCCCACTTGAAACTTGTTTAGTACCTGATGCTGATCATGTCGCTGCTTGTACTTGGCATTTTCCAGAAAGGAGCGGCAATATATCGACCCATTGGGTAGAGGTGCTCTGGGAGTTAGATTGAACAAATGCTTGACCTGATAGTGCAACGGTACCCCTGTCGGTGAGGAGAAGATGTCCTTGTATCCTTTCATGACCGTATCCACCTACTTCTACTACGTGGAGGAACCATTCCATGTTAGGATATTCTGACACATAGGATATAGTTAAGTTCAACTTGGTCTAGTATAGAGTTAGGTATAGAGTTAGGTAAAGTGTCTTTCTTTACCGTTGTACATTTTGTAACTTACAATCCGACGGTCACGATATGTAGTGATCCGACGGTTCACTCTCACCTCGGTATTACCGACACTTGATCCGTGGCTTGACACCCGATTGGTCCATGAGTTCTATTTAAAGCGCATGGAGGGTCATTGTTCGTGAAATCCGTGCATGAGAGAAGCTTATGTAAATTTTCATTCTTTGATTAATAAATTTCCTGTAGTACCCACGTTGGGACAGGCCGTGGACTGTTTCCCTCCTTGCACTTTGAGGGTTTTAACCACGTCAAAAATACTGGTGTATTGATTTGAGATCTGGTTGTGAGCGGTGTCCTTTTGGTGTTCTTTATGAGGAACTTACCCTGTAAATTCCTACATGGTATCAGAGCTATTTGAGGGCCGCGTCCGTTGGTGATCCAAATCTGAAGCCGGTAGAACTACATGCGGCTGTCGTTTCCTAGATCTGCTGTTTCTGACTGCTTTCGGGCCGAGAGGACTGCTCTGTTGTGTTTGGAGCATCTGTTCCAGTGAGGAACCCCTTTCGTTTCACGCGAAAAGGTTTCCGGTAGCCCTAGCTGCGTCATTTTTCAGATCGGGAGGTATACAGTGTTTTTTGCAGTTTACTGTTATTTTCTCTCTGCTTATTTCGGTTTCGGTTTATTTAGCCTTTTTTTTAACCGGATCTATACCTTTCATTTCTGCGTATGCTCTTTGCCCTGCGACTCTGTGCGATCTGGGCAAATCAGAAACAGAAAGGAAGGATTTTTCTCATGCGTATGCTCTTTTCCCTGCACCTTAGTGTGATCTCGGAAAATCAGAAACATTGAGAAAAATATTTAGTTTTTCGGCTAAAGCTAACTTTGAGATTTTTTTTAAAAATTTCTAGTTTTTTGGCTAAAGCTAACTTCGAGCCGCAAGGTTCGTTTTTCTTTGCATATTCGTGTTGGGTTTTGTGTTTTGTGTTTTGTAGGGAAAAAGAGCTTTCTCAAGGCAAGCACGCAAACCAAGGCCCCCCCCCCCCTCTCTCTCTCTCTCTCTCAAATTTTTTGTATAGATCAATTGGTTCAAAGCTATTTTTAGAGAGTAGAGGTCTTGGGTTCAAGTCTCCATTTTGTGGGGGCGGATTTTTTCATTCCCGCACATTCGCGCACTTTGCCGGCAACATCAACAATTTTTTTTCAAAAAGCCATAACTTCTTCATCCGGAAGCCTTTTTCAGAGCCGTTTTTTTTAAAACCGCCTATTTTTTCGAGATCTATCCATTGGAACACTTACTTTCAGCATCTTCAGCTTCAGTTTTTAAAAAAAAAAAATGGAAAGTCCATGCCAAGTCATTCTTGACAGCACTAACTACTTCCAATGGGTAGCCTACATGGAAGATTTACTTAGAAGTAAAGGTCTCTTCAGAATAGCCACAGACCAAGAGAAGAAACCAAAAGATGAAGACAAGGCTGCAAAATGGGAAAATAGACAAGATCAAGCACGTGGTTTGATAGGGATGTCTATTTCTCCTGATCTTAGATTCCACATTGCAGAACTTGAGACTCCTCATGAAGCATTAGAAAAACTCGCTAAAGTTTTTGGGATTAAAAATGAAATTAGAGCCCATCAACTTGAAAATGAGTTGCTTACTTTGGATCCTAATAATTTTTCTTGCATTGAAGATTTCTTGTCCAAATTCAAGACCCTTAGATATCTCTTGGAAGGTGTTAAAGTTAAGAAAGAAGATGGTAACCTTATTTATTCCATCCTTACTAAGTTGGGACCAGCCTACTCTGTATTTGTTTCCACTTTCCATTCTACAAGGGAAGCTTTCATTTGTCAAGGAAAAGACTACAAGGCCCCTTCCTTTGACTCCTTTTGTGATTCCTTAATAAGAGAACAAGAAAAACTCTTACACCTTGGTCTTCTTAATCTTGGAAACTCTTCCACGAAAGCGTTAGCCGCCCAGCAGCAACCAAATTCAAAGAATCCTAAGAAGTCATATCCTCAAAAGAATGGTCCTAAACCAACTCAGCCTCAAAATGAAAGATCATTTCAGCAAAATGATAAGACCAATAAAAACAAATGGAAGAAGACTGATAGACATTGTAACTTTTGTAATCGAGATGGCCACTTAGAATCTAAATGCTTTAAGAAGATGGAAGCCTTGGAAGCCGCAATGAAGAAACATAACATCCATGTGGAGCCTACTTCAACTTCAACTTCCGGAATGGCACTTTCTGCATGTCATTGTCAATCATCTCAGTCTGGTTATGCATTAAATGTATCTTCTTCTTCTTCTCATTCTCATGAGTGGCTCATTGATTCTGGAGCCTCTTATCACATGGCCAAAAACCAAGCCATGTTTTCTTCTTTAAATGATTGTAACACCAAAAATATATATGTTGGTGATGATAGATCTCTTAATGTTGTAGGGACTGGAACTGTTCATCTAGACAATGGTCAGTTTAATGATGTATTATGTGTTCCAACCTTATCCTGCAACCTTCTATCTGTCTATCAGATAACTCATTCAGGTGAAGGTAAAATTGTTGAATTTTCACCTCATGATGTTGTAATCAAGGATCTAAAAGATCCTAAACAGATTCTAGCTACTGGTCTTGCTGATGATTCCACAAGGTTGTATAAGTTTCACAACTTTGGGTCATCAAATCTTCCCTCAGTATTTGTTGCTCATAATGATGAAGTGAGCAAACTTTGGCATGAGCGATTTGGTCACTTAAACTATCGCTCCCTTCAGCATCTATGTAAAGAAAATATGGTGACAGGTCTTCCTATGGTATCTTGCAGAGATGGTGTTTGTTCCGGATGTGTACTCGGAAAACATCATCGGGACAGTTTTGACAAACGTGCCTCTTGGCACGCCTCAGCCCCTTTACAGCTTGTGCACAGTGATTTATGTGGTCCTCTTCCTGTTGCTTCATTCTCTGGCTGCAAGTACTTCTTAACTTTCATTGATGATTTCTCCAGACGCACTTGGGTATACTTCTTAAAACTCAAGAGCGAAGTATTTAACACATTTTTGGCCTTCAAAGCCTTTGTTGAAAAACAATCTGGACATCAAATTCTTAAGCTAAGAACTGATAATGGTGGAGAATATGTTAAAAACACATTCATCAACTTTTGCACCGAAAATGGAATTCAAATGCAACATACTGTTCCATACACTCCACAACAAAATGGTGTAGCTGAAAGGAAAAATCGCACCTTAAAGGAAATGGCTAATTGTATGCTGCAATCTAAAGGACTCAGTCTTAGTTTTTGGGCCGAAGCAATTAATTGTGCAAATTATATAATCAATCGCACTCCTACTAAGGTTCTAGAGAATATCACTCCAGAAGAAGCTTGGAGTTCCATTAAACCAGATGTAAGTCACTTTCGTTTGTTTGGAAGTGAAGCATGGGCCCATATTCCAGATGAAAAGCATAAAGCTTTAGAACCTAAGAGTGAGAAATGTACTTTTGTTGGATATTCTGAAGATGTAAAAGGTTATAGACTTATTCCATTTAAGTCCAAAAATGTTATCATTAGAAGAGATGTAAAATTTGATGAAAATAAATCGGCCTGCGAGCCTAGTCCGGCGGATGTGCCACCTCTTCCTATCTCTTCTACTTTTGAAAACATTTCTTCTTCAGATGATGAAAGTGAGGATGATAATCCTCCCCCACCTTCTCAGGATCCTCAACTTCCAAGATGGGTCCGTGCTACTCGGGATGCAGCAGGTGATCTTGCCGGTGATCCTACAGATCAGCGACGTACACGTTCTCAGTTTGAAAGAGCCTCTTCTTTACTGGCTCAAGCTCCAGTAAATCATGATCCTGACACTTTTGCAGAAGCTTCAGGCCATCCACATTGGGAAGCAGCTATGAATGAAGAATATCATTCATTGTTGACAAATGATACATGGGATCTTGTTCCTCTACCAAAGGGACGCAAACTTGTTAGATGTAAATGGGTTTACAGAACCAAGTATGGACCAGATGGGAAAATTGATAAACATAAAGCTCGTCTTGTTGCTAAGGGCTTTTCACAGGTTGAAGGCATTGACTACACTGAAACCTTCTCCCCTGTTGCCAAAATGAACTCTATCCGCCTTGTTCTTTCCCTTGCTGCCTCTTTAAAATGGGAAGTCCATCAGATGGATGTTAAATCTGCCTTCTTGCATGGGGACTTGCAGGAAGAAATCTATATGGAACAACCCATTGGCTTCATACAAACAGACTCCAGCCTTGTTTGTCGACTTAAGAAATCCCTTTATGGTCTCAAGCAAGCTCCTCGGGCTTGGTATGCCAAAATGGATAGCTTTCTTTTAGAATCTGGCTTTTCTAGGTGTCATTCTGACAATACTGTCTACACCAAGAAAGTGGGCAACTCTCTTATCATCCTTGTTCTTTATGTTGATGATCTTATCCTTACTGGTAGTGATCCCAACCTTATAAACCATGTGAAGTCTAGCCTTAAAAAGAAATTTGAAATGACAGACTTAGGACACTTACACTATTTTCTCGGTCTTCAAGTCTTGCAATCCAAGGAGGGTATTTCCCTTTCCCAGTCCAAGTATGCTTGTGATATTCTTCGTCATTTTCACATGGAAGACTGTAAGCCAGCCCCTTCTCCCTTTCAGTCTGGAGTCAAACTTTCAGTCTCTTGTACTTCTCCTGAAGTTGATGCTACCTTATACCGTCAACTTGTAGGAAAACTCTTGTACTTAACCCATACTCGTCCTGATCTTTCCTTTGTTGTTGGCCTTGTTGCTCGTTTTATGCAAAACCCCCGTGAAAGTCATTGGAAAGCAGCTAAAAGAATACTTCGTTATGTTCGAGGTACAGTACAGTTTGGGATTCATTACAGTGCCAAAGCAGCTCCTCTATTAGTTGGTTTCACTGATTCTGATTGGGCTGGTGACCCTGATGATCGGAAGTCTACTGCCGGTTATGTCTTCACTCTTGGTTCAGGACCTATTACATGGGCTTGTAAGAAACAGGCTGCCATTTCTCTTTCGTCAGCAGAAGCAGAGTATCGTGGTGCCGTGGAAGCTAGTAAGGAAGCCTTGTGGCTTCGTCAGATCCTATCAGAGTTTGGCTTTGAGCAGCAGCATCCAACCACACTTTGGTGTGATAATCAAAGTGCCATTCAGCTATGCAAAGATCCAGTCCAGCATCAGCGCAGCAAACACATTGAACTACACATGCACTTCATCAGAAAGCTCATTCATGACCATGTTCTTGAAGTGCAATATTGTTCAACAGATGATCAGGTTGCAGACATCTTCACAAAGGCTCTCACAGAGGCGAAGTTCACTAAACTTCGATATATGCTTGGAGTTCAGGAAGTTGTCACTAAGGGGGGATAGGCTCTAGTGCCTCCTTCCTTCTCCTATTGTGTCATATTTGTAAATCCTTCAATCCTATCCCAAGTTGTTCTTAAGGGGGGATGTTAGGATATTCCGACACATAGGATATAGTTAAGTTCAACTTGGTCTAGTATAGAGTTAGGTAAAGTGTCTTTCTTTACCGTTGTACATTTTGTAACTTACAATCCGACGGTCACGATATGTAGTGATCCGACGGTTCACTCTCACCTCGGTATTACCGACACTTGATCCGTGGCTTGACACCCGATTGGTCCATGAGTTCTATTTAAAGCGCATGGAGGGTCATTGTTCGTGAAATCCGTGCATGAGAGAAGCTTATGTAAATTTTCATTCTTTGATTAATAAATTGCCTGTAGTACCCACGTTGGGACAGGCCGTGGACTGTTTCCCTCCTTGCACTTTGAGGGTTTTAACCACGTCAAAAATACTGGTGTATTGATTTTAGATCTGGTTGTGAGCGGTGTCCTTTTGGTGTTCTTTCTGAGGAACTTACCCTGTAAATTCCTACATTCCAAGGGGCCATGGATGTGGCTACGATCTTCCCCTTACTTTGAGGGTGAACCAGACAGAAAATAAATTTCCTAGTCTGGGAGATGAACTTATTGCCTTTCTTAGCAGATATCAAAGAGGTGGTGGTATGTGGGGCTACCTCTAGTATCCTATATAATGAATTACCCAAAGAAATAATAACAACGTGAGGCCTTGAGTCATACAAAACATGTTTCCTCCATAAGTATGGTTGGCCTAATAATACATCACAAGCATCAAGAGGTGCGACATCACACAATACCTCACCTGTGAAGAGCTTGATGCTGTAGGAAGGCAGCACTGTTGGCGGACTCGGAGATCTCGTCCTTGGTGAAGCCACCCAATGCTATACGGCTGTGGGTGTGGTGTGGTCAATAGGTCCAGTAACTTCATGACCTCTACTAAAATGAGGTTCTTTTAGCTGCCACTGTCGACAATGAATTACACCGGCGAACCCTTCACCTACATTTGTGAGTAGAAAAGATGCCCCCCCTCCTCTGGATCTTTCAGATCATTCTTCTTGACCTTGGCGGTGGCAACAGTAGCGTTGGGCTCCACATCAATGATTTTATTCCCTTTGTCATTCCCCTTGTCGTGTTCTAACTCAGGGTCAGAACATGCCTCTGATTCTGAAGCCTTCAACTTGGCCACTAGTGACTACTTGGTCTAACACTCACTTGTGTTATGAGTGGGGATCTTATGGAACTCACACCACTTTCTTGTATCCTTCTTTGACTTTGTGGTGTTGTTCTTTTCTTGCGACTTCGATGGGTTGTCTTGGGTCACCCTGCCTTGGCTTTGTCCTTTGTTCTCTGGATTCGCAGATCCAAAGTCTCACTTCTTTTGTTTAAACTTCTACTTGATCTTGACAGCATATTAGTATGCCGTGCTGAGCGAGGAGATGTTCAGGAACTCCATCTCGTCCTGGATGTACCTGTGTAGGCAGCCATGGTATTTGAGTACCAAATGCAGCTCAGAATCCTTGATACCCAACTTTGTGTGAAGGGTATGAAAAATATTTGTGAAATCCAGCACATCTTGGTCCCTTCCCTGCCGTAGCATGGTCCACTTTATGTATTTGTCCTCATAGCTCTTGACAGGGTAGTACTGCTCCTTGATGGCATCCCGTAATGAATTCCAAGTGGGTGCGGCTGAAAATAGTGAGCTTGTACTTTCATCCTTCTACTCGCAGTAGGTTTCCCACCAGTCTTTGACGTGGGGGGCTTCTTTGAGAAGTGAAAAAGTGATATTTTCCCGGCTGGAAAAATCATGAACAAAAAAGTAACCATCTAGCAGATTTAACCATTTATCTATGGCATCTGCGTCTATCTAACCCTCGAATATGGGGATTTCAAAGTTAACTTTTACCTTAAAAGGTGTGGCATTTCCAGAGTAGCTGTTGGAAGCAGATGCATCACCCCTGAGTAGCCACTGAAGGATCTGGGCAAAGCTTTCCATCATCGCGTCCCTTTGTCGCTTGAGGGCTTCTTCGAGCAAGATTTTGATAGGATCTCCTGCCCCCTCATCTTTATTTTCATTCGCCATGGGATGACGTCGGGATTTACGAGGCTGGTCTTGCAAAGGTTTGACTAGTTCGAGCCCTAACTCCTTATATCTCGACCTCGTTAGGGACATGCAAAGAAAAATAGAGAAAGAGTAGACCGCTCTGATACCACTGATATGGATTTATGTAGGAACGCAAAAAATTACAGATATAACCATAAATACATAGATGCAACATAAATAATACTTCATTTCATTAATGTAAAATACTTAAAGATGCTTACAAACAGAAATGGAAATAAACCATCTAGGGTGATGGTAGCTTATCTGTGAGAAGAGATGTAGCGGTTACATGCCTCTAAACTATCTTACAATGAGGCTCGAAGGCCTATTTATTGTTGAGAAACAATGGAAAACCCTAAAGATCCAAAACCCTAACTGTAGGAGATGAAGCGCCAAACTATGGGCCCTGTTTTGGGTAAATTGGTAAATCAACTTCCCAGGGTCATAACTTTGGCATACGATCTTCGTTTGACACGCATAATACCTCATTAGAAATATATATCCAAGGAATACAACTTTGGGATGAGAAACATTGGTCCATGAATCCATGTTGCTCCCAGTTAAAAAAAAAATGTCTTTTAGGGCCTCAAAATGGCTCCAGAAGTTGAGGACCCGAAAAACTGCTAAAAATAATAAACTGTGCTACAATTAAGGAAACTGAAAAACTGGAAGAGATAGTTGTGGGGGTCCAAATGGGATAGGTGGGTGGCCACCAACATCCACCTGGATCACCTATACTCATATACAATAAATATATATAATTTTCATTTTGAATATATGATCTAAATAATTATATTTATATTTATAAATAAAATTTAAAATAATTTATACATTAATCTTAATACTTAAAAATTTATTATAATATTTAAATATAACAAAAAATAATTTAAAAAATAAAAGTGAAAACATGTTGACTGACGAAATAAGATTAGCATGAATAGATATATAACATAAATTATAATGAGAAGTTTATTATTAAATGTATATATAACTATTATTTAATTATAATAGGAAGCTATTAACAAGGAGGGCTGCAAGGCAACAAGTCCCTGCCTTGAGCGGGCTGATTGGGTGAAGTGTGTGAAGGTTGACTAGGTGAAGTGTGATGTTCTATTCGCTTAACCTTGCTTAGTCAAATAAGGGGTGATTCGAAATGTATAGATCGTGCTACAGAGACGACCATCATTGTTATCCTAGCTACAGAAAAAAATAAGTTGCGGGAGGCTCCATGAACCATATCTCTACGCTAGATTCAATCATTGCTATCCTAACCACTGAAAAAACAAGTTTATGGAAGCTCCATGAACCATACCTCCACACTAGATTCAATACCACTTGTTGGAGTGCCTTTGTCTCTCCTTTGATTTGGTCGTCTGTAGTTTTGAGTGGTGTTGTGGTCCAGAGACCTATGCATAGGCTCTGTTAGTTTAATAATGAGTGATAAAACGATTACCCAAAAGGTGGAAACAGGGTGGAAACAACTGCCCCAATGGTGAGTTATTAAATAGCCCAATGGTGAATGGAAACAGGTTATGAAAAAATGGCCAATATTATATGTCTGGTAGAGCTTCCTTGATATATTCGACTTGGCTTTGGCGCATAGTATCTATCGGTATTCTCTCTGTGGAGCCACCGTAACGCTCTCTTCCATTCCACTACTCCATTCAATCTTCTGCTAGAGCCACCATCTCCTTGCCCAATTAGCCCCTTCCATTCTCTCTCACAGATCTCTCAAAGGAGCAGCAGTCAGCTCACTGAGGGTTCTTGCTCTCACTCTCATTGTCTTGTTCCCAAGTCGGATAGATGGGAGGAAGAACTTGACATGCATAAATTCATTGATTTCGTTCTCTAAAAATGAGAGTGATCAAACCCGATGGAAGGTCTCCGAACCCCTCAAAACGGGGGTTAGAGAATGAAAAACTACATTTCAGAAGCTTTGGAATTGACTGGAACAACCTCTTTGATTAAAGCTTGACAGTGGGACAAAAGCACGTTCAATTTGTATTTGAAGGGAATAGGATTTTCTCTCACCCACTCTAGCCTCTTATGCTTCCCCTCTTGCTTGAAAGGACTTACCTGACTCCAACAGACGAAACGAAATGATGTCCCCCCATCATTGTTTTGATAGGCGAGATGCCAAAGCTAGGAGATTGTGATGGTTGGTTGGTTTTCTTGAGCTTGCTTGTTAGCTTGTTGGTTTGCCGGAATAGTTCAGAATGTAGGTTCGCTTTCGATACCATAGGATTGGATTAGGAGGGAATTGAGTATGCGCTATAGTCTCAGATGTTGAGCATATTGTGGGGTCTGAAAATAGAGAATGAAATCATGACTTGTGTAGTTAATATGCAGGCATGAAGGGATAGAACTAACCCTATACCGGTCATGATACGGAAAATGTAGCTATTTGTCTCACCTAAGCTTATAACTGTTGCCCTCCATAGTCTTAGAGGAAGGAAGAACCTAAAATACTCTAATTAATTGACTTGCCTAAATAACAATGTAATTTCACAACCCGTATGATGAATATATCCTTTTAGAACTTGACTCAATGACAAATGATGCAAATTCCATGAAAATCAAAGACTCAATGACAAATTACGTGAATTCCATGACAATTAAGATGTGGTATGATAAAAAATATTCCATTAAATTATCAAGTTTTCATATAGATAGACAACGAAGTATTAGGTTCCCTGAAGAAGAAAGTTGAGAAGGATACACTAAATGAGAGCAGGAAGCCAGTCGAATGAGAAATAGATCAAAAGAAAATTCAGTTCAACTACAACCTGTGACGGAGAAAAAAATTAAGTGACTACGTGTCGGCATGAAAACACCCCATTCCTGCAACGAAAGACACATTTCAATTTCATGCAGAGAAATGGCAAGACCCGGTCGAGTTTTGACACAAAGAACGACCCAATGATCATTACAAAGATGTTGCTTTGGAAAACTGGAGTGTCGATAGCGACGATGGATGGAACCTCGTGGTTTCCTCGATGCAGCCTTCGTCTGCTTTCTGTCGAGTTTTGACGCAAAGAACAAACTGACAATCATTGCAAAGATGCTGCTTTGAAAAGCTGGAGTGTCGATAGTGACGGTGGATGGAACCTCATGATTTCCTCGATGCAGCCTCCTTCGTCTTTCTGTATATAGGATCCCAAGTAGGCATGCATTTCCCATTGTTTGTTTCTACCTAAAATGTGTCTCTGGACGCTAAATTTAATTTCTATTTTTTAGAGGCCATGCAGGGGATTCTTTTGCCTCGACCAGCTGTCTGGTGTTCGGGGTTGCTGAAGAAATACATCATGGTTCTGGGTATTCAACCAGTAATCTTTTGTCTCTTTTTTTATTCCAGGTATTCAACCAGCAACCTCCTGCCTCTGTTTTTTATTTTTAGAAGAAAGATAGTATAAATGAAAAACTAATTAGTAAGGAATCAAAGATTGAAAATATCTAAAATAGTAAAATAAATTGCAGATCTCTGAACATACTAAAATTTATAGATGAGAAATAAAATTGACGTCAAAGAGGTTGTTATGAAACTAGCTCACAAAAGATAGAAAAGATAGATCAACGCCTTAGAATTCAGCCTTTTCGAGGGGGAAACCTCCTTTACATTACACAAATGAACAATTCTTGGATTATACAAATGACAAATCCTCCTTTCTATATATAGGAGTCTAAGGGGTCATAATATAACCAAGCCAACCTAATAATAATAATATAAAGGCACAAAAATAACAATAGTGGGATTCTATGGGACACAATAATAAAAATAAGGGATACAATGTCAATATTAATGGGGGAATCACTAGTATTATAGGGGCCTAACATGCCCCTCTCCTTCAAAAAAGTGTTGTACTCAACGCTTGAGTAGTTATGGATGCTTTTGTATAAAATTCTCATCCTCCCATGTGGAATATTCAACGGGTAAGTTCTTCCACTTGATGAGATACTCTGAAATTGATCGATTTTGTAGCTGTTGAGTTCTTGTTTCTTTGACTGCTTCAAGTTCCAATATGATTTTTCCTTCCTAATCAAGTTTTGGCAATATTGTTTGAACTGGAATCTTGTCACCGATAACCTTCTTTAAGCATGAAACATGGAAAACTGGGTGCACTCGGGAAGTTGCAGGAAGCTCCAATTTGTATGCCATAGTACTTATCTTTTGCAACACCTTATACAGACCATAATACTTTGGTGATAATTTATTATCCTTCTTAGCTTGCTTGAGGGACATTTGTTTATATGGTTGTAGCCGTAGGAATACCCAATCACCTACATCAAAACTTATTTCACTGCGATGTTGATCTACCTGCTGTTTCATTCTATTCTGTGCCAAGGTGAGGTTATCCTTTAAGAGTTGGAGAACTTGTTGTTGATGCTCGATGTGATCTTCCATTGCTTGAACATTAGAATTTTCTCTTAAATATGATGTGATGGATGGTGGATGATATCCATAAAGTGCCATAAATGGGGTCATTTTTGTTGCAATATGGAAGGAAGTGTTATACCACCATTCAGCCAGAGGAAACCATTTGACCCATTGTGTCTGTTTATCAGATACAAAGCAACAAAGATATTCTTCCAAACATTTTTTTACTATCTCAGTTTGCCCATCATATTGAGGATGATAAGATGAGCTATGAGCTAACTAAGTACCAAGACAAGAAAATAATTCTCTCCAAAAATTTCCAGTGAAAATGGGATCTTTGTCGCTTACAATAATCTTTGGGTTTCCATGTAGCTTTTGAATTGTTTCCATAAATGCAGTAGAAACTATACTCACTTTAAATGGATGAGGTAATGCACAAAAGTGTGCATATTTGGTAAGTCTATCAACTACCACGATGATAACACCCTTTCCTTCAGACTTGGGTAAACCTGTGATAAAATCCATTGAAACCTCGTCCCAACATTGGCTTGGAATCGATAAAGTTTGTAATAGTCCTGGGGTCTCAATTGTTTCAACTTTATTTTGTTGGAAAACCAAACATTCCACCACAAAATTTTGAATATCCGATTTAAGGCCATCCCAGAAAAAATCCTTCTGAACCCTGTGGTAGGTTTTTAGAAATCCTGAGTGCCCTCCTAAGGGAGAGGTGTGTAATTCCCTAAGAATCTTTTGTTTGAGTTGGGAATTCTTACATAGGTATAACCGATCCTTGTACGATAACGAATCATTTTTCTAGCTAAATGTATCAGATGTACTAGGATCTTGTTGTATCTTTTGAATGAGTTCCCACACTTCCTCGTGATTCTTCCATTCATCCCTTGCTTTGTTTATCCAATCTGGTTGGATAATAGAAATGGCGCAAAGAAATGCTTCCACATCCTCATCCTTTCTTGAGAGTGCATCTGCCATAACATTTTGCTTCCATTTTTTGTCGATGATTTCAATGTCATAGCCCAACATCTTTGTGACCCATTTTTACTGCTCTTCTGAATATAATCTTTGTTCTAAAAAGTATTTAAGACTCATGATCTGTTTTTACCTTGAAGTGTCTTCCCATTAGGTAGGGTTTCCATTTCTTAAGTGCATGTAGTATTGCCAACGTTTCCTTCTCATAAATAGCTTTGTGTAAACATTTTCCTTTGATTGGACGACTTTCGAAAGCAATGGGTCTTTCTTCTTGCATTAAAATAGCACCAATTCCATTTCCTGAGGCATCACATTCCACAATAAAGTTTTTGTGAAGTTCGGTGTAGCTAAGACTGGTGCTTGGTACATTGCCTCTTTAATATGTTCAAAGGCCTTTGTTGCTTCTAGAGTCCATGAGAATGCATATTTCTTCAATAATCTTGTTATAGGTGCTTCTATTCTCCCATAATTCTTAAAAAACTTGCGGTAATACCCTGTCAACCCGAGAAATCCTCATAGATGCTTTATGGATGTGGGGATTTTCCATTCCTTAATGGTTTTAATTTTTCTAGGGTCTACCTTAACACCTTCATGAGATACAATATGAACCAGATATTCCACCTCTTGTACTCCAAAGAAACATTTGGAGATTTTTGCATATAATTGTTTCTCCTCCAATAGTTTGAGCACCATGTCAACATGTTGGACATGATCCTTCCAAGACTTGTTGTAGATTATTATATCATCAAAAAATACTAACACAAATTTTCGAAGGAAGGGTTTGAAAATGGAATTCATCAAACCTTGAAATGTAGAAGGTGCATTAGTAAGGCCAAAAGGCATGACCAAAAATTCATAATGACCCTCATGAGTTCTAAACGCTGTTTTTGGAATGTCTTTAGTCTTCATTCTGATTTGATGATATCCTGAACGAAGATCCAACTTGGTGAAGTAAATTGATCCATGCAATTCATCCAATAATTCATCAATGACAGGAATGGGAAATTTATCTTTAATAGTGAGCTTGTTGAGCTCCCTATAATTTGGACACATGTGCCATGATCCATCCTTCTTGTGAACCAATACTACTGGAGCAGAGAAAGAACTTTGACTAGGTTGAATTATACCAGCCTCTAGCATTTCTGCAACCATATGTTCAATTTCACTCTTTTGGACATAGGGATATCTGTAAGGCCTGATGTTTGGAGGAACACTTCCTGGAATCAAATTGATAGCATGATCATGATCACGAATAGATGGGAGGCATTTGGGAGTCTCAAATACCTTGGAATGATTGTCCAAGGCTTTTTGGAGATCTGGAGAAATGGATGATTTCGATGTGGGAACCTCTAGTGAACATAATTGTGCAATTATGCCTCGTTGTTCTTTCTTTAGAAGCTTTGTCATTCCGTTAGAGCTGATTATCTTTCCCGGTTTCCCTGCAATACCCCTTAATTCAACTTCCTTTCCTTCTACAGATAATTTCATGAAAAGTTCTTGAAAATTAAAAGCTATTGTACCCAATGATTGTAGCCATTGGACTCCTAGTACAACATCAACACCACCCATTGGAATGGAAAGCATTAAGCTATTCAATACATATTCTCCCATGGATAGCTTGATATTATGGCACCTTCCTGAGCAATTTATGGTTCCTCCATTTGCAACCATCACTTGACACTCTGGTGCTAGATATAGGAAGCAATTCAATTCCTTGGCCATCTTACAATGAATAAAATTATGGGTACTTCCTGAATCAGTCAACATTATTACCTTTTTCTTCTTCATATGCCCTTCTATCTTGATAGTTTGAGGAGTGGTAATTCTAGCCAATGCATTACAAGATATGGTCGGATTCATTTCTTCTTTTTCTAGGGTTTGTTCCTGGTGTTTATCCCCTTCTTTTGACGTTTCTTGTTCCTTTTCTTCCTCCTCTTCACAATCTATGTAAAATAATTTATTCTCGGCACACTTATGACCTTTAGTGTATTTGTTATCACAACTATAACAAGCCCTTTTGCTCTTTTTTCTTCCAATTGTTGTGGTGTCAACCTTGTAGGTTGTGGATGGTTAGGGGCAACAACACTTCCATCTTTATGATTGTGAGTGGTAGGCTTCCTTGTTGCCATAATTTTGCTTTCCATTTTTCTTGTCAACCTAAATGCCTTTTCTAATGAATCTGGTTCCCAAAGGCGAACCTCATGTTGGATGTTATCTTTTAAAGTCCCTATGAACACATTGATCCTATGCTCCTTTGGAATATCTTTTACCCTTATATTCAATTTTTGTAAGTCTTCAATGTGCTCCATCATTGAACCCTTTTGTTTGAGATTTATCAATTGGCTAAAAAAAGTGTTGTTTTTTGTATCCTCAAAATGTGCTATCATTTCATCCGTAAAAATAGCCCAAGTGACAATTTGTTTATGAGAGCAAAGCCATCGATACCATACAAACTGATTTGGTTCCAAATATAAAGTTGCAGTGCGCACCTTTTGTGTGTTTTGCACATTATGGAAATCAAAAAATTGCTCCATCTGTAGTATCCATGTTCCGGGATCCTTGCCATCAAACTTCCTCATATCGATCTTTAGAACATGGTGGTTCTTCGATCTAATGTTAGAGTCTATGAAATCATGATTAACATTTATTTTGTTCTCATCATGAGTTTCCTTTACTACCCTTTCGCCATTAGTAAGCATTTCTTGTAGAAACTTTGTCAAATTTGTCTTTAAATCTTCCATGCTTGTTTTCAAATCGTCCATCTTAGCTTCCACGTTGTCCATCTTAGCTTCCACATCATTCATCTTAGCTTCCATGCCTTTCTTTAAACCATCCATCTTAGCTTCCATGCCTTTCTTTAAACCATCCATCTTAGCTTCTACGTCTTACTTTAAACCATCCATCTTATTTTCTGTTACTTTTTGTGCGAATGAAATTTGTTGCACTTGGTCTTGTAATTTTAATATACCATGTTGCATTTCTTCCTCTTCTTCATGAGTCATGTTAGAGCTTTTAGGTTGCTTACTAGGTGTTTCCATTTTCTTTCTTTGGGTCATCAATTATCGATAATAATGCTTCACTATGCCCTTTGAATTCCTTCAAGCTAATTTTTCAAACCAAGATTATGCAAAAATTTTAAAAAAACTATACACCTTTTTTTCACTTTGTAGGAGCTTGATATTGAATCTGATGTATCTTTGTAATTTTGGATCTCCCAGGTCTGAAATTTCTTCCTATGGTAACCCTCTGAGTAATCTTTCTAACCTCGCAAGTCTGATCAATATTGGATTCTCCAATGAAGAGTTATGCCAAATCTCTCGCGATGACCTGAGTATAGACTTGTTCAACAGAGCGAACTTGTACAATGTGTTGCGGCTCATTGTTTCAACCTTAGGTTCTGAAAATGGTACCCAAAAAACTACAATCCATCCTCTTTCTGCAACTTCTTACGAAAATTCAATCTGATGCTCAGAGATAACATTATGACGATTTTCCCAAGGTGACATGTTTGGAATGTAATTCGAGGGTCTGCAAAAACCCTAACTTCCTCAGATTATATCTCCGAAAATATAGTGAGATAGGATCTGAAATTCGGAGCCGCGGTTTAGACTGATTTCTTCTCAAATTCATTTTTTGTTAGCTTCTAAAACTTTGTAGAGAAAGTGTTATAGCGAACATTCCACAATGACCTGTTTTAGATGAAATTATGGAGCTTGCAAAAACCATAACTTCCTCAGATCATATCTCCGAAAATATAGCGAGACAAGATATGAAATTCGGATGCGAGGTTCAGCAAGATTTCGTCTCAAATGGGTTTTTTTCTCTTCTGAAACGTCACAGAAAAAAAGTTATAGCAAAAATTCCACGATGACCTATTTGGAGCAGTGAAACCCTAGAATCCAAAGCTCTGATACCAAATGTTATGAAACCAACTCACAAAAGATAGAAAAGATAGATCAACAACTTAGAATTCAGCCTCTTCGAGGGGGAAACCTCCTTTACATTACACAAATGATCAATTCTTGGATGATACAAATGACAAAACCTCTTTTCTATATATAAGAGTCTAAGGGGTCACAATATAACCAAGCCGACCTAACAATAATAATATAAAGGCACAAAAATAACAATAGTGGGATTCTATGGGGCACAATAATAACAATAAGGGATACAATGACAATAGTAATGGGGGAATTATTACTATTATAGGGACCTAACAGAGGTTTGCACTGTCGACCTCACGATTGGAAACATATGAGCAATGAACGCGACCTCTAAACAACCTAAAATATCACAACTAGCACCATAGGTGGAAAAAACTAGGGTTTTAGTACCAATTTGAGTAGTTGATCATGAAGCACCAGCAAGATCAGCCGTACCAGCCAGCCATCAAACCATCCTTGCATCAACAACGTAAATAAAATTGATATTATCAATATATAAAATGTATTTTATTTCATTGAATATTTTTAGTTACGATAGTTTTCTTACCAAAATTGACACATTGTCTACATTCCCTGTATGTAGAACACCTCAACCTTAACTTTGTCGCCAGTCGCATCAACAGGCGAGAACTTGTCCAACATGTTCTCCAAAAATTGCTGCAAAGGAATTATGTTGCTGAGCAAAGTGAAGGGAAATTATGTTGTTACATAAAGTTAACAGGAAGAAGCAGAGGTTGGAATATCAACACAACGAAAACAAATCCAATGGAATAGGGATGGCTATTCATTCGAGAATTCGGGTGGCACTATTAGATTTCCAATGGAACAATGATGGCTATTCATTCGAGTATTCGGGTGGCACCATTAGATTATGAGCCGGAGCAGGGTCTATGTGCTTTTGTACCATAGTGCACAGTGTAGGTGTTGTTGCAGCCTTGTTGCCATGCGAAGAAGGGACGAATACGCAAAGATGTTTATTTATGGGCATCATGCATACAGATAATAGAGAGAGACACAAAGCTACAGAGAATAGAGAGGCACAAATCTATGTTATAGATAAGAAAGATGGGTGAACATAGGGGAACAACGGAAAAAGCACCGCGGTTCTGGTTCAACAAGATCAGAAAGCGTATGCACTAAGCCTGCAAGGTGAAGAGCATACACTAGATCAGAGAGAAAATATGGAAAGCTAAAGGTCAATGGCTTTAGTTAAGCCCAGCTGTAGACACCACTACACCATTACATGCACACAGCCATGTGGTGTGCCATCTGTACTGATGATAGACAAGCATCAAGTGTACCATGTGTACTGATGATAGACAATGTTTTACGAACCATAATACCATAATACGAACCAAATATTATGGAAAAAAGAATCGCATTTAATGTTTGTTAACTAATGCTAGCGTTAGTTTTGGTTTTAAAAATATAAATTCCAAAAACTTATCAATTCCAAAAATTATATGAATAAGATAGTCTATCTAGCCTCTTTGCCTCAAGAAGCCAAATAAGATCATCAAACTATTTAATTGGTCAATCAAATCATTGTATCAATGTGATTCATCGAATAACCCTATTTTATGAAAATGGATAAAAAACTTTATCTTAAAATGAACACCAACTAATCTTAAAATCTAAAACCGATTGCTATAATACCAAGACTAATAAGTAGAGTTGCAATGTAAGCCATTCGACCTCCATCTTCACATTCGCAGTAAAAATAGTAAATAAATATAACATACACAGATCATTACCAATTTTACAACATTGTTTAATTCGCAAAAATATATAATCACATAGCTTAACATTTCTGTAGATCATTTTCATCAAAGCTGAGCATTCTAGAATGCAAGGTAACGAGCGATGCACAATGGAAACAGCAGTCGATATAGACAAACAAGATTGCAAGGACGGTGGAATGCACTGTGATAGGAGTAGCATACTGGCAACAACTATCCATTATATAGAGCAGCTTTAAAGCCTTACATATGAGTTGTGAATTTACCTTTTGTTAAAAGATGTGTCATGGTTTATGAGTATGAGCATTGAATACGAAATTTTGGGATATTTTTAATGGAATTATGAGTATAAAGGATCTTATATGATAATTCACATTTAAAAGGAATATGTATAATAAATATCTTTTATAAAATACATTGTTATATCATTTATAAAATAAAAACAATTTTGTAAGATACACAGAAACCATCTAATTCTATCATTCATAAAATAAAAACTACTAGACACCGAATTTGCAAAGATAATCAAACAAATCTATTCTATTATATTAGTCCATACTCATCTTTTTGTTTCAGTATCAAGGTTACCAATATTTGAGACCTAGCCAATATCAACTCATGGCTGAGAAGAGCCGTGTATTACAGAACAACACGAAAATCATATATCTAAGACATCGCACCAAAGAATCTGTTGAAATAACAAAGGTCTTGTATAAGAGGGAAAAAAAACACGTGAGGAATATGCTAAATCATCTTGTTCCGATTGTTATTGTAACTCATATTTTGAGAATATGATTGTGCAATCTGTTAATCAATTACACTGCAACTATTCTCTTTAATTCATGAAAGACGAGCAATAATTGAAATTGGAGATATAGTATGCAGAAATATACCTAAAATAATATTTTTATGTTGTATACTTTTTTGAATTAAGGTGTCATGTTTATTAAAATAAGTTAATTATTCTCTAATGAGAAGTTGGCTAAAGTTAGAGATTAGCATTGAGTCAAGTCGAGTTAATTCATAGTCAAACTTAAGTGTGTGGTTGCATGTCAAGATATTTTAAGTGAGTTAGTTGGAAAAAGTTCAATACTTTTCATCTAGTTCATTGTAATTATCAAGTTTTGTGTGATCGGAGTCAATTGGAAAATATTAAATACCTTTCACTTAGTTCATTGTAATTATTAAGTTTTGTGTGATCAATAGAAGAGCTGTAGCCAGTGTGCTTTTAGGTGAATTTGCTTTGTCTTTCCAACAAATTAATATCAAAACTTAAAAATAAATCACAAAATCAGTGGTGCAGGAAAAAGATTGGCAATTTTTTTTAAAAACAAATTGGTTTACAAATTTATCGAACTGTTAAAAAAACGCCCAAACTACGAGTTAATTGCGCAGTTTTATACCGGTCCTAGGGACAGCGCATATCCCACGGTTTATTAAAGTTGTATGCAGCGTGTTCGTATGGTTATTTGTTTCAAGAAAATTTAAACTCCCGAGAACGAAAACGTGGGTTTGATTTGCCGTGTGCTGTGGGTTAGTATGTTTGATTTGAGTTGATTTTAAACTACCGAGAAAGACTTGCGTTAATTCAAACGTGGGATTGAAGTTTTAATAAAAGGCACGAGGGACTTCATAATTAGTTCATGAAAGTTATATGGGGGAGTTTATAATATTTCTTTTGAAAGGATTTTTTAAAGGCGTTTTAAAAGAGTTTATTATAAAACGTTTTATATATATATAAAAGTTTAAAAGATTTTTTTATATAAAAACAAGGAGTGTTTTATTACAAAGAGATTATAAAGTATTTAGGAAAAAAAGGAGTTTTGCAAGTTTATAAAGGAGAAATTTAGTTTTTTTCTTATTGTTTTAAGAAAGATGGCTTTTTCCAATTACCAGTCTCAAATTTTACTGTTTACAGGGAAAGATTATGATATGTGGGCCATTTAGATGGCGACCATTTTGCAGGCTCATGATGTTTGAGATTATGTCTAGTTTGGGTTTTCAGAACCTAAGACTAAAGCAGAAGAGCGAATTCTCACTAATGCAAAGAGAGAACAATGGAGGAAGAACTAAAAGAAGAATGTACAAGCATTGCAGCTTATCCAACAGCGAGTGGACCAAGCCGTGTTCCAGAAGATTATAATCATGTCTTCAGCAAAAGAAGCATGGGATACTTTGGAGACAAACTATAAAGGTATGGTCAAAGTCAATATGTTAAATTGTAGAATACTAGAAGATATTTTGAAAGTCTACAGATGAAGGAGGCAGAGGACATCAGTTCTTTCATGAATCGGGTCATGACTGTTGTAAATTAGTTAAATATTTATGGTGAAGAAATTAAAGATCAAACAGTGGTTGAAAAATTCCTCAGATCTTTGACTACCAAATTTGATGTTGTGGTAGTGGCCATAGAAGAAGCCAAGGATTTGGCATCATTAATAGTTGATGGGCTGATGGGGTTACTTCGATCGCATGAGGCAAGGATAGACAAAAATAATGATTCCACATTAGAGACCGCTTTCAAAAGTCAGGTTTCTATTTGAAGAGACAGAGGTCAAGGCAGAAGTAGATCGAGAGGTAGAGGACGAGGTGTAAGATATGGTGGTCTGAGAGATGTCCGAGAAGAGAATGAACATGAAAGTGGAAGCAACTACAGAAGCTTCAACAATAATCAAAGAGTTGACAAATCAAAGGTGAGATGTTATTATTGCAATAAATTTGGTCACTATGCTCGTGACTGCAGGAAGAAGATAGTTGATCAAGAGAGCCAGAGAGCTAATGTCACTACAGAGAGTACTAACTCCATGTTACTAGCTTGGCATACCATGCATGAAACTTCTGATAGTGTGTGGCTATTAGATAGTGATTGCAATAACCACATGACAAGCAACAAAAATTTGGTTGCAAATTTGGATCAATCTATGAAAACAGAGGTAAATTTGGGCACTGAAAAGACTGTGGATGTAGATGGAAAAGGAGTGGTCAACATTCTGACCAAGCAAGGGGAGCTGAAAACAATCTTAGAGGTATATTATGTTCCTAGTCTCAAACATAATTGGATAAGTGTTGGTCAATTGACACATAAAGGATACATAGTTATCTTTCAAGGTCAAGAATGTGTTCTATATGACAAGACCCTGAGCAAGCAACTAATAGCAAAGGTGCAGATGCCGAGGAAGAAAATTTTTCCTGTAATTATGAATTATAGTGATCAGGTCAGTTCTTTTACAGTTGCACGTTCTGATGATTATTGGTTATGGCACTTTCAATTTGGACACATTCACTTTTTTGGTTTAAGATTGTTGCAGCAAAAATGGATGGTCAGAGGATTACCTTCGATGAAAGAACCTACTAGTACTTGTGAGTGTTGCATCTTGGGAAAGAAACACCGTGAAAGTTTTCCAAAGGGAGTTGCATACCGAGAAAATCAACCTCTTGAGCTAATGCATACATGCTTGTGTGGACCTATAAGGACACAGTTGATTGGTAGAAGTAGTTACTTCCTCATTTTCAGTGATGACTATAGCAGAAAGACTTGGCTTTACTTCTTGAAGCAGAAGTCTAAAACTTTTGCAAGGTTTAAAGAATTCAAAGCCTTATCAGAGGACCAAAATGATCGACAGATCAAGGTATTGCGATTAGATCGTGGTGGAGAATATGTCTCAAAGGCATTCCATGATTACTGCAAACAACATGGAATCAAAAGACAATTTACAACCAGATACACATCGCAGTAGAATGGTGTAGAAGAAAGAAAGAACAGGACAATTATGAACATGGTAAGAAGCATGTTGAAAGACATAAATTTGTCTAATGAGTATTGGGCAGAAGTAGTTGCAAGTGTTATTTATGTGATCAACAGATCTCCTACAAAGAGTGTGATGAAAAGAGTAATAGAATAAGCATGGTCAAGTATGTCTTGCAGTGTATCTCATCTCAGAGTATTTGGATGTGTAACTTATGAACATGTACCTAAAGAGAGAAGAGGTAAATTGGATGATAAAAGTGAAAAATGCATATTTACTCATTATAGTGAGCAATCAAAAGCTTACAAATTGTATAACCTTGTCACAAAGAAGACCATAATTAGCAAAGATGTTGTGTTCAAAGAACAAGAGTCATGGAATGGAACTGTAGACAAAACATTTGATGGACAAGCGCCACTAATGGAAAAAGATGATGTAGCAGAAAAGGAGCAGCAAGAATCACATGTGAAGATACCAAACAACGACACATCAAAAAAGACTCCAAGATTTTCAGAGCAACATGGATCTTCAAGCAAGTCAACAGATCGAGATTCTCCCAACAATCAATTAGGTCACAAATCAAGCAATGGTAAGAGAAAGATGATAAGTCTGAAAGATATTTATGATGATTTGGATGTTATTTCAAAATTTTCATTGTTTTCATTCCAACCTTCTTCGCTGGAAGAAGCAATCAAAGATGAAAACTGGGTGCAAGCCATGGATGAAAATAATTGAAGCTATTGAAAAGAATGATACATGGGATTTGATTGATTTACCAAAGGACAAAAATCTCATTAGTGTGAAGTGGGTCTAAAAGACAAATTTGAATGAGAAAGGTGAAATTGACATATTTAAAGCAAGACTTGTAGCAAAAGGATTCTCGCAACGATCATGAATAGAATTTGGAGAAATGTTTGCTCCAGTAGCCAGATTGGATACTGTAAGAGCAGTTCTAGCCACAAGAGCTCAGAACAAGTGGAAAATATATTAGATGGATGTGAAATCAACCTTCTTGAATGGATTTCTAGAAGAAGAAATTTATGTGCAGCAGCCTCCTGGATATGAAGTTGAAGGTAAATAGGATAGATTTTATAGGTTGAAGAAAGCGCTCTATGGACTCAAGCAAGCGCCTAGAGCTTGGTATAACAGGATTGACAAGTACATGATCAAGAATGGATTTTGCAGAAGTAACATTGAACCTACCTTGTACATAAAGGTAAATGAACATGGACATATTTTGATTGTTTTTTTATATGTTGATGACATGATTTTTACAGGTGATTTTGAGTTAGATGAATTTAAAGCAGTCATGATGAAATAATTTGAGATGATAGATCTTGGTTTCATGAAATATTTTCTTGGCATAAAAGTTGAGCAATCTAAAAAATGAATTTTTATTTGTCAAAATAAATATGCCAAAGTTTTGTTGAAAAGATTCAAGATGGAAAATTGCAAACCTGTCCCTACACCAGTTGCAACAGGTGTGTTATAGACATATTTGGGCACTGCAACCCCAATCACATATGTCCATAAACCAAGAGCTTCTAAACCCCTAAAAGTGTTGTTTCACGCCCTAAAGGAACGAGGTCAGTTGATTACATCATCTCCCAGAAGTTCACCATGGAAAACTACTCAAAACTGGTCAAAACTGGACCATACAGATTGTGCCATGCATAGGGTGCGATGCATCTCACCTATTACACACGGGGGGTGTGATGCAAACTGGAAAGCCCTTCTATAGGGTGCGATGAGCGAGAGTAGACAAATGGCAGAAGCATTTTTCTAGGTAGAAACTCAAAGAATCTTCTAGAAATTGCTCATTTGACACTTGCCTCTCTAAATTCGCCTAGGGATGAGTAAGAGATCATGAGATCTCCAAGTGGAACCAAGAACTATCAGTGAAATGCCATTAATCAAAATCCCAGAAGCTGACTCACTCTCCTGTAAACATCTATATATGGATCCCTCATCTTAGAGATCCAGAGGCTGGAATTTTGTAATTTGCAAGGAAGTGCTGTTGGTTTCTCTTTGAAGACATTATTGGGTGATCTTGCTTTGTATGAGGTGAAGAGGGATTTCATGCTGGGAGGATGATGCTGGATCAGACAGCTTGGTTGTAATCCTCTCTTCTACCACTGTGGAGCGATAAAAAGGTGCCTTTCGAACTCCTAATTACCTTCACATTAATTATCAACCCAGGGACGACTTTTTATTTCAAGAGTGTACTCGGTCTGAGGCGGCTATTTACTCAAGAGTAATGTTTAGTAGTATAGCGTTCAGAGAACACAAGAGTAGACGGGTGCTAAACTATGACTAAATTACTTCAAAAGGATAAAATCACACAAGACAACTTATCAGTCAAGGGTGCGGAAGTGATAACCCATCCCTCTAGAAACTGATGGAAAGGAAATTAGAGCATGGACCATAGGTCTGGGAGCTAAGCAGCGACTTGCTGAGGCTCACTACAGCCTTAGACCTTCTCTCACACCAAAGCAACAAATGCAAGTAAATGGAACGGCAGAAAGTAAAATAGAACAACAAATAGGAAATGGAATAGCAAGTCTAAAATGGAACGGTCGTAAATGGAACAGCAAACTGGAATTAAAGGAACCGAACAGCAAAACTAAGTAATTGGAAAGACACAACAAACTATAAATGTAATTGAATCAGCAACCTTAATCCAGCAGCATGAACATTAATCGCAGTTATTGAAGCAATTACAATCGCAGTTATATTTGAGTAGTATCTTAATTGAATAACCACGGCAATTATAAATGAGCAGCAATTAAATGGACCACAGTTCTTAATTAGACAGCGCAGTATTAGATCAAAATTATCAGCAATACATTTCAAGTTATAATTAATAATTCTATCACTCATGCAATCCAATTATGATTTCAATATAACAAAGTAATTCCGCGAAATGTTCATAAACAAAAGATTGCTGAACAAAACAATTTAAAGAAATGAAAGGGAAAACAAACCGTCACACATCAGCAATTGTAAAGATATGATACACAGCAACAACATACTCCACCAGAGGCTGGGCCTTTAGCCGCCAGCGGACGCTGCTGGGTTACTTCAGAAGGAAAGAGTGAAGAGCAATGCCCAAATTATGTATTAATCATTAAATAATGAAATCATTACAATAGTTGAAGCTTTGAGACTTACAGCATAAAACAATCCTTCCTTCCTCATATCCTATCATGAATCCTTGCTTCTGAATCTCTAATTCAAATCATCAATTCGCCATCATTCGAATCCCCAAAGTCATCCTGAAGTCTCCCCCAAATCATCCCCATCTCTGATCTCTGTTTTCATTTAAATAGAGAGAGATCAGAGAGAAGTTACAATAAGGATAAGTACAACATGATTCCTATTACAGAATTGGTTTGCTTCTAACCATTTGATCAACAAGAACAAGGCGAATTTGGCTTTGCAGCTGAGATTTGGAGAACGGTCGCAACTGCAAATCTGAGAAAATCATGCTCAAAGAACCCTACGTTTCTCTCTGTACAAGCCGAATTTGGGCAAACCATTCTTTAATAAAGTTAATTGGGCCCGTTCTGGACAAAACCCATGTTCCAAATTTCTCAAATTCGTCTTCATTTGCTTAGAATCTCAACCGCAAAACTGTCACTCCTTAAACCAGCGAATTTCTGAGTTGGTCGTGCTCAAAGAACCCCACGTTTCTCTCTGTACAAGCCGAATTTGGGCAAACCATTCTTTCACAAAGTTAATTGGGCCCGTTCTGGACAAAACCCATGTTCTGGATTTCTCAAATTCGTCTTCATTTGCTCAGAATCTCAACCGCAAAAATGTCACTCCTTAAACCAGCGAATTTCTGAGTTGGCAGATTTAAAAATCAAATCTTCAATCTGGAAGTTACTTTGGAGGCTAAAAATGGTGAATAATGTTATAACCAACTTATTAGAACTATCATTGATAAAATAATGCATAATCATCAATTTATTAGAAATAAAGGAGAATAAATAATATTCATCCATGAGAGCATAAATTATTTATAAAATGAATTTAAATGATAAATTATAACAGATGATATAATAGAGAAGAGTAAAAATGGATGAAATAAGTGTTACAAAGTGGTCGTATTCATGGCCCAACATACCCCCACACTCAATATGTTGCATGTCCTCATGCAACGAAAACTGAATATATTGCATGTCTTCATGCAACCCAAAGACAAAAACCCATGTGTTAACCAAGCGATAAAAAATATGTTCATCTCAGCTCATGAAATGGATAGAACAAATGAATTCTTCCTTAATTAATGAATATTCACTTTTAGTAATCTTGATGAAGGCATAAAATTTTTTACATTGACATTCAATTATATGTATATATGAAGTTGCAACAAAATATGATATAAGTAACAGCAAACTTCATTAACCATTTTCTCAAAAACTACAAACCAGCTTTTGTCGAAATTTGACAAGTAATTTATAATATATAAATGCCTTTATGATCCAAAAATCGGATTGTTTTGATGCACGGATCATGAGATATAAACAAAATGGCTGTAGGTGAGAGTGCATGATTTCCAAAATTTTTATGAACCAATTTATCTTGAAATTATCTAGGTATGTATATTTTAATAGTATGTTTGTGTTTCCTAGAGATCACAAGAATTGAGTTCATAGTTTTTTTAAAAATATTATGGAAATCAATTTCTACACTGAAATTGTATGCCTTAAATGAGAAAGAAAATAGAAAACATCCATCATGCGTAGCAATTCCTCCCCCTCTTTGAAAAATTAGCATGCCCTCATGCGATGCTAGAAAACAAATAGAGGTGGTAGCTATTATCTGTTGAATTCTATGCTTAGTGTAAAACAACATGGCATAAGGGAGGTGTTGAGAATGAATAAGAATAGCAATGGATGATAAAGAATATGAATGGCGTGGTCATAAGAAAGAAATGAATGAAAAGAACACTCCCCCACACTCGAAAACGACATGCTGCTGAAAAAGGGGAAGTGATAAAGATGTGGAATGAAGGATGACAAATAATGCTCAAAATGGATTTTCATTAGATTCTCCTAAATTTATAATAAATTAGAAAACTATGCAATTTTACCTCAAGTTTTACCTCCAAAAATGTGGAATGACATATAAATACTGGCAGTTGTTGAAGTTGATGTAGGCAGAGTTGGTGCTAAAAGTGATGCAAAAGGTGGAATCCAGGGAAGCACATCATGTCTAAAGAATTGTTCACGTTCACGAGCCTCTACTGTGAAGTGCAATAGTGTGGTCATGCTACGAATAGAATTCTGCCCATACTTGTTGTTCTCCTGTAAACAAAGCACTATTTTGCATACAATGTTCTTGAATCCATAGTGTTAGCTTTGAATAGCAACAGATAAAATGCATGCGAAATTTCAATTAGAAAAACTTATGTATACATGCAATACTAATATGTTGTCAAATCAACAAGGTATGGCAAAGTGTAGTAATCATATCGCATGCAACCCCATAATGCATACATTCCCCCCTCCAATTGGAAAAAGGGTTCCATAACCATCAAGCATATGAGAGGGGTGGTGCGGACGGCAAGGCAATGGAATGAACAATATATCAGTAAGTGAAGCAGAGTACACTTATCAATGATAGGACGGTGAAAATTATGGTTATATTGAGAGCAAAGTGTGTAAAGATAGTTATGAATAAGAGATAGGGCGCTTTGGATTGATGATAGTTTATACAAAATGAAAAAGGACAACAATGTGCTAAAAAGATGCTTTGCTGATAGTATTCTAGCTGAAAATGATGCGATTGATCATAAAACAATTTCTCATGCATAAAGGTTCAAAACAGGGAAAAAGTTAAGGAAATAACTTCTCTGATAAAAAGAAAAAAATAAGAAAAGGGTATTATAATAATAATTGACGATAAGATATAATTTCAATACCATAAGCAGAGCCGCTGCTGCCAGCAGGCGTCCATAGCCTCGGCAGAGTTGCTTTTTAACCCATATGAGCCAGGATCCTCAATTTATAAATGGAGAGTTACAGTGTTGTTCTACAGAAGAGATCAATGTGCTGGCATGGTAACCAGATAACCACACTGCCATTCACTAGGATGTAGCAAGAGTGATCAGGCCGGCTCGTGATGAGACTTCCTGTTCCAAGGATAATTTGGCTATCCAATGGATCATAACCCTGGTGTGGTGGCCATAACGGGAATGTCACTATGTTACAATCTTATGAACATGGTAGGCTGGCTCGTAATGAGACCCCCTATCCTCCATCTGCGAACAAAATTTTGTTGTTATTACATATTTTTATGATAAAATGAGGGAGGCTCAATACTCCTTAAGAGCAGGGATGGCGGAAGAAGTTGAACATGTCAATAGAAAAAAATATACCCATAATCTCATTTATTACAGACAGAGGAGATTATAACCAGGAAGGGTGGAACCAGCATGGTATTAAGATGATCAATCAATATCATGTTCAACAGAAAACAATGCAGTAAAGTAGTATATAAGTAATTGTGTCCCTTTTGAAAAAAATCTATCATCAAGGAGCTGTCCTGTTAAAGATCATAACGTGGATGATATTAACTCGCTTCAATAGAATCGATAATTCTTGTCCTGATAAAAGTAGTGTACTTCATGCCATAAAAAGGGATCGGTAAAATGTGGTTGAGATGAATTAGGAATAATATCACAAGAGGAAGAAAAGGGTTGCTCTCAAAAATACTCCCAAAGTGTTGCTTTTTTGAATGAACAACAAAAATACTCAAAAAGTGTTATTCCTTGTAGGGAACAACAAAGGAAATGCACACCAAAAAACAAAAATACACACAAAAAAATGTGAGAATGCGAATGTCGTTCCTTTGGAAAAAGGAACAGCAAAAATCAAAAGTACCGTTCATTTGAAAAAGGAACATCAAAAATGAAAAGTGTCGAAGTGCTGTCCCTTTCGAAAAGGAACAGCAAAACGTGAAAGTGCAAAAGTGCTGTTCTATTTCGAAAAGGAACAGCAAAACGTGAAAGTGCAAAAGTGCTGTTCCATTTCGAAAAGGAACAGCAAAATGTGAAAGTGCAAAAGTGCTGTTCCATTTCGAAAAGGAACAGCAAAATGTGAAAGTGAAAAAGTGCTGTTCCATTTCGAAAAGGAACAGCAAAATGTGAAAGTGCAAAAAGTGTTGTTCCATTTCGAAAAGGAACAGCAAAACGTGAAAGTGCAAAAAGTGCTGTTCCATTTCGAAAAGGAACAGCAAAACGTGAAAGTGCAAAAGTGCTGTTCCATTTCGAAAAGGAACAGCAGCTGTTCCATTTTGAAAAGGAACAACAAAATGTGAAAGTGAAAAAGCGCTGTTCAATTTCGAAAAGGAACAGCAAAATGTGAAAGTGCAAAAAGTGCTGTTCCATTTCGAAAAGGAACAACAAAACGTGAAAGTGCAAAAAGTGTTGTTCCATTTCGAAAAGGAACAGCAAAACGTGAAAGTGCAAAAGTGCTGTTCCATTTCGAAAAGGAACAGCAAAATGTGAAAGTGAAAAAGTGTTGTTCCATTTCGAAAAGGAACAGCAAAATGTGAAAGTGCAAAAAGTGTTGTTCCATTTCGAAAAGGAACAGCAAAACGTGAAAGTGCAAAAAGTGCTGTTCCATTTCGAAAAGGAACAGCAAAATGTGAAAGTGCAAAAGTGCTGTTCCATTTCGAAAAGGAACAGCAAAATGTGAAAGTGCAAAAAGTGCCGTTCCATTTCGAAAAGGAATAGCAAAATGAACTGTGAAAAATGAACAGCAAAATGAATGGCTGAACCAAAAAGTGCTATTCCTTTAGAAAATAAATAACAAAACGAAAATGATGTCCCTTTGAAAAAGGAACAGCAGGAACGACAAAAATGCACACAAATGTTGTTCCTTCAGAAAAGGATCAGCAAAATACACAACCATAAAATGCAAACACGCAAAGAATGAATTAGCTGTTCACTGCATTGATGCTGAGGATGAGTTGCACTTTGAATGAAGCAACACCTAAAACACAAAATATAAGAGAAATTAGAAAAGAAACAACAACAAGCAGTATGTAAATAAATAAATTGAGTTGCAACAGCTATGATGTTATGTCAAAAAAATGATCTATTCGAAAAATGTTTTGGCAGCAAAAACATGACATGAATCTTCAAATGGAAATCAATTCTTCATTTGTTCTATTATGAATCCGTTGGGTAATGATTTGGATAAAATTCCTTTGTTTTATAAAAATTTCTTTGAAAAATCACTCGTCCATAAATTGACCTTCTTTATTTTCCCAGGACCTGCAAAAAACGAGTGTCTACCTGCAATAAAACATTCAATCATGGAGAAAGAGAGGTGATCGGGCTCCCCTAATCCAATAATTATGCAAAAAACAACAAGTAGTTACTCTGTATAACAAATCCATTGAGAAAATAACAAAGTAAAATTTATCTGTCACTTGCGGGAGAGCAGTGGCCAATCATGCTAGCCCGCAGTGTTTTAATCACAACTTCTTTGTTTTTCGTCGAAATCGAGTGATTCCAAAGCCAAATGAGAGCTAAATCAAAGTTTTATCTCCAGTAGAAACAGGTTTTAGAAATTCAATGATATGATATGTCAATTTTAGTTAGAACAACCTGCATAATAGAGTCATTGTCGATTACCCGGCTTAGACCAACAGTTGATATTTCAAGCATAACTTTTTCGTTTGATGTCGGATTCGAATGATTCAAATTGGAAATGAAAGTAGATTCATTTATTTATCTCCAATAGAAACAGGTTTTGAATACAAGAAGAATTGATAGGTCAAATACTGTAAGGAACAGCCAGAAAGACATAGTTTTAAGAGTGCTGATTTACGATAGACAGTCAGTATTTTGATCATAACTTCCCCATACGATATCGAAAATGAGTGATTCCAATTGCATTGTAAACTAGATTCATAGGGGAATCTACCATAGAAACAGGTTTTAAAAATTCATTCATTTAGGCCTCCAAAAACTGACTGTCCCAACTCTGTTCCTGAGCTGCCCGCTAGACATCCGGTCAATGTTTTGGCTCTAACTTTTTCGTTTCAAATCCAAATTGAGTGATTCAAATTGGGTTAGAAATTATACATCAAGGGCTACTTAGGGTAGAAACAGGTTTTAAAAATATGGTCATTTAGGCCTCCAAAAACTGACTGTCCCAACTCTGTTCCTGAGCTGTCCGCTAGACACCATGTCAATGTTTTGGTTCTAACTTTTTCGTTTCAAATCCAAATTGAGTGATTCAACTTGGGTTAGAAAGTAGACATCAAGGGCTACTTGGGGTAGAAACAAGTTTTAGAAATATTCACTTTTGGTCCCTCAAAACATGACTGTCCCGACTGTTTTTCCAGAAAGTTCATCAAGCCCGCAAGCCAAAAAAATGAAATTCAAGCATTTTTTCAAATTGGTGATAAAAATGAAAATGAGTGTTTGTAGAACTTATTATTTCCATTGTAAATCATTTACATACACAAATTATTAAAAAAAATTTATCACCGATGTTGATTTCGATAGCATGTTGCAACAAAAACAACTAGTTTTACAAAAGAACAAAATGCACTTATTTATGTCCTTATTTTATTTTATTTTATTTTTTTCACTAACCTACTTTGATTGAAGGATGAATATGACTACGTATATGAGTACTTCCAGTGGAGCCATTTTCGAAATACGGCTTCATGTATACACATACCCAAATTTGAAAAATGCATGTTAATGGATATTAGGGTATGAGAAGCCAACTTCCCTTCAAAAAATGGTATAAAAAATTGTTGAAGCATGGAGTGATGTTGCAAACAAATGATGGAGTGAAACCAATCTTCAATGTATACTTTATTTTCTTGATTTCACATAGCCATCATATCATGAAGTTGTTGAGCTTTTAAAATAGCTTGTTGATGCATAGTAAAAGAAACCTCATTTTCTTCCATAGCTTCTACAATTTTTGCATTTGAAACATTCTGAATCTCATTGTAGGTTTTCTCTAATAACACATGTGAGATAGAATGGGTGGGAAGGGTGGGTAAATTTGTCAGTTCAACATTGTAAGCATGTTGTACTGGTTTATTATGGTGAGGGTGTGGAATTAGTTGAGCAGGAAAATGTGTATGGAATGGAGCATTTTGATGATGTGGTTGATTGGGTTGTGTGAATGGTTTTGATGGGCAAGCAAGGTGTTGTGAAAGAGCTGGTGGAGAATATGGAGAATGTGCTTGTGCTACAAGATGAGGGAGAGTAGTCATGCCATCATAAGATGAACTATGCCCAACTTGTAAACAAGATAGGTGGTTATATTGAAATTGACATGGCTGCCCTAACACATTAGCATTCCATAATGGATTATGCAAGTATGACAATGGAGAAAAAGTGTTTTGAACCATACCTGTAGGCCTTGTTGCAGCTTTCTTACCTCTTTGATATGCTACTTCCATCCTAGATAAGGAAGAGTGAGTATCTATGAGATGCTCCTTTCGGTCCTGAGGGTAAAACACTTCATCCAATTCTTGATTTTTATGAACCTGCAAAACATCCAATTTTTCATTTAGAGAGCTAATAAAATCAACTTTAAAATTTTCAAATAACACATTGATTTCAGCTCTTATGTCTCCTATTCTTGTAGCAGATTTGGAGAAGAAAGAACAAACATCTCTAGAATTCTTACCAGCCTTGGAGATTCCTCTTGAATACCTTATGCACAATTCACAAACATCATCATATGATAACTGAAAAACATCACCTTTTCCTATCAGATTTAAGAGTTCTAAAAATTTATCTTTGATTCCTTTAAGAAGGAGTGTTTTTAAGATCTCTTTTTCCAAATGCTTATATTTTGATTTTTGAAGGTTGTATTGAAATCGATCTACATAGTCTTCCAAACTTTCATCTTCCCCTTGTATCATACCGAAAATATCTTCATTGGATTTGCAATAGTCTTGGTACTTCTTCAAGAATATGTTCTTCATGTCCTCCCATGATTGGATGCAATTCCCACCTAGGCTCATGAACCATCAAAGAGCTGCTCCTTTTAGAGTAAGAGGAAACACTTTCAATCTTTGATCATTAGTACAATAATCATATCCTCTACAAAGTATTTCGAACTCAAATAAAAATGTATCTGGATCTTCATTTGCTAAACCATGAAAATTTGGTAAAGATGGGGGAATTATGTGCATTTGTGTCACTCCTCCTAGATCTTTGATAGGAAATTCAAAAGTAGAAACGTGAGCCATTTCTTACCATAGTTTAAGATGTTCTTCATGTGTTTCTTCGAGGCTCCTTCTTCAAATGTTCCTGTCAATCGGTTAGTGAAATGGGTGGTGCTTACATCACCACTTGCGTGAGATCATGTGATTCATTTTTTAAAAATTTCTATCTTTTTCCTAATTATTCACACAAAAATTCAAACATCTATTTCTACTCTAGGTTCTTTAACAGTCCTGCTGGAAAGCGGATGGGGGAGCAGGGCTTTTACATGCTCCGTACGCAGGTTCTTACCTTCCGTTTTTAAGATCCAACTCTTCCCTAGCAGGCACTCATCAGATTCACACTACTCTTTAGAAATGGCTACACTCTCCCCGACAACGGCGCCAAAATGTGGAGCGATAAAAAGGTGCCTTTCGAACTCCTAATTACCTTCACATTAATTATCAACCCAGGGACGACTTTTTATTTCAAGAGTGTATTCAGTCTGAGGCGGCTATTTACTCAAGAGTAATGTTTAGTAGTATAGCATTCAGAGAACACAAGAGTAGACGGGTGCTAAACTATGACTAAATTACTTCAAAAGGATAAAATCACACAAGACAGCTTATCAGTCAAGGGTGCGGAAGTGATAACCCATCCCTCTAGAAACTGATGGAAAGGAAATTAGAGCATGGACCATAGGTCTGGGAGCTAAGCAGCGACTTGTTGAGGCTCACTACAGCCTTAGACCTTCTCTCACACCAAAGCAGCAAATGCAAGTAAATGGAACGACAGAAAGTAAAATAGAACAGCAAATAGGAAATGGAATAGCAAGTCTAAAATGGAACGGTCGTAAATGGAACAACAAACTGGAATTAAAGGAACCGAACAGCAAAACTAAGTAATTGGAAAGACACAACAAACTATAAATGTAATTGAATCAACAACCTTAATCCAGCAGCATGAACATTAATCGCAGTTATTGAAGCAATTACAATCGCAGTTATATTTGAGTAGTAACTTAATTGAACAACCACGGCAATTATAAATGAGCAGCAATTAAATGGACCACGGTTCTTAATTAGACAGCACAGTATTAGATCAAAATTATCAGCAATACATTTCAAGTTATAATTAATAATTCTATCACTCATGCAATCCAATTATGATTTCAATATAACAAAGTAATTCCGCGAAATGTTCATAAACAAAAGATCGCTGAACAAAACAATTTAAAGAAATGAAAGGGAAAACAAACCGTCACACATCAGCAATTGTAAAGATATGATACACAGCAGCAGCGTACTCCACCAGAGGCTGGGCCCTTAGCCGCCAGCGGACGCTGCTGGGTTACTTCAGAAGGAAAGAGTGAAGAGCAATGCCCAAATTATGTATTAATCATTAAATAATGAAATCATTACAATAGTTGAAGCTTTGAGACTTACAGCATAAAACAATCCTTCCTTCCTCCTATCCTATCATGAATCCTTGCTTCTGAATCTCTAATTCAAATCATCAATTCACCATCATTCGAATCCCCAAAGTCATCCTGAAGTCTCCCCCAAATCATCCCCATCTCTGATCTCTGTTTTCATTTAAATAGAGAGAGATCAGAGAGAAGTTACAATAAGGATAAGTACAACATGATTCCTATTACAGAATTGGTTTGCTTTTAACCATTTGATCAACAAGAACAAGGCGAATTTGGCTTTGCAGCTGAGATTTGGAGGACGGCCGCAACTGCAAATCTGAGAAAATCGTGCTCAAAGAACCCTACGTTTCTCTCTGTACAAGCCGAATTTGGGCAAACCATTCTCTAATAAAGTTAATTGGGCCCGTTCTGGACAAAACCCATGTTCCGGATTTCTCAAATTCGTCTTCATTTGCTCAGAATCTCAACCGCAAAACTGTCACTCCTTAAACCAGCGAATTTCTGAGTTGGTCGTGCTCAAAGAACCCCACGTTTCTCTCTGTACAAGCCGAATTTGGGCAAACCGTTCTTTAGTAAAGTTAATTGGGCCTGTTCTGGACAAAACTCATGTTCTGGATTTCTCAAATTCGTCTTCATTTGCTCAGAATCTCAACCACAAAACTGTCACTCCTTAAACCAACGAATTTCTGAGTTGGCAGATTTAAAAATCAAATCTTCAATCTGGAAGTTACTTTGGAGGCTAAAAATGGTGAATAATGTTATAACCAACTTATTAGAACTATCATTGATAAAATAATGCATAATCATCAATTTATTAGAAATAAAGGAGAATAAATAATATTCATCCATGAGAGCATAAATTATTTATAAAATGAATTTAAATGATAAATTATAATAGATGATATAATAGAGAAGAGTAAAAATGGATGAAATAAGTGTTACAAAGTGGTCGTATTCATGGCCCAACAACCACTTCTATCAATAAAGCTATTTGAGTTTTCCTCCATATGTTTGTATATCTCTGAATCTTGTATTTGTATATGCATTTATATGGTTAATGTACATATGATCCTACATTGTTTATGGTTATAGATCTCTATGCTTGATGGTGTTTTGCTGCCTTGACTCTATAGGTGTTCTTTGAAGTGGGACAAGTGAGAAAAGAGTGGCGAAAGCTCTATCAAGGGAGAGAAGAAACGAGCAAGGAGACTAGCGAAAGGCTGAGGTTGGTACTCTCTACTTCTCTCTCAACTATCTCTCATAAAGGAAAACAAAAGTAACTTTAGTTTGTTTGTTTCTAAGATAGCTACTCGTCTTAGTGGGACTAGCAGCTCTGAATGGACACTATTTTTCTTGATAACAAAATGGCGACTCCACTGGGGAGTGCATAGTTTGTTTGTTTTGTTACTGTTGTTTGCTTTATAAACCACAGACGAAGCCTGAAGTTAAGACATCTAGCCTTCGAACTGCTTTTGCTATGCAACTACAAAGTAGATCAATGCTGCTTCAGTGAATCTCCGGGTTGGTTTATGAACTAAACATCTAGCTTGCAAACATCCTAAGTGCCTTGGTGGTAGCTCAAAATAACCTCATTAGATCAGCCCCTATACTTTGTGTTTACTGGCAATCATTAGCTCAGCCTAAATCCCTAAACTTAGCTGCAAACTGTGAGTGAAAACCAAGCTCAATCCTGTCCCTGGTCCATCGCATTGTCTCTTCTTGGCAACCTGGATGCATCGCACCTCCTATGTGTTGCAAGTGAGATGCATCCATGTTTCCCTGTGTTACAGGTGCGATGGTTGAATGAGACTATTTCTGCCTCCAGATTTTGGTTTTTTCTTCATTGTCTTCAGCTTTATTCAGTAGTTTTGCTGTCTATGATTAGTATATCACTGTTGAAACCATCTCCCTTTGCATTATTCAACCTCCATCAAAAGGAATTGTGAATGTTTTTTTTTTTTTTTTTTTTTATGTATTTTTCATCATTTACAGTTCTTCTTTGCAAATAGTAGCTTAATCAAACTGTCATCTTTTGATTTGAAAGTGTCGCAAGTGTCATTTTCAGTCAAGAAAAAGAGTATCGCAAAGCATTCCTCTTTTAGATAGTTGATTACACTTTTGCCATTGTATTTGATTTGAATTAATAGTATTTCAAGTGTTGAAAGAAATTTTTGAATTCGAAATCGCAAAGTGTCGACTTAGCCTTCCTTTCATTTTTTGAAAAGAAAATTGTTAGTAATGTCGCTTTGAAAGAAGACAATTCAGATCTATACTTAGTTTTCTTTTTGTCATTCTCACATTAAGGAAACTGGAAAAACAATACATGCATGTGCATTTGCACTTAGACTGCACGCTGAAATTGTTTTAGGAAAAGTGCATCTAGTGTGTGCTCTCTGCTCTATGTTGAAAGAATTTCATCTCTCTTTCCTTAGTATCTAGTATTTTCATTGTAAAAAGAAAGTAAACGACTATTTATCATCTTAGATTGCATATTTAGGAATTGTATATCTACATCATGCGGTGAACCTCAAAGGAAAACTTCTTAAGAAAGATCAACTGTAAAATAAACCTCAATGAACATAAAAACGCTTTATAACCTAACGCACGACATTTAGAAGTCTAGGCTAGAGAAGTATTCCGACGTTGTAAAGCCTGGTAACTATCGCTTTCATCATAGGTTGGGTGATTCCTCTTCTTTGAGACGACAAGTGCCAGTACGGACTTGTGCTCCCATGTACCATCGAGTATATATTTGGAAACCACAATAGGCTACATCCTTTATCCTTAGGAAGCCGTGTCTGCCACCCTGTCGATCGCAATGCACTGAACACAGCGTTCAGGAAGATTGACTGCCATACCGTAAAAAGTATTCTGCAGTTTTTCGATTGGTTTGGTAATCCCTCTGTCTAGATTTCCAGAGTAGTCATTTTCATTCCTTTTCAGACTCCTTAAAAGAAAAGGTACATCTGAGCACTTGTCACTTCAGGCTCATTAAAAATCAAAGGTGGCTAGAGTCATCTTTAGCTTTTTCTCGACTCTTAAAAATTGAAAAAAGCAAGTTGTGTCAAAGCATCATAAAAGTCATTTAATTCGGAATAACTTTTTCCCCTTTTTATTTTGAGTTAATCAAGTAATCCGCAATCATGGAATAAAGTCAATCAAAACCCCGTCGTTCATAGAGACTAATGAGTCAACCGTCTTTGACTCTGGAAACAAAACCATTCCGGGCCAAGCGATCTCATTTAACTGGATCAAAGTCTCCTGGTTTGTCTGAAACTTGTATTTCAACATCCTTAGAGACTCCAGTTACTCCAACTATTTCTGGTATCCCTGCCTCTACAGAAGAAGTTCCACAGTTACAAGAGGACACTAGAGTTGATCCTAGTGTAATGGTAAACACATATATTCCTGAACCAGCTCCATCTAGGACTGATTCGGAAGGTGTCAACCCTCCAACATCTGTTGCTGCAGAGTGTGTACCTTCTTCGGCACCAGAAATATTTTACGGACCTGACGGTCTGCCTCTTCCACCTGGACTGATTGCGATAGAAGAGATTGTGGAGGATCTTCCATCTAGTACCCCATTACATTTTGGAACTGGGATCCACCTATATCCTTCTAATTCAAAAGTTAGTCACCCTTCATCGCAAGTTCCTATAGAATTGCTAGGAAGTCTTTTGGATAGACTCAGTATGTCTGAACAACCATCGACATCGAGGACTATGTCATCTGATACAGCAGTAGCAAAACCTCCTGCCACTACTCTGACAATGTTTGCTGGTGTACCATCTCTCCCAACTAGCTCTCAACCGCTAAATGGAGTCCACCTAGGTACTGTTTCAATAGTATGGTTTGCTCCTGTTTATTCATCCGGAATAATATCTGGAATTTCTTATGTGAGTCTCAACAAATTTATCCTTCACAACCGTATCAATTTGGGCAACCCAGTCTACAAAGACCAATTTTCTCTTTGAACACTGGATTGCTGCCATATGGGGGGCAGTATGCCTTTTCATTGTTCCCTCCAAGAGAACAACCATATGAGAGTTCACAACAGAATTCAGGTCAAGCTGGAATTGCATCCAGTGGTTGGGTGCCAATACTGCCTCAACAACCAAGAGTTGTATATTCAATGCAACCAAATCTACCCATGTCGAATATTCCCACTACACCAGCTATTGTGACGGTGTCACAAGTATAAGTGCTGCCTGTTGTATGTCAACCTCAAGTCTCTCAGGTCGTAATACAACAACCTCTTGTCTCCATGACACAACCACAATTGTCGATTAGTGGCTCCTTAACTGAAGCGACTCAGGCTCAAATGGGTACTATCACCCCTCATCTTGGTCAAACATCCAGTATTGGACAACAACAAATGGTTTCACAACCATGGCTGGTGCAATATCAACAACCACAATTCCAGCAAGCTTACCAAGGACCTGAGCAACAAAGCTTTGCGGGTAATGGGCAGCCATATATTCAAAACAGTCACCATCAATCATATCATAATGGTTATGCCCATCAACCTTATCAAAGTTATCAGCATCAAATACATTATGCTGGTATGCAAAGACCCACTGCTCAGGCAATCCCATCTTATCCTGGGTATGCTTCGCCAAACCTGAATCAATAGTTGCCTTTCATCACAACGTTGGAATTACCAGATCTGAATTGGCTAACAAATGATCCAATTTCTTACGCCCCTTGGTGGTCGACGATTCCTCATAAACTTCTATTAGATATTCCTAAATTCAATGGAAATCCGGGTGAAGATCTGTCGAATCATGTGATGACCTTTCATTTGTGGTGCTCGTCCAACCCTCTCAATGATGATTCGATTAGGCTTCGCCTCTTTTAGCAAACGTTAACTGGTCCGATAGAAAAATGGTACATCGAATTGCCTAGAGCTTCATTTGATAGCTTCAGCTTCCTTGCCACAACCTTTTTAACCCATTTTCAGTTACTAGTAAGGTATGAAACAGGAAAGAAGCTTCTTACAAATTTCAAGCAGACAATAGCCACTCACATATTTGATCATATTCATGAGTGGTGATGTCATCGTCGAATGGTAAAAACATACGTCCCTGATCAGCTACTAGCTGAATGGTTTATTAAGTCACTATTACCATCTATTACAGAATATGTGGCTAAGGGGGGAGTTGTGACTAAAGAGAAAGTCATTGCTCGTGTGCAGTATCTAGACTTGATTTATACTCAGTCTGGCACACTCTACGACAAAATCCCTGATGCTCCTAGACCAGAGTTTTTCGTTCCTCCTCCTCCTAAATCAAACAAAGACTCTCATGTCGGCAATGGCGTGATAGGTACTACCAGCACAAAAACCGCAAAGGCTACATCTAAGAAAGCCCGTACGGTTTTTGGTCAAAATGAGAATGAAGAACTTCTTGCCTTGGAGGTTAATGCCGTGTCGACTGACAAAGGCAAAGAACCGAAGCAGCCAGAGGGCAAGAAGAAAGGGAAAAGAAAAAAGAAGAAAAAAGACAATTCGTCTCCTGAAAAATCTTCTGCAAACGCTTCTACGAAAAAGAAACCTCCTTCGCCATGTCACATATGTGATGAAGACCATTGGATGAGTGATTGTCCATATAGAGCTAAGATTAAGAAGTTCTTTAAGAGTTCAAAAACCTCAGTAGTCTTAACAGATCCGTTTCCAAACCTAGAAACCAATCTGGTTGCTAGCGACAATGCTTCCCCATCCCAAGTGCTTATGTTGTTCATTTCGAAATAGAAAAATTATGCTTTGATATCGACAAGGAATAAAGATTACAGGAATCCACAGTTGTCAAACAACAAGGTTGCAAATCAACCTAGTAGTTCGACAACAACTTCAACCGAGGTTGTGCCACCCATCATTCCTGAGCTAATAATAAAGCCGCCAAAAGGAGTAGTACACAAATCAATATTTAATCTTTGTGCCCGAGCAACATAGAATTATAATATAGTAGAGGATCTGGCCCAGTTACCATTCGCTATGTCGACACTTGAAGTACTGCGAAATTGCCCCTCCCAAAATTAGGCTCTATTATCAGCAATAGGTGGGATTGACCCAGCGGATTCCAATCTTGTGGCCTTTAATCATAAAGGATTTGAACCTCAGTTACCGACTCAACTCGCTTTCCTCATCCAAGTGAAAGCCCTCAACAAAACTGTTCATCGAACAATTATTGATGAGGAGGCATCTACCTGCATTATGTCAATGAGTTGATGGAAAAATTTAGGATCACCACCCTTGTCAAGATCATCAACGACATTAAAAGCATTCGATGGACGAACATACACCCCGTACGGTATTTTAAGTAACTTACAAGTTGAATTGGGGGGCAAGACAGTAGAAATTGACATCGAAGTTATCGTTGGAAACCTCGATTACAATATCTTACTAGGAAGGCCTTGGATTTATGCTATGGTTGATGTTGTATCAACTTACTTTAGAAAGTTTTCGTTTCCTTTCCAAGGAGGAATTACAATCGTTGATCAACAAACCTTTCTCCCCAACAGTTCACAGGTTACAGGAAGCATTCCAATGATCCATGGAAGCTCTCATTCGCTTCAAAATGTCGGAGTAGGCCTACTAAAAGACCCTGCCTTAATGGGTACTTTTTCCCTACTACCTCCAAGTAATCTGGCGGAAGTGGCCATAGTAGGAAATTGCAATATGATATCTTCCATTCAAAATATTTCCAAACATTTTGTTAGCATGGATCATCAACAGGTATTGCCTCCAAGCCCAATAGAAATTTTGTAGCAATAAATTTTCTTAGCCTGGGCGACAAACCAAAATCAACGCTCATCGAGTGTTTGGGTAGATAGGTCAAAGGAATATGGCACCTCTTCAGATCCTTGGTCACATGTACATTCTATAGACGAAGGAATTATTCAGTCGATGATGATAGGAGAGGCACCATGGGAAGATTACCACCATCGTTCCCATCTTTCGGATTACAACAAAGATTATTCCAACAACCTTGATCATCCTTCAGTTTTTGATTTTCTATCGAACACTGTAAATATGGTGGATTCCGAGAAAAATTTGTCCAATATTGAAGAAACTATCGCCATAAATATCTCGACCAAACCTGATGTTGTAGAGAATATTCATGTCAGCAAATCTTGTTCTTCTTCAGAACTGGAAATATATTACACTCTCTTTTGCAAATTCAGAGATGTCTTTGCATGGTCATATGAAGAAATGCCAGACATTGACGCGAGCATCGTTGAACACGAAATCAAGATGTATCAAGATGTCAAACTAGTACGACAACAACTTTGGCAGGTGCACCCGAAGAAAGCCACTGCCATCAAGGTAGAAGTTGAAAAACTTTTACATGCTGGTTTCATTTACCCGGTTCCTCTAATTGATTGGGTATCGAATATTGTTCCTGCAATGAAAATCAAGGAACGATTAGAGTGTGCGTTGATTACAGGGATGTAAATCAAGCTTGTCTAAAGGACAACTACCCTACACCCTTCATCGACCAGATAATTGATGAATGTGCCGGATGCGAAATCTTTTCATTTATGGATGGATTTTCCGGGTATAATCAAATAAATATCCACCCACAGGACCAACCGCAGACTGCATTTATATGTCCATGGGGCATATTCACATACCGCAAATTACCTTTCGATTTAAAGAATGCAGGGGCAACCTTTCAGAGGGCTATGAATTTTGCCTTCCATGACATCAAGCACATCGTTCAACCATATATCGACAATCTTCTGGCTCATTCGCGAAAGCGAACTGATCATCCGCAACATTTGAGAGCTATATTTCTACGTTGTCGACACTACAAGATATGACTCAATTTGCACAAGTGTGTGTTTTGTGTCGGTTCTCGTCATTTACTTGGCTTCGTGGCTTCTAAGGATGGAATTCGACTCAACCCATGCAAGGTTTAGGCAATCATCGATATGCCTCCACCTTAAAATTTGCTTCATATTTAGAAACTCCAAGGGAAAGCGAACTTTATGAGGAGGTTCATCCAAATTACGCTGAACTTGCTAAAGGTTATACGCGTCTTTTGAAAAACGAAGTACCCTTCAACTGGGATTAGGTTGCGCAAGCTTCCCTTGATGCTCTAAAGGAATCCCTAATAAAAGCATCATTAATGTGCACTCCTGATTATCAAAAATACTTTAACCTGTATCTAGCTGCAGCAGATACAACCATCGCAATGGTTTTAGTTCAAGAAGAAAATGGAATCGAACATCCTATCTATTATTTAAGCCGAAACTTAAATGATACAGAAAGCAAGTACTCCTATGTTGAAAAGCTGGCTCTTGTAGCTGTTCAAGCAGTGCAAAGATTTCGACACTATATCCTCTTTCGCAAAACTACCATTTTGTTAGATTACAACCCTATGACTTACATTCTGTCACGTCAGTTACTTGGGGGAAAATATTCAAAATGGATAGCTATTTTGCAAGAGTTTGATCTGGAATTTGTAAAATCCAAATCAAAGAAATCTCTAGTTTTCGTGGAGTTACTATGTGACTTCCCATCATCGTCCAACGATTCAACATCCAAAGCAACAATTGTGGATGAATATTTGTTTCTGATATCGTCAAGTGATCCGTGGTATGGAGATATAATCATCTATCTCCAAACCCAAACATACAGGCCTAATACCTCTCGCTCTGAACAACGATGTACTCGATACCAAGCAAAAGGCTACATGATCATCAGTGATACACTTTACCGTCACGGTATCGATACAATTCCGCGAAGGTGCCTCGCCCATGAGGAGGCAGAAAATGTCCTGAATGATTGTCATTCAGGCACGTGTGGGGGGCATCAATTTGGCTACGCTACAGCACAAAATATTTTACGAGCAGGTTACTTCTAGCCAACAATGTTCAAAGATTGCATAACCGCAGTCAGAAGTTGCCATGCTTGTCAAATCTTTGACCGCAAAACCAGAATACCACCCGCACCTCTGCATCTAGTAGTTGCTGTTGGGACATTCGACAAATGGGGCATAGATTTCATGACATGTAATCCCACCTCAGTCGGGGGACATGGGTATATCATAGTCACAGTTGACTATTTTACGAAATAGGCCGAGGTGATGCCTACATTAAAGAACAGCAGCGAAACGGCTGCTCTTTTCTTTTTCAATTATGTAGTCTCTAGGTTCAGTGTTCCACAGGCTATAGTCACAGATCATGGATCGCATTTTCGTAATCACATGATGGTCAAACTGGCTGCCAAACTAGGATTGTCCCACAAAAGTTCTACTCCGTATTATCCACAAGCTAACGGACAAGTTGAGGCCATCAACAAAGTCCTAAAGCGCATGCTGCAAAGGATGATTGGAGTCCACAAACGGAGTTGGAACCTAATCCTGTACTCAGCCTTGTGGGCATACAGAACCTCGGTGAGAAATGCGACCGAGTTTACACCCTTTCAACTGGTGTATGGCCTGGAAGCCGTCTTACCAGTTCAATGTGAGATTTCATCTCTTAAGCTCGCAATCGACCTTCTCCCCAGAACTTCAGAGGAAGAGGCTCATTTCTTGGAACTAATCCAATTGGATGAAACTCGTTGTGACGCTGCCTTGGATAATGAAGCCCATAAGAAATGAGTTAAGGTGCAGTTTGACAAAAATTTCAAACGCTATGTCTTCTTAGAAGGTGACCTGGTCTTGCTTTACGATCAGGAATCCTATAAATTAGGAGTAGGTAAGTTCCAATATTTATGGATGGGTCCCTACATTGTTAAATGAGTGTTAGCAAAAGGAGCCTACGAGCTAGTAGATTATGATGGAATTCCACTGGTGCAACCCTGAAACAGGTTGTACCTTAAGCGTTACTATGCTTGACTAAGTGTAGTAATCTCTTTATATGATTTTGTTACATTTTTGTTTTCATCAAGAGTGGTCATTTTGGTTAGGTAATCCACTTTTACATTTTTTTCAGATGTCGAACCTATGGGAATCATTTGTTGGATATGCTGACAGGGCTAGTCATAGTACGCGGAACCTATCTTCTGTGGCCTGGGCCATTTTTGATCCAAGCGGTGAGTTAGTGAGTTTCAGAGGAGTATGTATTGGTTGATCAATGAACAACATCGTTGAGTATAGTGCGTTGATAGAACTTCTCTCTGATGCCATCGCACGTGGAATACGCCGACTTTTTGTCAGGCTAGACTCATAACTTGTCATCTTACAGCTTACTGGCATATATTCTGTTCGAAATCCAGCTATCTATCGTATGTTCCTAAGGGTCAGGATTTTGGAAAGGCAGTTTGATTCTATTCAATATCAGCACATTTCTAGAAACTTAAACACATTAACTGATTCATTAGCAAATTATGTGTTAGATAGAAATTTGTAGCGTTTATAAAAGAAAGCATTTCCATCAACATTTGCATCAGAATCATATAACTTAACCAAAATAAAGCTCCTAAAATCAAATATATATATATATATATATATATATATATATATATATATATATATATATATATATATATATATATAGATAGATATATAGATATAGCTATTTATAGTTTATCAAAGATGTTCTGTGTCCAAGACAAAATTGGTCACATGACCAAAAAACTCAAAAATTCAGAAAAGCACCCTAGACTAATAGTGCTGGTGATAACAAGTCACCGCCTGTGTGATCATATGTAAGAGCCTAGTCCATCGACTCGGCACGCCAGTAGTATGGTGCTGTAATCTCAGAGGTAACTCATCGGTCCTCACATCCTGGATACCAAGGATGAGACCCTCAATCTAATACTGCAATACTGCATTGGTCTCGGCTACGTCCAGATCACGAAGGACAACCCTCCATATAGCCTCTCTTACTAGAACAATAGTTGCTACCCTCGAGCACACTGCTGGTCGCACTGGTCCAATATCTGCACGAATATATGGGTTTGCTTAGTCTTGATAACATTTAAAAGACACAAGAACATTATAAAAAAACAATAAACAGAGATGTGGTCATATCTTTTTACCTATAACAACCCACTTCTCGCCAGCCGGCAACACCAAATCTGGGTCACCCCGGAAATCATCCCAGCATATGGATACTCAGAAAATACCATCTCCTGATGGTCGAAGCACTCAAAGAAGGCATCATAGAATGAAATCTGCGACTGACCAGCATGTTTGGCCATAAGATCGGCCCATCTCTGCATCTGTGGTTCCGTCAATACTGGCGGTCCGAGTGAAATGTATTGTGGCTGCATCAGTGGGATCTTCTCCAAGGAAAAAGCGGTCAGAATAGAACCATAACCAAAGTTCTTAGATCTTCTGTTCTTCACCTTAGTAAGCTGTTCTTTTATAACCGGAAGTACTGCATCGCACCAGTTGAATACCTTTGGTTCAAGGCATTCCAAAGCATACTGCATATAGACCTGTTGGCCAAATGAAGAGCCGCACTACTAGCCAATCTAGCAAAGGTGAACAAAATAGTCCTCAAGGAATGGTCAGTAACATCTTGGATACTGATCTTGTCATCCCTGCTCGGCTGAGATCCATCTCTACAGAATTGGCGAATATAATCCCTCACAGATTCACCCCCACGGGCGAATCCTGATATTGAGAGAGGGGCACCACGCCTCGATAAACCGGTCAAGAAGTGGATATCCTCAACTGTCAAAACGATGGATTTACCTCGAATCTGGAACACTTGGTTGGTAGGATCCCATGCATCTAGAAAATATTACAACAAATTGATTTGTTGCCTCATGCTGGATATGCGAAAGAATTTGGGCAAGCCACAATTCCACAATGTAGTCACCGTACCTGGATCATGTAAAGCAACCATGTCCTCTTCTTCATGCTCGAGTTCATGCCATGTAATGACCATCTTGATCCAATGAATCTCTAAAAAACAAACAAGAGAAGAATTAGGATCCTAATTCAAGCAAAAACAGGTAAAATTTTCATGAAAAACAGTGCATAAGCTTTCCTTTTTGTGCCCATCGCACCCCAGCTGTGTAATAGGTGAGATGCATCCTGACTGGCCAATGGCCAGCTCAGTATGCATCACACCTTTTGATGTATACTAGGAGTGATGGGGAGAGAACGAATTGTTCAAACCCCATAGGCCCAGAAGAATAGGAAAACATGGTCAGAATCAGAAAAGGGAAGAATGCAATTGAAGAGCTCGGGGTTAGCTCCTACCTAGTCCAGATGGCGCTGAAAATAGTCCACAGAATCTCCCAGAATCAGCTGGTGAAAATCAAGGGGGAAAACACCTCTAGAGCTCCAAAAATCCCAAATTTGAATGAAATGGTAAAAATGAGAGGTAAAAACTATTTTTATGTTACTATTCACATAGTTCAAGTAAAATATTGTTGTTTAACTCATTTTTCAAGCATGTATTTACATTTCTAATCAATTTGATGGAGTAATTGAATAGGTAGCACGACCGTCAAAAGAACATAGTGTTAATGGTGAAATCAATGTCTCTGACTATTATCACGAGTAGTTTTACGTGAAGTTCAAGCTCGTTAAAAAATAAACCTAGCAATGAGCAAATGTTTCCCCAAAGTTTAAGCTCATTAAAAAATGAACCCACCTCTGGTAAATAACCATTGTGATCGCATAATTATCAGCTTTTGAACCTTGGTCGTGTTCTCACCATCACCTCCACTCTTTTTTAGCTGATCATATGCCTCCATTTGATTGTTTACCCCTTTTGAGGAACAGTTGCGATGAGTGATTCTATTAGCCACAATCTTTGCACTACCATGATTGAAAAGTTCCAAACCTCACCTGGAACCTACTGATACCCAAAAACATCACTCGTTCCTAAAAAAAACGAGTCTCCTTTAAGCTCTTTTCATCTGAATCATAAAATATGAAAAGATTGCTGAGCAATTGGCCTCTCCAACTCATTAAAGCGATCGGAAGTGCCATTCCTCCTCTAGATTTTAATTTTTTTGGACCTGAGGGATCATTACACAAAAATATCGAGCACTTGTCTTGTTCGGCTTGTTAAAACTATCGAAAAGTCATCCCTTTCGTATTATTTTACACTTTTTCGGACTCAAGGGATTACATTACGAAAAAGAACCACTGGAGTTGCCTTTATGTCTCTTTTTAGACTCTCTAAAATTGAAAAGGACCGAGTTATCTTTGTCGTTAAACTCATTAAAGCAATAGTGACAAACTTGTCCATGCAGACAAGAGTGAGTTTCATTGTCGCTAGGCTTGTTAAAACATAGCGACAGGTTTGACCGAAGGGAAAATTATAGAACAAGCATATGTTATCCTCTTCAAGCTTGACAAAAATAAAGAGGTACTGGTCAGCAATGACTGGGGAAAAAGGGAAGAAAACTTGAATAACTTCATTGGTAGCAGGTCACTCTTGAACATGACACTTTCACTCTGTCACCATGATTGAGTAGGGTTGGGTTATTCCGTTCACCGGTCATATCACCATTGGTCCACCGTACCATCTGTAGAGTCTCCACTTTACACTTGGTTATCCATCATTTCCTACAGTTTTCCCTCACTCATCTCTCCCTTTTGCTCTATTTTGCTGCATAAACTCACCCAGATCATTACATATGATGGCATTAAGCATGATTTAGGGATTTTGCTAATGTGTGACTGTTTTGTTTAGATTTTGACATACTTACAGGCATTCCGCAGCCATCTGCTGATTCCGCAGCCATCTGATGATCCCGCAGCCTTTTTGTTAATCTCAAGGTTCCATGTGTCATTTTGCCAAATGAGCCACATGGGCACTTAGGAATCAAGGTGCTCGAGGTTCCTGTGCTATCTGTTCAGCCATCCACGTCATCTGTACCTCCGGTCAATGAGGGTCAAGTTACGGTCAATAAAGGCAGCTTAACGGTGATACGTAAGCTGTTGGGTCACGTTAGTTCAAATGGTGACTTGTCCGTCTTATGCAGGCCGTGGGGGACATAATCCAACTCTGGATTCAATGCCCATAACGACCAGAACCTCCAGCTCATCCACGCAGACTTATGACGTGTTTTGATCCTTAATTACGCATGACAGTTAGTTAGTTTTCCAGTTTTAGCTGTACGCATTAGGCCGTCTTTCAGATGCCTATAAAACTAGCGTTTGCATACGCTGAAGGTTACTTTTTAGTTGCTGCATTTTATAAACTTGTTGTTAATTTAGAGCATTCGAAGACTCTGTTTTTATAGTGCTGTTCTAGCACTCTGGACTGTATTTTTTTGCACATGGAGTAATAGAAACAGTGCTGTTTTGAAGTTTCCAATTCCTTGAGTCTCTTTTGGATGATATGAATGGAGGGCCCCTGTTCATGTTAGCCTTGTAAAGTATTTTATGTATTTTATATGCAGCATTTCCTTATTTCTATTCAGCATTTCTCTTAGTTGAAACATGTACAGCGTAATTTACTTTCTTGTTATTTCATTTCCAGCCTTTCTTTTTAGCTGATCAGCATTGTTCTTTTGCAGGTTTTTAAGCCCGGGATTGATTTTGTGTCTGTGTATTTGCTTAAATATCTAGTGGTAGTTTCAGTTGACAGATTCAAGTTGCTGCCTTTACTTTATTTTCATAGCTGATTTTTAGTTTTATTTCTCAAAGTGGTTTGCTAACATATGAATGATCTCTTTATCATAAATTGTCTATCTTTTAGAGATCAGAATATTAATAACTTGCAGCTGGCTTTGGGTGCTTTTTAGACTAATCCTTAACTACTTTCTAATCGTGTCTTACACAGTACTATGTGTTAGAGGCAGAGAGTTAGAGAGAGCTGAACATCATAACTAGTCTTTAAAGTAGATTTTTCTCATTTTTATCATTTCTTAGACTTATCTTTAGCTACTTCCTAATCGTGTCTTACACAGTACTATGTGTTAGAGGCAGAGAGTTAGGAAGAGATAAACTTTATCATTGGTCTTTTAAGTGATTTTCTTACCTTTTATTTGCAGCAGCATGAATGGTGTCTAATGCCATTAGAAAGTGGTTCTTTGCTTTCAAGTTATTTCAAGTTACTTATTTCCTTCAAGCTTTTCCTTTTCAGCAAGTAGTTAGAAATCACTAATCACACACTCTCACTCATCTAGAATTCACTTTACACACACCATCACTCATCTGTTTATAAATCACCACTCCATTTTAGAAAGATAAATTAACCACAAACAACACCCCCAAACGACAAAAAGCTCTAAGAGGTTGCTTAAGTACATATAGTACACCTTCACTTCATCAGCTTACGAGCCCCGGGTTGACAATTAATGACATCAATTTAGGAACACTAAATTGACTAAACACCATCCACCTTGGGGTTAACGCTACCAATCCATTTTAGTGTCGCCGATATGTTCAAGAGAAGTCGCTCAGAGAATTTACCAACCTAGCTAACACCTCATCTGCTGCAATACCTTCACTCTCCATTTTTCATGACTGCCACCCTGAACCTTATATCATCAGATCATTTTCACCTCCAAAAAATCATTTGCTCCGTTCCATGTCGTAGATGTGGGATTCATTAAGACCCTCCTACGACAGGTCACTTCTTGTCAACATCAACTCATTATCCAAGAAGTTGACTTAGGAACAACCCTTTCAATACTTTGAAGCTTGCATGCTTCAATGGCAAGTTTCTCACTTTTGGCGACAGGTTTACATCAATGGCCTTCGACCGAGAGATTTTATGTGGTGTTCGACATCAACTCATTTATTCACACCATGTGAATTGTACTGCAGTACCTTGAGGGTCATCATCATTATCGTTGATTCCTCTCACATCTGTTAACAGCTTATATCATTGGCTGGTAATTAGGAGATGTCTTTCCATGTTCGACATCAGAACATCTTTTCACATGGATCAACTTATACTTCGGGTGAAGATTGAACGAGTTTGAAGACCCCAGATCTAGTTTCATCCATCCGGGCTGCGATATATCCAGGAAAATAAAGACATCAAATGTACATCACAGCTACATAGATAATCATCCAAACTAAAGGATGATGTCTCTACCAGAATCATCAGTCTGCCACATAGACGATTGTCTGTCTTATGTACATGAATATGAATTTATAAAGCTGAGCATGGGAATGCCCGCCTCAGCTAGATCATGAAAATATTTTGAAGATAATGTATTGTATTGTATCTTATTACAGGTTACCTTCCAGTTCGAAAAACCTTAGATGCTCATTATAAATTATTTCACCCGACATCAAAAGATTTACGACCTCATGCTTTAGGGGCAACTATTATAGACATATTTGGGCACTACAACCCCAGTCACATATGTCCATAAACCAAGGGCTTCTAAGCCCCTAAAAGTGTTGTTTCACATCCTAAAGGAACAAGGTCAGCTGATTACATCATCTCCCAGAAGTTCTCCATGAAACATTACTTAGAACTAGTCAAAACTGGACCATACAAACTGCTCCATGCATAGGGTACAATGCATCTCACTTATTACACACCAGGGGTGCGATGCATACTGGAAAGCCCTTCTGTAGGGTGCGATGAGCGAGAGCAGACAAATGGAAGAAGTAGTTTGCTAGGTGGAAACTCAAAGAATCTTCTAGAAACTGCTCATTTGACACTTGCCTCTCTGAATTCGCCGAGGGATGAGTAAGAGATCATGAAATCTCCAAGTGGAACCAAGAACTATTAGTGAAATGACACTAATCAAAATCCTAGAAGTTGACTCACTCTCCTGTAAACATCTATATATGGATCCCTTATTTTAGAGATCCAAAGGATGGAATTTTGTAATTTGCAAGGAAGTGTTGTTGGTTTCTCTTTGAAGACATTTTTGGGTGATCTTGCTTTGTATGAGGTGAAGAGGGCTTTCATGCTGGGAGGATGATGCTAGATCAAACAGCTTGGTTGTAATCCTCTCTTCTACCACTTCTATCAATAAATCTATTTGAGTTTTCCTCCATATCTTTGTATATCTCTGAATCTTGTATTTGTATATGCATTTATATGGTTAATGTACATCTGATCCTACATTGTTTATGGTTATAGATATCTATGCTTTGATGGTAGTTTGCTGCCTTGACTCTACAGGTGTTCTTTGAAGCAGTACAAGTGAGAAAGGAGTGGCGAAAGCTCTATCAAGGGAGAGAGGAAACGAGCAAGGAGACTAGCGAAAGACTGAGGTTGGTACTCTCTACTGTTATCTCATCTATCTCTCATAAAGGAAAACACAAGTAACTTTACTTAGTTTGTTTCTAAGATAGCTATCCATCTTAGTGGGACTAGCAGCTCTGAATGGACACTAGTTTTCCCGATAACAAGGTGCAAACTCTATTCAAAAGATTGGTTGGAAGCTTCATGTATCTCACATCTACAAGACTGGATATCATGCAAGGAGTGAGTTTGAATTCCAGATTATGGAGACTCTAAAAGATACACATTGGAGTGCAGGAAAAAGATTTTTGATATACATAACAGGAACTAGAGATTATGGCATAATGTATCCAAGCATAGGAAAGAAGGATTTGATTGGATACATAGATAGTGATTTTAAAGGAAGTTTGGATGATAGGAAGAACACTTCTGGTTTTGTGTTCCATCTTGGTTCAGGTGTGATTTCATGGAATCTAAGAGGCAACCCATTGTGACACTTTCACCAGCGAAAGAAGAATATTTAGCAGAAACATCATCAACATGTCAAGCAGTCTGGTTAATAAGAGTATTTGATGGACTCAAGAAGAAACAACAAGGATAAACAACAATATATTGTGAAAACACCTCAACGATTGCATTATCCAATAATAGTGTGTTTCATCAAAAGAACAAGCATATTGATACTAGATATCACTTTATTAGAGAACTTGTGAGCAATGGAGAAGTTCACTTGAAGCCTTGTAAATCTAGTGATCAGTTGGTTGATATATTTACTAAGTCATTAACAAAAGATGTGTTGGAGTTTCATAGAAGAAACTTGGGTGTTGTAAGCCTAGCTGAGATATAGACCAACATACATGTTTGAGTTGTCATGAGTCATGTCTTAGTTTAGCGGTCGTAATTAAGAGGGAGTGTTAAAATAAGCTAATTACTCCCGCGTGAGGAGTTGGCTAAAGTTAGAGAGTCAGTTAACTGAGCATTGAGTCAAGTCGAGTTAATTCCTATTCGAACTTATAGTGTGTGGTTGCATGCAAAGATATTTTAGGCGAGTCGCTAGTTGGAAAATGTTAAATACTCTTCACCGGGTTCATTATAATTATCAAGTTTTGTGTGATCAATAGAAGAGTCGCAACGCGTGTGTTTTTGGGTGAATTTGTGTTTTATCTTCTCTGCCTTTCCAACAATATTATATAGTTGGTGTCAAACTCCAAATACGAGTATGGAGGTGGACATATTCTCTCAACAAAATCCCAAACCAACTCTAAACTCAACACACTACACTAAATGAAGCATTATCTCCAATAGTGAGAGATGCAAAGATGGAGGCATTCCCCAATGATGCAATCTTGCCCTCCAATCGAAATGGTACACAGAAAGGGAGGTCCATGTTGAGGAATGATGCCAGCAAGTGGCCCTCCTGGAAAACCCCATAGGCTGAAAAACGAACGATTTTAAACCTAGATGCGCAATTAACTTCTCAACGTGGCTGTAACTTAACCTGAGCAATGCTATTTTGTGAGCGATCATGATCGATTTCGATGATACCTAGATGTTAGAATTTCCCAAAAGTTGAACATTGGAGACTCAATGAGTGGCTGAGTCAAGTTATTAAGGCTTCTATGATCTATATTTAGTTTCTGAGAAAACGTTTTTGGTGAAAATCACATAAAGAATCATTTGTAGATGGTTTCGAACCAACCAATGTGGCTCATGGTCAAGATAAGATGAAAAATCAGATCATGGTAGCTGGTTAAATAGAGATTCAAGCCATTCCAACTACAAAATTGAAACAACTACATTAAACTAGGTGAGAAATTGAGTAAAGGATTATTTATATAATAATACCATTAGTCAAGTAAAATATATTTAAGATACTATTTTAATATATATAATATGTTTGACTTTGGAATAGGAAAAAACTATTAACCAAATAAATAAAATAAGATAAAGGAATAATGATTGGATAAAATAAAAATAAATATATTTAAGTCAATATTCTAATAGACAAATTCAAATAAATTAGCACTAAGGGAAGGAAAAAACTAATAACCAAATAAATAAAATATAAAAAAAGAGAAGACAAGGACAAAAAAGAGATTCTACCCAAACCTCAAAATCATGCCGGAGATAACTAAAAAAATAATAAAAAATAAAAAATAGAAACTAAAGCTGATGAGACTCAAATAATTTAATAGAAACCATTAATAAAAAAATTCAAAAAATATATATATAAAAAATCAAATTCCCTTCCAACAGTAAAAGGTAGAAGATAAAAATAAAATTAAAGGACCAACCACCCACTAAAAGAAAAGGGACCAAGTATAAGCCATTAAATCTTGGGGCAGAAACCTAAAAAATATAATATTAAAACTACTCAATCAAACTAGCTAGCAAAGTTAGAAAAGTGAACTAACCGTTGGAAACTTCATGGCGCAAGAGATTATGTAGCCATTGGAAACTTCACGACCCAAGAAATTATGTAGTGGACTAAAAATCATTACAAAGTAAAATTCTCTTCGAAATGTCCAAATCAATTTCTTTCGAAACAAATGAGTTGACGTTGAACTCCTTAGTGAACATGGAATTGACAACTTTCAAGAACCTGTCCAACTCGTTAACATCTTTGTTGTATTTGATTTTCCATTCCTTGATCAACTTTCTCTCGCGACGAAGGTATTCCTGCATGTGGAGCGGTCGCTGTGCAGAGGATTTGACAGTGGAGTGAGTGTGATTAGAGTTGTCACTGATGTTTTGAATCCCGCGTGACTAGGAGAGCTGATCGCTATTATATGAGCGTCGGAGACGCTATGTCGTATGTTTTGTATAGATGTTGAATAGAACCTATAGAGACTGTGTTGCTGGAGATTCTGTTTAACATTTGTTTAAGTCACAGATTTTTTGAATGAGTTTGGTTATGATTTTTTAATTATGTTTTATGAATTTAAATTTATTTTAATTTAGATTTATTAAAAGTTGAGAGGGATTGAATTTATTAAGTTGTAAATTTTTTCTTTTGAATGAAAAGAAATTTAATCTTTCTCAATACTTGATAGATCCACAATTAAAATACAAAAAAATAGTATTTAGTAATACAATCTTACGTTCCTACTCAAAGAATCTGAATCTAAATGGTATTCGGAAATAGAGCTTAATAAGCGTGCACGTGATCCTCTCTGGAAAACGCCATAGGCCAAAAGCCAATGATTGCAAACTTAGAGGCAGCCATTAACTCCTCAACGTGGCTACAAATTAACCTTAGCAACGTTATTTTGAGAGCGATCATGCTATTTCGACAATACCTAGATGTTGGAATTGCCAAACAAATGTTAAAAGTTGGAAATTCAATGAGTGACCAACTCAAGTTAATAAAAAGAAAAATTTAAGTCAAATGAGCAGTTCTAAAACTCAACTAACTGTTGGAAATTTCATGGCCCAAGAGATTAGGTAACCGTTGGAAACTTCATGGCCCAAGAAATTATGTTATGGACTAAAAATCATTACAAAGAAAAATTCGCTTCCAAGGGAATAAATAAATAAAAATGAGTGGGACGTTGACCTACTAAATTATAGTATTCGTTATTGTAAACCGTTTTGGGGTTCAAATCATAACTTTTGGGTTGTGTTATATTCTTTCTACGACTAGTCCACGACTAAATTATAGTATTCATTATTGTAAACCGTTTTGGGGTTCAAATCATAACTTTTGGGTTGTGTTATATTCTTTCTACGACTAGTCCACGTAGTTAACTGGGGGGTTAGGAGGGGGGCGGAGCCCCCCCTTCGTTGTGTCGATTCCGTAGCAGGGGGAGTCACAGTGGGTTTGAGGGGTGTATGTAACCCCACTTTATGGAGTCCGGGGCAGCGCCTCGAAAAATTTTGGTTTTGGACCCTATGTTAGGTTGGGCGGACCTACCTATGGTTTTGTGCATAATTTTCACACATGGTTTTGGACGCAATGGTTTTCGGTCCATGGTATTGGATGCTTCGGCATGTATAAATATGTATTGTAACATTTAAAGGACAATAATGAAAAATCAAGTTGGTAGTCCCAGTTTTGGGATCCAGGGGAAAATCTCTGTGAATATGTGTTTTATGTGTTATGCTCTCTCATTGTTTATTTTCTGTGTTTTAGAATTCGTATGCAGGTAATTTCTGTACGGGGTTAAAACCTACATTTTGTATCAAAGCTGTTTTGGCTTCAAGGGGATGCCTTTATTGTTGAGGGGTTTCGCTCAGGCCTGTGGTAGATCCTGTTCAATGGGAGATCTGTGAGATCGATTCTAGTGGTAAAAGAAGATGGCGAGTAGTGAAAAGATAGAGATAGAGAAATTTAATGGTCAGAGTTTTGAGTTGTGGAAACTCAAAATGGAGGATCTGTTGGTGGATAAAGATCAGTGGATCGCAGTAGATCTGGGTACTAAACCAAAGGGAGTGTCCGATGAAGAATGGAAGAAGATGGATCGGAAGACAAAGAGCATAATACGATTGTGTGTCTCAGATTTAGTATTGTTGAATGTATCAGGGGAAGCTACGGCGAAGGCTTTGTGGGACAAGTTAGGGACTTTGTATCAATCTAAGTCTCTGGTGAATAAACTGTTCCTACGGAAAAAACTGTATAACCTAAGGATGAAAGATGGAGACTCGGTGACAGAGCATCTGAATGCATTTAATACTATGGTAAGTAAGTTATTATCTGTTGATATTAAAATTTCAAATGAAGATAAGTGCATCAATTTGTTGTGTTCTCTACCAGATTCGTGGGATAGTCTCGTTATTGCAATAGGTAGCAATGCAACTTCCTTGCAGTTTGATGAAATAGTCTCATCCTTGTTGACGGAGGAGATGAGACAAAAAAAAATATGGAGAGCCAAAATGGTGATGCCTTGTCTGTACGAAGATGGTCCCAGAACAGAAGCAAAAATAAGTCATCGAGTGGGAGATCTAAATCTAGAGGGAGATCTAAATCTCCAAGAAAACCTATAAAGGTGGTGTGTTGGAAATGTAGAAAGGAAAGGCACTACAAAAGGGACTGCAAATCTAAAGCTCCTGACAAAGGAAAGGGATCTGATGATGCTCCTTCTGCAGAGGTGAAAACCACCTCAGATGAAGGTGGGGATGTGTACTTGGCTTCTTCAAGTACACATGTAGATCATGAGGCATGGTTGATTGACTCAGGTGCATCCTTTCACTTCACTCCCCATAGAGAGTGGTTCTGCGAGTATGAAAAATACGATGGTGGTGATGTCTTATTTGGGGATGATAGGAAGGGCATAATCATTGGTCGCAGAAAGTAAAGTTGAAGTTGCAAGGTGGAAGGGTTAGAACACTTCTAGGTGTTCTGCATATTCCTGCATTGGGCAGAAATCTGATTTTTGTAAGCAAGCTAGATGATACAGGTGTAAAAACAGTGTTCGAGAAGGATACCTGCAAGATGGTTCAGGGAGCACTGGTATTGATGCGGGGAGTTCGGATTGGAATTGTGTACAAGCTGCAAGGTAGCACTATTGTTGATAGGTGCAACAGCTCTGTAGTTCCTGAAAGTGGAGCAGAATATCTAGTGGTCTCTGGAGAGAAGACCATGTTGTGGCATCAAAGGCTTCGACATATTGGAGAGAAGGGCCTTCAAATACTTCATGGTAAAGGTATGCTAGAAGGTATGAGTAATAGCTCTCTAGATTTTGATTTCTGTGAAAATTGTGTATATGGGAAGCAGAATCGGGTGAGTTTCCCCTTTGGTGGTAAGAGGGCAAAACAGATATTAGAACTTGTGCACAGTGATGTTTTTGGACCTGTGAAGGTTCCATCACTGGGTAAGTCTATGTATGATGTATCATTTATAGATGACTTCTCAAGGAATACATGGATATATTTCCTTAAGAAGAAATTTGAAGTCTTTGACAGGTTTAAAAAATTTAAGGCTCTGGTGGAAAACTAGACAAAGAAGAAGATAAAGGTGTTGAGGACAGATAACGGTGGAGAGTTTTGCAGTAAGGAATTTGAAGAGTTTTGTAAGAAGTGTGGTATAACACAACAGAAGACTACTCCATACACACCTTAGCAAAATGGAGTTGCAGAAAGAATGAACAGGACGTTGATGGAAAAGACAAGAAGCATGCTCAGTGGTGCTGAGTTAGGACAAGAATTTTGGGCAGAGGCGGTGGAGGTAGCATGTTACCTGGTCAACAGATCACCTTCATCAGCGTTGGAGGATAAGACTCCACAAGAGGTATGGAATGGTAAGAAACCATCTCTTTCACATCTGAGGGTATTTGGATGTGATGCATATGTACATGTTCCAAAGGAGAAAAGAACCAAGTTGGATAGTAAATCTGAAAAGTGCAACTTTATTGGGTATAAGTGATCTAAAATGGATCTAACATAGACTTCTAAGTCTATGAATTTTCCTCACAGAGGAAAAATGAAAGTCAAAGGATGCTCTTGAGAATAGTCTCATTATGTAGATCTTTTCAATTTGAATCTACTACAATTTGAATGGGCGAAAATGGAATCTGGATGAAGGAGTTATCGCAAAATGAAGTTTGCCCATTATCATTAGAAAAATGAGGCAAATCCTTATTAAAAGGGGCTTAAGGCTCTATATGCAAATATCGCATCACAATGTTAAAGGGAAAAGCAGCAGTCCTTAAGGATCCCCGATTAGCGATCTCCGACATATCGCATCGGAGGTAGGCTACCATGCGATATCGGAACCTAGGTGAGCCGATAGAGCGATTACGATCGATGGATCGATGATCGCCATAGTCAAAGGGAAGACCCCCGAGGCTGTTGTGATAGCGATATGCAATGCACTGATATCAGTGATCGGTGATCGGTGATCAGTGGATCACAACAATATAAAGGGCCATCACATATGTGATAGAGCGACTTGCGATAGCGCTGATAAAGCGATTGTGATCGGTGATAGTTGATCGCATCGCAAAAAGGTATGGGGGATCGACCATGACTCTTGGGCAACGTGATTGTGATTAGCGATCAGGGCACATACTCGATAAAGATTATAAACGCGATTGAATAATATTTGAAATCTGGATTTACGGGATTTCTTTGTATTTCCGTGTATTTGTCAAATTCTTGGGTTTTAAGCATTCCGCCTGTGCGATTGTGATTTGTGATGACAGGACGGACTCGAGAGGGATATAGATGCGATTTACGGCCATTTGAAGTCCAGGCTTAAGGCACATGATGGGTTTTTCTGTGTATTCCTTTGTAATTCTGTTATGAACGAAATATGTGTTATTTTGCAAATTTTGTTATGGAAAAAGGTTGCCGGTTCATTTCCATTGGAAATAGTCTCTCGCACCTATGCCACACTGTAAGCGGACGTTTTGTAATAGGAATGTGTTATGTAATGTGCAGAGCCACAGAGCTAGAAAGCCAGCGGGCCAGACGCAGAGCCATAGAGCCAGTGAGCCAGAGGGCCAGTTGAAGAGACGCAGAGCCGCAAAGGAATGATTCCTCATGATGAGAGACAGAGGAACGGCTGGGGGAACTGCAGAGTCGGAGGATTCCACAAAATCTAGAGAGTATGACTCTCACAGGGGGGCTCACAAAAAAATGTAGCAGCAGAGAAGTTAGTCTCCCTTCAAGGAGCTCACAGCTGGGCAAAAAGGCCATAGAGCGAGAGCCAAGAGCCAGAGTCAAAGCGAGAGCCAAGAGCCAGAGCCAGAGATAGAGCTAGAGCCAAAGCAAGAGCGAGAGTCGAGAGCCAGAGCCAGAGCCGAGAGCCAGAGCCAAGATCCGAGAGCCAGAGAGCCAAACGACCAAAGATAAAAGTGGTATTCTAAGCCCAATGGTTCAGTCGTAACCTATTGGAGTTGAGTGTGGAACTTGTAAAACAATTCAGCTATAATCCCAAAGAGCCTAATCGAGTTTATTAGATCTTAAGGAGATGTAGCCCAAGATATCAAGGTGAAATCCATATTATATTGTTGTCTCATGTGTTTGCTTATTTGTTGCATTGTATTTACTGTTATGTGTGTTTTACATCAGCATAAGAAAATGTACATAAGCACTTGAACAGTCTAAAAACAAACGTAAGCGTACACCTCTTTCAAGTTCTTTTAATTCCGCATTTATCAACCATAAGCATATATCTTGGGAATATATAAAAGCTTTGGAGTGGGAGAGGTTCTTGTAAGTTTGACAAGAAGCCTTTAGTGCCCCATTTTCAGATCAGGTGGTATCGGAGCTTTAGGTTGATTAACCCCACCTTCAAAGAAGGTTATATTAGAGCTTAAGTTATAGTAGAGTAGGTGATATCATGAAGCAGGTGGTATCATGATGCAAGTGGTATCAAATCAGAATGCTTGATTGACAGAGAAATCTATTTGCTTGCTTAAATTGAAAGGTATTTAAACAGTCAAGGATTGATTGTTTGATTGTTTGTAAGCTGACTATTGTTTGAATTTGCAAAGGTTTAGGGAAAGCTACTGTTAGCTAAGTCCAGGAGAGGACAAGAAGGAAGAAGGGCTAAAGGCATTCTTCTTATTCGAAAGGACCTCAAAGCAATCCTTGAAGCACAAGAGGTTTGTTGCAAAAGGTTGCTTGAATAAGCTCTTTGCTAATCTTGTTTGAAGTTCTTTGATTCATTTTGATAATGACTACTTCTACAAGTGAGTCCTCAAATCCTTCCTTCATCACAAGATTATTTGATGAAGACATGAAGCAAGACTTGTTCATCATGATGGATATGGTGAGAGAAATGAGTGTTGGACTTCGAGAGCAGTTGAATTCCATGAAGGAAGAGAAGTAGTTGCTTTCTAACAAATTGCAAGAAATGGAGAAACAACTTCATATTGCAAATATGAACCTGGAAAGGATGCATGAGTTGGAGACACAACTCTTTGTTGCAAAGGAAGCCTTAGTCAAGTATCAGCTTGAAGAAGAGGTAAATAATTCCAGTTTGTCTTTAATTTCCTCTAAGAATGTTTATATTGGTTCTTTTAAAAAACATACTAGAGGCATAGGTTCCAAGTTAATGTCCAAGATGGGCTATGAAGGAAAAGGCTTGGGCAAACATGCACATGGTATTGTTGAGCCAATAACGGTTGAGGAAAGGCCTAAGTATTTGGGTCTTGGCTATGGATAGTCTTATGGAGAAAGTTCCAAAGCTGCCATGAAGACAATTGAAATAGCTTCAAGAAGGAGTTTCATTGCAGGTCTTCTACCTCAAGAGTGTGAAGATTGTATTCTTGGGGAATGCAATAGTGTGAAGCATACTTTGCAGAAAGAAGGTGTATATCAACATACACTTGAACCAGAGAGTTGTGGAAACTCTGAAACCATTGGAGAGGTTGATGGTGTTCCAAAGAGAGCCACTTCTTCATTTGATTCACCTCCTCATGAAGGTAATAAAGGTGAAAAAGAAAGGTATGAATCTGGTTCTAACCATATTCCTTTTGATTATGTTCAACATGGTAAATTTCCATATAAGTATGGGAAAATAATTTCATGTTCCTTTTGTTGTTTGGATAACCATAATGTTTGGAAGAGGATGATCACATGCAAGAAACTTTGGAAGGAAAAGAAGCAAGAAGCCAAATGTCCATTGGACAAGGCAAATCATGCTGTTGAGGAGATGTAAATGCATTGCGCTTACTGCCATAAGCAAGGACATATTGCTGCAAAATTTTGGACTCTAAATCCAACAATGCTTCCACAAAACTTGAAGAAGGTGGAAAGAGAGAATGGCAGGAATGGAAAGAAAGATTCAATGATTGATGTGTTTCAGGATGATTCACATGTTGATGCTAATGTGGAAAGAAAGGGAGGACCTTTGAAATGGATTGGTAAGAAATGGTTCGAGTTCTTATCCAATTAAATATTGCATGTCTATTTGATATAATGCATCTATTTGCATTTTTTTGTTAATGGAATGCAAAGTTGTAGGGTTTACTAAGAAGGTGAATGGAAAATGTTGAGTAGGAGACTCCCTTTATTGCTGCAACATTATATTCATTTCAGCTTCGAAAGTACAATGTACTTAAGTGAAAGTTGAAGGATGAAATGCATGCATAAGCATGATATGCATGAACACAGGGATGTTGATGATTTCCTTGTATTTGAACATGTATGTGTGATTAACTTGAAGGGTTGATTACTTTGTTTTTAAACATGCATGTAATGTTAATGTTGACTTGGAAAAAGTTGATTTGGTCTCCAAGATGGAGATAATGATGAAGTGTTTCATCTTTGAAAAAGAACTTTAGGATCAATTGTTTCTTTTTCTACATGCTTTACTTGAAGGGTCAATTGTTTTAAAGGCATGTTTTTTTGGCTTGTTATGTAGTCTATCATTTGTATGCAGATGTAAAGACATGGAGGTGTTCACAAGATGTGAAATATATTTCTTTTGATGAAGCAAGAGTTTAGGCCATCCAGTTGTTGTCTGTAATCCTATTGTTGTTAATAGTTGTTGTTGATAGTATGTTAAACAGGTACAAATGAAAATTTTGTGAAGCAAATGTAACTTCACATTGGTTTGAGCCACCTTGGATCAATGATCAAGGCAGAGAAGTTCAAACTACCTTCTGTGACCTTCTCAGCAAGAGTTCTACAGGAAGTCAAGAAGGAAGACAGTTCTTCCTAGGAGGACAAGCACATCCAGGAAGGAAGTGTTCAAAGGCTTTGGTTCAGAGGCACTATGCAAGGCAAGTGTATGGAGGCTGAAAGAAGAGGGTGAGGTACTCTCATTTACTATTTAGATCAATATATCAATCTTTTGGAGTCCAAAGATTTTTAGTGGGAAGGTGTGATCCAAAATGGATCTAACATAGACTTCTAAGTCTATGAATTTTCCTCACAGAGGAAAAATGAAAGTCAAAGGATGCTCTTGGGAATAGTCTCATTGCGTAGATCTTTTCAATCTGAATCTACTGCAATTTGAATGGGCGAAAATGGACTCCGGATGAAGGAGTTATCGCAAAAAGAAGTTTGCCCATTATCCTTAGAAAAAGGAGGCAAATCCTTATTAAAAGGGGCTTAAGGCTTTATATGCAAATATCGCATCACAATGTTAAAGAGCAGAGCAATAGTTCTTAAGGATCCCCGATTAGTGATCTTCGACATATCACATCGGAGGTAGGCTACCATGCAATATCGGAACCCGGGCGAGCCGATAGAGCGATTACAATCAGCGAATCGACGGATCGGCGATCGGCACAGTCAAAGGGAAGACCCTCGGGGCTGTTGCGATAGAGATATGCAATGCACCAATATCGGTGATCGATGATCGGTGGATCACAACAATATAAAGGGTCGTCACATATGCGATAGAGTGACCTACGATAACGCCGATAAAGCGATTGCGATATATCGATAAAGTGATTGGCGATAGTTGATTGCATCGCAAAAAGGCATGGGGAATGGACCATGACTCTTGGGCAACATGATTGCGATTAGCAATCAAGGCATGGACCCAATAAATATTATAAAGGTGATTGAATAATATTTGAAATCTGAATTTATAGGATTTCTTTGTATTTCCGTGTATTTGTCAAATTCTTGGGTTTTAAGCATTCCACCCGTGCGATTGCAATTTGCGATGACAGGACGGACCTGAGAGGGATATAGATGCGATTTAAGGCCATTTGAAGTTTGAGCTTAAGGCCCATGATGGGTTTTTCTGTGTATTCCTTTGTAATTCTGTTACAAACGAAATATGCATTATTTCGTAGATTTTGTTCTAGAAAAAGGCCGCCGGTTCATTTCCATTGGAAAGAGTCTCTCGCACCTGTGCCACACTGTAAGTGAGCGTTTTGTAACAAGAATGCATTATGTAATGTGCAAAGCCATAGAACTAGAGAGCCAGAGGGCTAGATGTAGAGCCACAGAGCCAGTGAGCCAGAGGGCCAGTCGAAGAGACGTAGAGCTGCAAAAGAATGATTCCTCATGATGAGAGACAGAGGAACGGCTGGGGGAACTGCAGAGTGAGAGGATTCCTCAAAAGCCAAAGAGTATGGCTCTCACAGGGGGGCTCACAAAAAAAATGTAGCAGCAGAGAAGTTAGTCTCCCTTCATGGAGCCAGCTAGGCAGAAGGGCCACAGAGCGAGAGCCAAGAGCCAGGGTCAAAGCGAGAGCCAAGAGCCAGAGCGAGATCGAGAGCTAGAGTCGAGAGCTAGAGCCAGAGCCGAGAGCCAAAGCTAGAGCTAAGAGCCAGAGCCAGATCTAGAGCTAGAGTCGAGAGCCAGAGCCAAGAGCCGAGAGTGCGAGAGCCAAACGGCCAGGGATAAAAAAAGTATTCTAAGCCCAATGGTTCAGTCTTAACCTATTGGAGTTGAGTGTGGAACTTGTAAAAGAATTCAGCCATAATCCTAAAGAGCCTAATTGATTTGATTAGAACTCAAGGAGACGTAGCCCAAGATATCAGGGTGAACTCCATATTATATTGTTGTCTCATGTGTTTGCTTATTTGTTTCATTGTATTTACTGTTATGTGTGTTTTACATCAGCATAAGAAAATGTACATAAGCACTTGAACAATCTAAAAACAAACACAAGCATACACCTCTTTCAAGTTCTTTTAATTCTGCATTTATCAACCATAAGCATAGATCTTGGGAATATATATAAGCTTTGGAGTGGGAGAGGTTCTTGTAAGTTTGACAAGAAGCATTTAGTGCCCCATTTTCAGATCAATAAGGATGGTTTAAAGGGTTATAAGCTTTGGAACCCAGTAACAAGGAAGGTTGTGTATAGCTGAGATGTGGTGTTCAGAGAGGTGAAATATGTTATTAAACATGAAGTCCAACCAAAGGAACTTGAGAAGATAGAGTTTGAGCTTAAGGAGGAAGAATCAGACTCTACATTAGAAGAGGAATCAGAAGATGAAGAGCCACAAACTCCGGGTGTACGAAGATCAGTTCAAGAAAGAAGGCAGCCAGAAAGGTATAGTCCATCTGCTTTCTATTCAAAATTTGCTTTATCTATTATTGATGATGATCCCAGAACTGTGAAGGAAGTAGTAGATTCAGAGGATGGCAAACTCTAGAGAGATGCCATGGTTGATGAAATGGCATCTTTGCACAAAAATGAGGCCTGGGATCTAGTGGAGTTGTCGGCTGGAAGGAAACCCATTGGTAGCAAATGAGTGTTCAAGAAGAAGACAAATGAAAAGGAAAGGTGGAGAAATACAAAGCTCGGTTGGTAGTAAAAGGTTATTCCCAAGTGTTGGGAATTGATTTTGGTGATATTTTTTCTCCTGTTACCAAGATAGATTCTATTAGATTACTATTATCTGTTGCTGCGGCTTTTGATTTTGAGGTAGAACAGATGAATGTGAAGACAACATTCCTTCACAGGGATGGGGAAGAGGAAATCTACATGAAGCAACCTGAAGGCTTTGCGGTGAAGGATAAGAAAGCATTGGTATGCAGGTTAAAGAAGTCTTTGAATCAGTTAAAACAATCACCAAGGATGTGGTATCAGACATTTGATACATTTATACGGGGACTTGGCTTCACCAAAATCAAAGCAGATCACTATGTGTATTTTAAATTAATTGGTGACCGTGTTATTTATCTGGTCTTGTATGTGGATGATATGTTGCTGGTTAGAAATGACAAAGAAATTATCTAGGATTTGAAGACCCAATTGTCCTCCAAATTCGACATGAAAGATCTTGGTGCTGCAAACTATATTTTGGGCATGGAAATTAAAAGAGATCGGGCAAAGAGGAAGCTCTAGTTAAACCAGAGGAAGTATGTCGAGACAATATTGTAGAGGTTTAATATGCAGGATAGTAAACCAGTGAAGGTTCCTATTCCTGTAGGTGTAAAGTTATTTTCTCAACAGTGTCCCAAGGCACAAGCAGAGGAGGAGGATATGTCCCGTGTTCCATATGCAAGTGCAGTCGATAGCCTGATGTATGTGATGGTTTGTACTAGACTAGACATTACACATACAGTGGGAGTATTGAGCAGGTTTATGTCAAAACCAGGGAAGGAGCATTGGACAATAGTGAAGCGGGTTTTCAGGTATTTGTGTGGCACTGGTGATTATGGTTTGTGCTACTAAGGAAGACCAAGATTGGACAGAGTGTTGGATATTCGTGGCTTTATTGATGCAGACTGGGTTGGAGATTTGGATTAGAGAAGATCTACAAGTGGGTATGTGTTTAACCTATTTGGAGGTGCAGTCAGTTGGATGAGTAAGAAACAATCTATAGTGGCACTATCAACTATAGAGGCAGAATACATGGCAGCCACTCATGCAAGCAAGGAAGCAGTTTGGTTGTACAGATTGTGTTCAAGTATGGGGTTAGTACAGGGAGCTATAAGGATAGATTGTAATAGCCAAAGTGCATTTTTCTTGGCAAAGAACCCTGCTTACCATTCAAAGACAAAGCACATTGATGTTCAGTATCACTTTGTGATGTATATGATAGAAGACAAAAAGGTGTTGCTGGTAAAGGTGGACACTTTGAAGAATACTGCAGATGCATTGAAAAAACCCGTGAACTCTGAGAAGTTCTCTTGGTGTAGAGAAACAATGGGCATTGTAGGGTTGGATAAATGACTAAGCTCTCTTGTGGCCCCCTGTGGAAAGAAAACAACAAGTGGGAGAATGTTGGGTTGTGTTATATTATTTCCATGACTAGCCCACGTAGTTAACTGGGGAGTTAGGAGGGGGGAAGAGCCCACCCTTCATTGCACCGATTGCGTAGCAGGGGGAGTCACAGTGGGTTTTGGACCTTATGTTAGGTTGGACGGACCTACCTATGGTTTTGTGCGTGATTTTCACACATGGTTTTGGATGTGATGGTTTTCAGTCCATGGTATTGGATGCTTTGGCATGTATAAATATGTATTGTAACATTCAAAGGACAATAATGAAAAATCAAGCTGGTAGTCCCGATTTTGGGATCCAGGGGAAAATCTCTGTGTATATGTGTTATGCTCTTGCATTGTTTATTTTCTGTGTTTTAGAATTCATATGCAAGTAATTTCTGTATGGGGTTAAAACCTACAATAACTACCAATATGTCCCACAATGCTATAGTATAAAAATTATGTTTTTTGTCTTGAAAATTATGGAAATTCCGATTATATTTTGAAAAAATCTGGCAGAGATTTTTGTAAATCCAAGTAAAAGTTGTTAAAATTCATAATTTTAAGTGTTATTGACATTTTTAATGGTGCTAAATCTATTTCCACGATCAAAAACATGATTCAAACACTGCATCTACAAAATTTTATGAAATTCATCCATATAATTTCTCCACCTCCGTAAACGACTCCGCAAAGCAATACAAGGTTTCTTAGACACATTAATTTCGTCGTCCTTGCATAGCACGAAAAAATGTCGGGGTCGTTCTTGCAAGTATTTGTGGCTAGGATCCCAATCCCTGATTGTAAAAATATTGTGGAACAACAACTGTTACCTTAACCATAACTATAACTGATACATAAACATTTAAAAATGGAACAAAACTCAGCCATATCATTCAACTTTTTAACTACATATAAATGTTTGAAGAAAAATGATGGGTACGTTAAGGTCTGGGTGAGCCGTCTTGATTAATCTCGTAGTGGCCCACAGATCCAACAGTAAAAGCATGGCCGCCACCATTGTCGAGTATATTTAATCATTTGAAGTTTCATATTTTTTGTCGGAATCCTACTAAACTCTTTTTCTTTATTTTGAAATCTTGATATTTGGGTTTAAATTGCTTTTTGATTACATGTATGTATTTAACACTACAAAAAAAAATCCTCGAGCACTCGGATAGTAAAAAGTTAACATTATTTATGAGTAGGTTAAGATTTCCCACAAGATGAAAGAAAACAATTTAGTTGCAACTGAGTAGAAGTTGTTATTGCATTTCCACAACTGTGGTTGCGGCTCATTTCTTCCACTGGATTAGCAGATGCACTATCTTCCGTACTGAACCAATTCCAATCACGTGATTCAACTCAGAATTTTGTAAATAGAGATTCTTCACGGCAACATCTCTAGGTTGTCTATCATTGCCCACGCTTCCAACGTCTAGCTGGGTTCTCTGATTTTCAAATGTGCATATATAACGGGTCCTCTTCTTCAGACAGCTATGACTTCCTTCCAACATGACAAACCTTCCCTTTTGTGGCCCTATAAGTGAATTTTTATTATGCGACGTCTTGAATTTGACCCACCAAATTAACATTAAGAGATCGTTGCTGTCTTGATTCTTTACATGGAAAGACTGCATTCTTAACCTTTCAGAAGGCATAATGCGTACCATCCATCAAGAAAACCAACCTATCATTCCTTAATTCTTGAAACAACTTTAGTGCTCTCTCATGCAAGTAATCTATTATACCTTGATCCACTCAACATTGAATAAAGTTAAAATATGTAGCAATCAATTTAAGACTCACCTGTCACATCTTAGGACGATTATGGCAATGAGATGGAATGGCAATAATATAGAAAAATAAGTTAAGCCACAACACATGCCTATCACATCTTAGGACGATTATGGAAATGAGATGGAATGCCAATAATATAGAAAACTAAGGTAACCCACAATACACTAAGAACCTCTAACCATTGTAGTTAAACCAATCATGGAGAACTCGCTATTGCAATCACTACATAAACATGTCACTTTCCTATTTACGCTAATCATATATATACAAAGATATATTTACATACGATTAGCATTGAGGAATGCCTACTGTTGGGCATGGAATCCCCCCAAGGCATGTTTTGGGGATTAAAGCCTAAGTTTTAACCCAATCTTGTTGTAAAGCTTTGTGAATTGCGGGTGCGGAGCGCGAAAAGTATGATAGAGTCATAGGGTTGTCCGTCCTAGTTTTGTAATGTAATGTCGGCTGGATAGATCTACCCATGGTTTGTGGACCATGGGATTTTATAAATAGAGCAAGGCTCTAAGTGTATAAAGAAGAGTAGTAGAGAGATAGGAAGAGGGTCTAAGTGACTAAGTGAAGTGTGTCTTTGGGTCGTAGAGTAGGAGAAGGCTCTGTAGCTGAGTGCGCAGAGGCCTAGTAGTCCGCAGCTAAGTGCGCGGACCCCTGCAGCTGAGTGCGCAGGGCGGAGTTGAGTCTGTAATCGAAGAAGGAATTAATAAAGAGAAGTTTTATCATAATTCTGTGTATTTGTTCTTGGGTTAATGCATGTTTGATATAATTTGCAAATATACTGTTTATTTACTACATGCACCTGTATGAATGGTTAATGTTGTTAAGTATAACTTAAAGCACGCAAGTAGGCTAAAATAATCAACTAACTTTGGAATACCAGTGATGACTCGGGTAATAACGCACAAGCGCATCGTTTGGCCCTTGAGTAGGGCTGCGCGAAGGCAGTATATCAGGCTGTGAGGTACGGGAAAGTGCACAAAGCAACCTGCATGTAGGGTCGAACTGTGGACCACTTGAACTCATCAGACATCTCTAGGGTGCGGAAACCTGGTTCTAGCACCCTCCCATACTACTTTGGGTGAGACCTCAGTCCTCGCGCTGTGGACTGTTGCCGAAAGGGCCAGTAGTATTGAGATTTGTTTGGATAAATTAACTCTAAACTTGGGTCATGCCCCTATAAGCCAACAAATGGTTCCATTGCTGGGACCGGGATCTGCATAAGAGATGTCTTATGTCATATCACTAGAATCTGACAAAGAAAGGAATTGAAGAGTGGCTGGACAGAAAGATTCATGAGTTCGCAGTGCAGGAAAATAGGAATCCGTGGTTATCAAAGGAAGAGTGGTTAGGTTGCTACTTATATGTGGAAATCCATGAAATTTTCTTTGCATCCTTCCCCTCTGAGTTGTACAAGTGGATCGCGAAGCTAGTAGACATTCAAGGAAGGTGTAGGATTGACAAACCTATTGTGTGGACTCCAGAGTTGGTGCACAGATTGGAAGCATCGGAATATAATATCACACGCGCTATGGATCACTGGCTCGATTGAATAATAAGAGTGTTTATCATCAAGTTCACGGTAGATACTTCAGTTAGCTATAGCAAGGTGGAATGACGCTTCCTCAAAGGACTGCGAGGTAAGTACGTTAAATTTTTGAACACTTGGATGAAAATGCTACTGTGTGTAAAGTAGGTTATGCAAATAAATTGATGTTTGGGGCTACGCGAAGTGGGAGGATCTACAGAAACGAAGGTAGCACAGAACTAGAAACTAGCCCTTTGATTTCACCTCCACGAGAAAGTAAGGAAGAGCTCGCGAAGGTCTCACCAAGAACTGCGATTAGTTTGATAAAGCAATGAATTCCACGCATACCACCCCCACCTACACCACCACCAGTTTCACCATCTTCACCCTTGTCTTCGCCCACACCACCTCCGCCACCACCACAGTTCAATATGGCGAGTGCGATAAAGTTACCAGTGTTCAAAGGAGTAGGGAACGAAGATCTGGACCAGTTTTGGTTCGTGGTAAAGGCTGTATGGGAAGCACAGGGAGTCACAGATGAAAATATAAAGAAAGCAATGTTGGTCAGCGCTTTTGCAGGATCGTGCACTGACGTGGTACATTAAGCATTCCAATGACAATCCAAACGCAAGGATCGCGGATATCCAAGCTGCGCTAAATAGGGAATTTAGCAGGCCAAAATCAGAGACACAATCGATTATTGGATTTAAGGAAATCACAATGCTTCCAGGCGAGACCCCCTGGGAGCTAGATCAGAGACTGAAGTGTATGATTCGTGAAGCCAATATGACCTTGACGAATGGGAAACACTGCGCATGGTTTGTAGCATCGCTAACACCGCATCTAAGGAATGCGTTGTCACAACAGAAGCTATCCACTCAGGTTGAGGCCTTGGAGATCGTAATGAGATTGCACGAGACCCCGATACAATATCCTAGCCTGGGAGTCCAACAAATCCATGCATAGTTGAAAAAATTGTGCCTTGAGATGCAGAGTTTGAAACAAGACAGGACAGCTCGCCCAAAAGCGTGTGAGGAGGTATGGTGTGTAAAGTGCAAAGGACAGGGACACGACAAGGACCATTGTCTAGTATTCGCGAACTACCTAGTGGAAGAAGGACCAATGCCATTGAGACCAGACGCACAAGTAAGACCGAGCGTGGCGCTTGCATTATGGTATGTGATTTTTCAGATAGGAAGAAAGCATACTACAGATAACTGCCATCTATTACATAAGTATACGCAGACTTCCTAACAGTTGTTTTGTAATTTCTGCAGGCCAGTAGGCCATGATGAGCGCACCTGTAGAAGTTATGAACTAATGATGGATCAGAATCCTACCTGCAGAGTTCAGACCGAAACACGGGCCCCCGATCAAAATGCAGGGATGGCACGCACTAGATTTCAAGGGTGTGGATGAGGTCGAGGTGGAATGGGACTAGGAAGGGGTCGCGGACAGCTGATCTGTTACAATTGCAGAGGGCTAGGGTATTATGTCAGTGATTGTACAAATTCGACAAGACCATCATGCTTATATTGTATCAAGTTTGATCATGAGACAGAGGACTGTCCCATGCTGATAGTGAGGCTATGCGATAAAGGAACACTCCGACCTCCCCCGACTTAGAACCTGCAAATGAGGAGGTCTGAGTCGCGTGAGGAAGACCCAAATGTAAATATCGTGCTGTGAAGTGGTATTACAGTAGGAGATGACAAAGGCAAGTAGCCCAAAGAGAGTGCCTGGGTTTGCAAGGCTCCAACAAAGGAACCAGAATTTGATTTGGAGTGTGCTAAGGAGACATTCATTGAAGCTAAGAAGAGCTACGTGAAGGCCTCCACTTCAGGTAGTAAAGACAAAATGGAATCCGAGATGGACTCATCAATGCTCACTACCTTTTTGGAGGCATGCATGAAGTTGCTGTGCAACAACAAGGTTGTGAAGAGGCTGCAAGAACTCATAACTAGATGTGCTGGGACCACGCCAGGAGAACCGCGCGTAGTTTGGAAGCTTGAGAAGCACACAACACGAATAGGAAGAGAGATGAGATTGACCACGCAGATCGGGGAATATGAAATGGATCAAGTGATTTTGGATCTAGGATCAGATGTGAACATCCTGCCAAAGCAGACATGGGAGTGCATGGGCAGGCTCGCGTTGCAATGGTCTCCTATTCAATTGTGAATGATGAACCAGCAAAAGATCCTACCCATGGGAAGATTGCATGGAATAACGGTGGATATCAAAGGTGCGAGCGTGCTTGTAGATTTCGAAGTGATAGAGAGTGTTGATGACCAAAATCCCTATCCCGCACTACTGGGAATAGATTGGGCCACTGACATGAATGGAGTGATAAATCTAAAGAAGGCAAGATGATTTTTGAGAAAAAGTCACTGCGCGTAGTGGTACCTTTGGACTCTGCGGAAGGATTGCACTACACAGAGCCAGTGCACAACTACGATAGCGATGACGATCTATACTATATCTACAAGATAACCATGTGGGAGCATAACTGGGTGAATCCAATAGTGGATGGCAGGATTTCGTGGGAGCGCGAAAGCTCCTACACCTCAAATTCGGACGAGGAGATAGAACGATGGCAGAACCGGTTACATGAGGTAACCACGCTCAACTACAACATGATGACAAGGTCGCTATGCTGCGTGACAACAGAGGTAAGAGATCTACCTATGTATGATGGATTGACTGAGGTGGATGATTTCTTGAACAATTTTGAAAGAGAAGTACCAGAACAACAATGTTTCGACACTCTGAAATGGGTATTGCGCGCTACGCCCGCAAGATGGTGGGGTACGCCTCAAAGAATTTTGAGGACTGGCGTGAATGTAGAAGGATGATGCTCATGCAGTTTGGAAAGCCTCAGATGCGGATGAAAGCCGGGTATGACACACGAAACAGCCTGCACACCCACCTCTCCAAATGGGTACAGGCATATGGTGTGCAACCTGCACAAACGCACACCGTCCTCATGATAGGAAACATGACCAACAAGCAGGAGTGAGTAAGATGATGGTGTGAACAATGACCAGGAAGTATGATAAGACCAAACACGCTAAAGATTATCCGCGTGGAAGCCTTTAACAAAGTATGCGAAGCACTCAACGCGGTCCACCATGTGAAGTGAACTAACTAGGACCTGCGAGTATCAGTGGTTTTATGGGCTTATAGGACCATGCACAAAACCCTGATTGCGCGAGCACTTTCGAAGTTGAAGTATGAAGCAGATGCTGTAATCCCTATGGAGCATACAAACCCTAGTCCGCGCATAGTAGCACTTGTAGATACGATGGTTAGCGAAGCCCAGAAAGGAGGGATCACACAGCCGCAAGAAACAGAACGCATGGGATTTGAGGAAGAAATCCAACAGGGAAATCTTAGACTCCAAGAACTTGAAGAAGACAGGGTATGGTTAAGAAAGAAAAGAGTGCTGGTGGACGCAGAAGTCAAGAAGCTGGAGGATGAGATAAAGAAAGATTTTCTCAGCAAAAAGACCAGAATGGTAAGACAGGAGGCACGCGATCACGATAACAGAGTTAAGGCCTATTGCCATGAATTGATCAGTTTGATGCCTTGGCTTGGACCGCATATTGCTAAGCATAGTGACTAGGGTAGCACGTTGCAAATGGTGAAGTGTGTGATGCCGACCATAACAATACAAGGTGGGGATTCTCCAGGAGCCATGACGGAGGACTGGATGAAACTCTACACGGGTGGTGCGACCACCTGACTAGCCAAGGGAAGGACAGTCTTAGTGCTCTAGGCAGTTGGAAGGGAGAATGGGAATATAAAATATTCTTCCCGGGAGCTACGAGATATCGGAGATGCGCGCAGAAGCAAAGAGTCACAAGGTCCGCAACTGCGCAAGGGGGGCTATGCTACCACGTGGGTTGGCCATGAAGTGACTGTTGAATTCACTATTCACAATGGGATGCCCAACTTGAGCCTAAATGGAGCGGGCGGTAGGCATTTAATACGCGATTTATGGGCAAGATTTGGGAAAATATGCCGCCAAGGGAGCATTAATGAACCAGATTTGGGGGGAATAGTCGAATTCAAATTCAAAATGTGCTATAAAATACAAGGACTACCCAGCAAACAACACTTGTTCATTTGCGAATTGAGGGATTGAGCAGAGCCCTGAGTATTGTGAGCCGAGCATTGATTAAGACCCTGAATTCACGAGTGATAGATTGCTGCATAGCTACAATGATGGCAACTAAGGATGGTATGGGGATAGAAGAGGTGACCGTCGGCGAGGCCGCGCAGGCCCTAACTGTGGAGGATGTTCTAGAAGGTGTCAGGATTGTGGCAGAGATCCTGAAATCACCATGCATGCCAAGACCCAAGAAGGATAAACAAGCAATGGCTCCCGTACGCATGTCCCTGCGAAACCTATTGTGCAGCAAACTGTCGATGGAGGAGAAAGGAAAAATTGTCACTATAGATACAAATGAAGAAGAAGAAGATCTGCAAGCCCTTATCATCGTCGAGGAAGAAGAAGAAGGCATGGAGGTGGATACTCAACCTACGCTCTCTGTGAAAAAGTTTCCCTCTTATGTCCCCCCACGAAAAGGGAAGGCCAAAGTGCCCAAGGACCTGGACGAGACCAAGAGTTCGCTCTAGAGCCCGCTCCTCCCAGATGGCATTATGTTTGAAGGCATGCACCTAGGCCGCGTGCTAACCATGAAATTTGAAGATTAGGACCTCGCTGACCACGAGAAGTTCCCTCACCTTGAGACCGGAAATCTCATGAAGCAGAACATCGCGGGGGTGGTAACAACATTAGAGCCACGGAAGTGGTTGCGCGGTGTGGAAAAGGCCGGGTTGCTGAACCCACTATGGGTGCTGCATTTCCACCGCACCCCAATAACCATTTTTGTCATCAAACAATTGCTCTTCCTGGTGCATGATGGGTATTTATGGCTGGAGGAGCCCATCCCCATCACGGTAGACCTGATTCATCATGTTTCCCGGCTTCCATACAAAGGAAAGGACCCCGCGACCATATCGGAAGGAAAGGGCAGTGATTTGGCCATCGTGAAGGCCATGAAGATGAAGTACAAGCTGGAAAAGAAGAAGAGGGGCTACGCCATCTCCAACATCAAGGACAAAGTAGTATGCGTAGCAACCCAAATCCTCGCAGGCAAAGTTATGCGCAAGTGCTGCACCACCGAGGTACCTGTGTTGGTGGTCGCACTAGCCGAGTAGTGTGTGGAGGGGGTCCAGTTTAACTAGTCTGAATTCCTCTGCATGGAATTCTTAGAGAATTGTCGCGAAGCCTAGGAGTAGGGTAAAACCTTCCACTATGCATGGCTGTTGCTGTCCATAGTGCTCGTAGCAGGGGAATTGCCGGAGGACAGTCAATTCCCCACAATTGACAGAGAATTACTGGAGGCCGCAAAGTACGCTTCACTCTGGGCCACGAAGGATGCTACAAGGATACGCGACAACAAGATCTTCTAGGTGCTCATGGAGATGAACATTTGAATGTGGATCAACCATAAGCCGTGGTTGTCACCCACGATTTACAACAGTCTGCAGAGTTTTGCAGAATTTAAGGTAGACATGCACAACATATGTATCAGGGCATGAAAGGATCTGACGAAGCAGTGGAAAAAGCTACCCTTTGTAGCCACTGATGATGCCATTCTCACTATCTTGGAGGCATAGCCTCTGGAATGGGGCACCCTAGACATTGTAGAACTCGAGAGGTCGGTAGCGGAGAAGAAGAAAGACGATGCCAAGTTGTGCATCGCACAGTTGGCCAAGAAAAGGTGGAAGGAAATAGCAGCAGACGAGGTGTGGGTAGTGCTAGAAGTGACACAGAAAGTAGCTGAGCAAGAAAAGGCCGCAGCAACACAGGAAGCAGCTACAAAGGCGACCGAGGGCCAAACAACGCCTTCGCAAGAGTAGACAACAGAGGAAGCAGAAATAGAAGAAGGAGGCACGGACCCATGAACTGCGTCCACATAGTTGAAGCACCAACACCCGATAGAGCAAGAAGGATCGAGGAAGAAGGTCAAGGCGTCGAAATTGTCCATTGACCCGATCACCCTAACCGAGGGTGATCTGCATGACATCGGCAAGACGGTGCACGATGTCACAAATGAGGCTCTCCAAGATTTCATGCAGGAGAACCAGATTGTGTTGGGGGCCCTCAGAGCGCAGTTGCAGGAATTACAGGCATGCCCCCCTCAGGTTGGTACCCTTTCGACCAACCTCACAGTCAGATCCACAACAACAGAGCAGATGTTGCATGCGCATATGGCGAACACAATCTTATTGCCGGAAGGGGATCTAGTGGTATCAAATGAGGCCAAAAAATTTTCGGTTAGCATGATGAGAGGTCTTAGTGTTAATCTAGCTTCCTTGCCATGTGAAACATTATATCTATATAACGATAGAGTTGCATGCTAGGGAGAGCCACGCGCTCCAGGTCCTCAGTGAGAAGAAGATAAATATGGAACAACTTAGCTTGCATCGCGACGAATTGGTGTCGTAAAATCAACAACTGGTGCAGGTGATAGGCAACGCTTGCCGAAGCATCCTAGAGCTGGCCATCCCAGCAGATCTACCAGTGGAGGTGTGGATCCACAGGTTAGCAGCAGGAGTCCACGAGGCCAGGGAAGAAACGACAAAGGTTCAGCTAGAGTTGAATCTTTAGATCACCGAGCTGCGGTTAAAGGCGCATCCATCCACTCCCCTGGAAGTTGGAGAACAACGTGCTAGCGCTATCACAATAGGATTGGAGGAAATCGAAGGTGCAGTGCGCGACTGTGCCAACATGTTGGAAGAATAACTTGAGGTCCTCACCACTCTGTAGGAGGATCCCAACATCCAGTGCTTAGAGACAGAAGCACGAGAACTCCAACAGTAGTATGATAGTGTCTGAGGAACTATGCAGATAGTGGTCCTCACCCAGCGGCTTGCAAGGATGCAGCAGGCTAAAGCACTAAAGGAGCAGGTGGACACGGCACGACATAAGGAGGCAGTTCTAAAAGTGCATGTTACACAGTAATTTGTCACCATTTGTCACCGTCCCTGTTACCCCATTCCCGCACTTTGGAGGACTCATTCCGGGACCTGTGAGAAGTGACATAACTTGAAAACACTTGCATTATGTTCCCTTAAGTATGGACTTCATATGCCCTGAAGACATCTCCTGCAGAATATCCTTAAAAAGTCCCATTTTTCCATTAGCGCGAATCCACAGTGTATTACCCGCGCCAATGGGGGAAATCCTCCAAAGAGGGCGCGCCAGTTGGTGCTCTATCTCAGAACTATACCCGCGCCAACCGAGTTTGGAAAAGCTTTTTAACAAACTCACGCTCGAAGGTTTTTTCCTTTCGACTCATGAAGCTTTTTAAGGATAATGCAAATCCTATGGATGTCCTAATTCATCGTATCTCCCTTTCCTCTATCCATAATGGCTTTTTGAGGATAAACCCAATCCCATAGATGGTGTGATTGATCTTATCTCCTTCTCCTCCATCTATAAAAGCTTGTTCCATTGCCTTTGACAAGCTAGTTCAAGCATAGGGAGAATTATACTGTCAGAAGTCTAAGAGATTGCTGTAAGAGTCTTCTTTGCATCCATAATCAAAGAGAGAGAGGCTTGTTCCCCATCCCGACAAGCTTTGCAAGGCATATGTAGCTGATCACCCAGCCAAAGGAGGATTCGACGTCAGAACTATGGTTGTATTCTTCTTTGTTGTTTATCAATAATAAATGACTATCATTATGGTTCCACTCTTGTTGTTCATTGTAATGATGTTTGAGTTATATCTTTTCTGACCGATATATAATTGCATCTATTGGATTTTATGCTTGTATTTGTGTCGTTCTTTGCATGTGCAGGTGTCCATTCACGGAGATCGTGGGGATCGTGACCGGCCGGAGCAAAGGAACGAGAGCGGCGACTCTTCTATGAATATTAGCGTTGGAATCCAAGTAGGCTCTCATCATCCACCTTTAATTTGCAATTAGGAACTTGTGTGATAGCATTGTTTGATTGTTGCTAGACCCGATCTAGGCTAGTAGGGATCGCCTTTGTCCATAGAGGGGATTTACCTCTCAAACAATTTGGTGACTCCGCTGGGGAGTTAGCTTGTTTTTTGATTTGTAGACTTTAGACGGAGCCTGAAGTACGATCAGATAGCCTTTGAAACGCTATTGATTTGCATTAGCGAAGTAGATCAATGCCACTTCAGTCAATCTCCGGTTTGGTTTATGAACTAAACAACTTGGAGTTTGTCTTGCACTTTGGTTTTCTCTTGTTTTGATTGCTTAGATAGCTTTCTGGGTTGGATTCTTTGCTATCTCTTGCTGCCTGGTCTATCTGGATACTGCTGGCCTAGTCTTGGATTGCTTGTTTTTTATTTTAGCATAGAAAGCTTGGAAGGCTCAAAACAAGAAAACTCTAAAAGGTTCCCTGGGCTGGTGCGACTTTCAGGCTAAAAGTAGCGCCAATTGAGGATTGGCGCGGGCTATACATTGACAAGTGGCGCCAATCAAGTTTTCTATGCTAAAATAAAAAACAAGCAATCCAAGACTAGGCCAGCAGTATCCAGACAGACCAGGCAGCAAGAGACAACAAAGAATCCAACCCAGAAAGCTATCTAAGCAATCAAAAAAAGAGAAAACCAAAGTGCAAGACAAACTCCAAGTTGTTTAGTTCGTAAACCAAACCGGAGATTGACTGAAGTGGCGTTGATCTACTTCGCTAATGCAAAGCAATAGCATTTCAAAGGCTATTTGGCCGTACTTCAGGCTCCGTCTAAAGTTTACAAATCAAACAACAAGCTAACTCCCCAGTGGAGTCGCCAAATTGTTGGAGAGGTAAATCCCCTCTGCTCACAGAGGCGATCCCTACTAGCCCAGATCGGGTCTAGCAACAATCAAACAATGATATCACGCAAGTTCCTAATTGCAAATTAAAGGTGGATGATGAGAGCCTACTTGGATTCCAATGCTAATATTCGTAGAAGAGTCGCCGCTCTCGTTCCTTTGCTCCGACCGGTCATGATCCCCACGATCTCCGTGAATGGACACCTGCACATGCAAAAATACAAGCATAAAATCCAATAGATGCAATTATATATCGGTCAGAAAAGATATAACTCAAACATCATTACAATGAACAACAAGAGTGGAACCATAATGATAGTCGTCTATTATTGATAAACAACAAAGAAGAATACAACCATAGTTCTGACGTCGAATCCTCCTTTGGCTGGGTGATTAGCTACATATGCCTTGCAAAGCTTGTCGGGATGGGGAACAAGCCTCTCTCTCTTTGATTATGGATGCAAAGAAGACTCTTACAGCACTCTCTTAGACTTCTGACAGTAAAATTCTCCCTATGCTTGAACTAGCTTGTCAAAGGTAATGGAACAAGCTTTTATAGATGGAGGAGAAGGAGATAAGATCAATCACACCATCTATGGGATTGGGTTTATCCTCAAAAAGCCATTATGGATAGAGGAAAGGGAGATACGATGAATCAGGACATCCATAGGATTGGCATTATCCTTAAAAAGCTTCATGAGTCGAAAGGAAAAAACCTTCGAGCGTGCGTTTGTTAAAAATCTTTTCCAAACTCGGTTGGCGCGGGTAATACACTGTGGATCCGTGCTAATGGAAAAAGGGGACTTTTTAAGGATATTCTGCAGGAGATGTCTTCAGGGCATATGAAGTCCATACTTAGGGGAACATAATTAAAGTGTTTTCAAGTTAGGTCACTTCTCACAGGTCCCGGAATGAGTCCTCCAAAGTGCGGGAAAGGGGTAACAGGGACGTGACAAATGGTGACAAATTACTGTGTAACAATGCACGTCTAGCCTTTGATCAACGAAGCCTTCAATATCACAGCAGACATCGAAGGAAAGCTCATGCACATAAAGGGGATACACACATTGATGCAGAGAAGCACCCCAGACATAGAGGTCTCGGAACAGCGCATGCAGCAGATCCAACAAGCAGTAGCTCAGTGCGCTGCTAACCTCCACGCAGTTCGAGAACAATTGGAGGGACTCCATGCAAAGATTGTCGTGCCGACAGAGTGACTCAAGGGCGAGTCACGATGTTTGTGTTGGGGGCCTGTTGGGCATGGAATCCCCCCCAAGGCATGTTTTGGGGCTTAAAGCCCAAGTTTTGACCCAATCTTGTTGTAAAGCTTCACGAATTGCGGGCGCAGAGCATGAAAAGTATGATAGAGTCACAGGGTTGTCCGCCCTAGTTTTGTAATGTAATGTCGGTTGGATAGACCTACCCATGGTCCGCGGACCATGGGATTGTATAAATAGAGCGAGGCTCTAAGTGTAAAGAGAAGAGTAGTAGAGAGATAGGAAGAGGGTCTAAGTGACTAAGTGAAGTGTGTCTTTGGGTCGTAGAGTAGGAGAAGGCTATGCAACTGAGTGCGTAGAGGCCTAGTAGTCCACAACTGAGTGCACAAACCCCTGCAGCTGAGTGCGCATGGCGGACTTGAGTCTGTAACTGGAGAAGGAATTAATAAAGATAAGTTTTATCGTAATTCTATGTATCTATTCTTGGGTTAATGCATGTTTGCTATAATTTGCAAATATACTGTTTATTTACTGCACGCACTTGTATGAATGGTTTATGTTGTTAAGTATAACTTAAAGCATGCAAGTAGGATAAAATAATCAACTAACATTGGAATACCAGTAAGGACTCGGGTAATAATGCAGAAGTGCAACGTTCGGTCCCCGAGTAGGGCTACACGAAGGCAGTATATCAGGCTGTGAGGTACGGGAAAGTGTGCAAAGCAACCTGCATGCAAGGTCGAACCTCAGTCCACTTGAACTCATCAAACATATCCAGGGTATGGAAACCTGATTCTAGCACCCTCCCATACTACTTCGGGTGAGACCTTAGTCCACGCTCCGTGGACTGTTGTCGAAAGGGCCAGTAGTACCGAGATTTGTTTGGCTAAATTAACTCTGAACCTGGGTCGAGCCCCTATAAGCCAACACCTACATTAGGATTCCTATATTTACATAGGAATAGTCGAGTGGTGGTGTTATAATCGTGGATTTTTTTTTTAATGAAAAAATTATGTTGGTATTAGTTGAATATTATTGTAAATTTATTCTAATTTTGGATGTATTAAGCTTGCATAGTGAGGAATTTTTTCAAGATATAATTTTTTTCTTGAGTGCATAATTTGAGCAAAGTTTTACACCTCAAGAGATTTGATCTCTCTCCAGTCTTTGATAGATCTCACTGGGAGTTCTATTGTTGATGTGGAAGGTTTGATATGATTTGACTCCCAAAACTCAATGACACTTCCACAGCTAAAAGATAACAACGAAATAATGAAACATATGCAATTACTTGAACAAGGACTTGACTTGACACCTAATAGCCATGATAGACATTTTGTCAAACATGTCACAATTATGTAATCTATAGGTTTAAACAACATATCTGAGCATAGGGGTCTCGTACTCAAATGAGAGTCAGTAAGAAGCATTGATGCCTCAACACATTAGCTACAATTTCATCTATTAGGCTATAGATACATTGTTCATTCATTTACAAGTAAAAACATGATTAGAGCCATACATAGCCACTATCATAATACATACTCATAACCAGCGTAATAACAACAAAAAATAACAAGGAAACAACAACCATATAATCCACATATAAACCAGTACAATACTCATGAAATAACAAGGAGAAATAACCTCATATTAATGATGCAAATGCCAACCAGTTGTGGGACTTCCACGAACCACTCGACCATAGACATGGCTGAGCCAAATCTCTCTTCAGCCAGTCACCCCCATGCCATATTTCAAGCATGAATGTGGAATCTCATAAAACACATCAATCAAAAACCATCCAGGGCTTCCAAAGGCCAAACCACCTCAAACCATCAAATAGTGATTCCACCTCATAGTCAAACGTCACAAAACCATCACCATATTGGCCTCTACCCAAGCCTTCCAGGGCTACAGAGTGTTTGTTCCAACCAAGGCTTCAAGACGAGTAACTCAACTCATAGCTGATACAGGGCTCCATAACATTTGTCCAACCAAGGCTCTACAACTAGTAACTCAACCCACCAAGGCTTCAGAGCATTTGTCCAACCAAGGCTACAAGACTAGTAACTCAACCCACAGCTAATACAAGGCTTCAGAGCATTTTTCCAACCAAGTCTCCAGGAATTAGTAGCTCAACCCAAGCTAAAGGAAACACGAGAACCAACCAGAAAAACAAAGAAAATGAACCCACAACATGTTATGAAACCAACTCATGAAAAGATAGATCAACGCTTTAGAATTCAGCCTCTTTGAGGGGGCAGCCTCCTTTACATTACACAAATGAACAATTATTGGATGATACAAATGAAAATACCTCCTTTCTATATATAGGAGTCTAAGGGGTCATGATATAATTAGATCCGACATAACAATAATATTTTAAGGGCACAATAATAACAATAGTGGGCTTCTATGGGGCATAATAGTAACAATATGGGGACTACATGGGTACAACAATATAATAAGGGGGTTGTACTAATAACAATAAGGGGTTACACTAGTAGTATAGGGGCCTAACATGCCCCTCTCCTTCAAAACGTGTTGTCCTCCACGCTTGAGTAGTTCTTGATTCTTCTGTATAAAATTCTTGTCCTCCCATGTGGAATCTTTAGTGGGTAAGGTCTTCCACTTGATGAGATATCCTAAAATTGATCGATTTCATAGCTGTTGGGTTCTTACTTCCGTGACTGCTCTAGATTCCAATATGATTTTTCCTTCCTCTTCAAGTTCTGGAAATATTGTTTGAATTGGGATCTTCTATAACTTTTGAATGAGTGGCCATACTTCTTCGTCCTTCTTATATTCATCCCTTGCTTCGTTTATCCAATCTGGTTGGATAATAGAAATAGCACAAAACAATGCTTCCACATCCTCATCCTTTCTTGAGAGTGCATCTGCAACAAAATTTTGCTTCCCTTTTCTATAGATGATGTCAAAGTCATAACCCAACATATTTGTGACCCATTTTCTTTGTTCTTCTAAAGATAATAGTTGTTCTAAAAAGTATTTTAGACTATCATGATCCATTTTTACCTTGAAGTGTCTTCCCATTCGGTAAGGTCGCCATTTCTTAAGTGCATGTAGTATTCCAAACATTTTCTTCTCATAAATAACTTGCTTGAGATGTAGCCATAAAAATACCCAATCACCTACATCAAAACTTCTTTCACTGCGATGTTGATCTTCCTGTTGTTTCATTCGATTCTGCACCAAAGTGGCGTTATCCTTTAAAAGTTGGAGAACTTGTTGTTGATGCTCGATGTTATATTTCAATGCTTGGATCTTTTTCTTCTTCATATGTCCTTCTATCTTGAGAGTTTTAGGAGTGATAATTTCCTCCAATGCATTACAAGATATGGTCAGATTCATTTCTTGATGCTTGATGTGATCTTTCACTTCTTGAACATTTTTCTTCTTGATATGTCCTTCTATATTGATAGTTTGAGGAGTGGTAATTTTGGCCAATGCATTATAATATATGGTCAGATTCATTTCTTCTTTCTTGATGGGGTCATTCACTTCTTGAACCTTTTTCTTCTTGATATGTCCTTCTATCTTAAGAGATTGAAGAGTAGTAATGCTTTCCAATGCTTTACAAGATATGGTCGGATTCATTTCTTCTTTCTCTGGGGTTGGTTCTTGGTGTATATACTCTTCTTTTGACGTTTCTTGATCCTTTTCTTCCTCCTCTCCACAATCAATGTAAAATAATTTCTTCTCAGCACACTTATGACCTTTAATGTATTTGTTATCACAATTGTAACAAAGCCCTTTTTCTCTTTTTTCTTCCAATTGTTGTGGTGTAACCCTTGTAGGTTGTGGAAGGCTAGGAGAAACAACACTTCCATCTTTACAGTTGTGAGCGGTGGACTTTCTTGTTGCCATAATTTTGCTTTCCACTTTGTAACAAAGCCCTTTTTCTCTTTTTTCTTCCAATTGTTGTGGTGTTTCTCTAAAGAAGGTGTTTCTCTTTGTATCCTCATAATGTGCTATCATTTCCTCCGTGAAAATTGACCACGTAACAAGTTGTTTATGAGAACAAAGCCCTTTATACCATAAAAATTGATCTTGTTCAAAATATGAAGATGCAATACATACCTTTTGTAATAGTGGTACACCATGTAGATCAAAATATTTCTCCATCTGTAGTATCCAATTGACCAGATCCTTGCCATCAAACTTCCTCTTCTCGCTTTTTCTTGATTTTAGGAGCTCGATCTTGAAACGACTATAAATCCGTACTTTCGGATCTTTAAGTTCTCAAATTTCGACCTACAGTCACCCTCTGCGTCCTCTTTCCAATGCCACCAATCTGATTGAATTTAGATTCTCCAAGAAAGAGTTATGCACAATCTCCCAAGATGACCTAATTATATACCTTTTTAGAAGAGAAAACTTGTATGAAGTGCCATGTGTCACTGTTTTGACCTTAGGATCTGAAAAATATACACAGGAAACTATAGTTCATCCTATTTCTATAACTTCTTACGAAATTTCAATCTGATGCTCAAAACACAAGTTATGACTATTTTCCCCAGGTCACCTATTTGGAATGTAATTTGGGAGTCTTAAAAAAAGCCAACTTCCTCAGATCATATCTCCGCAAAGATAGCACGAAAAGCTCTAAAATTTGGATCCGTGGTTCAGAACGATTTCAACCCAAATGGGTTTTGTTTTTAGCATCTGAAACATCGTAGAAAAAAAGTTATAGCAAAAATGCCACAATGACTTGTTTGGAGAAGCGAAACCCTAGAATCCAAAGCTCTAATACCAAATGTTATGAAACCAGCTCACAAAAAGATAGAAAAGATAGATCAACGCCTTAGAATTCAGCCTCTTCTAGGGGGCAACCAACTTTACATTACACAAATGAACAATTCTTGGATGATACAAATGAAAAGACCTCCTTTCTATATATAGGAGTCTAAGGGGTCATAATATAATCAGAGCCGACATAACAATAATAATTTAAGGGCATAATAATAACAATAGTGGGCAGCTATGGGGCACAATAGTAACAATATGGGGACTACATGGGTACAACAATATAATAAGGGGGTTGTAATAATAACAATAAGGGGTTACACTAGTAGTATAGGGGCCTAACAAAACACCATCGCTATCTAGGAAATGGCAAAACTAGGAAAATCCACTATCAATCCAGGCAAACCTCCATGCCAATGAAAAATCATGACCAATAAACCACATGCATATGCCATGCATGCCAAAACTTGTGAGGAAAACATACATGCAACTGGGTACCTACAAGCAAAACTCGTTGTAACTGCTGAAACCATTGTCCTCTTGCGCTTTCCTTCTTGCTCCAAAACTCCAAGTATTCCACACTCTCCAAGAGTGCTCCAAGAAAACTCTAAGTGTCTAAGAGTATAAGAGAGAGAGAATAGAGAGAGCTCCAAAACTGAACTGAAAAAATTCTGTGAAATTATCCTCATAAGCCTTTTTATTAATGATGCCTCTATTTTCTTCATTTTCCATTATTTTCCTTCATTTTCCTCCTCACATGCAACTTGTGACCTTTCACCTCCCTTTTCTCCTAATATCCATTATTTTCATAAATAAATGTGCCAAAATTCCACTTTGCCCTTCCAAAGCCTTTTCTATTTCCTTTGCAAATTTCCTTAGCTATTAATCAATCACCAGTGATCCTCATCACTATGCTTTTTCCCAACATTCGGATTGGAATAAGTGTAGCACCAATTGTTTTGTCCAGGGTTGTTACAGAACCCTCCCTCTTCTGGGAACAATGTCCTTTGTGTTCAAGAACACCTACAACCAACAAACCTGTTGTAAGTAAAACATACTACCCACGAAGCTTTATAGCTCAGCTTATTGTAGTATTTACAATGATCATCCTGCTGAGAAGAAAACTAACATGACAACATTACAACTATAACATCATAATGACATGACACCTACGCCGCTTATTGGAGCTTTATAACATAGCTCATGGCAGTATTTACATCCATATACATATGTACATATACCAAACATTAGCAAAACATGTACCAAAAAGATATACTAGAACATCTGATCAACCAACGAATAAGGAAGGATACATAGCCCGCACCTTATCCACCATCTCTCATGTAGCTTCATTGGGCCCAAATTGTTTCCATTGCACTTTAACTTGCTTGATTGTTCGGTTCCAGAGCATGAGCATCTTTCTCTGGAAAATACACTACGGTTCCGACTGGAATTCTCCTTCTAGCTCCACCTACAATACAAATCAGTCAATCACATCATCAACATCTTTAACATAATTCTTAAGAAATGACACATGGAAAAATTCACAGACTTTCATTGTTAGAGGTAGTGCAAGTTGATAGGCTACTGGCCTAGTCCTCTGAATAATCATGAAAGGTCCACAAAAATGGGGTGCCAACTTGGCACATGATCCAATCTGCAAGGAGCTCTTCTTCAGTTTGATGTATAAGTACACATGTTCCCCAACCTGGAACTCCTTGAACAACCTATTTCGATCTCCATAGATCTTATGCCTATCTTGTGTTTTAAATTTTTCTTGATTACCTGCATTTCCCACTCCATGTTTGCCAACATTTCTAGTCTAATCAACACCTTTTTATCTGGATCACTCAAACTGATGGGAGTATTATAACTCTGTCCATACAATGCCTCAAATAGAGTCATCCTTAATGACTCCTGATACCCATTGTTGTAAGCGAACTCTACTAGTGGAAGGTACTCTTCCCACTTTCGTTGTTGATGCATCACATACATCCTCAGCATGTCCTCTAATATCCTGTTGACCCTCTCTGTCTGTCCATCTATCTGCGGATGATAAACTATACTGAAGGCTGACTCTATGTTGAATCCTGTAAATAAATCCTTCCAAAACTAAGAAGTGAACTTCACATCCCTGTCTAACACAATTTTCTTCGGAACTCCATGCAATTTGACCATGTCCCTGATGAAGACCTATGCTACATCACTCGATGAGAATGTAGACTTCAATGGAATGAAGTGAACTACCTTTGTCAACCTGTCCATCACTACCATGATGGAATCATGCTGTCTCATTATCCTCGAAAAACCTGTGATAAATTCCATGGAAATGACCTCCCCACTCTGGCATCAGAATCAATTGTAGCAGTCCACTTGGATGCTTACACTCTACCTTCACCTGCTGACAATCCAAACACCTAGCCACAAAATCTACTACGTCTCTCTTCAAATTCGGCCAATAATAGAATTTAGTCACTACTATCAACGTCTTGTGATAACCTGCGTGACTTGAATAAGGTTTCACATGAAATTCCCTCAAGATCACCTTCTTGATCTCACTACTATCTGGTACATATATCTTGTCCTTAAAACTAACCAATCCATCTACCGTGAGACGACAGTCCACATCCTGTGCACCTGCATATGTACCTGTACCTGTATGACTACTTGTACTTGTACCCATGCCACTACATGTACCTGTACCACTACATGTACCTATACCTATAAAACTACCTGTACTTGTACCTGTGCTGTACTGCAACCTGTGCACAATCTCCATATACCTACCATCCTGCTGACCTGATTGTGAGATTCTACCCTATAAATATGTCCCGTAGGAGCTCATGGTTGCTATGTGATTTACTTGTATCCGCCTACTAAGAGCATCTTCCACCTTGCTCTCTTTACATTTGATATACCTGATCTCAAAATCAAATTCACTGATCGTGGCCAACCACTGAGCCTACCTTCCATTCAGATTCGGTTGGTCAAATAGATACCGCAACCCACTATGATCACTCATTAATACAAACCTCCTGCGCAAAAGATAATGCCTCCACATATTCAATGCATGTATGATCGCTGCCAACTCAAGATCATGTATGAGGTAGTTCTACTCATGCTCATTCAGATTCTATGACTCATAGAAAATCACTTGTCCATCTTGCATAAGGACTTGACCAAGTCCTCTCTTACAAGCATCTGTACATACTACAAACTCTTGGTCCAGACTTTCAATGTTTAACAATGATGCATGTGCTAAGAACTTCTTGATCTGCTAAAAACTAGCCACACACTCCTCTGTCCATTCAAACCTCTTACCTTTCTTCTGCAATGATGTGATAGGATACGCAATCTACAAGAATTTCCTGATGAACCTCCTGTAATAACCTGAAACCCTATGAAAGATCTCACTTCATCTACATTCCCAGGAGCTTCCTACTCCGTGATAACTCTTACCTTTTCTAGGTCCATTACTATGCCATCCTTGGAAATCACATGTCCCAAGTAGTGTACCTTAGTCTGAAAGAAACTACACTTGATGAGATTAGCATACAATTGATGCTCTCTCAAAAATCTTAACATTGCTGCTAAATGTTCAGCATGCTCTTCTTCATTTTTTGAATATACTAATATGTCATCAATGAACACAATAATAAAATTATCCAAATATGGACGCAACACACTATTCATCAAGCACATAAATGTAGTTGGAGCATTAGTTAAACCAAATGGAACTATAACAAACTCATAATTACCATACCTGGTCAGGAAAGTTATATTGTAGATGTCCTCTTCTTTAATGTGCACTTGATGATATCTGGATCTCAGATCAATCTTCGAGAACACTGCTTCTCCCTGCAACTGATCAAACAAGTCATCAATCCTCGGTAACAAATTGTTTCTATTGATGGTGACTTTGTTCAAATTCTTGTAATCAATACACAACTTGAGAGTACCATCCTTCTTCTTCACAAAAAATACCAGTGTGCCCCATGGTGATACACTTGGCCTAATGTAGCCCTTGTCCAACATTTCCTTCAATTGTAACTTGAAATCTACCAACTCTAGAGTGCTCATCTTGTAAGGTTCCTTTGATGCTAGAGCTGCCCCTGGAACCAACTCAATAGAAAAGTCTACATCCCTGTGAGGTGGAAACTTTGAAATATTTGCAAGAAATACATCCTAAAACTACTGTAGAACTGGGTACCTACTCAAAACATCTACATCCTCAACTTCCTTACATTTTTCACTAGAAATGTGCACTACAAATAACACACACCCTTTCCTGCAACTACGCTTGGCCTGCATAACTGTCACCATTCTAACTGATGTTGCTTTCTTCTTACCCCACAAAACTCTTTGTTCCCCACTGTCATCAAAGAAAAAATGTCTTTTTCATAACAATCCACCTTGGTTCTATGAAGGTACAACCAATCCATGTTTAACAACATATTGTATGATACCAATGGTAATACATTAAAATGTGATGAGGTAGGCATGCCATTCAAATCAAATGTACAAGATCTTACCCAATGATGAACCCACTTCTTTGTACCTGTTTCCAACTACACTAACCAAGACTCTGCACGCACTTCTTTATTCAAACCACACTTACCACCAGGTCAGGATTAACATAACTATAATTAGATCCAGGGTCAATCAAAATAGAAACAACTTAATCACAAAGCTTACCATCCATCTCAATGATATATTCCTGATGGTCTACTTGTCTGTTATCTAGCGCTGTATAGATCCTAGGAATACTCTGCCCAACATCTACCACTATCTATGCATCTTGAGAACTATAGATATGCAGTATACCACCTTGATACCATGGATAATCTCTCCTACTATTCTCTACCATGAGTCCAACACCTCACAACACCGAACATGCTTCTTATTCTTCTCCTCAGATCAAAGTACCTATCCTCTGTTAGATGGATTGAACTTCTTAGACGGTGTTGCATTCTCTTTATTACGTTTATCCTAAGGTATTTCTTTCTTCTTGTCACATTTTCCTTTGTTCCTTGCATTACCTTTCCATTCTGGATTAGTCTCAGATCTGCACTTTGATTGCTCATAGCAATGCTTTAGCTTTCAGATGGCCTATCCAATGATCTAGGCTCATCAAACTCAATCCTGTCTTTGAATGCAATCGGTAATCCACTAGTGAATATCTGAATCTTGGCCTTCTCCTCCTTGAGGTAATACACATACCTTAGTAGCTCCAAGAATCTACTAGTGTACTCCTCATCTGCCATAGATACCATCTTTAGCTCATAGAATTACTTTTCCGTTTAATTGAAGTATCTCTATGACAGGTACTGCTTCTTGAATAGTCTTTCGAACTCATTCCAAGTCAAGTCCTCGTCATGAATACCTCTGACATTCTTCACATCTTCTCACCAAATATCTACTTTACCTTTGAGATTGAATGTAGTTATTCTAGCTTTCATGTTCTTTGAGTAATCATGTAACCTGAAGAACTTACTCATACCAAGAAACTATGCCTTTGCATCTTGTGATTTCTTCATCTCCACATAAAATGTAGGTCGTTTTCATTTCTTAAACTGATTCGAAAAATATCTCCTATCGCTCCTCCTGTAAGGAAGATAATGATACTGATCATCATGCCTATTAGAACCAGAACTAGAATAGTACATCTGTCTATCATCTTTCTTATCCAAAGTATCCAACAATCTTCCATCTCTAACTGTGTCATCTCTGTCTGACCCCTTCTCACTATGAGACCTACTTCCTTATGCCCCATTGGTTTTTTTCTCCTACTCATGGCTAATGCGAAGTGGTCCCTGTCGCTGCAATTATGACAAACTATGAAGTATCACTGCATTTACCTCTACTTTTTTCTCCTGTGCCTATATGATTCTGTCATTGTCTTCCTTACAACTCCTTATTTCTACCTTTAAGCTTCTCAGTGTGTCTGCCAAATTAGAAGAATTCCCAACACCACGTTGCTCATCTAATCCATAGGGAGAGTCTCGGGAACTCTAGTTTACCACCTTGCTAGTCATCTTTGATATTCTTCCTGCAAGGTATATAATGCCAGTGAAACTAAATCACAATAAACCAACGTACCTTAGCATAATTCGGGGAGGATACCTCGTCTGCAGGATAAACAAATCAATGTAATACATGTATAACATAATCATCAAAACATATAGAAAAATTACACATAAGCATATAAGCATATAACCATAATTATAGCTAGATTCTAGTCATCAATGCATGACCATATCAACTACACATACCATGACCTCATGCATGACAACAACCACCACATCGATGTACACTTGACCACATGTGAATAGTAACATGCATAAATAAAGCAAAATTAACGATACCCTCATGATGACACACTCCATGACAACACCATCAACTTCTCATGGCGACCTCACTGGAACCATAACCCATACCATACAAATGAAACAAGAACATGGTCTTACAACACAAGAAACACATATGCAACTGACATGAATGCATAACCAACATACAATCCATCCAGTCTGAGGGGTGAACCATGCTATGATACCACTCTGTAACACCCTCCTCCCATATCTACCCAAGTAACTGGCCAACCGAGGTAAACATGTGATGAGAAGTTACTATTATATGTTTCGACTCCGTATGTCTCAATTAAGGAAGTGGAATCAACAAAAATAAACAATACAAGCCTTCCACATAAGCAATAGAACTCCCAGGATCCATCCCAACCACTTAGGTAACCAACCCTTGAGATCAATTGAATTTTTAGACCATTAAACCCTCATATGCTCCATTGATATGGACAACCATGCGTTTAGGAGGCTCTAAATTCTCCCACAACATGGGTATGCATGCACCTGGGGAATTTTCTTCCCAATGTTTTGTTTGTGTCTCCAGGATTTGAGCCACCTTTTCAGGACCAAAGTGCAGGTCAATGCCTCGAAATTAATAACACTTTCATAACTGAAACATAACAACATAATAATGATATAAATGCGAATACTTGAACAAGGACATGACTGGACCACTATTATCCATGATAGGAATTTCCTCAAACATGTCACAATTATGTAATCTACAAGTTTAAACAATAGATCTGAGCACAAGGGTCTCATACTCATTTGAGAGTCACTAAGAAATATTGATTCCTCAACACATTAGCTGCAATTTCATCCATTAGGCCATATATACATTGTTTATTCATTTACAAGGAAACACATGATGAGAGACATACATAGCCATTGTCATAATACATGCTCATAACCAACATAATAACAACAAAAATACCAAGGAAACAACAACCGTATAATCCACATATAAACCAATATAGTACTCATGAAATAACAAGGAGAAATAACCTCATATTACTGATGCAAAGACCAACCAGTTGTGGGACTTCCATGAACCACCCAACCATTTACATTAGCTGAGACAAATCTCTCTTTAGCGAGTCACCCCCATGCCATATTCCAAGTATGAATGTGGGATATCACAGAAAACATAAATAAAAAACAATCTAGGGTTTCAAGAGGCCAAACCACCTCAACCCATCAAAAGTGATTCCACCTCATGGTCAGACATCACAAAACCATCACCAGATTGGTCTCTACCCAAGCCTTCTAGGGTTGTAGATTGTTTGTTCCAACTAAGGCTCCAGACTTGTAACTCAACTCACAACTGATACAGAGCTCTAGAGCATTCGTCCAACCAAGGCTCCAGGACTAGTAACTCAATCCAAGAAGGGCTTCAAAGTGTTTTTCTAACCAAGGCTCCAAGACTAATAATTCAAACCACAACTGATACAAGGCTCCAAAGCATTTTTCCAGCTAAGGCTCCAGGAACTAGTAACTCAACCCAAGCTAAAGGAAACATGACAACCAACCAGAAAACAAAGAAAATGAACCCACAACACCATGGCTGTCTAGGAAATGGAAAGGCTAGGAAAATCCACTGTCAATTCAGGAAAACCTACATACCAATGACAGATCATGACAGCCAAACCACATGCATATGCCATGCATTGCAAAACTTGTGAGGAAAACATACATGCAACTCAGTACCTATAAGCAACACCTGTTGTAGTTGCTCTTTCTTTGCCTTCTTTCTCCAAAAATCCAAGTATGCCACACTCTCCAAGAGTGCTCCAAGAAAACTCTAAGTGTCCAAGAGTACGAGAGAGAGAGCTCCAAAAATGAACTGGTAAAAGTTTGTGAACTGATCCTTAGAAGCATTTTTATTAATGATGCCTCTATTTTCTTCATTTTCCATTATTTTCCTTCACTTTCCTCCTCACATGCAACATGTGACCTTTCACCTCCCTTTTCTCCTAATTTCCATTATTTACATAAATAAATGTCCCAAAATGCCACTTTGCCTTTCCAAATCCTTTTCCATTGCCTTTGTCAATTTTCTTATCCATTAATCAATCACAAGTGATCCCCATCACTATGATTTTTCCCAACATTCAGCTTGGAATAAGTCTCCCAACAATCATGGTTATTATTTATCCTTTATTAAATTTTATTACATGAAATTTTGACGAGGGTTGTTTTATACATGTGTGTGTGTGTGTGTTAATTTTTTTTTTTTTTTGAAGTAATTTGATTGAGCAAAAATATTTAGATAGCATAACATAACAAGACATAACACCAATTTAGATTCATATTAACTCCAAATTTAATAGGGATGAAATTCTTGAGGTGCAACCCTCTTTTAGAGTGAAAAAAAAATTACTCTCGAGATAAATATGAAATTAAGACAAATCTAGATTGATTTCCATAAAATTCATTATGTCAATACATATGTCCATTATGGTAACTAAATCTTACATTTTAAACCCAATAACCTCAAAATAGTTTTTATAAACCCATCCTACCTGTCGATCTTTGCAGGTCCACACAATGGTGAGTTTAGTGTAGGCACACAACAAAATGTTATCCACTCAAAAATTGTCGATATAATTAGCCTAAAGGATCTACTTTGTATTTACTTATAACCTGAAGGATCTTTCTCCAATCGTTGATTTTACTCATAATCTCTGACAAACCAATTGGACTTAGGCAAATTATTCTAGAAAATCTCCCCCAGTTTGGGAAGTATGACCACACGTTCATCATATTCTTCATACCATCCCCTTAATTTTATGACATAAAGTTGGGTTTCTTTGGATTTATTAGAGAATGGACCTGTAGAAGTCCTTGGAAGAGGAGTTCAAGGGAGGACCAGAAAAGGAGAAAGATATTGTTTGATGGGGCATCTTAATGATTCCTAAAAGAAAAAGCACTAGGAAATAATTAATGGAGTACACGACTTTGATGAAGTAAGTGGTGGGAAGGTTAGGAATCCAAAGAATTCAGAAAGTAAGTTCACAAATTAAAAGTCAGAGTGAGACATAAGTAGTTGAAATGGAAGGAGTAGGTGTTAGAGTATTAATCATGATGTCGTCCATAATTGTTCGTGTGAATACAAACCCTATTCCCATGATGACTAGTTGGTGATAAACGTTAATAGTTGGTAGATTTAAGTAAACAATAAATTACAGTCGGTGAAATTCACTATTGAATCTACGAATGGGTTTATTTATAAATAACCATATGTTGAATATAGTGTGTAAGCTTCTATGATGAGTCTTCATTTTTGATATGGTATCAGAGCCAGTGTGGCATGTTGAGGAGGCGTTTAGCCTTGTGTTGATGCACCGTTGTGAAGTTGTTGAGTTGAGTGGCTGACCTTGAGGGCTCGGTGGTGTAGTTGTGTGGACTAGTTTGGTATGTGTTGAGCGTTGTGTGTAGATGCTATAGGGATCTCGGTTAGAGATCTAAGAGACTAGATCTGGTTTGCTTGAATTATTATGGTGTTTGTTGTGTGATGGTTGAGTTGTGAGAAGTGTGTGTATTTGAATGCATGCTAGCATTTTTGAAAGCTGTGAACTTGAGCTAGAGTGGAACCAGCATGAAGCAAAAGTGCACGTGGGACTTACACTTGTTGAAACCTATTTGTAGAGAGGAAGGTCACCAATGTGCAATGCAGAGATCCATTTGAGCGTGGAGCTTGCAAGTTGGAGCTGGAGTTTAACTTTAATGTGTGTAGTATGGTGAGCATGGACCTCGTTGGTGAATTCTTAGGCCAGCAACGGACTAGCAGAAGATACATTAGCCTCTTTGTGTCGTTCACTGTATACTTGGGCCGACAATGCACTAGCAGAGGAGTCTGAATTTAAACAATCACGATGACACTATTTAGGCCATCCATATGGTGTCTTCTTTTTGGTGATTTGTGGGAAGAACTATTGTTCGATTACAAGCAGTCCCTATATTTAATTATTATTTGGGCATGGATGATCTCACTCGACTTTTAGAAAGGATTGGTGGATTGTGTGCCACCTAGGAGCATCGTGAAGCAGTGCTGGAACATGAATCTATGTTAAAATCTTGGTGTGGTGTGCTGAAGTCGATATGGTGCGACATTCTGTGAGTGGCTGCTGAGTAAGCTAGTTCGTGTAATTTGAAATCACGCCCTGTGTGGATTGAGCATTGTGTTGCTGTCGATTTAGCACTGTGGAGGGGTTTTGTTGAACCTACTACTTGTGAAGGAGCGCCACATATGTTGAAGTGGAGGAGAAACATTGAAATAATTTTGTGAGCCAGTGTACTATGTGAAGCTTGATGAGACATTAGAAATACAATTTGAAGTTCTCGAGGTGTGAACGTGTGATCTAGTGGCGCTTGAGTGAGTTTTTGAAGTTGCGTAAGCCTGGAGGCAATGTGTAATGCAGTGAGTGGCCAGTGAACGTGTTTTGAGTGACCTCATTGAGAACGTTTCGAAGATCGGTCAGATCTATGAAAGGCTTTTGTTGGCCTGGATCTGCATGTTGGGTGTGAAATCCAAGGGTGTGAAAGCGGTTGTGACACTATGGTGTAGTTGTAATTCCTTGAGGGCCACAACTTGGTATGATTTATTATGCAATCTTCATACTGGAACCAATGGGATTACCCTCTGGAAAGCCATTATGGAGCCTAGGTGCTAGGAACCTAGTTGCTGCATACATGAATTTAGAATCTGGAGAAAAGAGATTCTATGGTGAAAAGTTGCAACTGCAGTGGAAGGTGTGAGGCATTGTATGTATCCTTTGTGTTATTGAGTTGTTTTTGTGTTGTAAGTGTTCGCGTTGGAATGCAACCTTGACCAATGAGTTCAATGAGTGGGATAAATATTTTGTCAAGCATTTTTTATAGTGATATTTTTTATGATCCTCTATTTAGAAGTATTTTTGGGTTGGGTAATATTTTTTATTCAAGTATTATTTTTGATTCAGAATAATTATTTGATAAACATAATGGTTTTATTGATGACCATGAATATTAGGAGTTGGAGTCTATTCCAAATTTTCCTGCAATCACTGGGAGAAAAACTTGCTTCTCCCAGAACCCAATTGTTATAAATTTGATTGGATCCACTTCTAAGATGGATGCAATAGTGGAGGATACAACCATGGATTTTGTTCAGAGGCCACCCATGTTTGAAGACGAGTTCATTTTGGTGGATGAAGAGGAACTTGGATGCATGCTTTACAAGGCTCCTTTTCATGGAAAGTGGGGAGAGCATCAATTGGATTACCTTTTTTCCATTATTCAGGATGTTTCCTTGCATCCCAATCCAGAAGAGGTTTCTGATGTTAAGTATGTAAGAAAAGAGAAGTTAAAGGATCTCATAAGGAAAGAAAGAAAGGTGAAGATGAAATTGCAACAACAAATGAACTAGCATGGACCCTTTAGCAAGAAGGAAAAAATGAAAGCTCTGTTATCGAGTTTTTATTATGTACTATTATAAGCCTAGCTAAGATTGAGAGCAATAGGCATGTTAACATTTAGGTCGTGATTAAGTGGAGGTGTTAGAGTATTAATCACAATGCCATTCGTGACTATTCATGTGATGACAAACCCTGTTCCCATGATGGCTAGTCGGTGACAAAAGTCAATAGTCGGTAGATTTAGGTAAACAATAAATGACAGTTGGTGAAATCCACTATTGAATATAAATAACCATATGTTGGATGTAATCTGTAAGCTCATGTGATGAGTCTTCATTTTTAATAGTAGGGGAAACGTCTATAGAATGTGGTTGTTGTTTTTGGCCATATCAACTTGAAAAAAATGCTATAATGTCGAAATGGACATTAGTTTTGTTTAAAATGTATAAGGAAGTCAATTGATTAAATCATTTATGGAGGTTTGAAGGTGCATGGCTATTTATCCTTCATGACTATTGATGGCTGCAAGGAGTCAATTCCTTTGTCAGATATCAAGAGAGCTCTTCCAAATGATGTTATTGAAATATATGAACATAGGCAAGAACAAAAATTTGTAATTGAAGTCAAGATTGAAGGTTTGTTTTATTTCCCATTCCGTAACATTCCATCTGAAATAGACAAGTGTGTATAAATTTTGGATTGTTCAAAGCCTAAACATTTAAATTTCTTCATGGATTCAATGTAAGAAGTTATATTCACTTACCATTAAGTTGTGAAGAGGTCGAGAAAAATTATTTCATGCTAACCTGGAGATGACCTCTCAACACAAAAAATCTAAATAAATAGAAAAATACACATGTTTTTTCTAAATCAAAATTGTTGGCACATTAGAGCAGAGAAGTTGGGGCATGATATGTAATGTTTTTTTTCATACGAAATTAAATCTTCACTAGAATTCCAAGCAGTTGGTGATCAACCTGCAAATATAGGTGGAAATTGACATGTTTTTTCCAAATCAAAATTGTTGGCACATTAGAGCAGAGAATTTGGGGTATCATATGTAATGTTTGTGTCCATTTGAAATTACACCTTCACCAAAATTCCAAGCATTTCGTGATCAACCTGCAAATACAGTTGTACCTCCACCGCTAACTACGCCACAATTCTTGAGTATTGGTGAGCAACGTGGAAACATGGTTGTACCTCCAAACATTTCCTCCACAATCATTTTCAGATTTGGTAATAAGTTGGTAAACATGGTTGTACCTGCACTGTTACCTCTACAACAATTTTTCAAATTTGGCAATCAAATTGCAAACATGGTTGTACCTCCCTCGTTACCTCCGTAAAAAAATTCGCATTTAGTTCTTAACGCACAAACACGAATGCACATTTGCAAAATTTCTTTAGATTTGATGACAATGCTCAACTAGCAAACACATTGTACCTCCACCAAACTTCTTCCTATTGTATGGGGGTAATCAACTTGAAAACATGGTTGAATATATATAATATTTATTTTTATATAAAAGGTAAAATCATGGGTTCTAAAAAATAACAGTTCACACATTTACACTTTAAATTCGCTATTTTATCTTAATTTTATTTTAATTATTATTAATTTTTATCTTATGTAATTTGATTGAGTCAAAATATTTACATAACATTATTGCTATTATGATACAGGTATTGTCCTTGATGGAAACTCACTCAGATGAAAGATCACAGTACAGTAGGCTAACAGCAAAGAATTACGGATCAGACTACACAGAATGAAGAAAGAGAGGTATACACAGGTTCACCTTGACCAAGCTGCGTATACACACAGGTTCACTGACAACAAGTAGTGTATACGTACACATGCACTTTCACAGAAGGAAAAGCATGTATACCTTGGAAAACTAAGTTTTCGATCCGAGGTATTTGGTCCATGGTATTTTGATCCATGGTATTGGTCCAAGGTATCTGGTCCGAGGTATTGACCCTAGGTATTTGGTCCAAGGTATTGGTCCTAAGTGGTTTTGGTACATGGTATTGAGAAAGGCATAAAACTATAAAAGGAGGAGAAGATCATTAGGCCAGGTGTGCAAGTATCAAATATCTGATGAAGTATGAGATCTAGTATGCAGGGTATTGGCTTAGGGTGTTGTGCTTGATCTGAACAAAGGGTGAACCTTAGCGGTTGATGAAGGATAATATCTAATGATGGATAGGGATCTTAAGGCTTGAAATGAATTATCATTATGTGGTTTGATCATGTATAGTCTAGATCTGAATACTGACGCATGTGTTAGTCTGTAAATATTATGATCTGGGTATAACTGAGGTCTGCAATTACTGCAGAATTATAATTAGTTTTTGTAGATGTATACGTTGGTTGGGTTTGAGAAAAATGCATATACACGCAGGTTCGACACATGGAAGTAGCGTATACCTCATAATGTATGTTTCAGTTGTTTCTGTTTGCTGTTGCAAAATTCTGGGTTCTGGTTTGGGCTCTGGTTACTGTATTCTGGCGACAGTATTCTGTATGATCAGAATGATTGTGATTTGAAAATGGGTTATGATTCAATTGTGGTTGAGTTTCTATGATTGGCTGATGCATATGTATTTGATGATTGAATTATGATGTTGTTGATGGATCCAGTCTAAAAATTTATGAAACGTGGTCCTTGGAGGAAGAAAGAAGGTCGTAGCCTTCTGTAGGTCGGTTCCTACGTACTAGTAAACATATCGGCTAGTACAAGATCTAGGGGGTTGTAGCTCCCTTCCAGTGGAAGCTGGAGAACGAGAGAGGGTTGTAACCTTCTGCAGGTAGAAGCCTGCGTACTGGTGTGGGTCTGCACCAGTACAAGATTGTGAATAGATTTTCTTATTATTAAAAGAAGACAGAGACGACAAAAGCAGGTGGTTTTTACCCACATTGGGTTTCCACCTTATATCTTAGTGTTCATGTGTGTTGCTTAGGTGTGATGCTTTATTCTGCTTTTTCTACACTGTCTAATAAATCTCCGATATACTGGTTAAAGTTCAATGCATGATAAATTGAGTAATTCAAAAGTTTTCTGCATATATGTTGGTTGGCTTAAGTACAGTCGCGTATACATGCTCGTTCACTTAGCTAAAGTAGCGTATACAAATCTATTTGGGAAATAAAATTATTAACTTGATAATACTGATTCACCCCCCCTCTCAGTATTATTTCCAACAATTGGTATCAAAGCAGGTCCTTCAGAAGAAGCTTGATCGCTTGAAGGGAGATCCATCATCATGAGTAATCAAGAAAGTGTGGGATCCATCAGACCGCCAATCTTTGATGGGAGAAACTTTGTTTATTGGAAGATAAGAACCACAACCTATCTACAATCACTTGGAACAGATGTCTGGGAAATCGTGGAAGGAGGATATACATTTCCATTAGCAATTCCTACAGATACGACAGGTAAAAAGCAATATGAAACCAATGCCGGGGCTGTCAATACATTATTTGGAAGTCTATCACAATCAAAGTTTGTCAAAGTTATGCAGCTCAAATTAGCCAAAGAAATATGGGACGAAATCGTTCTGAGCTACAAAGGATACTCTCAAGTAAAACGTGCTAAACTTCAAACTCTCAGAATTCAATATGAAACTCTTAAGATGCACAATGATGAAAGTATAGCTAGTTACTTCTTACGAATAGATGAGGTTGTCAATTGTATGAAGAATCTGGGTGAAGATATAAAGGAAGTTACCTTAGTTGAGAAAGTTTTAAGATCCTTGTCTGCTAAATTTGAATCGAAAGTGTCTGCCATAGAAGAAAAACAGGATCTGCAGACTATCACTATGACACAGCTTCACGGAATCTTAACTGCCTTTGAGATGAGAAAAGGAGGTCCATCAGATATGAGAGAAGCCGCATTTAAAGCTTCAGCAAAAGGAAAGGAAGAACTCAATGAATTAGGACATATTTCAGAAGAAGAATATGAAGTAAACTTTATCAAGAAGCTTCAACGGGGTTCCGCAAGATTTAGAGGTAAACTTCCCTTCAAATGTCTTGCCTGTGGTGGAGTCAGTCATTATGCTGCCAAATGTCCTCATAAAGATAAATATGATACAGGGAAGGAATATGCAAAATGGAATAGAAAACAAGTTGTCAGTAAAAAGAGTTACTATACTCATGAAGATAGCGATGGCTTATCAAATAGTAATGACTATAGACTTCTAATGGCTTATGACGATGATAATTTTTGGGATGCTTTAGAGGAAGATGACATTCATGAAGAAATCTCTAAACTCAAAATCTGTTTAGAAGAAAAGAATGTGATTATAGATACCTTGACATACCAAATTTCTAAAAAAGAAAAACACAATGAAAAACTAGAATATGAAATTATGGGTCTAAGAAAGGATCTTGAGAAAGTGAAATCTCTCAATATTAGATTTGCTAAAGGATTAGAAACCTTAAATGAGATTATCAAAGTACAACGTTCTCCTCTCATAAAGACAGGTCTTGGATATACTGAAGAAGCATCTCAATCACATAAGCCATCAACATCCACTAAACACTATCTAGATGCAACAAAGAACAATAAATAGTATGACACTTGTCAACAAAGGCGTAAAGCAGATCACTAGGTAAATCAGACTCAATTTGCTTCAAGGATGAACAGAAGCCATAACCAACCTCAAGTAAACCATACTCAATTTGCTCCAAAGATGATATCAATAGAAACTATAATCACTAGGTCAATAGATTCGATAATAGAAGGAACTTATATAATGGCCAATGTTTCTCATGTCATAATTGGACACAAAGCTGCTCAATGTGTTTCTTACAAAACCGTCATGACTAAAGAAGCACGAAATCAAAGGAATGTGACATGGATCAAGAAAAGTTCCTATAATAACTTTTCTCTTCTTGAAAATGAAATAGAATGCTCAATCTGTAACAATTTTGGCCATGAAGAAACTGAATGTAGGAGAAAATTCCAGAAAACATCTCAAAAGGAGCAAACTTCATCAAATCTCAAGATATGGAAAAGGAAAGAATCTCAAACAGAAAGATGTGGTATAGCCTTGTATGCAAAAGGACAAGAAAATCAATGGTACATCGACAGTGGATGCTCAAAACACATGACAGGTGACAAAGAAAAACTTCACTCATATAATGCCTTAGAAAAGGAAAAGAATTTCTCGTTTGGAAACAACACTCCTGCTGTCATAAAAGGTAAAGGCTCTGTTTTCTTAAAAGAAAAGGTTAAAGCTAGAAATGTTATGTATGTAGACGGTCTAAAGCATAACCTGTTGAGTGTCAGTCAAATGTGTGATCAAGGAAATGAAGTGGTGTTTCGATCAAATGGATGTGTTGTTCGTGAGATTGATACAGGAGAAACCGCGATCAAAGGTACAAGAACTCCAAATAAGTTGTACATACTCAAGGGAGGACAACAACAGTGCTATCTAAGCAAAAACGATGAAAACTAGCTATGGCTTAGAAGATTGGGACATCTAAGAATTTCTCAAATAAGAAAAGCATGCAGATTCCAGGTTGTTCATGATCTTCCAGATATCAGCATTCCTGAAAATACAATATGCAAACCATGTCAATTCGGTAAGCAAACCAAATCTCACTTCATTGAAAAGGAAGGGTCAGCTAGTAAGCCTCTTGAACTTGTTCATACTGATTTATGTGGACCATCAAGGAAAAAGTCACCTCGTGGAGAAGAATACTTTATTTTGTTCATTAATGATTTTTCCAGAATGTGTTGGATAGGTCTTCTAAAGCATAAAGATGAAGCATTTGAAAAGTTCAAGGCCTTCAAAGCTTTGGTTGAAAATGAATCAGATCACAAAATCAAATGCCTCAAATCTAATCGAGGAGGGGAATTTACCTTGGATGAATTATTTGACTTTTGTGAGCAACATGGAATAAAAAGACAGTTATCCACCACAAGGACTCCTCAGAAAAATGGAGTGGTAGAAAGAATGAACAGAACTGTTCAACAAATGGCTCGAGCTATGCTAGATGAATCTGGAACTCCTACAACCTTCTGGGGTGAAGCTGCATTCGCCACCATAGCTATTCTCAACCAAGCAAATGTTTGGGTAAACAGCACTCAAACTCCACATGAACTTTGGTATGGTAAGACTCTTATGACAAAATACCTTAAAGATTTTGGAAGAAAATGTTATATCAAAAGGATTTATGAAAAACTTGGTAAGTTTGAGCCTAGAGCAGATGAAGGTATTCTTGTTGGTTACTCTTCCCGAAGTAAAGGATATAAATGTTATAATAAAAGACTTTCGAAAATTGTTGAAAGTATTGATGTTGTAGTTTATGAAGCATGCAAAAATCCAAAACAGATAAAAACCGAAGATTATGACAATGAAGAAGATGGGGATTATTTTCCCACATCAAATCACAATGATTCTGAAGAAGAAACCAATGAAGCACCAAAAGAAGAGATAATGGTAGAAGAAAAGACTTCGTCTAGGTATGTTCAGAAAAATCATCCAGAAACTCAAATTATAGGGGAAAAAGAGGCAGGTGTACAGACCAAAAGAACTATTACAGAATCCTCAAGCTATCTAGCATTACTATCCTCCACCGAACCTCAAAATGTAAATGAAACATGCAAAGATGAATGTTGGGTCAAGGTCATAAATGAAGAACTTGAGAAAATTGAAAAGAATAATACTTGGGAATTAGTTCCTAGACCTCACGATAAAAATATTATAGGAACTAAATGGATATTCAAAAACAAGCTGAATGAAAATGGAGAAGTCATTAGAAACAAGGCCATATTGGTTTGTAAAGGGTATGCTCCAAAAGAAGGTATATATTTTGAAGAAACTTTTGCACTTGTTGCTAGACTTGAAGCCATAAGGATGTTTCTTGCTCTTTGTAGCTTTTAGAAATTCAAAGCATACCAAATGGATGTAAAATCTGCTTTCCTTAATAGAGATTTAGAAGAAGAATTTTATATTGAACAACCAGAAGGATTCATTCTTGGAAATGATGCAAAACTTGTATGCAGACTCAAAAAGGCTCTCTATGGTTTGAAACAGGCTCCAAGGGCCTGGTATTACCATCTTGACAAATATCTACATCAACAAGGTTTTTCAAAAGGTTCAACAGATAGCAATCTATATACAAAGATTGACACTGATTAATTGCTAATTATTATTGCCTATGTTGATGATATCATTTTTGGTAGCAATGAAGAATCCATGAGTCGAAATTTTGCTTCAGTAATTCAGCAAGAATTTCAAATGTCCTTGCTTGGTGAACTTACCTATTTTCTTAGTCTTCAAGTTCAACAAAACAAAGATGGTATCTTTCTTTCACAAACCAAATATCTCAAACAGATCTTGAAAAAGTACGGCATGGAAGATTCTAAATCTGTATTTACTCCAATGATAACAGGATGCAGTCTCAGCTCAAATGATGAATTAGCAACAGTACATCAACCAACATATAGATCCATGATTGGCAGTCTGCTTTATCTAACAAGTACCCGACCTGACATCATGCATGCAATAGGAATATTTGGAAGATTCTAAGAAAATCCAAAGGAATCACACCTTCATGCAGTCAAAAGAATTTTCAAATATCTTCAAGGAACACAAAACTTTGGTTTATGGTATCCTAGAGATACAGATCTCACTCTTCATGCATATACAGATGCAGATTGGGCAGGAAGTGTTGATGATAGAAAAAGCACTAGTGGTGGTGCATTCTATATGGGTTCTAGGTTAGTGTCTTGGTTCAACAAGAAACAAAGCTCAATTTCGCTATCTACAGTTGAAGCAGAATATGTGGCTGTTGCATCTTGCTACACACAACTAATTTGGATGATGCAAACCTTGCAAAACATTCAGATCACATGCACTCCACCCATCTCCATTCTATGTGATAATACAAGTGCCATCAGTATCTCAAAGAATCTAGTCATGCATTCCAAGACCAAGCACATACCCATCAAATACCATTTTCTACATGAACAAGTGCTTGAAAAAAAGGTAAAATTGGAGTATGTTCCCTCCAAAGAACAGGTTTCTGATATATTCACTAAACCACTACCCAGAGAGACATTTGAATATCTCAGACAAAAGCTGGGAGTAGTTGCTGCATCATCCTACTGTTAAATCAAATTTTTCAGAGAAAGGTGATTATACGCGTGTTTCCTAAAGTGAAGTCGCGTACACACATGGGTTTCTGTGGGTCAAGGAGCGTATATGTTTTCCAGGTAAGAAAAATAGTGGGGTAGGCTCTAATATGGGTGCTCTGACTGATATTGATGATATGCTCTGTTCATTAATTTTATCTGACTAACAAAGATGCCTTGATCTTTGACCTGTTAACAATGCACAGGTAGCACCGGTTCAGGGGGAGCATTAGCCTTCACGTACGTTCAACATTGTTGGCATTATGGTTGCTGAGTCCAACTATGGCTTAAGACATTTATACCATTGGCTGCTCAAGTCATGTAAAAGTCTAGGGTGTGATACGCCTTCTCATACATTTGAATGGTTCCTCTTGGAAAAATGATGTAATTTATATCCCCACTTTACATGGGATGGATGATGGAATATTTCTTGTTTTTGTCATGTATAAACAATTGATATATCCCCACCTGGCTAGGTGGATGAGTCAAATTTGGTATATCCCCACTTGGTTGGGAGATGGATGTATGTATGAGTCATTGGTGATAGGAAGGTCATTCGTGATGTATGTATAGAGTCATGAAAATATTTTTGCAGACTTTGCTTGTGCTCAGTCATGGGAGCTCAATCAGTACATTTCAGCATTTTAGAGAAATCAACATGTACTCAGGGGGAGCATGACCCTTTTCCCTTGATGTCAAAGGGGGAGAGTGACTTGGTATTGTTGTTGCCATCAATTCCAAAGGGGGAGATTGTTGGCATTATGATACAAGTGTTGTCCTTGATGGTAACTCACTCAGATGAAAGATCACAGTACAGTAGATTAACATCAAAGAATTACAGATTAGACTACACAGAATAAGAAAGAGAGGTATACGCAGGTTCACCTTGACCAAGCTGCATATACAAGCAGGTTCAATGACCACAAGTAGCGTATATGTACACACACACTTTCACAGAAGGACAAGTACATATACCTTAGAAAAATAAGTTTTCGGTCCAAGGTATTTGGTCCATGGTATTTTGATCCATGGTATTGGTCCAAGGTATTTGGTTCGAGGTATTGACCCTAGGAATTTGGTCCAAGGTATTGGTCCTAAGTGGTTTTGGTCCATGGTATTGAGAAAGGCCTAAAACTATAAAAGGAGGAGAATATCATTAAGCCAGGTGTGCAAGTATCGAATATCTGATGAAGTGTGAGATCTAGTATGAAGGTTATTGGCTTATGGTGCTGTGCTTGATCTAAACCAAGGATGAACCTTAGCAGTTGATGAAGGATAAGATCTAATGATGGATCAAGATCTTAAGGCTTGAAATGAATTATCATTATGTGGTTTGATCATGTATAGTCTAGATCTGAATACTGACGCATGTGTTAGTCTGTAAATATTATGATATGGGTATAACTGAAGTCTGCAATTGCTGCAAAATTATGAATTAATATTTGCAGATGTATATGCTAGTTGGGTTTGAAAAAAACACATATACACACAAGTTCGACACATGGAAGTAGCGTATACCTCATAATGTATTTTTAGTTGTTTCTGTTTGCTGTTGCAGAATTCTGGGTTCTAGTTTGGGCTCTGGTTATTCTATTCTGGCGACAGTATTCTGTATGATCAAATTGATTGTGATTTGACGATGGGTTATGATTCAGTTGTGGTTGAGTTTCAATGATTGGTTGATGCAGATGTATTTGATGATTGAATTATGATGTTGTTGATGGATCCAGTCTGAAAATTTATGAAACGTGGTCCCTGGAGGAAGAAAGAAGGTCGTAGCCTTCTGTAGGTCGGTGCCTACGTACTAGTAAACATATCGGCTAGTACAAGAGCTAGGGGGTTGTAGCTCCCTTCCAGTAGAAGCTGGAGAACGAGAGAAGGTTGTAACCTTCTGCAGGTAGAAACCTGCATACTAGTATGAGTCTGCACCAGTACAAGATTGTAAACATATTTTCTTATTATTAAAAGAAGACAGAGATGACAGCAGTAGGTGGTTTTTACCCACATTGGGTTTCCACCTTATATCTTGGTGTTCATGTGTGTTGCTTATGTGTGATGCTTTATTTTGCTTTTTCTACACTGTCTAATAAATCTCTAATATACTGGTTAAAGTTCAATGCATGATAAATTGGGTAATTCAAAAGTTCTCTGCATATATGCTAGTTGCCTTAAGTACAGTCGCATATACACGCTGGTTCACTTAGTTGAAGTAGATTATAAACATTTGTTTGGGAAATAAAATTATTAACTTGATAATACTAATTCACCCCCCCTCTCAATATTATTTCCAACAAACATTACAACATCTCTTCCATATTGAGCTAAAGAGTGCCTCGCAAAATCTTTCATATTGAACTAGAGAACACATGCTACATTATAAATAAAAAACAAAATACATAACATATTTTTTCCAAATCAATTTTTTATCACATTAATATAAAATTAATAATTTTAATCCCATATCAATATAAAAATTAAATAATTGAAAAAAACCCCATATATTTAACAACGTTTTAGTATATGAAAATAAACATTTTAAATAAATACAAATTCTATTTCACAGTGATTAATAGAATAACAAAAAAAATACTTTATATGATTTAATCTAAAATATTATTAGTTCCATAATTTTTTTTTTTTATATAATACTATCTAAGCACCCACGGGGGATTTGAACCGGTGACCTATCGCAAGGAATGCCTTAACAATGCACCCATTCACCATCAATGCAAAGCCCCGTGGGCATTAGTTCCATAATTAATAAAAAATCATAATTTTAATTCCACTTCTCATATATGCATATGGACTAGGAGATTGGAACCATGTATTGTTGGAGAATCTAATTCCAACCACTTGCTAGGTGTGACAATTATCCATCCAAGTGTTCTAGTTTGTTTTAGTTTAGTCCAGTTATATTGAGTTTAGTTTAGTGTCACTGCAATAATTTATCACTCATATCTCCAATGTAATATTATTTAGCTGATTCGTAGTATTGCGAAGAGCACTCCTTTGCTCCACGATTTATCTTCATTCTTTGTCATGGTATCAAAGCATAGGCCATGTAAGTCTCCTTGAGAGTAACAGAGAGAAGAACCGCCAGGTTGCATAAGATTCCAAAGAGAGAAGAAAGTATTGTCAAAGTTCATGGATAAAAAACTGATAAAAAAAATGTGAAAACAACTTGAATTTCACGCCTGTAAAGAAAAAAAAGTGAGTGAGTTTCACACCTCTCCAGAAAACCAAGTGCATCAATTTCATGCTCGAGCAAATAGGAGAGTACACAAAACCATCGAAAACTTACCAAACTATGGAATTTTTAAGGTTGACGCACCTCATGAGTTGAAAAGTGCAAAAAATTGCACGCAGAACCTCTGTCGAGATGTGTCCAAAAGACGAAGCCACCAAATTTCCAAAAGGGAGGATAATTTTTTTAAAGGCGATGGCGAGGTTAGTGTCAAGGTCCTCTTCAAAGCACATATTTTTTTGCCAGCTACAAGTCTTGGTAGCATGAAGCACTAAATTCGAAAAATCATTTGGGAGTACCAATGTTTGAAGGACAAAGTTTGAAAGGTCCAAAGGTACATACATGTGGAAATTCAATAAGTCGTTTTTAAAAAGGGGATTTTATCATGTTTATTCAAGTGGTTTCGTATTAAAACAACCAAAGCTTTGTTTTAAAGTTTTTTTAATAACCTTACTATATGCCCTCATGAAAGATGATATGTTAGATGATCCAAAATAAATATTATCATAGGTTATAAAGTTAGTATAAAATAATTATCAATTTAAGATATTAAATTAATAATTATTAATCTAGAATATTTAATTATTAAATGGAGACATTTAGAACTAGAATATTGTTGTAAAAGATATGACTCTACAAATATGTCATATCTTAGGCTCTAATTTAGGAGAATTGTTAGTAAGTTGTTTGAATAGCTTTTATTGTAAGTGGACACTTGTTATTTTATAAGTGATCCATAATTAGAGGTAGTTAGGACATTGAGCTTATAAATAGCTCATTGCAAGAGTGTTTTGTTGTTCGGGTGTAAACTCTTGCAAAATTCCAAATGTAATTGCTTTTCTTATTAATAAAATTATGTGTCTGAGGACACTTCTACCATTATTGTGGTATCAGAGCTCTAGTAATGCTACAGCTGATGTGAGGAGGAGATTCCAGCTCTACAGGCACATGGAAAACTCCATTAATTTGGTCAGTTAATATTTGGTACCTATTTTTTTGTTTTTTTTTTAAACAATTTTTAAAAGCTTGAGCCAGATTGAAAACAATCATGTGAAAGAAAAAAGAACAGATGACAGTGTCCTGCATATAAACTGCTAGAAAGCTTTACAAGGTTGGGCAATTAGATAATCCTAGCATACAACAGCATGCTCTCACATTTTGTAATAAAACACAATATCATGGGGTAGAATCACAGTATATATAATTCTTGGCAAACATAATGTGTATCAAAGGCATTGAAATGCCGAAAACAAACACTCCTTAACCGTGTGTGGTTTATATTATTATTTTTACCCTTTCCAGCATGATAAAATCTAGTAACTGTTCCATTGTTGTTCGCCCATTTCCAAGTATGTCTAGTAAAATAGTGTTGGCCCAAGCCTGCGGCTACGAGATATAGAGCTTGGGTTCATACCAAGTGCCCCACTTCGAAAACACTCCAATTGTAGCAGAGGTGGACAATTTGCACTCCAACGACATTTTTGGGTTGCAGGAATTCAATTGTAGAATTGCCACTGCTTCCAAGGATTCATCGGTGGGGTTTTGCAGTTTGCGAGACTCCGGCATTGAAGTAGACAGGACCTTTTTTGGACATCACCGTGGGCCTATCAGAGGAATTTGCTTCAGATATTTGGATATTTTGGCTGATTGTGGAGCCGACAATAGGATTTGTATCTTGGATCTTCGCCAGTCAAACTCCTGTACACTTACCATTGAATCTGACCACTATACTGGTGTGAATATAGTGGAGTGGTGCCCATCTCAGGAACATCTGCTTTTGCCTGCAAGCAATGACATTTTTGGAGTGCCAATCGAAATTGTTGTACAGAGACAGAATTCTTCAAGACCTATTCCTGAAATATTAATAAAATGTGTTGATTACATTGTGCTAACAGGACTCACTTCAGAATACATTTTCAAGTCCGAAGGAGATGGAAGAGTTGTTCAAAACCTAGTTTCTTTGTATAATGAAGATTCGAAGGCACCATTACCTGAAGGTGTGAGCCCGATTGATGTTGCTACTTTGCTTAATATTTATCTTCTAAGTCTTGATGAGTCGTGCATTTGCAATTCTGCAAACAACAACAGACAATATTGAAGTATTATTTTTTTTGTAATGGTATAATAAGAAGAGTAATTTTTGGAATATTTTTTTGGAGTAATAAGGAAACTTAATGGAGAGATAAGTATTTTTTTGTAATGGAGAGATAAAGTTTTTTTGGAGAAATAAGGTGAGTTGGGTAATTTCTCAAAGAAGTGATTTTTTATTTAAAATTTGTAAATTTGGGTTCATCGCATTGTAGCTCAAAGTAATTTTACTTTGGGGGGGCTGACATTTTTTTTTTACCAGGATTTTTCAAGAGCATTGTAAAAGTCAAATTTTGAAAGTTACCTTGTAAATATCTGAGAAATTGACTAGAGCCAAGTGCAAAGCTCAGTCATTTTTCTCCTGTTTCAACGACTATACAAGGGTCAAGGCCAAACCTCGATAGATGGTTTTTTTTTGCGTAGTGTGTTGCATGTTGTGTTTCCCATCTTGATATTATTTTTCTGAGCCTGAATCTTGGTGTGAAGCTTCAACACTATAATGTCAAAGTTGATTAATTTGTTTTGTGATTCCGACAAACTTGAAGGCACAAAATCTTACAGAACATGGTGACACCTCATCAAAAGCACTCTTATCTATAATGAACTTTGGCATGATATATGTGATGGTGACATTAAGCCAAATAAACCCACAGATGCAGCTGCACTAGCAAAATGGGAAGTTAAGAATGCCAAAGGATTAACTATCATTAAATCTTCTGTTAATGATGAAATGTATGTCCATATAGCAAATTCTACAGATGCATGGTCTGCTTTACGAATTTTTACAAACTTCTTTGATACTCAGCCTGAATCAAAGAAAGTTGATCTACAATTCAAATTTTTGCAAAAAAAATTGATTGAAGGAGGTGATGTCCTTGAATACATCTCTAGACTTAATAATATTAAGCAGGAAATCATTAATGCTGGTTTTCAAGTAGTAGATGATAGTTTTATGGTAACAATTTTAATTGCTAGACTTCCTTCTTCCTACACACATTTTTTGGAAACTCTACAATTAACTAGAAAGTTACAGAAGCTAAAGTTTGATGAACTATGCAAAATGTTGACCCAACATGATAAAACCTTTGGGAAGAAAAAATAAAGTTGGTGAAGGTGTTTTTTTCACAGAGGCCAGCACTAGTAAATCATCAACTGACAGTTCTAGAAATAGAGCTAGAGGGAATTTCAATCAGAATCAAGCATCACATTATGAAGAAAGTAGAGGTTGAAGCCAAAGAAAAGGAAACAACTTTAATAGTGGCAACAGTTCAGGCCGGAGTAATTTTCAAGGCAGAGGAAACAGTCAAGGAAGAGGCTATTTTCAAGGAAGAGGAAATAATAATCAAGGTAGAGGACAACCTCAAAATAGAAGTCAAAGCAGAGGCAGAGGACAGTCTCCAGGAAGAGGAAGAGACTTAAGTCAAATTGTGTGTCGAAGATGTAACAAAGTTGGACATTATGCTGAAGATTGTCGAACTTCTATTGATAAAATCCCCAAGTTTCATTAGCACTCAGCACAATTTGCAAATGATCAAGATGATGATGGTTCAGAATATGTCTTTACTTCTTCGCCGAAATTACAACTTTCCTCCCATCTTAAAAGTGATTATGAAGATGCTTGGATCTTGGATTCAGGGGCAACTCAACACATGACTTGTCGACATGACTTCTTTTGGAATTTTCAAGATTTCCAACTTAATTCCATCTTTCTTGCAGATGATACAAAACATACTCCTTATGGAAAAGGTGTAGTTAAAGTTTCTCTCCCTGGCATTGGAGAAAAAATGATTTCAAATGTATGGTATGTACCAACCTTTAAGAAAAATTTGTTATCTTTAGTCACGATTCGATAAGCAGGACATCAGGTAATTATGGAAGATGGCTTAGTTAAGATTAATTCAGTCAAATAGAGCTTGCAAATTGTGATGACAGGTTATGAAGATGGAAAATTGTTAAGGATGAAAAGGACAATTATTCCAAGACATTTTGACTTTGCAGGGGTAGTGACTACAGGAATTTCACCTATAAGATTGTGGCATGTAAAATATGGACATTTAAATTTTGATAGTCTTTCTCAATTGCAAAAACAAGGGATGGTTAAGGGACTTCCAAATTTCAAAAAGGAAAATACGAAATGTGAAGCTTGCATTTATGGAAAACAAATTCGAGAAAGTTTTCCAACAAGTTCATGGCGTGCAAACAGGTTGCTGCAACTAGTTCACAGTGATGTTTGTGGACCACTACAAAATTCATTCGGTGGTTGCAAATATTTCTTACTATTCATTGATGATTTCAGTAGAATGACTTGGGTTTATTTCTTGAAGCAAAAGTCAGAAGCATTTGAAAAGTTTAAACTTTTTCTCGAACTTGTTGAAAATGAAGTCAAAGAAAAGATAGGCACTCTCAGGACAGATAATGGGGGAGAATTCACTTCAAATGAATTCAAAACTTATTGCAGTGATAATGGCATAAGAAGACATCTTACAAATGTTTACACTCCACAACAAAATGGAGTAGTAGAAAGAATGAATCGCACCTTGTTAGGAATGGCGAGATCTATGTTAACTTTCAAAAAGTTAAGTTCAACATATTGGGCAAAAGAAATTCATACAATTCTCTACTTAAGAAATAGATCTCACACTGCTTATTTAGATGGAATCACACCTTATGAAGCTTGGTTTGGTTTCAAACCTCAAGTTAAACATCTTAGAGTTTTTGGATCAGTATGTTATGCCTTAGTTCCGAAAGAAAAAAGAACTAAACTTGACTCAAGAAGTTTGAAGTGCACAATGATTGGGTATTTTGATGAGAAGAAAGGGTACCGTCTTTTGACCAATGGAAAATTTATTGTGAGCAGGGATGTAATTTTTGATGAACAAAGAGTAAGAGTGCTGAAGAAATTGAAAGTCTTCTTCAAACGTGTGGATATATTATATTTCTTATGAGTTACATATTTTCTTGGAAGTTTCTATCACATAATGTTGAGTTTCTAAAGTAGTCATAGAAAGCCGAGTTTCTGAATCAATTGTAGAAAGTCAAGTTTTTGAAGCTGATGAAAAAGGCAAAATTTTTGGGGCAGATCAGTAGAGAAAATTGTTGGATCAGATTGGGACGCTTGACTTAGAGGGAAGACTAGGTTTGACCATAGGTTTAGGTGTGTCTTTTATTGAACAAACAAATTACTCTATTGAAAAGGTTGTTGGGTTTTTCCCCTTGGTAGGTTTTCCTACGGTAAATCTTGTCTCTTCTTTGTGCATTGTGATATCTATTATTCTACTGTTATTTTGGATTAATTTCTGAAGTGTAATTATTGAATGAGATATTGGAATATAAGTAAAATAATATCTACATTGAAATTATTTATCAGGTTTTCAGAAACACTGTGCTACTTATCATTGCACTTAGAAAATCAACATGGAATCAAAGCTTTGGTGAAGAAAGGAACTTTGAGATAGCTTCTGAAGAAACCCTAATTTGAGATCATCATTGTTGAAGTCCTTGATTCACATCCATGGCCTCCTCTATGAAATATGAAAACAAGTTAGAGGGAACCTCAAACTTTAGGGCTTGGAAAATTAGAATTGATATTATTCTTGCAAAGAACATGGTATTGAAAATTGTAACATGAAAAGTAGATGTTACAGGAAAAGAGAAGTTTAAGGAATATGATGTCAATGCCATGAGCATCATTTTGTACTCCATTAGAGATCATCTCTTCGTCTACATTGAAAAATTGGATACTTCTAAGAAGATGCATGAAACCCTAACAAATCTGTATACTATCAAGAATGTTGGTCAATCCATGATTTAAAGAATGAACATTTTGATGTAACAATGACAAATGATGACAATGTTGTTGTATATTTTGTAAGGATTTCTCAAATAAAGGATCAAATTGCATCGAATGGATAAACTATTCCTGAAAGTGAACTCATGACTACAACACTCAGTGGTCTCCCTGGATCATGGGATGCAATTGCAACATGTATTAGCAGCAAAAAGGAAACACCTATATTTGAAAAATTGTGGGCCTTTTGTGTTAAAGAAGAATCAAGGATTATATCAAGAGATAGAAAAGAAGAGGTTTATCAAGCATTAACAACCCATTTTAAGAATAAAGGAAAGAAGAAGGGTGACTCTCATCACAAGAAGTCAAATAAGAAGGACATGTCAAAGATTCAATGTTATGGTTGTCATAAATTTGGGCATTTCAAAAGAGATTTTCTTGAAATGGCTAATAACAAAAAGAAAAAAGATAAACCACTTGTTTTTTAACCAATATTGAAGAGGAACACCCCAAGAAGCCCAAAGGTGACAAATATTTCTTCTACTTTTATACTATTAACATATTTTATTAAAAATCATGATTGCATTTATATTTATAAATCAAATTTAAAATAATTTATATATTAATCTTAACTCTTAAATTTGTATTATAATATTTAAGCATAATTAAATCTAAAAATGAAAACATGTTAAGTCACCCAAAATTGAGTCATATACTGTAGCACCAAATAATAATAAAAATAAGATTAGCATGACTAAATATATCATCAATTATAATGAGAAGTTTATTATTACAAATAATAAATGAATAGTAAAAATAAGATATAATTGTTATTAACTTATAATAAAAATGTTATTATTAAGTATATTGTAGTATAAATAATAAAGTTTGTAATTAAGTTATTAAGGTAAAAATAGTAAATAAATATAACAAACACCAAGATCATTAACAATTTTATAAGTCGATTTTTATTTTAAATTAAAATTCGCAAAAATATATAATCACATAGCGTGAAATGTTGAAGATAATAGAGAATATGTAAATTTGGAAAGATTCAGTTCACTAGAGCATTAGATTAGGAATTAGTTCCTTTTTCTTAGGGAGTTGTTATAACTTCCCTAAATGTGTGAAAACTATATATATTTTTTTATTGTAAGATGATTGAGGTAGAGCGTTTTACAGAGGTAATTTGCAGATAGAGCTCACCACTAGCTCAGTTTATTGAGTTTATCAATAAAGTTGATTCTTTAATTTTTTAACATGGTATCGAAGCATAGTATCGGAGCTGCAGGTTTGAGAGTGCCTCTGAATCCCTGAATGGGGAGCTGGTGTGAAAAAAAGAAATCCGTTATGGTAAGGAGGCAGAGCAACAGCATAATTTTTTAAATTGTACTCACAGTTATCATCGCTCTGCCTGAAACAAAATGTGTGATGATCATCACGAATTTCAGATTGACAAACGCGATGATTGATGATTTGCTTAGAGGGATTTTGTCAATTACCCCACATAATCGCGGATCGGAGAGGCAAGTTCGCGATGGTTTGTTCCATCGGTGAGAGTCGTGCGAAGGAGAAGTGGATGGGCTAACAAGAGACCAGGCAATTGTTTTTTCCTGAACACTTCAAGCGTTTGATAGCCAACATAGTGGAGTCGTGGTGCGAGGTGTTGGAGCCTGCAAATTCGATCATTTTTTAACATCTAAGCGGTGGAAGCTTCTGCGTGAAGGTGAGAGAATTCTACTATTGGAGGATCGATGTTGTTGGTAGTTGCGTGAAGGCGATAACAACGTCGTTTGAAGAGGAGATCCACAAAGAAAGTAGCGTCGTTTGAGTTGCTGGAGGAGATCTGTTCCAGCAGTGAAGGAGCTGTGGGTGGTTCTGCCGTTGGAAGGATCTCGTAGTGGTGGTGAAGGGCCAATGCTATCCGTTGCAGAGGAAGCCTGAAGACAAGTTGTTCCGTGAAGGTGAACTATTCTCTAGGTTGTCGCATGCTTCCTGCGAGGTGGGGAGTTTAACATAGATCCTATCCCCGTAGTGCTAGGTAGGCACAACGGAAGCACTAGTGGAGAAACCCATATGACCAACATAGGTGCGTGGTTGGATTGCTTTAAACATAAGTTCCTTTATGCATGAGGCCATGCTGCGTGCAGCTCCACCTGTTTTCTTTAGGCATGCTACTACAAGTGGAGGCCGAGGGTGGCCATTTACAGGCACGAACCCACAATCGCCTAATTAGAAGTTACACCTTTTCCTACTCACAAAGGCGGAGGCCGAAAAACGGTGGTGTTGGGAGGCCGAAAATGGTGTAAGGCCCTCACTATTGTCTTTTTTTTTTTAAATTGTTGGGGTTCCAATATTTTTTTGTTTAAAACTTCGTGGGCACATACATTCAAAGCAGGGAAGAGTTTTTTAAAGGATGGGTTTTTCTGTTTTTTATAAAAAAGAAACAAAGGGACTCTTCTCTTTTTAATTAAAGGGTTTTGAATTGGGGGCATTTTTTTTAATTTGAATATCAAGCTTGCATTTTGAGATTTCTCTTCACCTCTGGGATAGTCTGGCTTTTCTTTTGCTGGAGGTCATTTTTTCATTATTGTCAAGATGAACAATCAGATGGCAGAGCCTTATTTGAACGAGAGAAATAAGATTGATGGTTCCAATTACTCTAATTGGAAATTTAAGTTGCAGACCCTATTAGAGGTGTAAAACGCGTGGGAGATTGCAACCGGTGATGAGTTGAAGCCGACCCTAGCCACAGGTGGAACGACAACAAAAATCCAGGATTGGGAAAAGAGGGAGAACAAGGAAAAGGTGCTACTCAAATTGTCTGTGAAAGATTGCATTATTCCTCATATTCGAGAATGTAAAGCTACAATAGGCATCTGGACAACTCTTAAAGACTTGTATGAGATCAAGAACACAAATCGTCTCCTGTTTCTAAAGCGATATTCTCTCCATTAAAATGGAGGAGAATGAATTAGTAGAAGCGTTCATCTCTCGTATCAAGGAGCTTAAGAATAAGTTAGGCGACATTGGTGAAACAATATCAAACACTGATTTGGTCATGGTTACCATGAATGGTATGACTGACGACTATCAGATGTTCATCACTGGGTTGAATGCGAGAGAAAAAGTCCCGAAGTTTGAAGAATTGATAGGCATCCTAATGCAAGAGAAGGAAAGGCGGATGGCCCTGAAACCTGAGAGCTCAAATCTTGCCCTAATGACAAAGAAGAAGCCCTTCAGAGGAAAGACAAATGCAGTGCACAAAAGTAGAGGAACTCCACAAAGAAAGCCACCTCCATCTCAAGGTATGTCTCCAAACAGAAGTGATTCAGGACCAAAATGTTTTTATTGCAGTAAATTTGGTCATATGGCTAAACATTGCCGAAAGAAGAAGTTTGATGAAGGTCAACAGAGACACAAGAAGCATGTAGGCCATCTGGCTGATGCAGATCAAAATTCGAATATCAGATTGTTCGTATCTGATTCTATGCTATCAATTAAGGAGGATGAAGCAGAAATCTGGTTTGTGGACTCAGGAGCCTCCTCCCATATGACAAGTAAGAGGCAATGGTTTAAAAATTTCAGAGAATCCAACACTAGTATGAAGGTATACCTTGGAGATGATACAGGGTATGAAATCAAGGGATATGGTGATGTCCCTGTCATACTACCTGATGGAAACATTAGGCATATTCATGATGTTATGTATATACTTGGGATAAAAAAGAACTTGATTTCTATATCTAGAATAACATATTAGGATCTTAAGGTAGAGTTCTTTAAATCTTATTGTGTAATTAAAGACATGCTAGATCGGATGAAGTCCATTGCAATAGGTGTACATGTAGGAGGATTGTATAAACTGGATGTCAAAGTGCGTCACATCAAGCATTAGCATCATCAGCCATGTCTGCAGAGAATATTTGGCATCAAAGATTTGGGCATATAAACTTCAGTGAACTATTACTTCTTCAGAAAAAAGGTATGGTGAATGGTCTTCCTGTTTTGAAGAGTATGCATGTTGACTGTGAAGCATGTGCCCTTGGTAAATTACATAGAGATGAATTTCTTGCTATTGTTGATAGGAAGCAGAGGGATATACTTGAACTTGTACACACTGATCTATGTGGGCCAATGTAGACAAGGTCGTTAGGAGGGGCCTACTATTTTCTTATTTTTGTTGATGAATGTACAAGGTTCACCTGGGTGTATTTCCTTAGGAAGAAAAGTCATGCTTTCGAATACTTCAAGCAATTCAGAAGTATGATTGAGAAGAAAACATGAAATTTCATCAAAATTCTTCGCTCAGACCAAGGTGGAGAATTCAAGAAGGGTGACTTCATCAAATACTGCAAAGAACACATAATACAACAGCAATTCACAACTCCTTACACTCCTCAATAAAACGGGGATGTGGAAAGGAAAAATAGAACCCTCGTGGAGTGTGCCCGCAGTATGTTGAAAGGTAAGAATCTGACCAATGGTTTTTGGGCAGAAGTTGTAAACATTGTAGTATATCTCAAGAATAGGAGTCCTACTAAGTGTTTGTATTATAAAACTCTTTTCGAAGCATTGTTTGGCTTCAATCTTGCAGTAAGTCATCTTAGAGTCTTTGGATGTAAGGCTTTTTTCTCATGTCTCGAAAGAACATAGGAAGAAGTTAGATTCAAAAGCCACTAAGTGTACTTTTGTTGGATATTGTAGTGAGTTTAAGGCTTATAAGTTGTTTAATCCTTCTACTCACAAGGTGTTTTCAAGCACAGATGTGGTATTCCATGAACATATAGATGATGGGAACCCTGCTCGTAGTGATGAAGAATGGCATGTGTCTTTACTGTTAGAAGAAGGTGATGAAACATGGGCCGGTGAGCAATAGCATCAGCAACAACAGTAGCAAGAGGAAGAAGAAGTGGCTAATCAAATCAGGTTTGAAACCCGTTCGCAAAGGGGAGATTAGAACAAGTTTGAAGTCACTCCACCACTCACGATATCAAGTAGGAAAACTCAATTGCCAACAAGATATAGGGAGAATGCTTTTATAACTAGTACATTTGAGTGTTTTTGAACCCTCTAGTTATAAAGAATCTAGTCAATATAGTGAATGGAGGGCAGCCATGGAAGAGGAATATGAATTAATAATTAAAAAAAAAACCTGGGATCTAGTTGAATTACCTGAAGGAAAACAACCCATAGGTTGTAAATGGTTATACAAGCCTAAATTTAAAGTAGATGGGAGTATAGACAAATATAAAGCTAGGCTGGTTGCAAAGGGGTATTCGTAGAAAGAAGGTATTGACTATGAGGAAACCTTCGCCCCTGTAGCTAAATTAAACACAATCATAATGTTAATTTCTTTAGCTACCAAACATCATTGGGCAATACACCAGCTAGATGTGAAATCTGCATTCTTAAATGGCGAATTAAAAGAAGAAGTGTATTTAGTGCAACCTGAGGGGTTTGTTAAACAGGGGGAAGAACATTTAGTCTGTAGATTGAAGAAAGCATTGTATGGACTAAAACAGGCACCCAGGTCATGGTATGACAAAATTGATTCATTTTTCCTACAACATAGTTATAAAAGAAGCAAGAATGACCCTAATCTGTACACCATGTTTGACAAAGAGGGGCGAATTGTTTTGATTTCTTTATATGTAGATGATATTATCATTACAGGAAATGTAGATGAACTCATTAAAGAAATAAAAGCACAAATGTCACAGGTTTTTGAGATGAAAGACCTTGGAGAGCTACACTACTATTTGGGTCTGGAAGCCTGGAGGGATGCTGGCCAAAATTTTCTGTCACAGGGTAAGTATGTCAAGAGCTTCTTGGAAAAGTTCAGAATGGATTAGTGCAACGCTGTAGCAGTGCCTTTATAGCAGAATACCAAACTTCAAAATGATAATGGTTCTAAGGAGGCAGATGCAACATTCTATAGACAGCTGGTTGGGAGTGTAATCTATTTGACTACAACTAGGCTGGATTAGGATTATGTAGTTAGTGTATTGAGCCAATTCATGCCAAAGCCTCTTGAGAGTCATTGGGTTGCAGCGAAACGCGTCTTAAGGTATCTGCAAGGAACCTTCGACTTTGGTACCATTTATATTGATTTGTTCGATGTTAGAGTGACAGGTTTTTCAGACTCTGATTGGGCTAGAAATGTAGATGACAGACGATCCATAATAGGCTATGAATTTAGCATTGGGTCCGGGGTCATTGCATGGAGCAACAAAAATCAGAACATAGTATCCTTGTCTTCAGCAGAAGCTGAGTATCAAGCGATGTGTGCAGCAACTTGTGAAGCAGTTTGGTTGAGGAGACTTCTCCATGATGCTGGAGAAGAACAAAAGGTTGCAACAATTATCAAATGCGACAACCAGAGCTCTATCAAACTTGAAAATAATCCAGTATTTCATAAAAACACAAAGCACATTGATACACAGTTTCATTTTGTCAAGGAGAAAGTTCAGTAAAAGGAAATCCATATTGAATATTGTAATACATGTGACAATGCTGTTGATATTTTCACTAAGCCTCTCGGTAGAATCAAGTTTGAATTGTTTAGGGAAATGTTAGGAATACTTGTGAACCCCTTTCTCCATTAAGGGGGAGTGTTGAAGATAATGGAGAATATGTAAATCTAGAGAGATTCGGTTCACTAGAGCCTTAGATTAAGAATTAGTTCCTACTTTTTAGGCACCTGTTCTAATTTCCCTTGATGTGTGAAAACCATATATATTTTTGATTATAAGATGATTGAGGTAGAGCGTTCTACCAGAAGCAGTGTCTAGGTGGAGCTCAGCACTTGTGAGTTGCCCAGTTTATTAATAAAGTTGATTCTTCAGTTTTTTAACATGAAATTCACAAACTATATAATCACATTGCTTAATATTTGTGTAGATAATTTTCATCCAATGCTGAGCATTATACGATGCAAGGTAACGAGGGATGCATAGTGTAAAGAACAACCAATACAGACAAAATAACATTGCAAGTACCATGGAAGATAAAACTAACCGTATAATGGCAATGCATATCTATTATATATATTTGTGTTAAATGTTAGTTATCAATTTATGGTTTGTTAACAAGTATTGAATATGGAATTTTGATATAATTTTAGTGAAACCAAGATTACACCTAACAACTCACATTTAAGACTAACCTATATAATTGATAAATACATACAAATACAAAAGCCATACTGTTTTATAATTTATAAAATAAAAATTATTAACCATTGGGATTGCAAAGATAATCAAACAAATATATTCTCATACCCATTCTTTTTGTTCTGGTATCAAGGTTACCAATATTTGATACATAGCTAATATCAACTCCATGGCTGAGTAGAGCCATGTCTTATAGAAAAACGTAGATCATATATCTAATACATGGTAATATAAACTCCATGGCTGAGCAAAGCCATGTCTTACGGAAAAACGTAGATCATATATCTAATACATGGTACCAAAGAAGCTGTTGAAATATCAGAGGGGGATCGTGTATAAAAGAGAGAGAAAAACCCTCTTGATAAAGAGGCTAAATCATCTTGTTCGGGTTGTTATTGTAACTCATAAGTTAATAAAAAGAAAAAGGTTATGGAAACCTAGCAATTGGAAAATCAAAACTCAACTAACTATTGGAAATTTCATGGCCCAAGAAATTATGTGATGGACTAAAAAAAATCATTACAAAGCTAAATTCTTTTCCAAACGGCCCGAATCAAATTCTTTCCAAACAAATGCGTGGAACGCTGACCAAGTATACTATACATTATCAACAATTTTGGCCTTCGAATCATAACTACCAATCTGTCGAGCAATAAAAGTTTTTTTAGACACATTATTTCCCTCATCCTCGCATAGCACGTAAAAAGGTCGTGGTCATTCTTACAACTATTTATGGTCACGATCCCAATACCTGATTGTCAAAATATTGTGGAATAACAATTCGTACCTTAACCATAACTATAACTGATACATGCACATGAAAAATGGATAAAAACTCACCCATACCCTTCAACTTTTTAACTGCATGTAATTGTTTGATAAAAAACGATGGGTAAGTTAAGGTCTGGGTGAGCTATCTTGGTTAGTCTGGAGGTGGCCCGTAGATCCAAATGATTCTTCACAACAATATCTCCATGTTGTCTATCATTGACCATGCTTCCAACATCTAGCTGGCTTTTTTGATTTTCAAATTTTCGTCTACAACACGTCCTCTTCTTCGGACAACTGTGTCTTCCTTCTGACGTGACAAACCTTCCCTTTTATAGCCCTACACATACAAGTGTCTTGCTTACACTTCTTCTTGTCTTTGCCCCACCAAACTGCCGAACTTATCTCGATTGCAGATTGCTCAAGCTGGTTGACATGGCCAGCGGGCCCCATACGTCTCTGTTACCAATTCCGTTAATACTGTCAATATTCTGACACTCCACAACTCCACTGATTTTTGGCACCTCTGACCGCTGACTCGTATAATCAAATACAGGTGGTGGTCCTGGTGGATCAGACATGAAATTCAATTTATTCAATTTTATCTCTGCACCAAAGGATTTCAAAATTCAAATGCTTTCCCACTTGGGATTTTAAATTGAAAAATTGAGTGCTAAATTTCTGCAGGGCGTTAAATAGGTAATAGATGCTTCCTTGCTTCATTTTGAGCCTCTCCAGCACCATCCCTCAGGGTGTTGAATAAGTAATAGACGTTTCTCTACTTCATTTTGAGTCTCTCCAGCACCAGCGTAAGCACCGTCCCTCACTGTAACAACATCCAAGGTAATTTAAAACAAATAAGACACACACAACATTCAACCATGAAAAACAGAGATTTTAACGTGGTTCACCCAACCAATCTGGGCTACGTCCACCAAACAGAGGCATCGACAATCTTATTACTCAACAGGAGATTACAACAACATATTTGCACATCTCCACCTTGACAACAATTAGCCTGATATAGCTATGTATTCTGCTTCTGTAGTGGATAAAGCAACAATGTTTCGTAGCTTTGACATTCAGCTTATAGCTCCACCTGCAAGAGTAAAGGCATATCCTGAAGTTGACCTTCTCTTATCCAAATCACTTGCAAAATTGGAATCAACATATCTGCAAACAAATTCATTACTTCTGATATAAGTGATACAATAATCACTTGTGCCTCTCAAATATCGAAGCACCCGTTTCACTGCTGACCAGTGTTCTTTTCCTGGATTTGCCATATACCTGCTGACAACCCCAACTACATGTGAAATATCTGGTCGAGTACAAACCATCGCATACATCAAAAAACCTACTACATTGGCATATGGAATTCGAGACATATATTCCTTTTCTTCATTAGTGTTAGGACATAAACTTCAAGAAAGCTTAAAATGGGAGGTAAAAGGGACTGAAACAAGCTTCAAATTGTTCATACCAAACCTCAAGGGTATTTTCTCAATATACTTCTTTTGTGATAGCCACAGCTTACCATTGCTCCTGTCTCTGAAAATCTCCATGCCCAAAATCTGTCTTGCTGCTCCTAGATCTTTCATATCAAACGTCCTAGCCATCTAATCCTTTAACCTATTGATCTCCTTTATGCTTTTTCTTGCTAAAATCATATCGTCAACATACAACACTAGGATAATGAACATGCCATTACTTAATTTCTTAAAGTAAACACAATGATCATATTCACTTCTTATATAGTTTTGACTCATCATGGAAGAATCAAATTTCTTGTACCACTGTCGAGGTGACTGCTTCAGACCATACAATGATTTCTTGAGTCCGCAGAAAAATTTCTTGTTGCGATTTTGAACAAACCCTTCCGGTTGTTCCATGTAAATCTCTTCATCTAAATATCCATGTAAAAATGCAGTTTTAACATCTAGTTGCCGTAATTCTAAATCAAGTAAAGCAACTAATTCTAACAAAATCCGAATTGAAACAATTTTTACAACTGGTTCAAATATCTCATGAAAGTCAATTCCTGCTTTCTGAGAAAATCCCTTAGTGACCAGCCTCACTTTGTACCTGTCTTCTTTATCATCAACACCCCTTTTCAATTTGTAAACCCACTTACATCCCACAGTTTTCCTGTCTTTAGGAAGCTCTACCAGATCCCATGTGGCATTCTTGTCTAATGCCTTCATCTCGTCCTTCATAGCCTCTTTCCACTTAAAACTGTTAGAACCTTCTACAGCTTCCTGATAGCACAAAGGTTCATCATCATTAGCAATTAAAGCAATTGAAGTAACATAATCATCATACCTTTTAGGAGGATGTTTGATTCTCGTGGACCTCCTTAAAGATGGTTTTGGTACTTCCACAATTTGCTGATCATTATCTATAGGAACTTCTTCATGATCAACATCTGAAACACATTCATGATCTGCATCTGAAACTTGTTCATGATCTGAATCTAAAACTTGTTCATCTGGACTATCATCAGTATTTGAACTCATTTCAAACTGAATGTGTTGAAGCTTAGATACATTATCATGTTTCAATTTATCATCTACATCTGGATTTTCAAGTTGAAGACTCATTAAATTTAACATCTTTGTTAATGATGATCTTGTGAGTAGTAGGATCCCACAACCTGTATCCCTTAGTCCGATCACCATATCCAATAAAGATATATCTTTTTGATTTAGGATCTAATTTAAAATGATGATGTATCGGAACTAGAGCATATGCATCACAACCAAAAACTTTTAGTTTAGAATAATCACAAGGATGACCTTTCCATACCTCTTGAGGAATTTTGCATCCTATTGTAGTTGATGGTGATCAATTTATCAAATAACAAGCCATAGAAAACACTTCTATCCACAATTCCTTTTGAAAATTGGTGTTACTAAGCATACTTCTTTCTCTCTCTAAAAGAGTCATGTTCATGCGTTCAGCAACTCCATTTTGCTGAGGAGTATATACAGTGGTTTTATGTCTTTCGATCCCAGCGTCCTTGCAATAATTATCAAATTCCTTTGAAGTAAACTCACCACCATTATCAGTTCTTAAACATTTAATGGTTCTTCCAGTGATGTTTTCAACTAATGCTCTAAACTGTTTGAAAACTGTGAATACATCAGACTTCTTCTTTAACATGTAGACCCACACTTTTCTAGAGAAATCATCAATAAAAGATACAAAATATGACGATCCTCCATATGAGGTTGTAGGAGATGGACCCTAAACATCAGAATGGATATAATCAAGGATTCCCTTAGTAGTATGTTTTCCAGTTTTAAACTTCTACTTGCTTTGTTTCCCAAATAGACAATGTTTGTAGAAATCTAACTTAGAAGATTTTAAACTAGGAAGCAACTTACAATCAGATAAAAATTTTAATCCTCTTTCGCTTATATGGCCCAACCTTTGATGCCATAAACAAATAGAATTACTGTCGTTTTCAGATATTGTAGAAGCATGATCTGACTCTATTCTTCCTTCTAACTGAAAAAGATTTCCAACCTTCTTTGCTTTCATTACTAGTAAAATTCCTTTATAAATTTCATTACTCCACCTTGAATAAAGGTTTTATATCCATTAGTGTCTAGTACTCCTAGTGAAATGAGGTTTTTTCTTAGTTCAGGTACATGTCTTACATCAGTTAGAATTTTATTTGTCCCATCAAACATTTTAAGCTGGATGCTTCCAATTCCCACAATATTACATGAGACATCATTTCCCATGTAAACAACTCCATCATTGATTGATTTATAAGTTTTAAACCATTCTCTATGAATGCACATGTGATTTGACGCACCAGAATCTAACAGCCAATGTTGATCATGATTAGACAAACTAATTGATAACACTTCATCACTCATATCTAAAATGGATGTCGAACCTATATCTGTCGTGTTTGCTTCTTTCTTCTTTGTCGAAGAGTCTCCTTTAGATGTTCGCTATCTCTTCTAACAGTCCTTCAAATGTCTTGATTTGCCACAAAACTAGCACTTTACCTTACTCTTCTTCCCTTTCGATTTTTAACATGAGTTGTTGTGCTTACTAAAGTGTCTTTCTTTAGAACGACCTCTGACCATCATTGCTTCTGATGTATAGGTTTCTGAATTTGACCTCCTCCTTATTTCTTTGGACAACAAAGCTCCAACAACATCATCAAATTCAAGGGTTTCTGATGAATTAAGACTTATAGAAGTAACAAAATGATCCCATGACTCGGGCAACGAGCATAATAAAGTTACAGCTTTATCTTCTGATTCAAATTTTACTTCTATACTTTCTAACTGCATCAGGAGAGTATTAAAGGTATTCAAATGATCAGTTATCGTTGTAACTTCCTTCATGTGCAAGTTATATAACTGTCGCTTCAAAAGAATCCTATTGGTTAAGGATTTTGTCATGTACAGCTTTTCAAGCTTTGTCCACAAACTAGCAGCAATTTTCTTTGGCACTATGTTAAACAAAACATCATCTGCCAAACACAGTCGAATGTCGCTTAGTGCTCTTTCATCCAAGTCAATCCATTCATCATCTGTCATGGTGTAAGGTTGTTTGGCTTTTCCCAATAGTGCCTTCGTCATGCCTTGTTGCACGAGTAGATCATACATCTTCACTTTCCAGATCTCAAAGTTGTTTTTGCCATTGAACTTATCGATCTCAAATCGAGCACTTTGAGTTTTTGCCATGTTGTGTCACAAAAAATCTCCAATGGCAACTTTTAATAAATGAAGTTTTTAGTTAAAAAATGTCCTTCACCAATAAAATGCCTTTCCTTTATTACATATGCAAATAGCATTTTACATAATTACCAATCGATTTTTTAAACAAATTTTTACAATATAAAGTGCCAACCTTTTTCAAATACAATCGATTGTACTTTAACACACCACTCAAATTGATATAACAAACCTTATGCCAGACATCGATTTTGCATATTGATTTTCAATGACTATAAATCGACTTAAAAATATATATATGGCATTTTAATAAATCGATTTGATTGACATTACATCAATCGATTTTAATTTCATTGCACTTTTATGAACCTGTCGACCCATTTGCCAAACGTTCTATAGGTTACTTCAATTTCATTTGAAGGTTTTATGAACTTGTCAACCCATTTCAAAAACGTTCAAATAAAAAAAAAACGACTTACCATGTCTCAGCTTCTTAGTCAACGGCCCTGAATGCTGCAATCCGTTGACTTAACGCTGTCACACAATAGCCTTCACTCAAGTTGCCTCTGTTCAACACCAATTAACAGCCTTCTCCAATGCTACTAAAGACTTCAGCTCATGCGCTGACTTCACAGCTCCAGAATCTACGCCGTTCAATGTTGCTGCGACTCATAGTTTGTTAGCTCTGGTGCAAGCACTCAGAACCAGCCAACCTGCAATCCTTCACCTTGAAACACCACTGACTTTTCTGAAGCAAAAAAAAAATCAAAAACTCACAGCTTCAAATATCTCAAGGCCCTGCAAGTAGGCAAAACAACTTCTCTGCAAATTCTCATGGCAGAAAGACTTCACACATCGGCTCTTTCAATTGCAAAACTCACGCACTGTACAAAGCTCATGGCTCTTGCTTTGCGCTCTGTGTAAGTAGCGCTGGTCAACCTCCTGTTAACACAGGCTTCAATTCAACCGCTCAACACAGCAGCTCACAACTCGACAGCATACAGTTATGAATGAATAGCTCACGACTTCTGCAATTAGTCTACACAGTGGCTTATATAGCACTAACGCAGCCACACAGCTTCTACCACAGCTCTGATACCAAGTTTTAGAGCTAACATAGCGGAAAATTTAAAACAAATAAGATACACACAACATTCAACCATGAAAAACAGAGATTTTAACGTGGTTCACCCAACCAATCTGGGCTACATCCACCAAAAAGAGTCATCGACAATCTTATTACTCAACAGGAGATTACAACAACAGATTTTCACATCTGGAATTCTTTTTCCTCACACCTTCTCATCACCCATATCCTCTACGAGCTTACATTTTTATAGCTGGGAGTAGAACACTGAATCAAAAATTCACTCACAACAAATATAGGATGCAATAACTCCTCATCAAGAATAAATGGAGTTAATTTAGCAACAAATACTATTGTTGTCACATTCATGAGATTTTCTCCAAATTTAATTAACAGAAAATCTCAACAATTCCATAATGGACATAAGCAAGAGGCTCCTCATGGAGAGATCTCTTCTCCATCTGAAGGCTGCGGGTGCTCTTTCTTGAGTAAGGGGCATGGATATCATTTGAGATCAAGTGTTGGCATTCAGGTTATGTAATCTCCCTTCACAATGCCATTAAAATCCCATTTAATAACATATTATGATTTCAACACTTTTAAATTAAATTTTATATTGGGAATAAACTACTAATTTACTTGATTATGTTCTCTTTTAATTGATGTTGCAAACTTTGCAGGTGAGGATACAAGCAGTAGCGTTGAAAGCAGAAAGTACAATTAATTTGAGCAGAACCAAAACAAGTTGATACAGTTATTAAAAGAGGTTTTGGAGGTTGGATACTATAATGGATTACCATATCACGGAATATCACTTTGGTGAAGCCCATGTAGCTAAACAAAATATTCTCAGGTTCGATTTGACTAATTCCAACGGAATACCAAATTAAGGCTGTTGAATTCAATTTCAAATATAAAGCTTTCATGATGTGCAAGTCCAGCAAACATTCTTGGTAGGAAAAGATGCACTCTGGATGCATTTACATATCATTTGTATCATTTTATTAAGTTGTTGTTTGAGATAAACTATTTTGTGTATGAGTATATTACATTTAATCTATAAAATTAGCCTTAATTTTCAGAAAAATAAGTTCAGGTTGGTTTTCTAATAAGTTTTCAGTTAGATTTGTTGACTACTATAATCCTAAAAACAAGAGCTAGTCTTGAATACAAGTAGGTTATTGATGAATTCTGGAGCCCAGTACAAATGTGTAAATTATTCACAATCCATTGAAAATTTATTAAATCACTCTCAAGATGAGTGGTACACTATAAGATTCCATTCACATCATATTAGTGGTAGGAATTTCTCTATTTAGTTGGCAACATTGTTTTGAAATTGTTGGTTCAAATAATGTGTTAATTTTTTTGGTCGAGAGAGAATACTTTAATATACTAGATGTTTTAGTGATTTCTATCAAAATTGACCTCATGTAAGTAAGAACCTAGCTTCCTTGATTCCAGAACTTCAAAGTAATATTTTTGAAAAATTAAATATACAATAAAAAAGATATTCATTTACTACCAAAACTAAACTTTGATTCCACAACTTCAAAGTAATATTTTTGACACATTAAATATTCAATAAAAAAACTATTCATTTACTTTTATAGCAAGAACTAGGACTCATAAATGAATAAAACTCAATCCACCTTTGATAATGAATGAATCCAAAATGAAAAAGTTCTCTTTTTCTTGAAATTTGTAAGACCTTTGGGAGGGTAAATAAAACAAGGATTTTTTTTTTTTTTAACGATGAAATAGAAAAAACCAAGATGAATATTTCTTATATTAAATAATTTATTTATTGTTTATCTATCAAATATATTATTTTGAAATTAAACTTTTTTTAAATATCTTATTACATTATACTTAGTCATAAGAATATGCTTTGTTAAATTTATTTAGCCTCCCAATATGTTTAGTTATAAGATTTACATTATATCTAGTTATAAGAATCTATTAGACAAGGCTTTTCAATAAATAAGATAAATGGGAAAATAGTTTAACTATTAAAGGAGGGTAAAATATTTATGGTTTTTTAATTGAAATATGCCAAATCATTCTATAATACTCAATTTATTTTTGTTAGTTCGACTTTAGAAAAAAAGACATAAATTCAAAATAAAAATAAAAATTGTTAATACATTGTTGTATGGCATGGTTCTATGTGGTGATAGGAATGTAAAGATATTGTTTGGTAATTACAAACTCTTCAACGTGATTGGTATTTAAAATAGTGAAGTATTTAAAGCGTGTCTGCCATATTGTGAACTATAATTGTTTTAATTGATGAGTTTAAAATTTGTAAAAAACTTTATAGTAATTCAAATTTGTATAAAACTTAGATACCAACACAAGTCCTTGTTGAAAACATACCATTAGAGGTAAATAATTAAGAAAGAAAAAAAAATCATATAAATTTAAATAATTTAATAAATGTCTTGCAAAATAAAGATAACTTATCAATTGAGTATATAATAAGGATATAATCTTTTCTTTTTAGTGTTTCCCTACTATTCTATATTTCTCTATGTGTGGGGTCGTAGTCATGAAGATGGATTTCATTATCTTTAATTGGGAATGTGGTATTTACACGCCATGGTATTGTAAAAAAAGCTATTTACAAATTAAGAATTTTTATAATAAAGTAGAATAAATACTTATGGATAAAAATAATATTACATGTTTTAAAATGAATATATGATTAACTAATATATTAATTCTTTTTATAAGTAATAATAGTAATAATTTAAAATAAAGTTATATTTTAGCTAAATTTTAGGATTTAAATATTGAAAATGTGAGATTTATCATAGTGTAAGTGTTTTAATGTCTATATTGTAAAAAGAGTTACTTACAAATTAACAATTTCTATCATAAAATGAGGTGAATCTCCATGGATAACAATAGTGTTACATGTTTTATAATGTGTATATGATTAAATCATATATTAATTCTTTTTATAATTAATAATAATAATTTAAAGTAAATTTATAATTTAGTTAATTTTTATGATTTAAATTTAGGCAATGTGAGATTGACTATGAAGTAAGTGTTTTGATGTTGATCACATTGATGCCGATCATTGTTTACTAAATTATTATGAAACTATTAATAAACTAAGAAATACTAAAATAAACATTTTTTAGAAATATAGATTTATTTTAAGATATTTTTAGGTAAAAATTTATTTTATTAATATCATTTGTAAATATACATTCTTATATGTTCTAGACATTTATATCTTACTTGATACTAATAACTATTATTTCATAGATTAAATCAAAATTGATTCACGATATCTATTTAAAAAGAGTTTAAGGGATAATATATGGGAGGTTGGGAGGAATCATTTTATGTACAATTTTTTTTGTACTAATATATTGTTTCAAGTGACTATATTACTATGGCCATAGATTATTTTCCTCTTAAATATTTTCAATTAAGTATTATGATATTTGATTTGGCTATGTGAGTGGTTGGTTAATACATTCACATTGTGTGGAATACTTTATTAATAAAAAGGTTTCTTAGGATTTGGTATTTATATGGCTTTTTAGGATAAGCTCATTGTTCCATTATGTCAATAAGGTTACTTTTAGTTGTAAATGCTTTGAGATATATTCTTTGAATATGTCATTTATTTATTTTTTATTAAGATAATATTTTAAATTTTCTATTTTTATTCTTGGTATACAAATGTTGTTTCTCACGTGCTATGTGTGATCTCAACAAATAAAAAATAAAGACAAATTTATGGTCATGATTCTTGTAAAATAAAGTCATAGTTCCTAATTGACAAGGGAACTATGAACAACAAAGGAATGATTTCTGAGTTCATAGTTCATGAGGGTCAAAGTTCTCGAGGTCATAGTTACTATGCGTCATAGTTCCTAAGGGTTAAAGATCTCAAGTTCATAGTTCTTGTATGTCATAGTTACTATGGTCATAGTTCTTGTCGGTCATATTTTCTATTGGTTAGAGATCCCAATGATAAGAAAGCTCATAAAATTTCTTCAATGAGAGTCGATGAAGTGCTCGTTACAAATTGAGAGGGAGGGAAATATAAATAGAGAGAGAGAGAGACTAGAAAATGTGTAAATGGGAATAGAGAGATAGAGAGTGTTGGCAATAAATTAGTCATAATGATATAAACAACAATTACATCCATATGATTCCATTCCATCAAATTCCACAATACGAGGGTTTGCAAATTCCTTAAAAGTAGTGTTTTCAAATTGCACAAAAGTAATGTCTTCAATTTTCACTTCAATATACATCAAAAAACATCACCAACTTGTGATGCATGGTCAATATGGTGTGTTTACTCACATTTTCTAATTATGCACTCAAATTTGAACTCACTATGTTGGAGTTTCCACATTCCACATTGGTAGGGTTTTCAAATTCCACAAAGCTAAAGTTTTCATAGTGCATAAGGCTAACATAATTATATTTCCTAATAATGCACACACACTTTTAAGCAATGCTAATCAGGTAGCCTCGTTGGGGTCCTAGTTGGTAGCTTGGGCCTTATAGAGCCTAGACAATAAGGAACATGTGTGAACTCCTAAGAACAAGCACACATTATTGTGGGTATGTGTTCCTCATGATAGCCCCATTTCCAATTCCGGGGTAATCATTCTTGTGCAATCCCTTAGTTGATTCTCACTAGTTTTGTCAATTATGCATAGTCCTTCTCAAACTCTCATTATAGAATTTCTCACAACATTCCTTCATACACTTCATGCTAAGTGTTTTCTCATTAGTTTACATAGTTTCTTTCTTTTATCACATATGTGATTCCACAACCACTTGCCACATGCTTATTTACAATATAAAAATAGAATGCTAAGTTATTTCATCATGACTATTCCGTAATTAAAAAAGCCTCCATCATGTTTTGGTTGATTTCTTACACTTGTTTGAGAAACTTCTACATATTTAATTTTATATATCTATATATTACTCTTTTATGTTTATCTCATCATTCTAGATTTGTCATGGTTATGAGCATTGCAATAGGTTATCATTATTCATTTCTTAAAACCCCATTTCTTTATACTTATTTTTCTATCTTCTCATAGGTTTTTATTCTTTGAGGGGTAAGTTTGTTCCAATTTTGACTTCATTCATATGTAATTTAGGGAATTGCGATACTATTTCTCATTTATAATTTCTCTTATTTCAAATTGAATTATTATAGTGTTCTTCAGCTATCTCAATGCTTTCAGAGTGGAAGAATTAAATGAATCAACTTGTATGGTATTTTTTTATCAATGGGTCCTAATTTGAAAAATCTATGTATGAATTCTTCCAGAGCCATTTTGAGGCATTAAACGAGTTTTTCTGTGGTAAAAAAAAATATCATTTGTGCGATACCATCTGCTACTTGAAGTTTTTATGCAAAATTTATGCCTCACGCAAGTTGATATACCATACTAACCACCATGGTACAAGTCAATTCCATGTTAATCCCCGTTACTCATGCATATGGGGCTAGCCATGTGTGGAATTTAAAAAAGGCTCTAGAAGGTCCAAAATCGTAACTCTAGTTGAGGTTTGAGGGAGTCAAACCTTTCATATAGTTAGCTATTGGGTTATGTTAAATACTAGGCCACTAGGAGAAGTAGGGGTTACGTTTCATGTTATTATATTATCTTCCATATTTGGGCAAAGAAATTTGGAGGGGGATGTTAGAGAGAATAAATAAGGGCTTGAGATTTTGTAGCAACTTTATAAGCCATAGGTCTTAGGTAAATCTATAAACAGTACCTCTTGCTTTGTATCTACACATTTTTCCATAATAGAGAATAGAGATCAAAGAAACCTCACCTTCTAGCTAGGTTTCTCCCATAAGGGGTTCCCAAGGGAAAAATTGTGCTTATTTTGGTTAGTGTGTGTGTTTATTTTCACTCTATATTTCTTGAATTTCAACTAATTTATATTTAAGCACATAAACAATAAATAAATAATCTGAGATCTAAAAAGAATTAATATTCGCAGTAAAAAAATTCAATATTTGTTATATCTATTATGATGAATTCTTCCAATGGAATATCCACGATAATTTACTGATCATCTCCACATGTTGCTTGAATGAATAGTGTCTTCTTTACTACCACATGTTACGTCGATCAGTTTAACATATTATGTGATTGTATGTTACGTCATCTTTGATGTCCTTTTCTTAATGTCCATGGTTAGGCTTTTATCTCCATTCTTCCTATCTTCAAAATGCAACATCCTCAAAGCAAGAAAATCCAATAACCATTAATTAGGAGTTAGGATCAACAACCATCTTGAATCCATTTTATATTTCAACCCATCATTCATATCAACTGGAATTGCATTTTCAAACTCTGCCATGATCATGAAAAGTAAGAAAACTTTCGGTAAAAATCACATCATCAGAGTTTTGTCGGCATGTTTCGAACCATCTAGTGTGGTTCATCACTAGGAAAAGATAAAGAACTAGATATTGGCAATGAGTTAAATAGATGGAGAAAAACTTTAGTCAATATAATATAACAATTAGATTTGAATGAATAAATAATATTTTAATATAAGGAAATAATTGTTAGAATATAGTTGTTAATATTGGCCACGATTGCCAAGTTGTTACTCTCATTAATCATATCAAAAGATTCTATTATGAGGACAAGTATAAAAGACAAATAATACATAAAATAATTACTAAAATTTATTTTCCCACACATTACAACTATTTATTGGTCGTATCTATATTCCATTGCCCTTGTAGCACTAAATAAGGTTCCAAATTCCTTTATCCTCCCTTAATTAACTATATAAACCTCATTGTGTCTAAAATCTAACAATAAACCTTTATATTCACTAAAGTTACTCATATTCATGAAATCATATAATTTCAATTTACTTTTGTTTTTTGAATGGTTATACACATTTATCAATATTAACCAAATTATCCTCATCATAACTTAGTCCATAATAGTATAATTAATTTTTATACAAAAATATAAATCACAATAAAGATTAATGTAGTATGTTTCCCAAAAATATCATATGAAAACATTAACTTCTTACATATTAACTTGTTGCATGTCTTACTTTTTTAAACTTGTTATAGAATATTTGAAATCATTTTAATCATTCTTCCGAATTGTGGAATATGCAATTCTCTAACTTTCAAATGTTGTTAAAACCATTACACTAAATTATATCTTCACAAATATCATATAAAGACATTACCAATTAAATAAAAATAGAAATAAAACATATCTCATTTAAAAATATTATTAGTTAAATGAAAATAAAAATAAAGCACAAAAACAATAACAATTATACTTTACTAAATGTATCATGAAAACATATAAATCATAATCATTGGAAAATATTAAAAGAACATTACCAAGTGAAAATGTATCACAAGAGATCAATAAAAAGGTACTCGTTCACTTTATAAATAATTTATTTTCCTCTTTTAATTTTGCTTCAATATTTTATTTAATCACTAGGTATCTTATATATAAGAAGAAGTTATACAATATGGATGCAAATGGGTTTCCTAAAATTGCTTCTAACTTTAGCCAAAACCTCCACCTTTGACTGAAGTGAGGGTGGCATAAGGATGCCGAGTCTTGGCTAGACCATTGGAGAATTGTAACTTAAGGAATCATCAAAACCAAATTCTTCCTTCAGAAACTTCACCTTCTGGTTGCTACCTGCGCTGCCAACAACGCGGAAGCCCTCGATTTTGGTGAGCTGCCCAACCAGCATTCCCACTGAGCCCACTACTGCCGGGACGAATACTTATCTCGGTGATTAAGTTCCCGGACGATTATGAAAGCAGCCCATGCAGTCTAGCCGGGCATACCCAGTACCAAATAATCAGACGGTTTTGTAATACCGGTCTCAAGTTTTCTGAAGACCTGGAACAATTGTGTACTCAAACACTTAATAGAACCCAGAAACGATACTGCCCATTTCAACAGCTGGATTAGCACCGAGTGCGCGTTGAAGGAGGCTCGAAGAGTTGAGAAAGACCGAGGCCAAAAAGAGGATGATGGGCTATACATCGTGGTTTGTTAGGATCTTTGGGGAAGGGCGAGTTTGTTGCTGGATAGCAAGTGAAAGAGACAACATCGTGGGGATCAAATTTGACAGATTCCAGATTTGGTTTTCCGTTAAGATTTCCTGAGATGAAGGAGAACAACTATCGGCTGCAATTGGGTAGATGTTTCGCGTGATTGGAGGTGATTGCAAAAGTTGTGATTTCAAATGCCTAAATCCATCAAAGATATGGTCTATAACTCATCCAACGGAGGGGCAGCATGACACATTCTTCCTATTCATTACTTGTTTATTACTTGTTAGATAGCGACAATGCCTTCCTCCCACATCACCCAATAAGAAGACTCTATATATAATAGATATGCATAATTTTATTTTTGAATATATGACCTAAATAATTAAATTTATATTTATTAATAATTTTTAAAATGGGTATGGATCTATTAATACTGATTTAATATAAGAATAGAGTGATTTAATTTTTTGAAGCGTAAATTTTTTTACTAAGAGTAATTATTTAAATATTTTGTATAATTTTTTTTAGATTTTTAAGTTTTTTTTTTTAATTTTATTTTGGTAAATAGAAGTCTAATTTCAACTTTGATAATAAACAGACAGAGTTACACATCACACTGAGTTATAGAATAAACTTTTTAACTCAATAATTTATACTTTAATCTTAATACATAAAATTAATAAAATATTTAAACATAATTCTGAATAAATAAAAATTAAAAGCCAGTGACCAACTCAAAAGTGAGGCATATACTATATGGCCAAATAAGAAAAAAAATAAGATTAGCCATAACTAAATATAGCCAAAATTATAACATAAATTATAAGGAGAAATTTATTATGAAATGTATTAAAAGAAAATTATTAATGAATAATAAAAATATGATATAACTATTATCAAATTATAATTAATAAGGTTTTATTAAATATATTGTGGTATAAATAGTAAAACTTGTTTTTCAGTATATTAGGATAAAAATAGTAAATAAATATAACGTTTTATTAAATATATTATGGTATAAATAGTAAAACTTGTTTTTCAGTATATTATGGTAAAAATAGTAAATAAATATAGCAGACACAAAGATTACCAACAATTTTATAACGTGGTTTTTATTTTAAACTGAAATTAGTAAAATTATAGTCACATTTGTGTAGATAATTTTCGTCCAAAGCTGAGCATTCTAGGATGCAAAGTAACGTGGGATGTACAGTGGAAACAGTAACCGATACATAACATTGCAAAGTACTGTGCGATGCACCGTGATGGCAGTAGCAGTAGCACTATGCTTATGCTTCATGTAAAGTAACACATAAAACAAGAGCAGAAGACATTTTGTTCTATAATTTATAAAATAAAAACTATTAGCCACCGGGGTTGCAAAGATAATCAAACAAATCTTGTTCTGATATTGTAACTCATATTTTGAGAATGTGATTACAGTGTGCAATTTGTTAATCAATTACAATTAAACTATGCGTTTTAATTAATAAAAAACGAGACGTTTGGTCGAGTTGCATAGGTTGGATTCCTGTTCTCTCCTCTACCATGTCCCTGCATTAGTTTGAACAGAGCGTTTTTTGAAGCAGGGTTGGAGGCTGATTAGAGACGAATGTATGCGTTTTGAATTCGAACGATGTAAAACGAAACCAAGAAAGTGAGATGTACAGAGCTGGAGGTATCCTTCAGCTCAGTCAAGTGTGGAAAAGATATTGTCTTATCCTGTAAATATGTAAAATTTTATAAAATTTCATAAAATAAAATATCAAATTAATAATTGAAGTAAAATAATGAGTTTATCATTGTGGTTTTTTTCTTCAAAATTTTTTATAATCTATGATTTTATCCATAATATTCTTATCTAAAAATATATATGTTAGAAATAATCACGACCTTTTCCTATTACAGCTAGTGGTTGGTGTCAGTAGGTGGGAAGTCAATAAGAAATAAATAATAAGAGTCAATAATAAATAAATAAGAAATAATAATAATCGCTGTAGTTTTTAATCTATGTATAAATCTCAGTTTTTATGAATGAAATTGCTAAGCTCTGCCGATGAGTCTTCACGTCTAATGTGATATGAGCCATGGTCGTAAAGGCTCGGAGAAAGCGAGTGTGTGTTGACTGTATACTTAGGGTTACAGTAAGTGGCTGCGGAGTGCACGAAAGGTTGGAGGTTGTCTTGCATGTGGAGCGGCCGCTGTGCAGAGGATTTGACAGTGGAGTGAGCGTGATGAGAGTTGTCACTGATGTTTTGAATCCCGCGTGACTAGGAGAGCTGATCGCTGCTATATGAGCGTCGGAGAAGCTGTGTCGTATGTTGTGTGCAGACGTTGAATAGAACCTATGGAGACTGTGTTGCTGGAGATTGTGTTTAAGTAGCAGATATTCTGAATGAATTTTGTTATGAATTTTTAACTATGTTTTATCAATTTAAATTTATTTTAATTTCGGATTTAATAAGAGTACAGAGGGATTAAATTTATTAAGTTGTATAAATTTATTCTAATTTCGGATTTAATAAGGTAGAGAGGAATTAAATTGTAAAAAGTTTATAAGTGAAAAGAAATTTAATCCTTTTAAATGTTTGATAGATACAGAATTAAAATATAACTTAAATTTATCTTAATTTCTGATCTAATAAGGGCTGAGAGATATTAAATTTATTAAATTGTAAATTTTTTTGAATAAAAAAAATAATAATCCCTCTGAATGTTTGGTTGATAGATCCTTAATTAAAATACATCTAAACTAATATTGAGTAATGCAAGCTTGCCCTCCAACTCAGTGAATCTAAATGGTATTCAGAAATGGAGGTCGATGACCGCGCAGGTTACCCTCTCTGGGAAACGCCATAGGCCGAAAAGCGGACGATTGCAAACTTAGAGGCAGCCATTACCTCCTCAACATGGCTGCAACTTAACCTTAGTAATGTTATTTTGAGAGCGATCATGTTATTTCGACAATACTTAGATGTTGGAATTGCCAAAAATGTTAAAAGTTGGAGATTCAATAAGTGAGCAAGTCAAGTTAATAAAAAGAAAAAGTGAAGTCAAACGAGCAGTTCGAAAACTAAACTAACCGTTGGAAATTTCATGGGCCAAGAGATTATGTAACCGTTGGAATCTTCATTGCCCAAGAAATTATGTAATAGACTAAAAGTCATTACAAAGCAAAAATTCTCTTCCAAAGGAACAAAACAAAACAAACGAGTGGGACGTTGACCTACTAAATTATAGTTTTCATTATTGTCGACCGTTTTGGCTTCGAATCATGAGTGCCAATATGTCCAGCAACACAAGCTTTCTTAGACACATTATTTCCCTCGTCCTCGCATTGCACGGAAAAATGTCGTGGTCATTCTTGCAACTTTTTGTGGCCAGGATACCAATCCCTGGTTGTAAAAATATTGGGGAACGACAATTGTTACCTTAACCGTAACTATAACTGATACATAAACAATTAAAAATGGAACAAAACTCAGCCATATCCTTCAACTTTTTAAGTACATATAATTGTTTGAAGAAAAACGATGGGTACGTTAAGGCCTGGGTGAGCCGTCTTGGTTAATCTCGAGGTGCCTCGCAGATCCAACGGTAAGATGGCCGCCACCATTGTCGAGGGTATTTAAATATTTTAAATTTCAGATTTTTGGTTGGAATCCTGCGAAACTCTTTTTCTTTATTTTGAAATCTTGATATTTAGGGTTAAAATTGATTTTTGATTAACGCTACAAAAGAGTTTTAGAGCCCTCGGATCGTAAAAAGTTAACATTATTTAAGAGCAGGTTAAGATTTCCCCCAAGATGAAAGAAAACAACTTCCAGTTGCAACTGGGTAGAAGTTGTTACTGCATTTCCACAACTGTACTGGTTGTGGCTCATTTCTCCCGCTGGATTAGCAGATGCACTACCTTCCGTACTGAACCAATTCCGATTACGTGATTCAACTCAGAATTTTGTAAATAGAGATTCTTCACGGCGACATCTCCAGGCTGTCTATCATTGCCCACGCTTCCAACGTCTAGCTGGGTTCTCTGACTTTCAAATGTGCAGATATAATGGGTCCTCTTCTTCGGACAGCTATGACTTCCTTCCAACGTGGCAAACCTTCCCTTTTGTGGCCCTACAAGTGTCTTTTGCTTACGCTGACCAACCAAACTAATATTAAGAGATCATTGCTGTCTTTACACGGAAAAACTTCATTCTAAACCTTTCAGAAGTCATAACGTGTACCATCCATCAAGAAAACCAACCTATCATTCCTTAATGCTTGCAACAACGTTTGTGCTCTGGTAAAAAATAATTTATCTGTCAATATGAAAAATTAAATTAACTAGTTTGCTTACGCTGACCAACCAAACTAATATTAAGAGATCATTGCCGTCTTTACACGGAAAAACTTCATTCTAAACCTTTCAGAAGTCATAACGTGTACCATCCATCAAGAAAACCAACCTATCATTCCTTAATGCTTGCAACAACGTTTGTGATCTGGTAAAAAATAATTTATCTCTCAATATGAAAAATTAAATTAACTAGTTAAATAGAGATTCAAATCATTCAAGTGTTAAATGCAAACAATTATATTTGATTAGATCAAAAATTGAATAAAATATTATTTATATAATAATGTCATTAGTAAAGTAAACTAGCATTTGCACCAGATGTTACAAAAAGGAAACGCTGTAAGTCGGTAGCTCATATGGAAGAAGAACACGGTGGGACTACTGCAAATCGATAAAAAAAATGTGATATGTTAGGTGATCTAACTATAGCCAAATTCGAATGAAAAATAAATCTTAATGTTAAATGTAATACAATCAAACAATCTACTCAAAACAGAGGCATGCACAACTTCCTTCCCAAGCACTCAATTCAAGAGATTACTTTCATTAAAAATTGCATCCTAGACGAGACCTTTGTCTTTCATTGCCTCATCCAGACTGAACCCTTCACCCTCATATGGTAATGGTTCCAAATCAAATTTTTGTGCAAGTATTCTCCAGTGGCGTTTCCATTTATACACATCTCCATTAGCATGATGAAAGGCCTAGTTCTTTTGATAAGGATTTGTGGCAGCCCAAATTTCCTGTTCTGGAATCAATTCTGATCAAGATGCATCCATAAATTATTCCCATGAATAATGTTCTATGGTTACTTGCAAGACAACCCCTCATGTTTGCAAATAGCAGTGTAAACACACAGTATGTCTAAAACATTCATAAGCTCCAAGGAGAGAAGCCAAATATGTGTGACGGGCAGTGAATGGACCAAGTTAATCCTTCTTTATTCTTTGTAGCCTCAAATACAATATCCTTGAGAGTGTAGCAAAAATTAGTCATAGGTAGCATATGAAGCTCTTCACAAGGGGGCATGGCTTTCCTTTCTTCTATTTCTGAAAAGAACATAGGCAACTCGCTGATATTTTGTCCTTACTCAATTCACATATAGTTTAAAGAGATTTAAAAGAATAAATTTCATATTGGTTGTGGAAAATTCTAAAAGATTTATGTCAATTATCTTTTAAAATAAAATTTTGAAAAGATATTTATATATAATTGACGAAAATCAAGTTTACAATGAGGCTTTATTAGACAAAATTTATTTAGTCACAATAAAATTTTCTACCTGCTTCTCATCTCATTTTTATTGAGACACAAAATTCAATTTTACTAGTGAAATAAATATAATAATAATCGAGAAATCATAGTTCAGATAGATGCTGAAGCAAGAAGTTTGTGAATATAAGCTTCCAGCTTCCCCTGTGAAAAAGAAATAATGAAAGACACCACTTAAATTAGTGAAAGCATGATGTACATCAAAGGTGAAAATTTGTTAACATGATTATCTGCAAAATACCAAAAATACAATTCAAGCAGAAAGGAAATATACTGAATAAGTGCATATATCAAACAGGCTCGACCTTCATTTCATTTTGTTCAAATTACTCTGCATAAGAAAATGTTTTTGTGCGTGGCTAACAACTTGAGTAGGAGTTGTGGAAGTGACAAAGTTTCAGGAAATACCTCTCCAGTCGCCTTTTCCCAATTTATGAAGCCTTTATAGAAATATTTTATGTTCTTCCTCTGTTCAAGGAACGCCTATGAAAACACAAATATATATTCAATATTGTCTCAAAATTGTCAGATTCATACCCATTGGGTTGCTGATGAATAAAATCAAGGAAGCTCTTCACAAGGGGGCATGGTTTTCCTTTTTTCTATTTTTGAAAAGAACATAGGCAACTTACTGATATTTTGTCCTTACTAAAGGGAAACCTGGACTGAAATGGATGGTTTGACAAGGATAAAGGACTGTGGACAAGGAGGTTATGCTGAAGAGTGCTTTAAAAAGTGGTAGCAAAACTCAGATCTCAAAGACCTCAAAGGCCTTCCTCTAATAGTATCATGGGGAATCTGGAAAGATAGAAATGATGAAATCTTTGAAGGCAGGGATATAACTCTTTTTCAATGTGTCTTCTAAGGTCAGTTAATCTTCTCCAACTTCAAATCTTTCTCATCAACCCCTACACAAAAAAAGTTGATCCATGCTCTTATGGACAAATCTGGAACATCCAAATTCTTAATAACTCTCATTGTGTCAGATTTAAAATAGATTTAGGTGAGGATCAAATAACTATGTCGAGCTTATTTCCCTAACAATACTCTTAAAACTAGCAGCTCACAATGGCATTTAAAAAATACGAGTGTTTGGTGACTCATTGTTGTTAGATAGTGTACCCTAGATCATCTTGTACTAGGTTTGAGCACACATGGCAGAAATGGGCATCTTCTATTACAACAGCATTACACAAATCCATGCAGCATTAAATTCCAAACAGCATAATGATCTGTAGGTGAGAATGCAGCAATGAATAGACAGTAAGGGCACATCACAAATTTTAGTATTCCAGCAATAAGGGCAGATGCATGCATGTATGCACCAACCATAAATAGAATAGGATAACTTTATCATTAGACTTCACCTTTCTAAATGTATACTACGAAATCTGAATTAATAAGAGTAATTGAATCGAACTTAATTTATATGGCGCTAGGAACTTGGAAATCACTCTTAAGTTGTTTGTTATAACAAAATTGTTTATTTCTTTGGATGGAAGTTCCTTTCACTTCAATAAATTGATTATATTTAAGAACACTTAATGAATACCAGACTATTGGACAATTTGAAGTTGGCACTGCCTATATATTGCAGCATATTGAAACACAATGTATATTGGCACAACATATTAAAAATTAAGATTCTTAGTCTTGGATTACTTTATGAAACTGTACAATTTAACGAGAGATGGTCAAATCTAGACTTAACAAAACCTTAAAAGAATTGACATTGGTTTGAAGACACATGCTTGCTCTATTATTTTTAAGCGAAGAGCATCCACAACCTATCAAGAGTTGGGGCACCGTTTACACTGTCCGCATATACCACCTCTACTGAGTGAATGACCTTGATGGCTTAACCATGGAACAAATTTTCTCCTTGTGGAGTTGACTGAACCCTTAAGGGAAATAGAAACATGATGTAGGAGGAATTAAACACTAGTTGGGATTGAGACACTGCCCCACTTTTACTGTTCCAGTGCACCTCTCATGGCTCTTGACAGAAACTTTAATATAATGTAGTTGACAGTAACCACAAACTTATTATTATAAGTTTCTTATACAAAGTAGATGCCTGGCATTAAACAGCCCACAAAGAAATTAACTCGATATTCATGGATTTATAATAGGATCTAACTTTTTTGGAGGATCAACCTGTTGGGAACTATTTTCTCTGTTGCCTAGGCTAATGACTTTACCATTATTCAATAATAATAAAGGCTAAATTTGCAATTAGAGCTCTAATATTCACTTCTAAGGATGTTTTAGTTGTCATCAAGGCTACATAAAGTTTTTCCTTCAAAACAAGAGTGCCACATTTGAGCTATTGAAGTATTATTTCTTGATAAATATGGGGGATCCTTGAGAATGGTGATTAATGAGCATTCTGAAGACAGTTGTATCTCTCCAAGAATAGGCTAAAAAAATGATTTTGTCAAATATACATTGTTGAACCAATCCAACAGTTTCCTGCATGTTATATTTATGGTACAAGATGAATCCATTCATGTTGAAATTGAATTGCATTTCTTTTATGCCTTATCATGAACAAAGCTTTGGCAATCTATGGTTGGTATGGCCACTGCTGTTTTTAATTTTGACATTAGTGAGTCTTGACATTTGATAATGCAATTTTTTGCAGACTTTCTCTAACTCCCTCAATCTCCACTGCATCCCCGGCAGGTCTGCCTTCAACTCTTGATTTTCCTCACAAATCACAGAACTATAATCAAGCTCTTTTGAGTACAAAATTACTGGGTTGTTGCATGTGACTTCGTCTTCCTGGGGAAAATGCATCCCGCTATCACTATTGGAATGAAAGGAATCTGAACTTTTCACATAATAAATATCAAGTGTGCTTCTCAGCTTTGCTTGTTGCAACAACAGGACCTGTATTGCTATTCTCGATGGAAATCTGGAATTTTGTGCAATGTGTTTTCTTGCTTCAAAAGAAAGTTTGTGGTAATTGATCGATTTGTAAAGGCCCATTTCTTCTTCTTCAGACAATGTTAGGTGTACCTGTTCAAAAAACAAATTTAGATCATTATGATGTAGGGAAAAAATTATATTCAAGGACATTTTTTTACTAGCAACACAGATTCTGAGAATCACAATTTTTCAAATCAGCTTCTATTAAACATACTCAGCTATACTTCAATTTTAAGAAATCAATAGAAGTGTTAAAGAATCGAAGGTTAAGAAGTCTTTTCACATTATGAACAATTTAGGTCAGAGGAAGCTCAAGATACATATCCAAGGCTTTGTAAAGTAGATGACAAGAATCTCTGGCATCATCTGACAATGATTCAAGAAGCAACTGAAATTTGGAGGGCTTGTTATTAACATCAGGGGCCACCTCCGTAATATACTTTTCCATGAGGCTACCCACCCTCTTTAGCCCACTCCAGTAGAAAATTCCAGAAGTGGGCTCAACGATGCGAGTGGGCAATTCAGGCACAGAAACCATTGCCTGATCCATGAGGAAAATCTGCACATATCTGAGAACAAGATCCACATCATAGAGGCAACCCATCCCCTAGGGTGCAGGAATCAGTATGTTATTACAAATTACATTCGTTATTTACAATTGCGACTCGTGAGTGCCATCAAAAACTGGTTGTATGCAATACCACACCCATACACCCTATTGTACATTTGTGTGTATAGATTTATATGTATGTATCCATGTGTATTTTTGTTATTCTTTTCATTTTGTCTTCATTATGAACCCATACACACTGTCATATTGCAGGAATTCTCAGAATGAAGATGGATTGCCCTTTACGCTTAAAAATTGCTCTGGGAACAGCAAAAGGCCTTGCTTATCTCCATTCTGGTCTAACAACAAACACTCCTATCATTCATAGGGATTTCAAGTCCACCAATATTCTTCTTGATGCAGACTTCCCAGGGTATCCATCACCTTTCTCTTTCTTTTCCAAAGGAGCTCCATTAACAGAACAAAAGCTTACTACCTGCAAAATAATCAATATAAACTATATATCAATTGCTTTAGGAAATTCTGTTTTTCTCAAATTTCAATTGGTTGCATCATTATTTCAAGGAGCTTTAACTTCTAATGTTCCCTTCCTTGACTGAAATTTTGTTGTCTAGGTATTAGATTTAGATATCAGATTTTGGCCTTGCAAAACTAATTCCCTATGAAGATGAGATGTATGTAAGCACCAGAGTTCTTGGTACCTTTGGTTATTTTGATCCTGAATATACTGCGGTATGTATTTCACTTTCAAATCCATTTTACTAATACTCATGCAACTTTCTTCTTAGGGAAAATTTCATTGAATGGTAAAATCAAATATACTTGAGAAGAAATATCTACTCCAGTGAACCAAAATAATCATCAACAACTTCCTCGAAACACACCTTTCTAAATGTACACTACGAAATCTGAATTGATAAGAGTAATTGAATTGAACTTAATTTATATGGCACTGGGAACTTGGAAATCACTCTTAAGTTGTTTGTTATAACAAAATTGTTTATTTCTTTGGATGGAAGTTCCTTTCACTTGAATAAATCGATTATATTTAAGAACCCTTAATGAATACCAGACTATTGGACAATTTGAAGTTGGCACTACCTATATATTGCAGCATATTGAAACACAGTGTATATTGGCACAACATATTAAATATTAAGATTCTTAGTCTTGGATTACTTTATGAAACTATACAATTTAACCAGAAATGGTCAAATTTAGACTTAACAGAACCTTAAAAGAATTGACATTGGTTTGAAGATAAATGCATGTTCTATTCCTTTAGTGATGAGCATCCACAACCTATCAAGAGTTGGGGCACTGTTTACACTGTCCGCATATACCACCCCTACTAAGTGAATGGCCTTGATGGCTTACCCATGGAACAAACAATTTTCTCCTTGTGGTGTTGATTGAACCCATAAGGGAAATAGAAACATGACGTAGGAGGAATTAAACACTAGTTGGGATTGAGACACTGCCACACTTTTACTGTCCCAGTGCACCTCTCATGGCTCTTGACAGAAAATTTAATACAATGTAGTTGACAATAACCGCAAACTTATTATTATAAGTTTCTTATACAAAGTAGATACCTAGCATTAAACAACGCACAAAGAAATTAACTCGATATTCATGGATTTATAATAGGATCACTTTTTTGGAGGATCAACCTGTTGGGAACTATTTTCTTTGTTGCCTAAGCTAATGGTTTTACCATTATTCAATAATAATAAAGGCTAAATTTGCAATTAGAGCTCTAATATTCACTTCTAAGGACATTTTAGTGGTCATCAAGACTACATAAAGTTTTTCCTTCAAAACAAGAGCGCCACATTTGAGCTATTGAATTATTATTATTTCTTGATAAATGCAGGGGATTCTTGAGAATGGTGTTTAATGAGCATTCTGAAGACAATTGTATCTCTCCAAGAATATGCTAAAAACATGATTTTGTCAAATATGCATTATTCAACCAATCCAACAGTTTCCTGCATGTTATATTTATGGTACAAGATGAATCCATTCATGTTGAAATTGAATTGCATTTCTTTTATGCCTTATCATGAACAAAGCTTTGGCAATCTATGGTTGGTATGGCCACTGCTATTTTTAATTTTGACATTAGTGAGTCTTATACAATTTTTCACAGACTTTCTCCAACTCCCTCAATCTCCACTTCATCCCCTGCAGGTCTACCTTCAACTCTTGATTTTCCTCACAAATCATAGAACTATAATCAAGCTCTTTTGAGTACAAAATTACTGGGCTGCTGCGTGTGACTTCTTCTTCCTGGGGAAAATGCATCCCGCTATCACTATTGGAATGAAAGGAATATGAACTTTTCACATAATAACTTTCAAGTGTGCTCCTCAGCTTTGCTTGTTGCAACAGTAGGATCGTTATAGCGCTCATGGGAATAAAATGCTCTAAAAGTTTTAATTCTAGCAGCAGTCAATAGGTGTTTCCGAATATGGCTAATGTTGGCTAGCTTGGGGCGCTGGCGTTTTGAGGAACAATTAGTTTTGGAAAACTGATTGACATCTTTTCATGTAATTGAGTTTGGAAAGGGCAACTATCTTCTCGTTGGAAATGAAATTTCAGAGTGTAAAGATGTGGATGATAGGTGTCTAATTTTTTCTATAAAACCTAACAGCTAGGCATCTTCGCCATAAACTGAAAGAACTTGACTCTAGTATTCATTTGAGTTAGACTAAAGAACCCATTTAAATTGAGAAGTAAAAGAACTTTTTCTGTGATTAGGACTTTCTTATAGTTAGCCCAATGATAGTGTTTATTCTGGCCAAACAGAAAAACTCATTTGTGTTGATTCATGCAATTTTGATTAATACATTAGTATGATTGGGGATTCCTATTAAGATCCATTGTTGCTGGTAAGAATTCAGGGCACATCAAAGAACTTAATTGTAACGACTCAACCTAGATCGAAACAATTTAAAAAAATAAAACAAATTGTATCTATGGAGGCAATATTAAAGAGTCTGTTTTAAAGAATCCATCTAGGGCTTACCTCAAGATACATATCCAAGGCTCTGTAAAGCACATCACATGAATCTCTGGCATCATCTGGTAATGATTCAAGAAGCAACTAAAATTTGGAGGGCTTGGAAATAAATCTGCTGATAACCCTGTTGTCCATTTTCACAGAGCACCGGATAACAGGCTAAGTTGGTAGAATTCGCTAGTAGTAGGCTAAATTCTGGCAGAGCAGAAAGGAGCCATTCGTCACCTTGCGAACCCGGGCGCAGATTGTGTTTTACATCGCCGCCTCTCTTACAGGTGGGAGTTATCGGTTTTATGCAAATATATTTATATGAGGTTTCACCATAAAAACACCCAAAAAGACAGATACAGAGGTAGAGAACTGCATGCCCTCTCGCCTGTCAGTAGTTGCATTTACATATGGTCCAACTGCAGTTCCAATACCACCTGCAGCAGTTCGTCCGCAGTTCCAGTACCACCTGCAGCAGTTCGTTCTTGATTCAGTTGTTGATTCAGCAATTTCACCCATTGAACTAGTAGCAGAGCCAAGCACAGTAGTAGATTCATATGTCAATGACCCAGTAGTATGGTATATAGAAGCAAAGGCACAACCAGTGGTTCCAAAAGCAGTCGATCCAACACAAGTAGTTAAAGTGACAATAGTAGTTGTTTATGATCGAGAAGAGGTTATGGTGGAAGAAGCAGTAGAGCAAAAGGGACCCAGTCAAGACTATTGCTCCACGAAGGTATGAATTTTTGTCATAACTGTGTAGGGTAACTGTTTTTTTAATTATTAATCCAATGACACAAAAAACTTTAATCGTCTAACATCTGATCGGACACCTGAGATAAAGACACAGTGACAATTTGGTAAATGGTTTTCAAAGGGGAACGACTTACGGCGTAAATATATTTAAGATACTATTTTAATATATATAATATATTTGACTTAGACTGAAAGATAGAAAAAACTATTAACCAAAGAAATAAAATAAGATAAATAAATAATGATTAGATAAAATAAAAGGAAATATATTTAAGTTAATATTTTAACATACAAATTAAAATAAACTTGGATTAAAAGAAGGCTAAAAACTAATAACCAAATAAAAAAAATATAAAAAGAGTATGAGGACAAAAGAAGGGATTCTACCCAAACCTCATAAAGAATGGTATAATATAAAAAATAAAAACTAAAACTAATATGACTTCAATCCTGATGATAAACCACACTTGTTGGTTCGAAACACGTAGACAAATGAAATTTCTTGTGATTTACGCCCAAGAAACTCTCTTATATTTGATATGGATCACAGAAGCCTCAATTCAACAAGACTTAAATAATTTAATCAAGGAAAAATATTCGAAAAATATTCAAAAAATATAAAATAAAATAAAAGTAAAATTTAATAAAATAAAAACAAAATTAAAATAAAATAAAAAGACCAAAGAGACACAAACTAAAGGAAAGGGGATCACGTATAAGCCATTAGGGCAGAAATATAAAAAATATAGTATTAAAACTACTCAATCAAACTAGCAAAGTTAGAAAACTGAACTAACCGTTGGAAAATGCATGGCCCAAGAAATTAGGTAATGGACTAAAAATGATCAGAAAGAAAAATTCTCTTCCAAATGTCCAAATCAAATTCTTTCTAAACAGGACAAGGTTTCCTAGACACATTATTTTCCTAGTCCTAGCATAGCACGGAAAAATGTCGTTGTCATTCTTGCAACGGTTTGTGGTCACGATCACAATCCCTGATTGTAAAAATATTGTGGAATCACAGTCGGTAACTTAACAATAACTATAAGTGATACATACACATAAAAAATGATCAAAACTCAGCCAGATCCTTCAACTTTTTAACTACTTTAGAAAAACGAGGTACTTGAAGGCCTGGGTGAGCCGCCTTTGGTTAGTGTCGAGGTGCCCACAGATCCAACAGTAAAGACGCAAGGCAGCCACCATTGTTGAGCGTATAAATTTAAAACATAGCGATATCAATTTAAACTTTTTTTTTTTTTTTTTAAGTGTTGGGGTTGTTTTTTTTTTTATTATTATTATTATTTAAATAGGGATAATTTTTTTTCCATATTTTGATATTTGTTATTTAAAATTGGTTTTAAAGGATATTTGTTATTTAAAATTGGTTTTAAAGGATATTTGTTATTTAAAATTGGCTTTTAAGAGATATTTATTATTTTAAATTAGTTTTATTTATAATTTATAAATTTAAAATTTAAAATTAGTTTTGTTTATAATTTATAAATTTAACATTATAAATAACTACTATAAAAAGAACTTGTAGAACATTCTGATGGTAGAAAATTAATAACTTCAACTTGCTATTTCTAATAAATTCTTGCTTGATTAAGAATCAATTAAATCAGAAAATAGACCTTAAAAAAAAGGAGCAAATATGCTACAACTACTTAGTAAACATGGAATTGACAACTTTCAAGAAGCTTTCCAACTCCTTAACATCTTTCTTGAATTTGATTTTCCATTCCTGATCAACTTTCCCTCGCGACGAAGGTAATACCCACACAGGAAGCCATCTGTCTGTGCACATTTTCCCACAAGTTGAGTGAGTTTGTCACTCTCAAATGTTGTTTCCACTTATGACTATACCATGAAATCAGTACAAAGATAGGAATCCGAGGTTTCATAATGACATGGCTCAAAACAGTTGGCTCAAAATAGTTTCCAACATCGGTCAATTCTTTTTCTTAAAGTTGAAGAAGTTTGTGATTACACCAAAAATTAAAGTTGAAAAAGTTTGGTATTACACCAAACCGATTCCCCGAATATTCAGGAATCTGACGGATATGGGCACGGTTAGAAAATTGACCGCACTATGTCGGATTCCCGAATATCTGCAATTAAATTAAGCTCACCGCACCAGCACCGACTAGTGTACCCTGTTAGTAAACTTTTTAAACTAGGATTTCCAAACTAGAAGTTATAGATTCCATAAAGGTGATGAAATTCCTGCAACAAAATTAGAGATACCAAATTTGGTATCTCTAGGGAATTACCTGGTCAACTTCGCTTCCAATCAGTGTCAAAATTGTAAGTTACGGAATCATCAAAACCAAATTCTTCATTCAGAAGCTTCACCTTCTGGTTGCTACCTCCGCTTCCAACAACGCAGAAGCCCTTGATGTTGGTGCCCTCCCTAACCAGCGTCCCCACTGAGCCCACCACTGCCGGGACAAATAATTACCTCGGGGATTAAGTTCTCCGACGATTATGAAAGCAGCCCATGCAGTCTAGCCGGGCATACCCAGTACCAAATAATCAGACGGTTTTGTAATACCGGTCTCAAGTTTTCTGAAGACCTGGAATGTTGGGGATTTTTCTGGTAAAATCCCAAAAACAAACAAAAACTTAAACATAGAGGCAATGCTCTGTTTCCTCTGTCCAGGATCTTTTGTGCACAGGGAAGCTATTTAAAAGAAATGATCTCAGAACAAACCATTACACAGCCATAACACATTTCTATTGATTAAAAACAAAAGACTGATACAAACTTCATCCTCTTTGCTGAGAGGGATTCACAAAACAAACTCGGTCTCTTTCACTTCTTGTTTTCCACTGTTGTGGATATTACAAAACAATTTCATGCTATTTCTTGGTTCTGCGATGGCAAACCAATACAATACATCCCTGTTCTATATGATTTCTCGCACTGCTGTGCGTTCAATACATACCACACAAAAAAAAACACACGCGCAGGCACAACACCCTGTTATATAAAAAACATACATATGTATATGAAAAAACAATAAAATTTATGTGCCGTAAACAAAATTAAGATCTACCTACTTCTACGAACAATCAATAAATTCATTAACTTCCTTCGGCGGTCAACGGAAAACCTTATACTCCACGCAATCCTTGATTTGATGCGGGCCCGTATGCAGCTTCAGGCGATCGACGGTGGAGGTTGATGAGCTGCATCAGACGGTGGACGGAGATATCGGAAACCATTACATGACTGAACGATAGCACCCAAGATTTCCAGACTTGCTTACGTATGGGGAGAGCCACACGTCTGCACTATATTGTATCGGGCTCAAATATACGGAAAATCCCTTTGCCGGAGAGTGGTCCGAGAAATCTCAGGTGGGTTTACTAAACGGTTTCTGGCGATGTACGTCTGCGTTGAAATTACATATTCAACACTCCCCTTTAATTTCAACTGCTGGGCATTCGATCATACCCAGACACTTCCTCAAAAATTCAAAGCTTTTCTGATCCAATGGCTTTGTCAAGATGTCTGCAACCTGTTCCTGAGTCCTGCAATGTTCTAGGACAATTTCTCCATTGTTCACCAATTCTCTAATGTAGTGAAACCTTGTATCAATGTGTTTCGTTCTCTTATGAAACACTGAATTCTTTGACAATGCAATAGCTGAGCTATTGTCACAAAAAATCACTGTCGCTTTTGCCTGCTGTTGGCCTAAGCTCCTCAACATTCTTCTCATCCACACTGTTTGACATGCTGTTGCTGTAGCTGCCACATATTCAGCCTCTGTTGTAGATAATGCTACAATGGACTGCTTCTTAGAAGCCCATGAAATGGCTCCTGAACCCATATGGAAAACATAACCGGAAGTGCTTTTCCGATCATCTACACTTCCAGCCCAATCATTATCAGTGTATCCAACCAAATCTGAATGTTCTGAGACACTATATAATATGCCAAACATTTTGGTACCTTTGACATACCTTAAAATTCTTTTTGCTACCTGCCAATGTGCCTCCTTTGGCCTCTCCATGAATCTGGAAATTAAACTAACAACAAACATAATGTCAGGCCTAGTTGCTGTTAAATACATAAGGCTGCCAACAATACTCTTGTACAAACTAGGATCAAAATCCTTGCTGCTGTCCTCTCTGCTGCGTTTTAATCCCATTACTGTGGGAGTGATCGCTGCCTTGCATTCTTGCATGTTAAATCTGCCCAATACTTGATTTACATATCTTGCTTGTGAGATAAAAATTCCTTTTTCATTTTGATCTACTTCTATGCCTAAGAAGTATCTCAAGAAACCCATATCAGTCATTTCAAATTCCTCTTTCATGACTGATTTAAAATTCTCAATGAGCTGATCATCATTACCTGTGAAAATAACATCATCAACATATAAGACAACAATTAAAATTTTACCATATTTTTCTTTGATGTAGACGGTGGGTTCTCATTCACACTTGTCAAATTCATTATCCAATAGATATGAAACTATCCTGATGTACCATGCTCTTGGCGCTTGCTTCAGCCCATAAAGAGCTTTCTTCAATTTGCACACTTTGTGCTCTTCACCTTTCTTCTCATAGCCGAGAGGTTGTTCAATGTACACCTCTTCTTTTAACACTCCATTTAGAAATGCTGACTTCACACCCATTTGGTAGACTTTCCACTTGTTTTGAGCTGCTATAGACAACACTGCTCTCACGGTTTCCATTCTTGCAACCGGTGCGAAAGTCTCCTCATAATCTCTCCCATACTGCTGCTTGTACCCCTTGACAACCAGCCTTGCCTTGTGCCTTTCTATCTTGCCTTCAGCATTGCTTTTGGCCTTGTAGACCCATTTCACTCCAATAACTTCTTTGCCTTTTGGTAGCTCAACCAAATCCCATGTTTTGTTTCTCTCTATGGCATTCATCTCCTCATCCATAGCTTCTATCCATTTCCTATCTTTAATTGCATCCTCAAAATGAATAGGATCATCAACATGAAAATACAAGGCAAATAAGGAATTCATTCCTTCTTCATAAATGTCACTTAGATTTCTAAATTTCTTACCTCTTTCATTTGGTGTGCAAGTGCTTGAAGATGCACTTGAATTTCCTCCTTGTGGTGTGCTTGGAGAAGCACTCTCATTTATCCTCAATGGTGTCCCTTGTTGTCCTTGTGTTGGCGCTGCTGTTTGGGGATGCATTTCAGCCACCTCCTCTTCATCTTCATCATGAGACAAACAGTTCTTGACATTCACTGTTTTCTCTATGCTTCCATCCCAAGCTTCCTCTTCAATGAATTGAACATCTCTGCTGACGAAAAACTTCTTGGTAGATGGGATATACAACCTGTAGGCTTTGGATTCCTCACTGTATCCAATGAAAAGACATTTCTCCCCTTTGCTGTCCAGCTTCCTCCTTAGCTGATCTGGAATGTGTGCATAGGCCACACATCCAAAAACTTTCAAGTGGGTGACACCTTACTTTCTCCCACTCCATGCTTCTTCCGGCACCTTGTTCAACACTGCTTTTGTAGGACACCTGTTCAAAATATACACTGCACAATTTACAGCTTCAGCCCAATAATCATTTGGCAAATGCTTTGCCTTCAGCATGCTCCTCGCCATATCCATGATGGTCCTGTTCTTCCTTTCAGCAACTCCATTTTGTTGTGGGGTGTACCTTGCTGTAAACTGTTTATGAATTCCATTTTCTCTACAAAATCTTAGGAATTCCTTGGAGATATACTCACCTCCTCTGTCAGTTCTCAAAACTTTTATATGCAGCCCGCTTTGGTTCTCCACAAGTGCTTTGAAATTTCGGAATTTTTCAAACACTTCACTTTTGTTTTTAAGGAAATATACCCAAGTTTTTCTTGTAAAGTCATCAATGAATGTTAGGAAATATTGGCTGCCTGCTAATGATGGATTTTGCATTGGTCCACATAAATCTGAGTGGATGATCTCTAAGGGTGCCTTTGCCCTTATGCTCTTCCTTGATGGAAAACTTTCTCTATGTTGTTTTCCCAATATGCAGCCTTCACAAAGGCTGTCCGGTTTCTCTATCAATGGTAATCCTCTTACCATTCCTTTCCTACTCAACAAATTTAGACCTCCAAAATTGAGATGTCCAAATCTCAAGTGCCACAACCAATTTTCATCCTTTGGCACGCTTTGGAAAGCCTCTTGGGTGACTGCTGCAATTTCTCCTTTGTTTTTCAAATCTGCCCTGATCCTGAGAGGGAACATCCTGTTCCTTGTCATTTTTACTTCAGCAATGCATCTTTTGCTGGGTGCTATATCCATGATGGTGCATACATCATTTTTAAAGAAAACATTGTACCCCTTATGGACAAGCTGTCCAATACTCAAGAGGTTACATCTCATTCCAGGGACATAGTAGACATCTGCTATGGTTTTCTTTTCTCCTTGCTTTGTAAATATTTTTACCCCTCCTTTTCCCATAACAGAGATTTTGTTATCAGTTCCAAGTGTAACTTCTGATTTCACATTCTGATCTAGAGCAGAAAAGAAGGCAATGTTTCCTGTCATATGGTTGCTGCAACCTGAGTCTAAAAACCATATGTCTTCACTGTTTGTTTCAGCCATGTTACAAGCTAACAACACATCATTTTGGCTGATGTTTTCTCTAGTGATATTTGCATTTGGTCTATTATTTATATCATGCTCCTTCTTCCTACATTCACTGGCATAATGCCCATATTTTTTACAATAATAGCATTGGACATTAGATTTTTCATACCTTTGTCCTTGAGCATGATGTTGTCCTCTTTGTTGGCTGCTGCCTTGACCTTGGTTCTGATTTGGATTGCTGCCTCTTCCTTGAGCATTTGCTGGACTGTTCCTTCCACCTCTGTTCTGGCTTCTGCCTCTTCCTTTCTTGTTTCCTTTGCCTTGACCTCTTCCTCTTCCAAAGGACATCTGGGTCTTGAAGGCTTGCTCTAGAGATGAGTTTTCATTTCTACTCAACCTCTGCTCATGTGTTATCAGTGATGCATGAAGCTCATCAACTGAAAAGTTTGAGAGATCCTTTGTCTCCTCTATGGTGGTGACAATTGCATCAAACTTTGAGGGTAAGACCCTCAATATTTTCTCCACAATCCTCCTTTCTTCAATGGTTTCTCCATGAGTCCTCATCTGTGTGACCAAACCAATCACATGTGTGAAGAATGAGTCAATATTATCTGACTCCTTCATGCTCAGATTCTCAAAATCTTTTCTCAGCAATTGTAGTTTTGCTGTCTTCACTCTCTCCATGCCTTGATAGGTTGACTTGAGGGTTTGCCATGCTTCATTTGCTGTCTTAGCTGCTGCTAACCTTGGAAACACACTCTGGTCTACTGCTAGATACAACAACATACGGGCTTTTGAATCCTTCTTCCTATTGCTCTTCAGCAGATCTCTCTCTCCCTGAGTTAATGCATTGAACTCAGTTTCATCTGCTGGTTCTTCAAAACCATCTTCAACTATTTCCCATAAATCTTGAGAGGCAAACAGGGCTGTCATAGTTATTGACCAGTAGTCATAGTTCTTCCCATTAAACTGTGGGAGTTGGGTATTAAACATACCCATACCAGTGCTTGTGCTGGCCATTCCTTGCATTCTGATCTATGCCTCTAAATCCTTGACTGTGTGTTTAAAACACTGACTGTCTCTTCAGCAGTAACAAAAAGAAAACTTTGAGGAATACCTGAATCTTTTGTTGACTGTGTCTTCACTCTGCTGGAGAAGATTTACTGCTGCAACAAAAGACTCCTCCCTTCAGCTTCTTTGTCACCTTCAAAGAGCCTAAGCCTGCTCTGATACCACTGTTGGGGATTTTTCTGGTAAAATCCCAAAAACAAACAAAAACTTAAACACAGAGGCAATGCTCTGTTTCCTCTGTCCAGGATCTTTTATGCACAGGGAAGCTATTTAAAAGAAATGATCTCAGAACAAACCATTACACAGCCATAACACATTTCTATTGATTAAAAACAAAAGACTGATACAAACTTCATCCTCTTTGCTGAGAGGGATTCACAAAACAAACTCGGTCTCTTTCACTTCTTGTTTTCCACTGCTGTGGATATTACAAAACAATTTCATGCTATTTCTTGGTTCTGCGATGGCAAACCAATACAATACATCCCTGTTCTATATGATTTCTCGCACTGCTGTGCGTTCAATACATACCACACAAAAAAAACACACGCGCAGGCACAACACCCTGTTATATAAAAAACATACATATGTATATGAAAAAACAATAAAATTTATGTGCTGTAAACAAAACTAAGATCTACCTACTTCTACGAACAATCAATAAATTCATTAACTTCCTTCGGCGGTCAATGGAAGACCTTATACTCCACGCAATCCTTGATTTGATGCGGGCCCGTATGCAGCTTTAGGCGATCGACGGCGGAGGTTGATGAGCTGCATCGGACGGTGGACGGAGATATCGGAAACCATTACATGACTGAACGATAGCACCCGAGAATGTCAGACTTGCTTACGTATGGGGAGAGCCACGCGTCTGCACCATATTGTATCGGGCTCAAATATACGGAAAATCCCTTTGCCGGAAAGTGGTCCGAGAAATCTCAGGCGGGTTTGCTGAACGGTTTCTGGCGATGTACGTCTGCGTTGAAATTACATATTCAACATGGAACAATAGTGTACTCAAAGACGTAATAGAACCCAGAAACGATAATGCCCATTTAAACGGCTGGATTAGCACCAAGTGCGCGTTGAAGGAGGCTCGAAGAGTTGAGAAAGACCGAGGCCAAAAAGAGGATGATGGGCTATACATCGTGGTTTGTTAGGATCTTTGGGGAAGGGCGAGTTTGTTGCTGGATAGCAAGTGAAGGAGACAACATCGTGGGCCATAACTCGCAGGCTTCCCGAGTCAAACCAGCTGGGCATCAAATTTCACAGATTCCAAATTTAATTTTCCGTTAAGATTTCCTGAGGTGGAGGAGAACAACTGCCAGCTGCAATTGGGTAGAAGTTTTGTGTCCCTTATTCAGATAAAGGTGATTGGAAAAGTTGTGATGTCACATGCCTAAATTCATCAAAAATATGGTATATAACTCATCCAAAGAAGGGGCATGACACATTTCTCATAGTCATTACTTGTTGGGATAGCCACAATGCCTCCCTCCCACATCACCTCAAGCCTATGCTTATATATAACAGATATGTATACTTTTATTTTTGAATATATGATCTAAGTAATTAAATTGATATTTATCAATAAAATTTAAAATAATTTATACTTTAATCTTAATACATAAAAATAAATTAATATATAATTTAAAATTAATGAAAAGCAGAAAGTGAAAAGCTGTTGACAAACAGGGCATATACTGTATCACCAAATATAAATAAAAATAAGAATTAGGCATTAGTAAATACAGCATAAATTATAAGGAGAAATGTATTATGAAATGTATTAAAAGAAAATTAAAAATAGCCGTAGTATTTAACGCGACTTTTTGAAAGCCTTTCCGGCGATTTTTTCCGGTGAAAATCCGGCAGTAATTTATTGAAATCGAAGTTTGATAACTAGTTTCTGCACAATGAAAGCGTCCCAGGGTTTTTCAGGGTGCTGAATCCAAATATGCAGTTAAAAAACCATTTTAACTGCAAAAAATCATGATTTCATCTCAATTTCTTCCGCCGGATTCCGTCACCGGAATCTCAAAAAGTCGCATTATAGACAACTCCTTAAAAATATGATATAACTATACTCAAATTATAATTAAAAAGGTTTTATTAAGTATATTATTTTATAAATAGTATATTATTGTATAAGGTAAAAATAGTAAATAAATATAACAATCACAAAGATCACTAACAATTTTATAACGCGGTTTTTATTTTAAACCGAAATTAGCAAAAATATAATCACATGGATTACACAAATTTGTGTAGATAGTTTTTATCCAAAGCTGAGCCTTATAGGATGCAAAGTAACGAGGGATGCACAGTGGAAACAGTAACCGATATATATCATTGCAAAGTACTGTGGAATGCACCATGATAGCAATAGCAGTAGCGCTATGCTTCACATAACACGAGAGCAGAAGACATTTCGTTCTATAATTTATAAAATAAAAACTATTAGCCACCGGGCTTGCAAAGATAATCAAACAAATCTATTCTATTATATTAGCCCATACCCATGTTTTTCTTACCAGTATTTTATACACAGCTAATATCAACTCCATGGCTAAGCAGAGCCATGTCTCACAGCCTTACAGAAAAACATAGACCATATCAGAGGGAGATCGTGTATAAAAGAGAAAACAATCCCCTTTACGAAGAGGCTAAATGATCTTGTTCTGATATTGTAACTCATATTTTGAGAATGTGATTACAGTGTGCAATTTAGTAATCAATTACAATTAAACTATGCGTTTTAACTAGTAAAAAACGAGCCTTTTGGTGGACTTGCATAGCTTGGATTCCTGTTCTCTCCTTTACGATGTCCCTGCATTAGTTTGAACAGAGCATTTTTTGAAGCAGTGTTGGCGGCTGATGAGAGACGAATGTATGCGTTTTGAATTCGAATGATGCAGGGAAGTGAGATGTACAGAGCTGAAGGTATTCTTCAGCTCAGTCAAGTACTTGAAAAGATATTGTTTTATCCAGTTATATTAGGTAAATATGTAAAATTTTATAAAATAGAGTAAAATTAAAAATCAAATTAATAATTGAAGTAAAATAGTGAGTCTATTATTGAAGTTTTTTGCTCCAAATTCTGATAATCTATGATTTTGCCCTTATGTAAAAATATATATGTTAGAAATAATCAAGACCTTTCATATGACAGCCAGTGGTTGGTGTTAGTAGGTGGGGAGTCAATAATAAGTAAATAAGAAATAATAATAATCGCTATAGTTTTTAATCTGTGTATAAATCTCAGTTTTTATGAGTAAAATTGCTCAGCTATGTTTGTAAGTCTTCACGTCTAATGTGGTATGAGCCATGGTCCTAAGGCTCGGAGAAAGCGAGTGTGTTGACTGTATACCTAGGGTTACAGTAAGTGGCTGCCGAGTGCACCAAAGGTTGGGAGGTTGTCCTGCATGTGGAGCGGCAGCTATGCAGAGGATTTGACAGTGGAGAGGATTTGACAGTGGAGTGAGTGTGATGAGAGTTGTCACTGCTGTTTTGAATCCCGCGTGACTATGAGAGCTGATGGCTGCTATATGAGCGTGGGGGAAGTTGTGTCGTATGTTGTGTGCAGATGTTAAATAGAACCTATGGAGACTGTGTTGCTGGATATTGTGTTTAAAATTTGTTTGAGTTAGCAGATCTTTTGAATGAGTTTTGTTATGAATTTTTAATTATATTTTAATAATTTAAATCTATCTTAATTTCGGAGTTATTAAAGGTTGAGAGGGATTAAACTTAAATTTTTTTTGAAAAGAAATTTAATCCTGCTGCATATTTGGTAAATCTAAAATTAAAATATATCTATATTTGTATTTAGTAACGTAATCTTGCCCTCCAACTTGTATTTAGTAACGTAATCTTGCCCTCCAACTCAGTGAATCTAAGTGGTATTCAGAAATGGAGGTTGATGAGCGCGCAATTGACTCTCTAGGGGAAAAGCCATAGGCCGAAATTGTTAAAATAAGATAATTACGATGAGCGTGCAATTGACCCTCTATGGAAAACCCCATAAACCCCATATGCCGAAATTGTTAAAATAAAATAATTACTTTTTCATGAGGAGTTAGTTAAAAATAAAGAATCAGTTAGTGATTGCATAATTGAGTGTTTCATTGTTGAGTTCCGTCGAGTGAAGTGATAAACGACTTTGAGCATGTGATTGCATGTCAAGATATTTTAGGTAGTTAGCTAGTCCAAAAAGTTTAAATACATTTCACCCGGGTTCATTGTAATCATTATGTTTTGTGTAATCAATAGAAGAGAAGCAGCTCATATTTTATATGTGAATTGTGTTTTGTTTCCTTTGCCTTTCCAACCAATTGGTATCCAGAAAGGTTACATAGAGCTGGTCAGCGATAATCCGTGTGAGAGAAAAGAAAAATAATTTTTCTTCTTGATTGAACTATAAAGCACGTGATTGAGCTACAAGCCACGTTAGAGTGGTATTCACTGCGTTATGACGTTCGTGGGCTCAACAGAGAGCCACGTTAACAGTCGCAGACTTTGACGGCTTTTTGCATGCACGCGGATCAAGGTAACTACACAGCGTTAAGAGACTAAGCGGGACTTCTCTTTCGTGAGGAGCGTTAGCACGCATTCGTATTAATCATAGGCACGCATTTCTCTGAACAATGTGCTAAAGTTTCAAAGGAGTACCGTAAAGTTTCAAAGGAGTAAGTTATAAAGTCAAGTTTCATATGACTCGAAGGTTCATATAACGTGAAGAAAATTTGAAAAGTATTTTTTTTTTTAATTAAATCTTTTTATAATGGCATGAGTGTGAGTTATTTATAAAGGGTGGGAAGTTGGGTGATAATTTTTTTTATTAAAAGGTGCATGGTGCATGATATAAAGGTTTATAAAAGATTTAGATTTTTTTTATTAAAAGGGTTTATTTTGAAAAAGAGTTTTACAAAGGAGAAATTTAAGTTTTTTTGAAAAGATATTTTTGGAAAAAGATAGTTTTTTCAAATTTCCAGTCCTAATTTTTATTAGGGAAAGATTATGATGTGTGGGTCATTAAGATGGCGACCATGTTGTAGGAACATGATGTTTGAGATTACCTAAGTGTGGGTTTCCAGAACCTAAGAACGAAAAAGAAGAATAAGCTCTCAGTGATACAGAGAGGGAAAAATGGAAGAACGAAAAGAAGAAGAATGCACATGCATTGCAACTTATTTAATAGGGAGTGGATCTAGCAGTGTTCCAGAAGATTATGACCACGTCTTTAGCAAAAGTAGCATGGGATACTTTGAAGACAAACTATGAAGGTATGACCAAAGTCAACATTGTTAAGTTGCAGAATACAAGGAGAGATTTTGAAAGTCTGCAGATGAAGGAGACAGAAGACATCGATTCTTTCATGAATCGGGTCATAATTGTCATAAATCAGTTAAAGGTTTATGGTGAAGATATAAACAATTAAAGAGTGGTTGAGAAGGTCCTCCAATCCTTGTCTGCCAAATTTGATGTTGTGATAGCAGCCATAGAAGAAGCCAACTATTTGGCATCATTGACAGTTGATGAGTTGATGGGACCACTTCTATCGCATGAGGCAAGGATAGACAGAAATAAGGATTCCACTTTAGAGACCGCTTTCAAAAGTCAGGTTTCTATTTCAAGAGACAGAGATCGAGGTAGAAGTAGAATGAGAGGTAGAGGACGAAGCGAAGATATGGTGGTTAGAGAGATGACCGAGAAGAGCATGAACATGCAAGTGGAAGAAAATACAAAAGCCTCAACAATAATCAAAGAGTTGACAAATCAAAGGTGAGATGTTATTACTGCAACAAATTTGGTCATTATGCTCGTGATTGCAGGAAGAAAATAGCTGATCAAGGGAACCAGAGAGCTAATGTCACTACAGAGAGTACTAACTCCATGTTCCTAGCTTGCCATACCATGCATGAACCTTTTGCTAGTGTGTGGCTATTGGACGGTGGTTGTAGTAACCACATGACAGGCAATAAGGATTTGGTTGCAAATTTCGATCAATCTGTGAAAACAGAGGTAAAGTTGGGGACTGACAAGACTGTGGAAGTAGATGGCAAAGGAGTGGTCAACATTTTGACCAAGTCGGGGGGGGGGGGGCGAAGACAATCTCAGAGGTATATTATGTTTCTAGTATCAAACATAATTTGTTAAGTGCTGGTCAATTGACACAAAGGATACAGAGTTATCTTTCAAGGTCAAGAAGTTGTTATATATGATAAGCCCCCAAGCAAGCAACTGATAGCAAAGGTGAAGATGGCTAGGAACATACTCTTTCCTCTAATTTTGAATTACAATGGTCATGTGAGTTCTTTTACAGTTGCATGTTCTGATGATTATTGGTTATAGCACTTTCGATTTGGACACTTGCACTTTTTTAGTTTAAGATTGTTGCAGCAGAAACAAATGGTCAGAGGATTACCTCCCATAAGAGAACCTGCTAGTACTTGTGAGTGTTGCATCTTGGGAAACCAACACCGTGAAATTTTTCCAAATGGAGTTGCAAATATAGCAAAGCAACCTCTTGAACTAGTGCATACAGAGTTATGTGGACCTATGAGGACACAATCGATTGGTGGAAGTTTCTACTTCCTCACTTTCATTGATGACTACAGCAGAAAGACTTGGGTTTACTTCTTGAAGCAGAACTCTGAAACTTTTGTAAAGTTCAAAGAATTCAAAGCCTTAGTAGAGAACCAAAGTGACCTATAGATCAAGGTATTGAGGTCAGATCATGGTGGAGAATATGACTCAAAGGCATTCCATGATTACTGCAAACAACATGGGATCAAAAGACAGTTTACAACCAGGTACACACCGCAACAAAATGATGTAGTAGAGAGAAAGAATAGGAAAATTATGAACACGGTAAGAAGCATGTTGAAAGGCAGAAACTTGTCTAATGAGTATTGGGCAGAAGCAGTTGCATGTGCTATTTATGTGATCAACAGATCTTATACAAAGAGTGTGATGAACCGAGTACCAAAACAAGCATGGTTAGGTATTTATTGCAGCGTATCTCATCTCAAAGTATTTGGATGTGTAGCTTATGCACATGTGCCTAAGGAACAAAGAGGAAAATTGGATGATAAAAGTGAAAAATGCATATTCATTGGTTATAGTGAGTAATCAAAACTTACAAATTGTATAACCCTGTCACAAAGAAGACCATAATTAGTAGAGATGTTGTGTTTAAGAAACAAGAGTCGTGGAATGGAATTGTAGACAAAACAGTTGATGCACAAGTGCCACTGATGGAAGAAGATGATGTAGCAGAAAAGGAGTAGCAAGAATCACAGGTGAAGACACCAAACATAAACACACCAACAAGGACTCCAAGATTTTTAGAGCAGCATGGATCTTCAAACAAATCAATAGATGAATATTCTCTTAGCAATCAATCAAGTGATGAATCAAGGAATGGTAAGAGAAAGATGAGAAGTTTGAAAGATATTTATGATGATTTGGATGTTAGTTCAAATTTTGCATTGTTGTCATTCCAAGTTTCTTCGTTTGAAGAAGCAATCAGAGATGAAAATTGGGTGCAAGCCATGGATGAAGAAATTGAAGCTATTGAAAAGAATGATACATGAGATTTGGTTGATTTACCAAAGAACAAAAATCTCATTGGTGTGAAGTGGGTGTACAAGACAAAGTTTAATGAGAAAAGTGAAATTGACAGATTTAAAGCAAGACTTGTAGCAAAAGGATTCTCACAGCAACCAGGAATAGACTTCGGAGAAACATTTTCTTCGGTAGCTAGATTGGATATTGTAAGAGCGGTTCTAGCCACAACAACTGAGAACAAGTGGAAAGTATATCATGTGGACTTAAAATCAACCTTCTTGAATGGAATTCTAGAAAAAGAAATTTATGTGCAGCAGCCTCGACGATATGAAGTTGAAAGTAACGAAGACAAAGTTTACAGGTTGAAGAAAGCGCTCTATGGACTAAAGCAAGCACCTAGAGTTTGGTATAACAGAATTGACAGTTACATGATCAAGAATGGATTTTGTAGAAGCAACATTGAGCCTACCTTGTACAAAAAGGTAAATGAGCATGGACAACTTTTGATTGTTTGCTTATATCTTGATGACATGATTTTTACAGTTGATTTTGACATAGATAAATCTAAAGAAGCCATGATGAAAGAATTTGAGATGACAGATCTTGGCCTCATGAAATATTTTCTTGGCATAGAAGTTGAGAAATCTGAAAAAGGAATTTTTATTTGTCAAAATAAATATTCCAAATATTTGTTGAAAAGATTCAGGATGGAAAATTGTAAACCTGTCCCTACACCAGTTGCAACAGGTACAAAGTTAAGCAAGGATGATAAAGGATCAGATGTCAATCCAACTTTATTCAAAAGATTGGCTGGTAGCCTCATGTATCTCACAGCTACAAGAACGGATATCATGCAAGGAGTGAGTTCTATTTCCAGATTTATGGAGACTCCGAAAGACACACATTGGAGTGCAGGAAAATGAATTCTGAGATACATAGGAGGAACTAGAGATTGTGGGATAATGTATGCAAAAACAACATAGAAATATTTGATTGCATACACAAATAGTGATTTTGGAGGAAGTTTGGATGATAGGAAGAGCACTTCTGGTTTTGTGTTCCACCTTAGTTGAGGTGTGATTTCATGGAAATCTAAGAAGAATCCCATTGTGACACTTTCGTCAGCAGAAGCGGAATATGTAGCAGCAACATCAAAAACATGTCAAGCAATGTGGTTAAGAAGAGTACTTGATGGACTCAAGCAGAAACAACAAGGATCAACAACAATATATTGTGACAACACCTCAACGATTGCACTATCCAAGAATAATGCGTTTCATCAGAAGAGTAAGCATATTGATACTAGATATCACTTGATTAGAGAACTTGTGAGCAGTGGAGAAGTTCACTTGAAGCATTGTACATCTAGTGATCAATTAACTGATATATTTACTAAGTCATTAGCCCAACATGTGTTTGAGTTTCATAGAAGAAACTTGGGTGTTGTAAGCCTAGCCGAGACATAGACCAGTAGGCATGTTTGAGTTGTCATGAGTCATGTTTTTGTTTAGCAGTCCTAATTAAGGGGGAGTGCTAAAATAAGATAATTACTCCAGCATGAGAAGTTAGCTAAAAATAGAGAGTCAGTTAACTAAGTGATTGCATGATTGAGTGTTTGAGTGTTGAGTCAAGTCGAGTTAAGTGATAAACGACTTTGAGTGTGTGATTGCATGTGGTTGCATGTCAAGATAATTTAAGCAGTTAGCTAGTCGAAAATGTTTAAATACCCTTCACCGGGTTCATTGAAATCATCATGTTTTTTGTGATCAATAGAAGAGCAATAACTCATGTTTTATGTGTGAATTGTTTTTTGTCTCCTTTGCCTTTCCAACAAAGTAGATGATTGCAAACTTAGAGACAACCATTAACTCCTCAAAGGTGGCTGCAACTTAACCTTAGCAATCTTATTTTGAGAGTGATCATGATATTTCCAAAATACCTAGATGTTGGAATTGCCAAAAACCTTAAAAGTTGGAGATTCAATGAGTGACCAAGTCAAGTTAATAAAAAGAAAAAGTTAAGTCAAACGAGCAGTTCGAAAACTCAACTAACCGTTGGAAATTTCATGGCCCAAGAGATTATGTAAACGTACGAAACTTGATGGCCCAAGAAATTATGTAATGGACTAAAAATCATTACAAAGAAAAATTCTCTTCCAAAGGAAGAAATCAAAACAAACAAGTGGGACGTTGACCTACTAAATTTTAGTATTCATTATTGTTGACTGTAAATTCTAGTATTCATTATTGTCAATCATTTTGGACTTCGAATAAGTGCCAATATGTCCAGCAACACAAGGTTTATTAGACACATTAATTCCCTCGTCCTCGCATAGCATGAAAAAATGTCGCGGTCATTCTTGCAACTATGTGTGGCCACGATCCTAATCTCTGATTGTAAAATATTGTGGAACAACCATCGTTAACTTAACAATAACTATAAAGGATATAGGATTTTTTATTTTTTATTTTTTATTTTTTATATTTTATTTTTGTATTTTATTTTATTTTCTTGAAAAGTTATGGAATTTTTGGCTATATTTTGAAAAAATCCGGTAGGGATTTTTGTGAATCCAAGTAAAAGTTGTCAAACTTTATAATTTTAGGAGCCCTAGATGTTTTTGATGGTGCTGAATCTATTTCCACCATCAAAAACATGATTCAAACACTACCTCTATAAATTTTTTTGAATTTGTTTACCCAAATTCCGACTACTTTTAGCGACAATTCCTCAGCCTCTACTAACTGATACATAAACCTTTAAAAATGAAACAAAACTCAGCCATATCCTTCAACTTTTTAACTACATATAATTGTTTGAAGAAAAAAGATGGGTACGTTAAGGCCTGGGTGAGTCGTCTTGGTTAATCTCGAGGTGGCCCACAGATCCAACGGTAAAAGCATGGCCAAAAAAAGGCATGGCCATCATTGTCGAGGATATTTAAACATTTTGAGTTTCAAATTTTTTGTTGGAATCCTACTAAACTCTTTTTCTTTATTTTGAAATCTTGATATTTGGGTTTAAATTGGTTTTTGATTACATGTATGTATTTAACACTACAAAAAAGTCCTCAAAAACTCCATCGTAAAAAGTTAACATTATTTAAGAGCAGGTTAAGATTCCCTGCAAGATGAAAGAAAACAACTTCCAGTTGCAACTCGGTAGAAGTTGTTACTGCATTTCCACAACTGTGGTTGTGGCTCATTTCTTTAGCTAGATTAGTAGATGCACTACCTTCCGTACTGAACCAATTCCGATCACGTGATTCAACTCAGAATTTTGTAAATAGAGATCCTTCACAGCAACATCTCCAGGCTGTCTATCATTTCCCACGCTTCCAACGTCTAGCTGGGTTCTCTGATTTTCAAGTGTGCATATAAAACGGGTCCTCTTCTTCGGACAGCTATGACTTCCTTCCAACGTGACAAACCTTCCCTTTTGTGGCCCTACAAGTGTCTTTTGCTTTCGCAGCATCTTGACTTTGCCCCCACCCAATTAACATTAAGAGATTGGTGCTGTCTTTACATAGAAAAACTTCTTCTTAACCTTTCAGAAGGCATAACGCGTACCATCCATCAAGAAAACCAACCAATCATTTTTTAATGCTTGCAACAACTGTAGTGCTCTCTCATGCAACTAATCAATTATACCTTGATTGACTCAACAGTGAATAAAGTTAAAATATGCAGCAATCAATTTAAGACTTGCCTATCACATCTTTTCACGATTATGGCAATGAGATGGAAACCTAAGGTAACCCTCAACAAACTAACAACTTCTAATCATTGTAGGTTAAACCAATCATGGACAACTCGTTATTGCAACCACTACATAAACATGTCACTTTCCTATTTACGCTAATCATATATATACAAAGATATAGTTACATAGGATTAGCATTGAGCAATACCTACATTAATGCTATATTTACATAGGAATAGTGGTGTGGTGGTGTTACAATTGTGGATTATTTTTATGAAAATGTTATGTTTGTATTAGTGGTAATAACATTATAAATTTATTTTAATTCTGGATGTATCAAGCTTGTAAAGTGATGAAATATTTCAAGATGCAAATTTTTTTTGGGTGTATAATTTGACCAAAAATTTATACCTCAAGAGATTTGATTTCTCAAGTCTTTGATAAATCCCATATTTATATCTATATCTATATCTATATAGTAACACCCTCCTCCCACATATATTCAAGTAACCAGCCAACCGAGGTAAACGTGTGACTAGAAGTTGCTATGATATGATTTGACTCCATATGTATCAGTTAAGGAAGTGGAATCAACGGAAACAAACCATAGAGATCTTCCACATTAGCAATAGAACTCCAAGGAGCCATCAAAACCACTCAAATAACCAACCCTGAGACCAATTGAAGGTTTAGACCATTGAACACCAAACTCTCTGTTGATATGGAGATATGGACAAGCATGCATCTAGGAGACTACAAATGCTCCTACAACATGGGTATGGATGCGCCTGGGAACTTTTCTGCCCAATGCTTTGCCTGCATCTCTGGGATTTGAACCATTTTTTCAGGCCGAGTGTAATGTCCCCTAATAATAATAAAAATAAAAAATAAAATAATATAATATTAAAATATAAGTAAATAAATAATAAACAATAAAAAAAGATAATAATAGTAAATAAATAATAAAAAAATTAAAGAAAAGATTATAATAGTAAATAAATAATAAATAATGAAGAAAATATAATATTAATAAATAAATAAATTTGAGTCTACTCTCTTTATTTATCATTTCTCATATCTGTGTGAGGGAGAAATTAGAGGAATCAAAATTTGGTTCAGGCTCATATTCAAGTCACACATAATCGCTACAACAATAACTTTTAGGTGAAGCCACATGATACATGACTCACTAGCTCAAAAGGGTGTGAAGCCACATGATACATGACTCACTAGCTCAAGAGGGTGTATTTGGACCTTCGATCACATATTTTACATAATTCTTCATAAAATGGCCATAGCCAATTGACTTTCCATGAAGACTTCTCTTGTAATATGTTTAATAATTAACTTTTTATTATAATGTGTCTTTAATGTAGTTATTTGGGTATTTGGACCCTAAATATTCTCTTATAATATGCTTAATAATTAACTTTTTATTATTAAGTGTTTTTAATTCAATTATGTGGTTATATCTTATTTTTGTTATTCATTTATGTTTTCTTTTATAATTTTGCGAAGATGAGCTTTATAACTTAGTATGGAGAAAATATTGTATTATTAGTAAAATGAAATGTTTGTTATATCAAAATAATAATAACAATAATAAGACATTATAGAAAAAGTACTAAAAATAATAAATCAATTTAATTCAATTTATTATATAGTAATATTTTTTTTAAATAAAATTAAGAAAATGATAATATACATAACATATTAAAGTAAATTTAAACAAAATTTATTCATATTCTTTCTTTAATTTTTACTATAGTGGAGTCGGTAGCTAGGAAGGCATAATCATGACCCCACCCGAGATGAAGCTTGGTTACTGCCTCTATAACCATTGGAGAACTTCCACAACCCACAAGCACAGATCACGAGCTTGAGAGAAATGTCCCTGTACAATACACACAATCATTTTACCACACCCTCACAGCTTAATAATGATTTATATTCATAATCATAGTGTGTATATATATATATATATATATATCTATATATATATATATATATATATATATATATATATACATGAAAAAATATTAAAACATATAAAAGAAAAATGCAAGTTTATATATATGTGTAACTATATGTATTATGGAAGTTTTAATAAAATGAAAAATAAGAACATTTCTATATATGTGTGAAATTTATATAAATATAAATTATATTATCAAGAAATAGCATAAATTTATATTCATTTTGGATTTATCAAGTTTGGAGAGGAATCAAATATTTTGAAGTGCAAACTATTTTCTTAAATTTTGAACTAAAAAAAATTTGCATCTTAAGTTGTTTGATCCTCCTAAACACTTTGTAAATATTTAATTAAAATGAATATATATTGATAAATTTAATAATAAATTCTTTTTATAATTTTCTTTTTCCAATAATTTTTCACTTTTAATATTTTTTAATTCAAATTCATTTTTTAAATATTATAATTTTTTTTTAAAGTATTTTAAATATTATAAGAAAAATTTCACATATTATATTTTAGTAATCCATCTTATATTTTTGTTATTTATTTATTTATTAAATTTAATTCTTTAGATTCTAATGTGGCCTTACCATCTGTTATATGCATGTAGACCATAGTAGAGAGGTGGGTATAATGAGACTACAAGGTCTCTGTCATATACATGATAGACTATAGTATGAGAGGTGGTTGTAACAAAACTACAATGTGTAGACCTGAATTCAAAAATATATAAAATAGTGATTCCTGATCTAAGCTCAATTTTTGTCATGTCTTCCACCTTCATCACTATAACAAAGAAAATCATTAACAAAGAAAATCATTATTGTTTTTTAAATTATCAATTTCAAATAAGATTATAATTAAGAAATTATTATTGTTAAATTAAATTTATTATGAAATCATTATTATTTATCATAATGAATATTCTTATTTATCATAATGAACATAGCATAGGGTAAGCTTAGGAAAATTATCAATTTCAAATAAAATAAGATTTAAATAAGAATAAAAATATAAGATTGGTTAAGTTTGAATCATGAACCAACATGCTACAAATTTTGAACTCCATTTTATTGGATGTAGTTTTTCTTATAATTACCCATGTACTATTATGCATATCAAATCTACATGGTGGGAAGGAGCTCAAAAAGAACACTACACTGTCATCAAAGAAGAATACTCTACAGAAAACTCTAAATCACAAGAAAGTGGGCAAGAAAGAAACAACTCTCAAGACAAGCAGGAAGAAAGCCTCGCCCAACAAATCAACAGTTATGAGGATTCGAATACTGCACAAAATAAATCTTCATTTAACAGCAACGTAGATCTCCTACACCAAACTTCTTCTTCGACTATCTTCAAAAGGATGAACATAATAGATCGCGAAGCTAAGGTGCCAATGTCCCTAGAACCAGAAGAGATGAAGGAGATCCAAGATAAAGGAAGTTAGAAGACCGTAGAGAAAAAAAAGAAAGCTACAGCACCAATCTCGCCAAGAAAGACGAGGAGCCAGATAATTAAAGACTAAGAATATTATAGGTACGATAGACCAATTTGGTCTCAGTGGATGTTAACCACCATCATCATCATCATCATCAATAACTCATAGCATAATAGTCATTCTAACCAATATTTGGGAGTTGAAGAAAAAAAATAGTTGAGAAAGGTAGATAATGGATGGCCAAAATTGAAGCCACAAGGGATAGATTAATTGGTCGAGTTCTTGTTGCTAAGTATCTTGTTTATCAGAAGGTCATGGGGTTAATATTTCCGACGCCCTTGGGGTTAGGCCTTGCTAGTTTGGTTGACAGGTATATTCCTTTGCATTGATCTACCTGGATTTTCAGGTGGATGTAGTGTCCACTCAATGTACATGAACAACATTAAAAAAAAATGGATGGCCAAACAGAATGAGGATAACAAATTAGAAAGAAACTAATCTTTGACCCTTAGAGAGTATGTTTTTTTCCTTTTGGCAATCTAAATATTTTCTGTTGATAATTCAGGAAAATGCAAGTCTCGAGAGCCATTTAATTCGCTATTTTTCTACTAGGGAAACCAAAGTAGTGACAATGCATTAAATCCTTGGACATGAGATGTTTGAAATCAAAGTTTAAACAAAATATGACATATTGTTTTTTCTCAAAACTAAAACTTTCTATCAAGCTACTAGGAGAAATAAGAAAGCTAATAAATCATGGAATTGTGTAGCTTATGACGATTCAAAAGGGTCCATCTCAATTATTTCTATAACTTGATTTCTGGAGTTTCTTGGACTAAGTGGATGAACCAATTGAAATTTAGTGTTCTCTAGTGCTTAATCTAGATCCTTCATTTGTAGATTAAACTCACTTGACATCAACGAGATTCCATGTTTGGAATCATTTCCATCTGTACACACTTTTCCAAGTAGCTTTTTCATCTAACAATATAAAGGTATTGTTCATGTACTATTTTTTTCTTCCTCAAGTGTGTCCTTTAGCTAGAATCCAAGCTGTCATCTTTGCTTCAATGTTGAAATCTTAAAGACACCCTTTTTCTCCCATCACTTTCTCTTCAGTTGCTTGGATTTCAAGTTGTATCTCAATATGATTTTATTCACGGAATTGACACCCTTAGAATTTTTCCCTAAATTGGGCCTACAAACCACCTTGGGCTTCATAATATGCAGAACCTCACTGATTGTGAGCTCTTTTGCTTGTCATTGATAAGAAAAGTGGGAAATGCAAAGGTTGGAATGGCATTACGTTGGAGGGAGAAGGGAAATAAACACCGAGGGAATCGAGAAGAGATGGGTAAGGAGGATGCTAGTACTAGAGCTATGACAAATGCAAACAATATTGTTCTTTGTGGTCTATGAGAGGAGGGAAGGGCAACCAATTTTTAGGAAAAGCTAACTGAATGGTTTTGGAGAATTTGAAGGCGAGGAAACAAAAAATGTAACAAGGAGAAGATTTGGAACTTGGTGAATTCTTAAGAGAGAAATCCTTCCCAACTTATAGTAGAAAGTGTTGATAGTAAGTTGCCATTAATAATACAACGAGAAATAAACACACAATAACCATGAAACAATACGAGATCAAAGTTTCATGTCCTTTATTCACACAGAAGTGATTAGAAAAGTCATGATTTGACATGCCTAAATCCATAAGAGATCTAATTTGTAACTCATTCAAGAGAAAAGTGACATGCCATATCCCACCTATTCATTACTTGTTAGAACAACTACAATGTATCCCTCCCACTTCACCCTATAAAAGAAACCCTTCAAGCCTATATATATATATATATAATTTTAAGACTTTTCAAACCTATACTCATATACAATAAATATGTATAATTTTAATTTTGAATATATGATCTAAATAATTATATTTATATTTATAAATAAAATTTAAAATAATTTATACATTAATCTTAATACTTAAAATTTATTATAATATTTAAATATAATAAAAAATAATTAAAACGGAAAGTGAAAACTTGTTGACTGACTAAATAAGATTAACATGACTAGATATACAACATAAATTATAATGAGAAGTTTATTATTATATGTATATATAACTATTATTTAATTATAATAAGAAGTTATCAATAAGTATAGTCGTAGTGTAAGCCATACGACCTCCATCATCACATTCGCAGCGCCGGTGAAGTGTCAACCATAGTAAAGTTTGTTATTAAGTATATTACTATAAAAATAGTAAATAAATAGAACAGACACAAAGATCAATAACAATTTTACAACATTTCTTAATTCGCAAAAATATATAATCACATAGCTTAATATTTGTGTAGATCATTTTCATCAAAGCTGAGCATTCTAGGATGCAAGGTAACGAGGGATGCACAATGGAAACATCAGTCGATATAGACAAACACCATTGCAAATACGGTGGAATGCATTGTGATAGCAGTAGCATATTGACAACAATTATCCATTATATAGAGGAACTATAAAGCCTTAAATGTGAGTTGTCAATTTACTTTCTCTTAAAAGATATGTCATGCCTACTACATAAAGGGTATTTTTAAGGAATTTTTTTAAGAGAAAAGAAATTTTTTTTCTTAAAAAATCACTTTTTATTTTAATTATTTTATATTAAAATTTAATATCAAGTGATTTGTTTTAAATATAAAATTTAAGACAAAAAAAGGTTGAGAAAAAAATATTTTAAGACAAAATTTTATATTTAAGATAAAAATAATTGGAGACAAAATATTTTAAGACAAAAACAGTGTAAGACAAAAACATTTTAATACAAAACTTTAAATTTAAGACAAAAATTGTTTGAGACAAAAATATTTTAAGACAAAACTTTATATTAAGACAAAAAAAATTTGAGACAAAAACAATTTAAGACAAAAATAGTTTAAGACAAAAACATTTTAAGACAAAACTTTAAATTTAAGACAAAACTTTCAATTTAAGACAAAAATTGTTTGAGATAAAAATATTTTAAGAAAAAAATTTATATTTAAGACAAAAAAAATTTGAGACAAAAATATTTTTAAGCAAAACTTTATAATTAGGAAAAAAACAATTTGAGACAAAAATATTTTAAGACAAAACTTAATATTCAAGAAAATGGCCACCTAAGACGAAACCCATTTAATGCAATTAATAATTAAGACAAAAACATATCAATTTAAGACAATATTATCTAACAACTGCAAAATTGACTCTGACAGTGTGTCCTAGTCTGCCAGCTTGCAAGCTACTACTGTCCCATGCCTATACCGAGGTGGTTATTTCAGTCACCATTCACGTTATATATTAAAGAAAATGATTTTTTGGGCTCTTAGTTTTGCTTGGGTAGCTGACTTTGAAGAATGCAACAACTTTTTCTGGCAAGGTTTCTGGACATCAATTCCACTTTGTCCCTTCGATCTCTGCTGATATGATTAGAGACAACTTATATTTTATTGCATTCACACGGCGAGTCACTTTGGTTCTTACTATTTCAAGGAAGTTGATAAAATAACTAAATTGTTGACTCCTTCTCTTGGTTATGTGATTAAGCCTCGATTTTGAATTTCCCTTAATATGCATCCCCTCATACTTTGGATCTAACTCAAGGTAATCAGCTGCAAGAAATATTGCAATGTGGTTTCCTTACAATTGTGTGGACAGTTGAATTCCTTCCTTCATTTTTCAGCCATCATTAAACACACAGATAAGTGTACAATGCGTATGTGTATTGCCTTATGGATTGTAATGAATCTTGTTACATTGTGAATGGTGCAGGATCTTGCATGTTTGTAAATGTAAATGAATGTCTGAGTTTTGACTCTCCCTGTATCTTCATGATTAGAATGGTCTCATGTATGCACATGAATTTTAAAGTGTTCCTAGAATATGTTATTCATTATTATGTGCATGGTGAATGCACAATTATGTGTTCATATTTAGTTAGTTGATTTCAAAATTTATGGGTATACTTAGTTTAACCAATCCCTACGCTAGTTATTCTGTCAAAACTAAGAATTTAGGTATCAAGAATTGGGCCACGAGTCTCCTTGAAACTACAGGAGGGTGGGTGCACAACAATTATAGTTCTGCTTTATGAACCTAGCCTAAGTTTGTTTTTAGTCCATATATGATATGTTTTTGAGGTCAAGAGGAAGTGGGTGAACATGACTTTGTTGACATGCTAGCAGGTCCAACACCTAGTGGGTGTTGGTGAAACCACACCCTAGTGGAACCATGTTGTGTGTATAGACAACAACCATAATCCATTGACCCTGGTGATCAAATCTGAGTTAAGGGCAGGGTCTATACACTTGGCCAAATGTTCTTTTATTTTGGGCGAGAATCCTAAAGGCCAAGAGTGTGGTCCAGATAGAACTGGGAGTGTTGGGAACATTTTTAGCCAACCATCGTTGATATATTTTTTCCCTACAACACCCTAAGAGTGTAAAAAATAATAAAATTTTCTATTACTAATGTATTCACACTGAGAACAAGAGATTACAAATTTCCTATACTATTATGCAAAATGGAAATCACAATTTAGAAACACATGCAATGACATGAAACCATCAAAAGAACACAATAACACAATTATTTATAGGGAAACCCAAAAGGGAAAAACCCTTCCACTACTTTTAATTAATCATATGAGAATGAGAAACTATTACAATGTCTTGCTTCAATCCTAAAGGAGACCATGCACTGTAAACTTGTTCTCCTACTGATTGTCCTACTCTGAGCAACACTTAGTCAATTAATGGCCCCATCTTTCTCCTCTTTCCTTGCACAATTCCTGAGGAGATTAGCTCCTAAACAATAGGGGAATTCACTATTCCCTCGTGAAAATCCCAAGTAATCGATTGCCTACCTCAATGCCCAAAATGTACACTCAACTAGTATACAATTAATAATTAGAATGTGCCTTTCCTCCACTTTAGTTTGGAAATACAAATGCGACGCATGTCTAGGCTATTTTTTGTCGATTTACTAGTTTAACTGAGAGATCATTGAGTTAACGACAATTCTACTACTCAACTGACCTTCAACTGACTCTACTAGTTGCTTAAGCTTAGTTAACTGAGTCAAACTAAAAATAACTGAATTAGATCGCTAAATTTTAGCAACACTACATGCACAACTCTGCTTCTAGCTTATAACTAGAATTTACTGAGTAAACAAGTATACAAGGCCATGTCACACACGTTAACTTCCATCCAAGTCATCTTACTGATTTGGAAAATTGAATTACTAAATTTAACTAAGGAACAAGTAAAATTTAGCCTTTCGTGCTACATTTTCTAACACTCCCTCTTAGCAAGAAAGGGATTTTGAACTACCCATAGCCCGCACTTGTGGAATTTTAATTTTCCTCTTGACAATGCCTTTTTCAATATATTTGCATCCTGCTTCTCAGTTATAATGTACTGTAGCATCATAATTCTCCTCTGCACACAATTTTGCAAGTGATGGTACCTGATATCAATGTGCTTGGACCTGTCATGAAATATTGGATTCTTAGAGAGTTTGATACAACTTTTATTATCACAATAAATCATTGTTGAATCCATCTACCGACTTAAAAGACACACAAGTATTGTCTTCATCCATATGCCATCACATGATTCTTACTTGTAGCCATGTATTCAGCCTCCATTGAGTTGAGTGCCACATAACCTTCTTCCCTACTATACCAAGAAATAGTTGCAGAACCAACACTGAAGATAGCACCCTAAGTACTTTTCTTTTCTGATGGGCTCCCTACCAATCTGCATTAGTGAAGCCTTGGAGCTTCACTCCTTTTGTCCTCCTATAACATACCCCATAACTAGTTGTTCCTCTGAGGTACCTCAATACATTCTTTGTTGCCTTCCAATAATGCTTGGTAGGATTCACCATGGCTTGACTCAACTGATTAGTTGCATAGTGTATGCCGGGCCTTGTGTTCACCAGATACATCAAGGATCCTACAAGATGTCTGTGGATGGTATAATTTACTACCTCTCCCGAAGAAGCACTCTCCTTCCTCTAGTTTGTAGCTAGAGTTGTGTCCATAGGCTTGCAGTTCTCCATGTAAAACCTCAGAAGTATTTGGAGGCATACTTCCCCTAACTCACAAACGTCTCACCATTACCCTACCATACTTCTAGCCCAAGGAAGTAATGTATTAATCCCATGTCCTTCATCTCAAATTATCTTGAAAGATACTCCTTACAAGAACGAATCAATTGTGCATCTCATCTGAGTATCAAATCATCAACATACAATACCAAGATAACAACTTTCCATATACTAGAATGTGATAGAGGTTGGCATCTGCTTCACTTTTGGTGAATCCCAATCCATTGAGATATGTATCAATTCTAGTGTACCATGCTTAGGGTGCTTGTTTGAGACCATACAGGGCTCTTCTGAGTCTACACACATCTCCAAGTCATATGTCTCAAATCCCTCTGGTTGCTCTATGTAAATTTCTTCCTCAACAACACCATCGAGAAAGGTGGTTTTCACATCCATCTAGTGGATCTTCCACCCCATCTATGTAGCTAAAGCTAGAATGGTTATGATCGAGGAATATGTTTCCACTGGTGCAAATGTTCCTGAGAGGAGTCTTTGACCACAAATCTAGCCTTGTACTTCTCGATGCTCCCATCAGTTACATGATTCACTTTGTATATCCATCGAAAACCAACTACTGACTTGTTCTCTAGCATCGACACCACCTCCCATACGTTGTTCTTCATGTTGGATTCATACTCTTCCACCATGGCATCAACCCACACTGGTTTAGAAACTTCTTCCTCAAATGAAGAAGTGCTTGACTCAATGAGCTCTGTAATGAGAGCCATATACCAAATGTACCTATCTAGTGACCTCCTCTAGGTTGTGCTAAGATGAAGGAGTTCCCACATGCCTTGATTCATCTTGTACCAATATGCCAGCTTCTTTGGTTCTCTTCCTACCCTCTACAAAAGATTATCATTGAGTGGGTGCCTCCACTCGACCTCTTATTTACTCCTCTGCATATGGTTGCTCCAAATCCTCTTAAATCTTTGCATGAGGCTCCTCCTTACGAACTATAAGCTCCTCCTATGGTCGGATACTCAACTATCACTCTAGAGAGCATCTCATAGCCTTCTCCTCATCAAATTTGATATATCTCCTCATTACTATCACCTTGGGTGACAAAAAATACACCCTATAGTTATGTGGTGTCTCTATGTATCCTACAAAGAGTCCCATCTCAGTTGTAGGTTCAAGCTTCTTCCTGTTATCCTTGGATATGTGACAATACATAGTAGCTTGAAAATGTCTGAAATGAGATACAATTGGCTTCCTCCCATAGAAAGCTTCGGGTGCGATCATGCCAAGTATTCTATGAGGACTTTGGTTTTGCAAACACACTTTTTTTTTGCATGCTTATGCCCATAGGTGTAATGACAGACCCTGATCATGCAACATGGCTCTTGCTACTCCCACTATTCTTTTGTTCTTCCTTTCAACCACCCCATTTTGTTGTGGGTTATGGGGTATTATCATTTCTCTTTGTTGAAAAATGGCAACAAGAAATTGCTAAAAATAGAAGTGATAAAAATAACACTGCTGAAAATAGAAATTTGAGTACTAGTGCTGGATTGGGCAATAGGGAATGAAAAATGAAAGTGCTAAAAATAACAGTCCATGGACTAAAAATAAGAAGTAAAATTCGAATTTGATATTAACAGCAGTTTGTAAATTAATTAATTAATTCAGTTTGAGTTAATTAGTTAAGGAATTATGAACTTGAAGTCTATGTGAGGACATGCAACAATTTCTCCTTCGATTGAGGGATTTAACCATCCGTTAAAAGATGAGGATGAGTTGTAATTATGAGTTGTAATTAGTTGGCTCAGTTAACTGAGTCAAGTTCAGTTAGATTAATTTAACAAGTTTTTAAATTAATGAGAGTTCAGTTAGTTAATGCTTGCATGCATGTAACTATTGTATTTTAGATAACTAAGTATTCGCTCATGGATAACTCATGCATGTCAGTTCAGACAGAGACCCAGTTGAGATCAGATGGAGGGATAGTGTACTATCAGTTGCTAGGATATTCCTTGGTGAATATTCCTTGCATGCAGAAGGAATATTATCCCTTATGGATTGCATAGTTGGACCTGAGGTTACAATAGGTATGATATGGTCAATTCACAAATTTTATGACATTGGACCCCAATCAAAACTGCGCAAGGAAATACGATCTTGGAGGACTTTTGCAGCATATATATACAGGCCTAAGTAGTCCATGAGCTACATCATCAGAGTACAGAGAGAGCAGGATAGCTTTTGAGCTGATTCTTTTTGTATGTTGTTGAGGATTTCCACTTGATTGATAATACAGAGATGGGGTTTTAGGCTGGTGCTTTCCCCAGGTTATATCTTCTGTGTTATGGTTGATTAATTCTCATTCTCAATTATATCTTTTCATTCTTGATGTTTCTCATGTTCAATTAAGCTTCCACTAAGTTTATGGTAGATGTAGATCTAGTATTATGCTTTAGTACATTGCATATACCACTTGGATCTGTGGGTGAAATTTCTACATGATATCAGTGAGCTAGCTGATTTGTAGAGAAAATTCTACACTCTTGTAATACCCTCGTTAGCACAAAAGTCCTTAAAGGTGCTAGATACATATTCTCCTCCATTATCACTTATAGGTGCTTTCAATTTCTGACTAGTTTCCTTTTAAACCAATGCTTTGAATTCAACAAATTTTGAGAAAACTTCATCCTTCTTCCGCATGAAGAAGATCCAACATTTTCTTGAAAAGTCATCAACAAAAATAATATAATACTTGTGTTTTGTTGTAGAGGTTGTAGAAAATGGTCCACATACATTAGAGTGGACTCACTCCAAGATTACTCCAGCTTTGTTATCTTGGCCCTGGAAGGTATATTTGACATATTTCCTGAATGTGCATCCCTTGCAGACATCATGTTGGTCAAGGTTGCATTTTGGGAGACCAGTGGTAATATGTTGCATGATTTTTAAGGCCCCATGGTGTAAGTGTCCCATGTCTATGCCAGAGTTCTCCAACATCCCAACTTTTCACTTCTCCTACCTTGCTATTTAGTGCAGCACAAGCTTCCACCTCAAGTTTGTATAGGTTATTCACACAAACTCTAATCTGTTTCACTTGCCTGGTAGCTACATGTCTTAGAAAGGATTCCCCTTACTGAAAACAACATCATAGCCATGATCCTCCAATACAACTATAGAGAGAAAGTTCCTCTTCATCCCAGGTACATACATGGAATCTTTTAGATGAATACGGGAGCTTGACCTTGCCCGGGTTACCTTTCCAAGTGTCATAAAAAACTTGAGCTCTAGAAAATTAATGGGAGGAGGGATCCAAGAGGAGGGAATGGAAATTGTTGTAGAGAAGAGAAGGGGGAATATTAATTCCTAGAATAGATAACTAACTATGAAGTAGCAGGACCTCCTCACATAAGGCATGCTAGTCTTTATCTATTGAGGTTTGAATGGAAATTGATTCCTTTACATTGTTTTGAACTATGATCCAATGAAAGTTGTGAAGGAGGGAGGGATTCTTGAATATGTGATAATTCCTCTCTTTCCAAATATCTGCAAGAGGACACTTAGAAGGGTATTTCAAATGAGGTTCAAGTTAGGATTGTTAAAAGGATGACCCCTCTAATTGTTAACAATCAAAGGGAGACTAGATAGATCACAATTTTATCTCTTCATGCTAGCTTGTAGATTTCTCAATAGATGATTGCAATAGGGAGAAATCTTACAAAAGTGCTCCACATTTCAGCTTCATGAAGGCACAAAGAATAGCAAGATATGTCCTTATGATTTCATTTCTGAATGTCATTCCAAGTTAAGGTTTTCCATTTAACTAGGGGCCATAGGAAGATGGAAATTTTCAGCCATAGATTTATCTGATAGATGCTATTCAAAATGGAATATTTTAGAAATTATTTGAATCAAAGTTCCAAGATATAGGCCTCACGGATGGAAGGGAATCCACCTCGTTGGTAACCCCATTCTAGTTATCTACTAAGTTGGATATCAGGATGACTATTTACTATAACTTCCACCAAAAGTTTGACCAAGCCTCTTAAACCGTGAATTTATTCCATCCTTCACAACCATGCATGCAAATGCAACAACTACAGCTCGAACTTTTGCCATTGGATGTTAATGAAAATCTTTTCATTGAATTGTTCTAGTCGTTCAAAGGTGAATGTTTATAAATCTATAATTGTAGACACAGTTGCACCTCTATCATCTATACTTTTTCTAATAAAAAAATAGCTCCCTTCTTTACACCCATCATTGTAAGTGCCATTCCATTCTTCCTGAATGTAGTGACATTTAATTAAGTAGTACTTGTGAATGCTTTTTTGTGCTCAAATTATATCAGCAAACAATGAATAAGATGGTTGTATTATTTGAAGAGGTCTTCATTACATAGAAAAACAATAATAAAAAACATAGCACCAAAAATGTCAAAAGTTTGGTCTCATAGAACATGACCCTAGAACTTTAGAGACAATGAAATGTAGTTATAACATGTAAAAAAATTGATCAATTCAATTCTAGTACTTGTAATTCAATTCTAGTACTTGTAATTTTTTAGATAACACTTGTTATAACATAGTTTCAGATAACACTTGTTGCAGAATATGTTTGGTTCAATGCAAAAAGTATGCAAAGAAACAAGATTGAAATTAGTGAGGTCCATGAAGTTTCTTTCCTTCCCATGACCTTCAAGCCCACTTGACTAAATTTGTGACCCAACCAACTAGGAACAACCTTTCCGACATCCTAGCCCTAGGGAACCTCCACAAATTCCCTAACCCTCTGTGCTGAAGCCCTAATTGCCACCCATAATGTTTTCAAACCGTGTGCTCAAATCATCAAGTTCCTATCACCTCTCTTAGCCTCCTTAGAGAACCCTTAGTATCCAAACTCTTTCAACTTTATTCCTCTCCTCTCTCCCAAAAACTTCAACAAACCCAAATATGAAAAAATGATGAGAGTTCCTTCTCGCCATCCTCTCCTTCCAAGACTTATTCCCTCTCGTTCTTGAAAATATTTATTACCCATTAATGGTTCACCTACCCATTCTTTAAGTCCCATAACTGACATTCTCTCCCCCCCCCCCACCCACCAAATTATAAGAATTAATACATGATAACTAATCAAACAATTTTAGTTATTTAATCAAAGTCAAAGAGTCATGAGAGGGCCAAAATTAATTTAATATTAAATTATTCATAAATTTATACTTAAAATCATAATCAAGCTTAATCAATCTTAACGCTAATCATAAGCTTAATCATTAATCAATCATCTAGCATAATAGACCATAGAATACTAGCATATCCATGTGAGTTATGGGTATGTAGATAACATACACATACCTTGTATGTATAGTATTAATATCGACAAGAAATTACCAAGCAATCAATATTTTAGTAGGTAGGATAATAACTAATCATAACATAAAATGGTTGGGGAGTGGATGTTACAAATGGCTCCATTATATTTTATCATATATATCTTATATATAATTAATACTTGGCTATTACTTAGTAAATGAACTATTGTTCATTTCATTTTTCAATTTTTTTCCCTCACTAACCAATGTATGAAAATTTCTAAGGGAGGTTGGTGGTACATTGTCAATCCCCATAGATTTACCCCCTTTCTTGGTCTTCAAATGGAGCACAATAGTAACCAGAAGTTAAAATACCAACTAGTAACCATAGGGGAATTAATAAGATTTTGTATCGAGAGCTGTATTGTTGGAAATAATACTGAGAGGGGGGGTGAATCAGTATTATCAGATTAATCAAACTTTTTAAATGCTCAGACACATATACGCTACTTCAGTTAAGTGAACCAGCGTGTACACGCTACTGTGACGAAGTAAAACAGCGTATAAGAAGAAAACTCACAATTTAGTTAGCTTATTCTTCAATTAAGTGCATCAGGACATTATTCACCACATTAACAGTAAACATGTGCAGTATAACAAAAAAGCCACACACATGAACACCAAGATATAAGGTGGAAACCCAATGTGGGTGAAAACCACCTGCTGCAAGTTGTCTCTATCTTTCTTTAATATGAAACTTCAGTTTACAATCTTTTGTACTGGTGCAGCCTTATACCAGTACGCAGGCTACAACCTGCAGAAGGCTACAACCTTCTCTCGTTCTCCAAACTTCCTTGGAAGGGAGCTCCAACCCCCTTTGCTCTTGTACTAGCCAAGATACTAGTACGTAGGTGCTGACCTACAATCTTCCTTCTTTCAGGTATCACTTTTCATACATTTTCAGACTTGGATATTCCTGAAGCACAACATTACAATCTGAAGACCACAATTCATTCAATTTCCACAACAGATCATTGAAGCATAAAACAACCAAACTTTGAATCACTGAACCACTGAACCCTGTCAATCACCAGTTACCAGAACACAGAGCAGACTACAGAACTCTGCAATAACAGTCAGACCCCACTGTAAACCCAAAATCAAGCTTCAAAAGATATACGCTACTTTAATGAGCAAAACCCGCGTATACACGCGCTTTTACCGAAGCCAACCTGCGTACAGATCTAAAAATAAACTTTCTCAATTTGCAGCTGTACCAGACATTAGTTAGACCCAGAACGTAACATTGCGACAATATGCAGATCTAGAAATACGCATAATCAACCATATCATGATAGTGCATTTCAAACCATTAGATCCCGATCTATCCTTAGATCTAGTCTTCCATCAACCGATGTGATCTCTCCTTGGCTTAGATCAAGCAACTCAGAACCTGCATATCAGATCTCTTTCTCTCTTAGATATTCAAGCCTTGTCGAAAGATGATATTGCCTAATGATCTTCTTCTCCTTATATAGTCTTAGGCCTAGCTCAATACCAAGAGCCAAAACCATAGTAACACAATACCATCAACTTTAAAACTAGGGATCGACACGCCCGTCGAGACATAATGGTCCGAAATCATAGGCACAACTTCCAAGGACTAACCACCATGGACCAAAGGAACCTTTCCACATACACGCGCTTTTTCTGAATCGAACTAGCGTGTACACGCGACTTGGGCTTAACGAAACGGCGTGTATGAGCTTCCTTGGCATGCTGTACTGAGATCTGTCTTCTGATTAAGTTGCCATCACCTGTACCAACTTTGAGCACCTGTACCAACCTCTGAGTGAGTTGCCATCAAGGACAACACTTGAATCATAATGCCAACAATCTCCCCCTTTGGACTTGATGGCAACCACCACACCAAGTCACTCTCCCCCTTTGACATCAAGGGCAAAGGGCTGTGCTCCCCCTGAGGACATGCTGATACCTCTGCTTGGCTGTGCTGACTCGTGCTCCCCCTGACAGTAGGCCAGATCTGCAAAAGATGTTCTTCAACAAGAACCAAGACTTATACACCATAAGGGACCTTCCTATCACCAAAAGACTCAATACATACATCCATAACATATCAGAAACAACCAATTATATTACAGCATTCATCCCAGGCATAGTGGGGAAACCAACATAGGCCGTTACATGACCTTGACACCATAAAAGAGATATGACAAGAGAGATACATGACATAGAGACAACAGATCTAGACCAAGACTTAGGAAAGGCACCAGCAGCATCTGATAAACATCTTGTTAGATCAGCAACCAGAATTTCTTTCTGAGCTCCTTCTCCTGAAACCAAAACATCTGAATGCCAACAATGCTTTATGAGACTTTTAAGCTGCTCCCCCTGAACCTGTGCCTGTTGCACTCCCTGAAACTGTGCCTGAAGAATTCTGACATTCTCATTGCTGTTCAGAACTTCAGAGTTTTCCCTTGCTGTTCAGAACTTCATATACGCGATTTATCCTGTATAAAACAGCGTATGTACGCGGATATTCTTTCTGCAACAAGCGTCCAGCATACACGCGACTTACCCAGCATGAATCCGCGTGTATACGCGCATATCCCTTCCGTAACCTGCGTATACCAACTTTTCTGTAGAACAAACAAACTTCAACAACAGGATGAAGCATCAACTACTCCCAGCTTTTGTCTGAGATATTCAAAAGTTTCCCTGGGCAGTGGTTTTGTGAGAATATCAGCAACTTGCTCCTTAGAAGGAACATACTCCAACTTGACCTTCTGCTCAAGCACTTGTTCCCGAAGAAAATGGTACTTGATTGGTATGTGCTTGGTCTTTGAGTGCATGACTGGATTCTTTGAAATGCTGATTGCACTTGTATTATCACATAAGATAGAGACAGGTGGAGTGCAAGTGATTTGAAAGTCCTGCAAGGTCTGCATCATCCAAAGAAGTTGTGTGCAACAAGATGCTGCAGCCACATATTCTGCTTCAGCTGTAGATAAGGCAATCGAACTTTGTTTCTTGCTGAACCAAGATACTAATCTGGAACCCATGAAGAAAGCACCTCCACTTGTGCTTTTCCTATCATCCACACTTCCAGCCCAATCTGCATCTGTGTAAGCATGAAGAGTGAGATCTGTATTTCTAGGATACCATAAGCCATAGTTTTGGGTCCCTTGAAGATATTTGAAGATTCTTTTGACTGCCTGAAGATGAGTTTCCTTTGGGTTGGCTTGAAATCTTCCAACCATTCCTACTGCATGTGTAATATCTGGTCGAGTACCTGTCAAATAAAGCAAACTCCCAATCATGGATCTATAAGTGGGTTGGTGAACTGCTGCTGATTCATCATTTGCACTGAGGCTGCATCCTGTAACCATGGGTGTACATACTGGCTTTGACTCTTCCATGCCATACTTCTTCAAGATCTGCTTGAGGTATTTGGTTTGAGACAAGAAGATACCTCCTTCATTTTGTTGGATTTGCAATCCAAGAAAATATGTCAATTCTCCAAGAAGTGACATTTCGAATTCTTTCTGCATAACCAAGGCAAAGTTTTGACTCATAGTCTCTTCATTGCTGCCAAAAATAATATCATCTACATAAACAACAAGAATTAGCAATTTGTTATTTTCAACTTTTATATAGAGATTGCTATCTGCTGATCCTTTTGAAAAGCCTTGTTGGTGAAGATATTTGTCCAACCGATAGTACCAAGCCCTTGGAGCTTGTTTGAGCCCATAGAGTGCCTTTTTCAATCTGCATACAAGGTTTGGATCATTCCCAAGAATGAACCCATCTGGCTGCTCAATATATACTTCTTCTTCTAAGTCTCCATTCAGGAAGGCTGATTTCACGTCCATTTGAAATACCTTGAAGTTTTGAAAGCTTGAGAGAGCAAGGAACATTCGGATGGCCTCTAGTCTTGCCACAGGAGCAAAGGTCTCTTCAAAATCTATTCCTTCTTGCTGTGCATACCCTTTACAAACAAGTCTGGCCTTGTTTCTAATTACTTCTCCATTTTCATTTAACTTATTCTTGAAGACCCATTTTGTTCCTATTACATTCTTATCTTTTGGTCTAGGAACTAATTCCCAAGTGTTGTTCCTTTCGATTTGCTCAAGTTCTTCATCCATTGCTTTGACCCAACATTCATCTTTGCATGCTTCTTTCACATTTTGTGGTTCAATGGAGGAGAGTAGAGCCAAGTAGCTTGAAGCTTCTGCAAGTGTCCTTCTTGTTTGTACTCCTGCTTCTTTCTGCCCCACAATCTGAGTTTCTGGATGATTCTTTTGGACATATCTGGATGGAGTCTTCTCTTCTATTCTTGTCTGCTCCTCTGGTTCTTCTTGAGATTCTTCTTCTTCTTGAGGTTCTTCTTCTTCATCATTTCGCCTTTGAGAGTAACCTTCATCTTCTTCAATGTCTTCATGATGAACTTGCCTAGGAATATATCCCTTCTCATCAACCACTATATCAATACTGTCAACAATTCTGCCAAGTCTTTTATTGTAGCACTTGTATGCTTTGCTATGTGGAGAATAACCAAGAAGAATGCCCTCATCTGCTCTAGGTTCAAGTTTGCCAAGTTGCTCATCAGTATTCTTAATATAACATTTGCTCCCAAAGATTTTGAAATGCTTCACGGAAGGAGTTTTACCACTCCAAAGCTCATGAGGTGTTTGAGTGCTGTTTACTCGGACATTTGTTTTGTTAAGAATGATAACAGCAGCATGTGCAGCTTCACCCCAGAAGGTTGCAGGAGTACCTGATTCATCGAGCATAGCACGAGCCATTTGTTGGATAGTTCTGTTCATTCTTTCCACAACCCCATTTTGCTGAGGAGTTCTAGCTGTAGAGAATTCTCTTCTTATCCCATGTTCATCGCAGAAATCGAAAAATTCATTTGATGTGAACTCCCCACCTCTGTCAGATCTGAGGCACTTAATTTTGTGTCCTGATTCATTTTCAGCCAATGCTTTGAAGGATTTGAATTTTTCGAATGCTTCATCTTTGTGCTTCATAAGCCCTAACCAAACAAACCTTGAGAAATCATCAATGAATAATATCAGATATTCTTCTCCTCGAGGTGTCCTTTTCCTAAATGGACCACATACATCTGTATGGACTAGCTCAAGAGGCAAGCTAGCTGATCCTTCCTTCTCTGGAAAGTTAGTTCTGGTTTGCTTTCCAAACTGACAAGATTTGCATATGGTGTTGTCTGGAATTTTGATATCTGGAAGATCGCGAACTGCCTGATATTTGCATGCTTTCCTTATTTGTGAGAAGCTTAGATGTCCCAACCTTCGATGCCATAACCAGTGCTCTTCATCCTTGCTAAGATAGCATTGTTGTTGTCCTTCTTCAAATATGTACAGATTATTTGGAGTTCTTTTGCCTTTGAGAACTGTTTTACCTGTATCAAGATCACGAACAAGACATCCATTCGATCTGAAAATAACCTCGGTTTTTTGATCACACATCTGGCTGACACTTAGAAGATTATGCTTCAATCCATCAACATACAAAACATTTCCAGCCTTGACCTTTTCTTTCAAAGGAGCAATACCTTTTCCTTTTATAGTTGCAGGAGTATCATTTCCAAAAGAAACTTTCTTTCCCTTTTCTAAAGTAGAATAAGATTCAAGTTTTTCTTTATCACCTGTCATATGTTTCGAACATCCACTGTCAATGTACCATAGATTTTCCTGTCCTTCTGCATAAAACGCTATCCCACATCTTTCTGTCTGAGGTTCTTTTATTCTCCATTTTTTGGTGCTCGTGGCTTGTTCCTTTTTCTCCTGAAACCTGCTCCTGCATTCAGATTCTTTATGACCAAAATTATTGCAAATAGAACATTCAACTTCATTTTCAAGAACCGAAAAGTTGTTATAGGTCCTCTTTGTAATCCCTGTCATACTTCTTTGTTTTTGAGCTTCCCTAGTCATGATTGTTTTATATGCAACACATTGAGCTGCTCTGTGACCAAAGTTGTGGCAAGAAAAGCATTGTCCATTGAAGAAGCTTCTGCGGTTATTGAATCTACCAGCCAACTGATTGTAATTTCTATTTTCATCTATTCTTGAGCCAAACTGAGAAGATTTTACCTGTGGTTGGTTGTAGCTTTTGTTCATCCTTAAGGAGGATTGTCCCTGATAGTTTCTGTTTGTAATTCGTCCCTGCTTTACCTGATTATCTTCATTGTTCTTCCGCTCATTTCTTCTTGCTGCATCAAGATAACTTTTTGAGGTGGATGCTTGAGAGGTTTCTCCATTATAGCCCAAACCTGTCTTGTTTAGAGGAGACCGCTGCACACTGATAATCTCATCCAAAGTTTCAGATCCTTTGACAAATTTAAGATTAATAGCTTTTGTTTTCTCAATTTCTTTTCTGAGACCAACAATTTCACCTTCTAGTTTTTCAAGATGTTTTTCCTTTTCATCAATTTGAAATTGCAAAGTATCAATGATCACATTCTTTTCTTCTATGCCTCTCTTGAGTCTAGTGATTTCATTATAGAGATTATCCACATCTACAGCATCCTCATAATCATCATCTTCAAATGCCATTAACAGCTTATATTTATTACCTTGTTCATCTTCATCACTGTTTGATAAGCCATCACTATCTTCATGGGTGTAGTAGCTTTTCTTATTTGCACTTTGTTTCTTGTTCCATCTAGCAGGTTCTTTTCCTTTATCCTTATAAGGACATTTTGCAGCATAATGACCTACTCTTCCACAAGCAAAGCATTTGAAAGGTAGCTTACCTCTGAACCTTCCAGCACCCCTTTGAAGATTTCTGACAAAATTTGATTCTTCTTCCTCTTCTTCTGGAACATGGCTTGCTTCATAGTAATCTTCTTTTCTTGATGCCTTAAAAGCAGCTTCCCTTCTGTCTGATGGACCTCCCTTTCTCATTTCATAAGCAGTTAGAATTCCATGTAGCTGAGACATAGTGAGAACTTTGAGATTTTCCTTTTCTTCTATTGCAGATACTTTAGATTCAAACTTGGGGGATAATGATCTTAGAATCTTTTGAACTACTATAGTCTCTTTTATTTCTTCACCCAAATTTTTCATACAATTAACAATCTCATCTACCCGAAGAAAATAATTAGCCACACTTTCATCATTATACATCTTGAGGGTCTCATATTGAATCCTGAGAGTTTGAAGTTTAGCTTGCTTTACCTGTTCATCTCCTTCATAGCTAGTGATCATTTTGTCCCATATCTCTTTTGCTGATTTGAAGTGCATGACCTTCATGAATTCTGTTTGAGATATACTTCCTAATAGAGTACTGACTGCTTTTGCATTTGTTTCATATGCCTTTTTCTCAGCTGGATCTGTAGGAGTAGCTGAAGGAAAAGCATAGCCTGTTTCTACAATGTCCCAAACTTCTGTACCAAGAGATTGAAGATATGCAGTAACTCTTACCTTCCAATAATTGAAATTTGTTCCATCAAAAACCGGTGGCCTGATTGATGCTTCTTTCTCGTAGTTGCTCATGATGAATGATCTTCCTTCAAGCGATCAAGCTTCTCTGAAGGACCTGCTCTGATACCAATTGTTGGAAATAATACTGAGAGGGGGGGTGAATCAGTATTATCAGATTAATCAAACTTTTTAAATGCTCAGAAACATATACGCTACTTCAGTTAAGTGAACCAGCGTGTACACGCTACTGTGACGAAGTAAAACAGCGTATAAGAAGAAAACTCACAATTTAGTTAGCTTATTCTTCAATTAAGTGCATCAGGACATTATTCACCACATTAACAGTAAACATGTGCAGTATAACAAAAAAGCCACACACATGAACACCAAGATATAAGGTGGAAACCCAATGTGGGTGAAAACCACCTGCTGCAAGTTGTCTCTATCTTTCTTTAATATGAAACTTCAGTTTACAATCTTTTGTACTGGTGCAGCCTTATACCAGTACGCAGGCTACAACCTGCAGAAGGCTACAACCTTCTCTCGTTCTCCAAACTTCCTTGGAAGGGAGCTCCAACCCCCTTTGCTCTTGTACTAGCCAAGATACTAGTACGTAGGTGCTGACCTACAATCTTCCTTCTTTCAGGTATCACTTTTCATACATTTTCAGACTTGGATATTCATGAAGCACAACATTACAATCTGAAGACCACAATTCATTCAATTTCCACAACAGATCATTGAAGCATAAAACAACCAAACTTTGAATCACTGAACCACTGAACCCTGTCAATCACCAGTTACCAGAACACAGAGCAGACTACAGAACTCTGCAATAACAGTCAGACCCCACTGTAAACCCAAAATCAAGCTTCAAAAGATATACGCTACTTTAATGAGCAAAACCCGCGTATACACGCGCTTTTACCGAAGCCAACCTGCGTACAGATCTAAAAATAAACTTTCTCAATTTGCAGCTGTACCAGACATTAGTTAGACCCAGAACGTAACATTGCGACAATATGCAGATCTAGAAATACGCATAATCAACCATATCATGATAGTGCATTTCAAACCATTAGATCCCGATCTATCCTTAGATCTAGTCTTCCATCAACCGATGTGATCTCTCCTTGGCTTAGATCAAGCAACTCAGAACCTGCATATCAGATCTCTTTCTCTCTTAGATATTCAAGCCTTGTTGAAAGATGATATTGCCTAATGATCTTCTTCTCCTTATATAGTCTTAGGCCTAGCTCAATACCAAGAGCCAAAACCATAGTAACACAATACCATCAACTTTAAAACTAGGGATCGACACGCCCGTCGAGACATAATGGTCCGAAATCATAGGCACAACTTCCAAGGACTAACCACCATGGACCAAAGGAACCTTTCCACATACACGCGCTTTTTCTGAATCGAACTAGCGTATACACGCGACTTGGGCTTAACGAAACGGCGTGTATGAGCTTCCTTGGCATGCTGTACTGAGATCTGTCTTCTGATTAAGTTGCCATCACCTGTGCCAACTTTTCCATCACCTGTACCAACTTCTGAGTGAGTTGCCATCAAGGACAACACTTAAATCATAATGCCAACATGTATGAACTCTTTTGCAAGAGAATTTACCAATTGAACTAATCCTTATTGCCACTAGCTCTTAACTAAACCTTTGACACTTTATTATTAAAAACATTGAAATAAAAAACATGTATAATTAGTGGTTGATATATTCAAATTTATCAAATAATTTAACAATCACAATATGAATTAGTTAATAAGGGAAAATTTATCAATGGACGAGGAAAATATTATTGAAATAGCTTATTTCTATGGTGTGTATGGAAAATGTTTTATACCTCAATGCATTTTGTTTTTCCATTTAATCAAATAGGTTCCTTTCTTGAGAAAAATATCAAGAACTAACATTTATTAATTACTTCTAAATATATAAATCTCCATAGTGGAATGATATTTGTTCATATTGGAATTGCAGTCCACTAGTCCTACCTATTAGGATTAGTAAAGGCACTTCAATAGATTTAATATATCAATTCAAATTACACAAGTGACACCATATGAAGAGAAAAAATTAAATTGAGGTTGTTTATTATCATATTTTCATTGAAATTATACATTTATTTTTGGGTTAAGTCGGGCTAGTTTAGAGAAAGAAATCTACTTTCACTATGGAAAGGGGTCAAACAAGAAGTTATTTTGTTTGCAAGGAAATTCCAAATACATTATCACATTAGTTTATTGGTTGTCATTTATTAATATGAGCATGGAATTGAGGAATGGAAATGGCATCCAAATGAGAGACTATGAAATTAACAAACCTTGGACTTGGTGTGAGATCTTTGCCTTATACCCTCATTTTCTTAGGAGTTTCTCCTATGATATGGTGAAACATGTATCCCAACATAGACTAAATTAAATTAACACCCAATTTTGCACTATTTTAGATATTATATCTTGTACCAAATGGAAGTAGTCCCGTTATGGCCCTCCATATCAAAATTTTCTTCAATAAATATCTTACGCCTGAAGGTAAATCAGTTCTTCCATGTAGTTAGGTGTTTAAAAATGACCTGCATATTTACATGTATATTAGATCCTTTAGATATATTATGGCAACCAATCATCAATATTTTATGTTTTTCTATGGAAAATCATTATAGAAGTGGGTGGACATGCAAAGGGCCCTTTTTGTGATATATTACATGAACTATAGATGATGAAAATCAATGTCACTCATCGCTTTATATAGTTTGTCTTGTGCTAAAAATATCAACATACCATTCCATATGTGAATATATTATTAAGATACCCTAGAGGAACCATTAATGAAGATGAACCCAAATAATAAGCACAACACCCTTTGTCAAAAGTATCTTCATCCGAACATGATCTCTCACACTACTATGTGATATTGTATATATTTTCTTTATTGATTCTTATGGATCTTATGTCACCCCAAACTTAATACATCCTCCTAACAATATTTTCACTCCCTATATAGAAATCTTAATAATAAATATGCATTAACCTTTGCCATAATAGTAATGGATATAAAAAATGCAACCGGAAAAAATCTAATTCTTATAAATGAGAACCAATTGTAACTCTAACACCCTTTATATATTTTGCATGATCAAAATTTGTTTTGTTTCAAACTCTTTTTCAATTCTTCTAAATGTATTTTCCTATATTTGTTCAATAATTTGTGCATATTATCTTAATATTATATATTCCTTAACCTTTGCCATAACAGTAATGGATATAAAAATCCAACCAAAAAAAAAAATATAATTCTTCTAAATGAAAACCAATTGTAACTCTAACACCCTTCCTATATTTTGCATGATCAAAAGTTGTTTTGTTTCAAACACTTTTTCAGGTTGTCTAAATGTATTTTCCTATATTTGTTCAATAATTTGTGTGTTTTATCTTAATATTAAATATGCATTAACCTTTTCTATAATAATAATGGATATAAAAAATGCAACCGGAAAAAATCTAATTCTTCTAAATGAAAACCAATTGTAACTATAATCCCCATTATATATTTTGCATGATCAAAAATTGTTTTGTTTCAAACTCTTTTTCAAATCGTCTAAATGTCTTTTCCTATAGTTGTTCAATAATTTTTGTGTTATCTAATTCTTCTAAATAAAAACCAAATGTAACTCTAACCCTTTATATAAAGAATCTGAACCAATTATAACTCTAACCCCCTTTATTTATTTTTCACGATAAAAAGTTGTTTTGTTTCAAACTCTTTTTCAAATCGTCTAAATGTCTTTTCCTATAGTAAAACTATAATTTTTGGAATACACACAAGTTTCCCACACCCCTTTGGATTTTCTATTATTTCTACTCGCTTGCACAATTGATTCAATGGAGAGGAGCCCGTAACCAAAGGGTGGATTTCCTATTCTTGCTACTCGCTCAATTGATTCAACAGAGTCGCTCAATTGATTCAACAGAGGAGAGCCCATAACCAAAGGGAAAAATGGAGAGCAGCATGGAGATTTCCAGAAGCCACAGTAACTATTGTCCCTCCTCATCTTGACACTGTTAGTGAGACCGCATGATTTTCTCTCAGCATCCATGGTGTGCAGAGTTTGGAATGAAATGTTCACGTAAAAATACCAAAAGCTCATGACCCATGCTCTCCTCCTTTCTCTCATTTTTCCTCTTCAAACACGCAGTCAAGCAGTTAAATATTTCTAAATGTGTGGATCAATTACATGACCAAGATGTCCAATTGGCCTCCAAATCCCTTTAAAAACTAGTTAGGGAACCCTAACCAACCACAGGAATGTATTTCAAATATAGGGTTTGTAGGGTTTGTGAATAAATGTACTTTGTTGGAGGTTGTTGCCACTTCCATACCCAATTTGCAAGATTTAGGTATTAAGGCCTTGGTGGTGTTGAAGTAGCAATAAGTGGATCAACTTGAATAAGGCCCCTACATAGGCGGGTAACTGGCATTATATATGATATTATGCAAGTTGAGTAGCAAAACTCGCAGCAAAACCGTGGCTTCCAACCCCCTAGGTAAGAATATTCCCACCCAAGGCTCTGTATCAATATAGATCGAGATTGAGTTCGAGTATATAGGGTCAAGGTATATTTTGAGGGTAGTGGTTCTGCCTAGGTCCAGGCTCAAGAGTGTAGAAGTTCCATGGTTACGTCGAATTACAAAAAAAGTTTTGGAAATTCCAACTTCTTTGTGCCTACCTCAACCAAGAACCTGAGGCCATTGAGAAATCAATATCGTTTGGCGGTTGTTAAGGGCATGTCAAGCCTTATTATAAGGTACTAGTTGTAGTCATTGCATTAGAGCTGCATGGACTATAAGCCTTAGAGACTTTTTTATTTAGTTTGTAGCTCTAGCTCTAGTCATAGAGATATATATATTTATAGAATGATTGCATTACTAGGGTTTGTAAAATCGTAGCCCTATTTCTAGTGGGAAAATCCTCAAATTTTCCTACTTTTTCTCCTTCTCAGAACCAATTACCAAAGCTAGACACATACAAATTTCTTTGTATATATTCACACTCAAATGTCATTCATCACACATAAACTGCTCTAGCATGTAAATTGTTAGCATCCATCTGATCAGATCTTATTCCATTTGCATAGGCTGCTAGAGGTATTGGATTGAGGGGCCCAATTGAAGTTTCAATACATCAATGTTCACATGCTATGGATTTGAAGGAATGTGCAAGATTAAGTAATTGCTAATGTTCAACTGAAAGAGCATAGCAGCTAGAAATGCGTAAACTTCCTTAGTTTTCCTTGATCTCTGCAAATAATTGAGGTTTGTGAATTATTCTGTTTCAAACATTGGACTTTTGTGTAGATATTACTTGGAAAGGAACAAAATGCTTCCAGCAAACCCCAAACTTGGCCAGTTGGAAATGGGACAAGTAATTTATCTATTTCTTACACCTTAGAAGTTTGATTTTGAAATTGCATGATTGTAGTTTTCAATAAACTTATTATAGTTATAGATAAATATTTTTCTAGATGCCACTTATAAAGACGATAAATTCATTCTTCCAGATGACACACATATTTGAACCATACAAAAACTTACCTGGGTTATAAAGCTAAATTTTCTCCTAGAAACAATGTTTTTCTGCCTATTCTATTTTCTAAGTTACCAAGTTTCATATAGGGGTTCACGATCCTCCCCCCCACAAGGATTCAAGGCCAGAACTGCATCATGTACGGATCCTTGGGTGATCCTCTGATGGAATCATGGATTCGGAAAGTGGATCCTTGGTTCCACCATTTTGAGATGATTCCTAGAAATCTGGTATTTGCGTACAGGTTCGAATTCCTAATCCGCAGATCCAGAAAAGGATTCACCTTGGATTTGTGGATGTTTGGGCACAGATCCATAGGGAGACAGGCAGTTCCTAGGAGGCTTGATTTCTAATTTTTATTTTTTCTTTGACTTAAGTTGGGTTATGACTTTTCGGACACTCCCAAGGTGCTCCCTTGATGCTCCCTCATGGTAATATTAAATTCTTAAAGTAAAAGGATGGAAAAAAGTACTCAGGATGTTTGAGAGTGGTTCCAGCCTCATCGGACTTCATATGGAGAAAATAGAATTTCATATCCTATTCAAAATTCAATGGACTTAACAGTTTTTTAGGAATTCAGGATCAATGGGATTGTGGCAATTCATTAAATTATATCATGTATGAGGGTATGTGATTAGTATTTAATCAAGAGCACCAAGCCCTATATGTACCCTAGTGTTGGTGGTGTTAATTGTTGAACTCCTTTGTCATGGCCTTAGCAAAAATTTACCTTTCAATCAAGTCAAAATCATTGATCAAGCATGTTAAGCTTTTTCTACCATATTTTAAGGCTTGGATTAGGTAGTTTGATCAAAATTAGGCAATGTTGACTAATATCCCTAGACAATCAAGGTAGAGGCAAAGGCTAGACAAAAGGAGAAGAATCTAGATTCTAGATGGTTGATGCTCGAATAATTAATCATTGATGTGCAATGGATGCCATATCTATCTTAATTTATGTACAAATATGCATGTTTTCATATCTTCTACAACTAATTTGGTATTTTGAATGTTTTTCTTAAATACAAATGCAAAAAAATTATATATATATATATATTAGACGCTTCGCTTCCAAAAAATTGTCCCCACTTCATGCAACATTGGTTCAGAAATCTATACGTAGTTTCTCTAAAATATATATAGAAATATATGGCACCTTTAAAAATCATGGTTCTGAAATCTATGTGGCAGCTTCTCCAAATTTTTGTATGGTAATGTACGGCTCCTTTAAAAAAATTGCATGGTGACTTCAATGTGATATCTCTCTGCTCTATAACGCAGTTTTTGAGACCCTTACTGGATAGGCCAGTTGCTAGGGCCTTCAGTCTCTTCTAGTCATGGTTTCTTAACAACTAGGGGAATATTGCCAGAAAGTATCAGGGATTTGGGCATTGATAGCCCGTTGCTAAACCCCACAAGTAGTTGATTGTGTCAAGTCCTGCTTTTCCGAAACCTCCCAAATCCGTGAGAAACAACCCTCTAAGTTTAGCTAAAACTTATGTACCCTTCTGGGAAGAGGCCTTTTATGATCATTATTTTAATCTTCTCAGATAGTTCAGGGACCATGTGCCTTTGGCTGATTCTGAAATCTGTGTGGCAGCTTCTCCAAATTTTTGTATGGTAATGTATGACTCCTTTAAAAAATTTGCATGGTGACTTCAATGTGATATTACTCTGCCCTATAACGCAGTTTTTGAGACCCTTACTAGATAGGCCAGTTTCCAGGGCCTTCAGTCTCTTTTAGTCATGGTTTCTTCACAACCAGAGGAATATCCCCGGAAAGTATTAGGGATTTGGGCAGTGATAGCCCGCCGGCTAAACCCCACAAGCAGTTGATTGCGTCAAGCCCTGCTTTTCCGAAACCTCCCAGATCCGCTAGGAACGACCCTCTAAGTTTAGCTAAAACTTATGTACCCTTCTAGGAAGAGGCCTCTTATGATCATTATTTTAACCTTCTCAGATAGCTCAGGGACCATGCACCTTTGGCTGATTCTTAAATTTGTGTGGCAGCTTCTCCAATTTTTTGTATTATAATGTACGACTCCTTTAAAAAAATTGCATGGTGACTTCAATGTGATATCTCTCTGCTCTATAACACAGTTTTTGAGACCCTTACTAGATAGGCCAGTTACTAGGGCCTTCAGTCTCTTTTAGTCATGGTTTCTTCACAACCAGAGGAATATCGTCGAAAAGTATCAGGGATTTGGGCAGTGATAGCCCGCCTGCTAAACCCCACAAGTAGTTGATTGCGTCTAGCCTAACTTTTCCAAAACCTCCCAAATCCACGAGGAACGACCCTCTAAGTTTAGTTGAAACTTATGTACCCTTTCGGGAAGAGGCTTCTTATGATCATTATTTTAACCTTCTCAGACAGCTCAGGGACCATGCGCCTTTAGCTAATTTGATACACACTAAGTCAAATAGAGGATCGGAAGGAGGAGCTCTTGTTGGGCCAAAATTTAGTCCGGGAGACCTAAAGTTGGAGGCCAAAGATATAGCCAGGCTTGCTCCAAATAGAATATTCAGTGTCCACATCTTGCCTTGTAGGGAGAGGGTTATTGTTGCGAGTGGAGACAAGGAAGGCCATTTGAGCCTGTGGGATGCTGATTGTGAGGAGGAAGGAAATGGACTTCACATGTATCTGCCTCATTCCTCCCCTGTATCAGGAATTGTGACAACACCCTTTTCTGTGGAGAAGGTTCAATTCTTACCATGTTGTACTTTTTTTTTGTTATAATTTTTAGTCTCTGGTTGTTGTTTATTTGTTTCTTGAAGATATTTATATGAAATTTTTTAGTGCTTTCTGTATGCTCCCTAATGGCAGATCGCAAGAGCAAGAACAAAACAATTATTTTGAAATTATAATTTAACAAGTGCATTTTGAATATGGCTCAAGAACAGATGTCAAGATTATAGTGGAAATTTGGTGAACAACTTAACATTTTATTGACCTTACCATGAACCGAACAATGGCTTGTTACCTAGTATTAGATAGTATTCATGTTTTAGATGTACCAAAGTCGTCAATGGGTGTTGTGGTTTAATAAAAGTGGTTCCTACGGGCTGCAAGATGTTGCCTAACCTCTTTTGGTAGAATCATAGTTGCCATATGTCTGTGTTGATATGTATATGTCTATGAAAAAGATATAATATAGAAAAATTTATGTTGGGTACATTGCAGATGTATCTCTGCATTGATATGGATATGTATATAAAACAATTCAATATAATATAGAAAAAAATATTGAAAAATGCAGAGATACGGTTGCAATTTTAGCCAACATAATTATCAAAATACGGTTATCATACTTTAACTTTTTTTTGGTATAAATTGCTGAATATGGTTGTCTTTATGCATAGGTTGTGTATCTGCTACACGTCTGTGTTAAGAAGGTTGTATATCTGTATTAAGAAGGTTGTTAACTATGAATCACACACAACAAAAAACTGTTGTACATTTGTGTATATGATAACTATGGGCAGAATCTGATAATAAAAGACAATTCAATAGACTTGGAAAGATGTTGGATAAATCATTTTTTTGATGTCTATTGACATGAATATTCTTTCCTCTTTACTTGCGCTATTAATATTTAGTTTGTTTCCCTACTACTTATTTATAACAAATCAGTAATTTGATCTTGGTGCATCATTAATAGTGGTTTGAACAATACAAAATATATAGATGGTTAAGGCCAGTAACTCTTGCTACAACTAATTTTGTATTGTTCCAGCTCTAGATTCAAACTTTTATTAGGCTGCCACCATGTTCAACTTTCCAGTATCCACTTTGATTTTTGTTATAAAGCACACAGTTGTCTGTATGCTCTTTAGATGTCTCTTTAGACAATCATCATACTACCTTTCAGGTATCTTGTTTTGCATTTCCCAAAGACTTGCTTTATTTGATTGGGGAGTGATTATTTATTCACTAAGGTCATATTGTTATTAGGCCAAGTCAAGTCATGAAAGTTTTTTTATCAAAAGAATCACCAACAATTTCACCTTAGGATTCGCCTTACACTGCAAATCCTTAATTTGTTGCTTGTAGGATGTTTAAGCCCTCAGTTATCCTTTTATTTTGTGTAGATTTTATCTTATCTTTATACATGACATTATACTATGCTTCTTGGCAGAGTAAGACCTTGTCAGCTACAGGAGCATCATCAACATCAACTGCTTCAATGGTTCAATTTTTCTGATTTATTTTTTGAAGAATTAGTCAAATAGTGATGTTTTTGCACATGATTTCTGGTTAAATTTTTATTTCCTCTATTATAAAAAATAATGATACTTCTTCTTTCAATTGTAGCCTACCCAAAAAATTACACCACCAATTCCAGCTTCAAACGTTGTATAAGATGCATACCTAGTTGTGTCTCAACCACTAGCCGTGTGAGTCAGAAAATGCCCATGTTCTGTTTGTTCTTAGCATTTGAGATCATACTTGTTCAATTATATTAGAGATGTTTATTGTTGAGTAATGAAGTGATAGTATTCCTGTGCATTTGAAGTCAATGCTGTTGGCCAGGTAAATCGATCTTGCGAACAAGGTCGATCTCCCTAGTATTAGAAGATAGTCTAGCAACAAACAGACAAACAAACCTATCTTTCTCTAGACATATGCGATTTACAAATAAATACTGCAAAGGTGTTAAGATCCTACCTTAGATCCAACGCTTGTTCGTTGTAGTCATCCTTCAATCGTTCGAAAGAGTTACCCTCCAATTGTTCGAAAGAGATATCATTAAATACGTGCAATCACAAACAAGAAAACATTAAATAGCACCTGCATAGCAAATATCATAATTCATGTCTATTATGGTGATCAAGGAATCCATAAAATAAACCATGAATCAACAACTTATTGAGAAAAACAAATTTATTTGTATTAACTTTGAAGTAGAAGAACCTTACAACTTTTTCAGCCTTGATGTTGAATAATCTCTTCCTGGAGTCTGAAACAGGAATTTCCTTTACTTCGACAAGCCTTGCACTCTTCCAAATGAGATCTTAGAGGTATGTAATCTCTCCTCATAAAAACTCAACTAAAGAATACTAAGTTCTAGCAGCATTTCATCTCAAAAATATTTAGCTTCTAACCTCCCAAGTAACCAGCCCAATGCTTCATTTTATAGTGTAGAAGAGGAGGTTACAGGTCCACCTATGAAGGTATAGAATCATCCTTCAAAGGGATAAGCTCCTCACATCAAGGGGTTAGCTCCTTAATGTATGGAGTGCATGAACCTTAAAAGAGCGAACTTTCCACCTCAAGATTCCTTCCAGAAGCTTCTAGAAATGACTGAAAGTGAGTTTTTCAAATATACTCACGCCTTTTTAACTTTTAGAGGGCTCCATACCCATAACACATAGACAATGCGGTCAGGTGCACAGGAGACTTGACCATTAGGTGCGGCACCGCAGGTAAGACAAAGAGAAAGTGTGGAACTAGAGTTTTAAAGACTTTGAGGGCTTTTCTCTTACTTTCAAGACTTGATATGAAGAACTGAGGCTTTAGACTTGCAAAGGAGGAAAATATGAGTGGCAATGGACTCACACAGATTGCAGAATGTCAAGGTGACAATTTTTAGTGCAACAGATTGCCCCCTAAGGTGCGAAGTCTGTAATAGATGAAGATAGAGTCTGTCATTCATGAAGAGTGAAGTACTTTATTGTTAGGATATTCCGACACATAGGAAATAGTTAAGTTCAACTTGGTCTAGTATAGAGTTAGGTAAAGTGTGTTTCTTTACCGTTGTACATTTTGTAAATTACAATCCGACGGTCACGATATGTAGTGATCCGACGGTTCACTCTCTCCTCGGTATTACCGACACTTGATCCGTGGCTTGACACCCGATTGGTCCATGAGTTCTATTTAAAGCGCATGGAGGGTCATTGTTCGGGTAATCCGTGCATGAGAGAAGCTTATGTAAATTTTCATTCTTTGATTAATAAATTGCCTGTAGTAGCCACGTTGGCACAGGCCGTGGACTGTTTCCCTATTTGAGGGTTTTAACCACGTCAAAAATACTGGTGTATTGATCTGTGATCTAGTTGTGAGCGATGTCCTTTTGGTGTTCTTTCTAAGGAACTTACCCTGTAAATTCCTACATGGTATCGGATATTCTGAAGATGTAAAAGGTTATAGACTTATTCCATTTAAGTCCAAAAATGTTATCATTAGAAGAGATGTAAAATTTGATGAAAATAAATCGGCCTGCGAGCCTAGTCCGGCGGATGTGCCACCTCTTCCTATCTCTTCTACTTTTGAAAACATTTATTCTTCAGATGATGAAAGTGAGGATAATCCTCCCCCACCTTCTCAGGATCCTCAACTTCCAAGATGGGTCCGTGCTACTTGGGATGCAGCAGGTGATCTTGCCGGTGATCCTACAGATCAACGACGTACACGTTCTCAGTTTGAAAGAGCCTCTTCTTTACTGGCTCAAGCTCCAGTAAATCATGATCCTGACACTTTTGTAGAAGCTTCAGTCCATCTACATTGGGAAGCAGTTATGAATGAAGAATATCATTCATTATTGGCAAATGATACATGGGATCTTGTTCCTCTACCAAAGGGACGCAAACTTGTTCGATGTAAATGGGTTTACAGAACCAAGTATGGACCAGATGGGAAAGTTGATAAACATAAAGCTCGTCTTGTTGCTAAGGGCTTTTCACAGGTTGAAGGCATTGAATACACTGAAACCTTCTCCCCTGTTGCCAAAATGAACTCTATCCACCTTGTTCTTTCCCTTGGTGCCTCTTTAAAATGGGAAGTCCATCAGATGGATGTTAAATCTACCTTCTTGCATGGGGACTTGCATGAAGAAATCTATATGGAACAACCCATTGGCTTCATCCAAACAAACTCCAGCCTTGTATGTCGACTTAAGAAATCTCTCTATGGTCTCAAGCAAGCTCCTCGGGCTTGGTATGCCAAAATGGATAGCTTTCTTTTAGAATCTGGCTTTTCTAGGTGTTATTCTGACAATACTGTCTACACCAAGAAAGTGGGCAACTCTCTTATCATCCTTGTTCTTTATGTTGATGATCTTATTCTTACTGGTAGTGATCCCAACCTTATCAACCATGTGAAGTCCAGCCTTAAAAATAAATTTGAAATGACAGACTTAGGACACTTACACTATTTTCTCGGTCTTCAAGTCTTGCAATCCAAGGAGGGTATTTCCCTTTCCCAGTCCAAGTATGGTTGTGATATTCTTCGTCATTTTCACATGGAAGACTGTAATCCAGCCCCTTCTCCCATTCAGTCTGGAGTCAAACTTTCAATCTCTTGTACTTCTCCTGAAGTTGATGCTACCTTATACCGTCAACTTGTAGGAAAACTCTTGTATTTAACCCATACTCGTCCTGACCTTTCCTTTGCTGTTGGCCTTGTTGCTCGTTCTATGCAAAACCCCCGTGAAAGTCATTGGAAAGCAGCTAAAAGAATACTTCGTTATGTTCGAGGTACAGTACAGTTTTGGATTCATTACAGTGCCAAAGCAGCTCCTCTATTAGTTGGTTTCACTGATTCTGATTGGGCTGGTGACCCTGATGATTGGAAGTCTACTGCTGGTTATGTCTTCACTCTTGGTTCAGGACCTATTACATGGGCTTGTAAGAAACAGGCTGCCATTTCTCTTTCGTCAGCAGAAGCAGAGTATCGTGGTGCCGTGGAAGCTAGTAAGGAAGCCTTGTGGCTTCGTCAGATCCTATCAGAGTTTGGCTTTGAGAAGCAGCATCCAACCACACTTTGGTGTGATAATCAAAGTGCCATTCAGCTATGCAAAGATCCAGTCCAGCATCAGCGCAGCAAACACATTGAACTACACATGCACTTCATCAGAAAGCTCATTCATGACCATGTTCTTGAAGTGCAATATTGTTCAACAGATGATCAGGTTGCAGACATCTTCACAAAGGCTCTCACAGAGGCGAAGTTCACTAAACTTCGATATATGCTTGGAGTTCAGGAAGTTGTCACTAAGGGGGGATAGGCTCTAGTGCCTCCTTCCTTCTCCTATTGTGTCATATTTGTAAATCCTTCAATCCTATCCCAAGTTGTTCTTAAGGGGGGATGTTAGGATATTCCGACACATAGGAAATAGTTAAGTTCAACTTGGTCTAGTATAGAGTTAGGTAAAGTGTGTTTCTTTACCGTTGTACATTTTGTAACTTACAATCCGACGGTCACGATATGTAGTGATCCGACGGTTCACTCTCTCCTCGGTATTACCGACACTTGATCCGTGGCTTGACACCCGATTGGTCCATGAGTTCTATTTAAAGCGCATGGAGGGTCATTGTTCGGGTAATCCGTGCATGAGAGAAGCTTATGTAAATTTTCATTCTTTGATTAATAAATTGCCTGTAGTAGCCACGTTGGCACAGGCCGTGGACTATTTCCCTCTTTGAGGGTTTTAACCACGTCAAAAATACTGGTGTATTGATCTGTGATCTGGTTGTGAGCAGTGTCCTTTTGGTGTTCTTTCTGAGGAACTTACCCTGTAAATTCCTATTTCAAGGATCATCCTGTGGACACCCTAGTCGGAACCTATAAAAACATTCAATGCAATATATATATATATATATATATATATATGTGTGTGTGTGTGTGTGTTGACATATCATCGTTGAGGTAGGCATTCCCATACTCATATCAAAACTGACTAGAAAACTGACTAAACTATTCTGATACAGGAATGATTTTGTAATACATCAACAGTATAGACATGTGTAGACATAGTATGGACGCATCCATTTGTTTATGAATAGTCCACTGCATAATGAATAACAAAATTCCTCGCAACTTGGATGGTAGAAACTAGATCCAGGGTCTTGATTTCTGCTTCCTGAACTAGTACGATTCTATCCATGTGAATGAATGTGTTGAAGTCGAACATGGTAGAAACCACTTGATTACCAGTCAATGATGTGAATTGTTAACAAGTGTGAGAGAAACCACCAGTAATGTCAATGGCTCTCAAAGTACCCAGTACAATCCATGAAATGTGAATAAATGAGCTGAAGTCGAACATGTCATAGAATCATTCGATCAAAGGTCAATGATGCAACCTATCATCAAAGGTGATAAAACTTCCATTAGGGCATGTAGCTTTCAAGGTACTGATGATTTCTAGATCAACTTCCTAGATAATGAGCTGAAGTCGATAGAAAGTGATTCGTCGTAGGAAAGCTCACAACACAAAATCACAGATCAAGTTTTGAAGAAACATATTCGCAAGGATTGACTCATGGATGGTCAAAATGGATGACAGGTATTTTGCAGATGAATGGTTTGTTTGAACTGTTCTCTTGAACACATAATGACACTGCAGATGGTTTCGTGACAATTGACCCAAGGCGAATACCTAGAAACCAGTTGAAGACTTTCAATGTGGTTCGATTAACTGTTAGGCAAAGGATTTTCCCAACCCAGGTGAACAAAAAGTGTCGTGTTCAAGAGTGGTTAATGGCTTTTTACGAAACAAAGTGTAAAAAACATGTTCATTTTTCTCTCTTTTCCCCCACCATTTCTGGCAAGTACCTCTTTATTTTTGATAAGCTTGAGAAGGATAGCATTTTCTTGTTTATAAGCTCATCCTTCAGATGAGTCCAACTTAGTTTAAAATTCAAACCCTAAGAAGGAGTGGTTCGTTCCTATTTGAAATTGAACAGGTCCTTTACTGTTAAATTTTAACAAGCCCAGTATAGGAAAAACTCAGTGTTTTTCAATTTTAGAGAGTCAGAAGAAAAACTTAATAAAACTCCATGGGGGTACTTTTTCGTAAAATAATCCCTTAGGCCTAAAAAAGGATAAAATAATACAAAAGGGATGACTTTTCAATACTTTAACGAGCTGAAAAAGACAAGCACTCGACAATCTTTTCATATTTAACAAGTTTGAAAAGGGTTTAAAGAGGACTCTATTGACCATAATTAGTCAACGTGTACCTTTTTCATAAATATTCCATTTCAGTTCATAAAAAGGGTGAACTTATATTTAAGGGACGATTATTCATTTATTTTAACGAGTTCGAACAATCAAGTGCTCGACAATCTTTTCAATTTTCGAGAGTCTTAAAAGAGCTTAAAGAGGACTCCAATGTTTCACTTTTTCATAAATTTTTGAAAGAGTCCGAAAAAGTGATAAAAGTATGCTCTTTGTTGAAAAATGATCAATTTCCCTGAAAAAACCAACATTCTGCACAAAAACTCAAAACATTACACATACCTGTTTAAGATAAATAAAAATGATTTAAAAAAATACCCTTTTAAAGTGAAAAATAAATAAATTAAAAATTCATTTATTTGAAAAAACTTATAAAAAAGGCTTTCCTAACTTCATTTTTACCATTTGAGTTTGGAGTGAGAAGTGAGAGCTTTTGGGTAAGAAAGTTCCTGTGAAGATTTTGGAAAATCCATCCATTGGAATTGAAAACCGTGAGCGCCAGGTAATCCACGTCCTCAACTTGCATTTCATCCATTTACATTTTGATTTTAGGCTTTAAATTTGATTTTTTAAGGAAAAATAGGTTTAGAAAATCACTCGCGGGGGTTCGCAGGTGCAACACGCGACCCCTGCGGACCCCGACTTTTTTCTACAAAGAAAAAAGTCGTGGGTCTGCACCTATTGCTTATAGCCCATGCGGACCTACATACTGTTTGTAAGCAGTGGGTGCGGACCCCGCGAAATGAATTTTAAAAATTAAATTTCTCCATTATTGCCCAAAATTTTCCAAACAAGGTTGTTCTAATATTTATTTTTATGCATTGTAGGACATTCAAAATGTTTATTTGGCGAGAATGCGAGCATGACGATGTAGATTTTGCCGCACTAAATGATATGCCCACAATGTAGGCATTGAGAGCATGCAGATTGCTAAAGTTTTGGGGCATACAGTGTATGAGGGCCCAAGTAGACCTCTTGTAATGGCTGGTAGACAGATGGAACACACAAGACTAGTGTTTCGTGATTGGTGGCCACTGGCTCGAAATCAAGCTGGAGGAAATATATTTTTTGACTGGTTTTTCCAAGAGGGGTGAACAATTATCTCTTTTTGGGACTAGGCCAGGTGGCCAGTCTGTCACTAGTCTCCGATTAGAGTTTTGCGATGATCAAACAAAGGACAAACAGATTGATATTAAAAATATCAGTCATCCTGAGCTTAAGGTTATTGCATTCACTATTACCAGGCTATGCAGGAGTGCATCATTGCATGTGGCTACTGGATCCCAGATGTAGATCGCTGTAGACTGTTTTCGAGGCACCATATTCAACTGGTGCGAGGCTATCTTGGAAAATATGAAAGGCCAACTAACTAGAGCAAAGAACGGATAGTTGAAGAATTTCGGATATGGATTCATCATGGTCAGCTTTGCTCTAGAGAGGATCCGCATGTTAGCCCCGCAACATATTCCTGTTGATGCTGGTCTTCCTCGAGAGCCTAGGATAGTTTGTTGGGTTGCTTTGATGGCCTGTCACCCTGAGGAGGGTACAGAGTTTGTTCGATTTCCGCATGAGTATTTTCATTGGTTGAACAACCAACTTTTTGTGATTCAGGATTTTCCATACGCCGAGATGGATTATCGTGGTGACCTAGACATGATTCTTCCACCAGAAGAATAATGGGATGATTCAGGTAAAATCATTTTCGACACTTTCTAAGTTTTAATTTTTTTTTTAATTTTTAATTTTTAATTTATTTATTTTTTTAAATCGTCCAAAACTGATAATCAAAAGTTTAAATGCATATGTGGGTCTATGACGACCAACCGCTCTCCAGCCTTACGAGAGGAGACACCCAGTTGCAGCAGCACCAGCCCCACAGGACCAATCAGCAGAGATCCTGACTGACTTGTAGCATCATCTAGAGCGCTTGACACTAGATATTCCAGAGACGGATATAGATGATATTCCACTTAGGTTATAGAGATATGTGATTGGGGTCCGAAGACCTTTTAGGAGGTTCCTATGTAGGGTGGGCCGAGCAGTGGTTTCTTATCATGATCATCGCCAGGGATAGGATGATCAATTTTGTAGACTCACGACATTTCGTCTTTTTGAATTATCATTTTTGTTGATCATAAGGTGTTTTTTAACCTATGATCGAAGACGATGTATATTTTGAAACACACTTCTATGCTATGATATATCATTATTACTGGTTATCTCGTGTAACATGTTATCAAATGTTATTAAATTTATTGTTTTGATTATTGCAAATGTCTATTTATCATACTAGAAGCAACTACATCTGCTAATGTATTTAAATGTCTTGGAATATGCTGACATTCAATGTAATCAAATTCACATTCCAAGAGATGAACTCTCAAAAATAACCTTTATAGCACTGGATTTCTAATGGCATAAACCCTGTTAAGCTGTAATACAACGAGTTCAGAATCCAACCTAACAATAAAACTTCGAATCCCGAATGAGATGGATTCAGATAATAACTCAATCACTGCACTATACTCTGCGATGTTATTCGTTGTTTGACTGAGGCTTACCCCATGCATAGATACTAACTCATCAGAGGGTGAATAGATAACCCAAGCTGTGGAAGAAATGTTCCGTGTACTATGACAAGCACCATCAGCAAAACCAATGTATGTTTGAAGAGACGTCGACATCTGCAATATCAAGAGTAAAATCAAGATAAGCAGGAATAATGATAAGAGCACTCTCTAAACTAGGCACACTTTTCTAATATAAAACACACCAGCTATAAAGAAACTAATCTAAGGAAAAATCTCGACCTAGAATTTAAGCATAATATCTCTTCAGATGAAGTCCATTTCTGGGTTTACCCAAAGAGACACCGTCAAAATCTATCAATTCATAAGCCCCTTTTGCCAGCTTTCGCTTAACAATGTAAGGACCATGCCACATAGGTACAAATTTTCCAACCCCTAGCTTATTTTTTGCTTGATCATATAGTAAAACTACGTCTCCTTCTGAAAAATTACGAGGCGTAACATTTTTGTCGTACTAAGCTTTTATTAGTTTCGCATGAGTCTCGTTTGCTATTGCAGCAGTGCGTCGATTATCATCTAGTTGAGCTAAGTACAAAAAACATTTCTCTTCTTCAGAAGTAGCTGGGAGTAACTCTATGGCTAATTGTAATGATGGAATTTCGCATTCAATAAGTAACATTTCTTCCAAACTGTAGACTAGTTGAAAAGGAGTCAAACCAGTTGATGTTTTTACTGAGGTCCGATATGCCCAAAGTGCTAAAAATAGCATGGTATGCCAATTCGACTTATGAATACCAATGATTCGTCTGATCATAGTGACTAAAACTTTATTGATAGCTTCAACCAGACCATTAGCCTGTGGGTAATATGGAGTAGAACTATTGTGGCGCAGGCCAAGTTGATTTGTCAGTTTAGTCATCATTTTGTTTCGAAAGTGACTTCCATGATCAGTAATAATAGCTTGAGGAACACCAAATCTAGCAATTATATGATTGAATACAAAAGTTGCAACATTCATGCCATCTACCGAAAATGTCGGCATCGCCTTGGCCCACTTAGTAAAATAATATACCGCTAGGATAATATACGCATGCCCCCCGGCTGAGTTAGGGTTACATGTAATAAAGTCAATACCCCACTTTGAAAAAGGGCTGACAACAATTATAGGGTGAAGAGGAGCGGGTGGAGCACGCATCTTACAATCAAATTTTTGACAATTGTGGCATTTCCGGACTGCATAGATATAATCTTTGAATAAGGATGGCCAGAAATAACCAGCGTGCAATATCTTTTAGGTTGTGGCATACCCAGACATATGACCGCCACATGCTCTAGAGTGACAGTCATTTAGAACCTTTTCAACTTCTTCATGAGTTAAACAACATCGAAAAATAGAATCCGCTCCACGACGATAGAGGGTATCACCAATAATATTGTATTGTTGGGATTGGAAATGTATTTTCTGTCGCTGAGATCCTGAAATTTCAGGCCAAAAATATTGGGTTTGTAGATAAACAATAATATCTCCATACCATGGATCAAGAGTACTGATAAGAAATAAGGATTCATCTGCAAGGGGCTCTTCTGCCACAGTTTCAGTATCAGTACGCGGGAAATCACACATCGGTTCGATAAAAACCAAATATTTCTTTGCCTTGGATTTTTCAAATTCCAAGTCAAATTCCTGCTGGATAACTATCCATTTGGAATACTTGCCCCCTAGCAATTGTTTGGTCAAGATATACATCATTGGGTTACAGTCAGAAATTACCGTGGTTTTCTGTAATAAGATGTAGTGACAAAACCGTTGGATAGCTTGAACAACTGCAAAGGCAAATTTCTCCACATGTGAATATTTAAGCTCAGTGAGATGCAGAGTTCGACTAAGATAGTAAATCATATGTTCATTGTTGAATTCATCTTCCTCAGCTAAAACCATCCCAATGGTGGAATGAGAAGTGGCAAGGTACAAAAAGTAATCCTGGTTGTAATTGGGAGGATGCAGTAACGGTGCATGGGTCAACGCGTGTTTTAGTGCATCAAAAGATCGATCAACAATCTCATCCCAAAAGAATGGAACATTCTGTTTTAACAACCTGGTAAAACCTTTCGTTATCTCGGCGTAGTTAGGAATGAAACGACGTAAAATGTTTGCTTTCCCTTGCAAACTTTGGAGTTGGCGAAAAGTCGAAGGAGGATGTAGATTGATGATAGCTTCCACCTTCGAGGGGTCGACACGAATGCCTGCCTTTGATACAATAAATCCCTGTAAATGACCCATTTCTACAAAGAATACACATTTGTGTGGATTCAGCCGAATTCGATAATTCTTACATCTCATAAAGATAGCTCATAAATGAATGAGATGATCAACTCTACGTAATGAGTGGGTAGGTAAATCATCAAGATAAGGCTCCACAATGTGCTTGATGTGATGAAATGCGTAAGACATATCCCTTTGAAAAGTTGCTCGAGCGTTCTTTAATCCAAAGGGTAATTTTCAATAAGCAAATGTTCCCCATGGACAAACGAAAGCTGTTTTAGCTTGATCAACAGGGAGTATGTTGATTTGATTGTAACCGGAAAAACAATCCATAAAGGTGAACATTTCACTGCCGGCACAATCATCAATAATTTGATTGATATAGGGGGTTGGATAATTGTCTTTAGGACAAGCTTGATTAATATCCCTATAGTCGATACATACTCTTATCGTTCTTTGTTTTTTGTTGACAGGAACAATATTTGATACCCAATCGGTTAAAGGAATTGGATAAATGAAACCCGAGTGAAGTAATTTCTCAATTTCGGCTTTTATAGCAGCAACTTTTACAGATGTATCTGACATAAGCGTTGTCGGACAGGTTTAGCATCTGGGTATGTTTTAATTTCATGGAAAACAATTGACGGATCGATTCCTGGCATTTCTTCATATGACCAGGCAAAAAATTCACGGAATTCTTGAAATAGGGCTTTATAAGTGTGGATTTCATTGTCCATACAGGAAGCACCTATATGAATGTTTTCAATAATTCCAAGCTTAACTGAAATGTCAAGAGGAACCGTTCGAGAGATATTTTCCAAATTTAACTCAGAATCAGAATGTTGCAATGGATTCTGCAGTTCTTTGACATAGTCAGTTGTAAAAATAGAAGAAAAATAATTTTCAAAATGATCAAGCTCAGGTAAAAACAAAGATCGGTGATGTAGATCTTCCCATGGTAAATCATCAACAGACAATAGTTCACAAATCTTCTCATCAGAATGAATAGGATCAAAAAGTGTTGATGAAGCTGAGGTTGATATTGAAAGTGACTCTCCATGGATCACATTCATTGGATCAGTTTCGGTTGAATAGGCATCAGAAAACGACTGTACAGCCTGATATGCAATTTCAAAGGGACTCAGAGGCATCATGCCACCAAATGAATCCACCTCAGAATCGGAAGGTACGATCCAAGGATCATCAAAAGTAAGAGTATTCGATGAAATCATATGAATAGTTGCAATAGAAGGCGATACGTTAGGAGGAGGGAAGGAAAAAGTTCCTAGTAAACCAGAATATTTAATCAAACCTACGCCAACATCCTTGTAAGGGATATTCGTTTTACCGATATGCTGAATACTATCTATAGAGGCTGGATCGGATGAGAAATAAGTCAGCTAGTCTATAGTAACGATCTTTCCGTTATGAGGAAACTCGATAAGCTGAAAAACTGATGAAACAATAGTAGTCATAGCATAAGACCAACTGCGACCCAGGAGAAGATTGTAATCTAGAGGGGCATCAACCACTTCCACATCTAGATTTATGGTTTTTCCTTCGAACCCTATAGGTAAATCCTACAAAATACCAAAGGGATGGAACCCTTGGCCATCAAAAGCCTTTAGAATTGTCGGAGATCAATTGAGTGTGGGAGAACAAAGTGATTTCCAACACTGGATCGACATAATACACGTAGAATCCCCTTCATCAATCACAGTCCAAAAGCAAGGTCTGTTTTTGACTAAAACTAGAATCTGAAAAGCCATTTGATGAGGGAGACAGGGTGTAATATTCTCTAAATCAAAGATTATTAGGTTTGAATCCTGAATATCGACAACTCCTATAGCAAACAATAGTAATTTACACTGTGCTGGGCACGATTGCAGCACTTCCAAAGCCGACATTGCTGAAGGGGAAATAGCTAAGTCTTCAACAATGTTATAATTCTGAGCAGCTCTCGCATGTGGATTGAAAGCTGATTTCCGAAGTATACCTTTAGTAGGCGGTTTGATTACTAAGTCAGTGTTGGGTTTCTTGATTTGTAGTGGACCAGAACCAGGAGGAGTAGTTGATGTGTTTGAATTAGAAGATTCTGCTTCTTTACCACCAACAAGATTTTTACTACCATATTCTTGCGATCACATCGCAATCCTGACATGAGACGCCATCATAATGGGTTCCTCTGAGGCATTTGAGGAAGAACCAATCATCTTACTATCTTGAGTGGGAAAAGGATCCTTCAAGACAATAGGCATTTGAGAACCTTTAACGATTTTTGAAACCTCTGCTCGATGTGGGCAGTCTTTAGTAAAATGATCCTCGTCGCAAATGAAACAAGGATAACGAGGTTTTTGTTTTTCATCAGTAGATTCATTTTTATTTGTTTTATCTTTTTAATTGTGTTTGTTTTTCTTCTTCACTTTCTTTTTACTACCGGATTTTTACTTGGCCGTAGATGATTCTATGACTTGGATGTTGATAGAAATTTCAGCACAGAATCTCCTGTCGGGGAATCAGGTAAAGTTATTATAGGACAAGAATTCTTTGAAGATTTATTCTTACTCTTAGTGCTAACCGAACCAATCATACCATCAGCGGCATGAGACCCTGAAGGAGCTGCAGTTATCTGACCGTGTTTTGGAAGATCAGGGATTTTTTCATGTAAAGTACCTGACTGCGTATAGACGAGGTCAAGGTATTGAGCTTGAGCAATGATTTGCTCTTCAGTAACAACTCCTCCCTTAGCTACATCTTCAATGATTTTAGGTAATAATGATTTAATGAACCATTCTACTAAAATTTGATCCGGAATGAAAGCTTTCACTAAACGCCTTCTACGTCACCATTCATGAATATGATTAGAAATATATGTGAAAGTGGATTGTTTCAGTGAAGTTAACAGTTCCGTGCCATTGTCATATCTGACAGGAAACTGAAAATGAGTTAAGAAAGTAGTGGCTAGCTGATTGAAATTATAAAAAGAGGCTCATGGTAACTCAATGTACCATTTGGCAGCAAGACCAATAAGAGTTCGTTGAAAAAGACACAATCGAATTGAATCATCAATTATGGAATTAGATGCACACTAGAGGTGATAAGTCATAACATGATTTGATGGATCCTCTCCTGACTTACCCTCGAATTTCGGGATATCACTAGGCAACTTACTAGGCATTGGCGGCCAATAGGAAGATAGTACATTGGATTATTCATAAGGTGCGACAAATTAGGTAAATCCAAAGTTGCAATAAATGGTAACTTACAGTTAGGGTCGCGAAAACCTTGAGTAGAGAGACCAGTTCCAGGAGGAGAATATCTAGGATAACCTGGAATTGGATTTACATTAGGAATGTTATGACCTCCTAGAAAACCAGGATTAACCGAACCAAACTGGGGTTGTTGAGGTTGTTGATAAGTATAGCCAGGGGACAATTGATACTGATAAACTGGGTTTTGTACAGTAGGACTGAATTGATACTGTCCCTGGTACGGTTGATATGTGAATTTTGGTTGACTTGTGGCAATTGTAGCAATCGTACTAGCTTGTCCCGCAGGCATTTGGACCAAAGTCTGAACTGTAGGTCCTAACTGTGGCACAGAGACTTAAGGAATTTGCATTGATGCAGGGGTAGTAGAAACTGGAGCTGTAGATACTCCAGAAACAGGTGTTGTAGGTTGAACAAAAGTTGCAGTAGTTGCAGCAATTTGAGGTGGAGTACGAGGTGAGCTAGGCCCAGGCCGCTGAACTGTACTAGATGCAGGGATTTGAATAGTAGGTTGGACAGGCTGTTGGGTGGAACCAGAAACCAAAAGTTGTCCAGGTTGATTAAGTAACTACACATTAGGTTGCAAAGTCTATTGAGTTTGAGATGGATCCCACACCATGTTCATTCCGGAGTATGGACCCACAAAAGGTTGTGCATATGGAGTACCATAACCTGGTTGAACGTAGGGATGATAATTAAGCGGTACATTTCCAGCTCCGTGAAAAAATGGTTGACCAGAAGGCAGTTGGAAACCTTGAGTTGGGTACTAACCTTGAGGTTGATAACCCTGAGGCACGTACTGAAACTGGGGTTGACCTTGAGGTATGTACTAAAACTAGGGTTGACCTTAGGGTATGTATTGAGTCTGAGGTTGACCCTGGGGTATGTACTGTCCTGGAGGTTGAAAAAATTGAGGAAGCCCTTCAAGTGGTTATCGACTACCTTAGGGTTGCCCCCTAGGCAGTAACTGACTACCTTGGGGTTGCTCCCCAGGCGGTAACTGCTACCTTGAGGTTGCCCCCAAGGCGGTAACTGACTACCTTGAGGTTGAGGATTTGGAATACTACCAGAAATCATAAGGATTTGTTCTGCGTTCAACGCTTGAGTTCCATTACTTACAGATGATAACACTTGTTCAATTGGTCGAGGAGATGCTCCTGAAAAAGTACTAGAGAGTGACTGGTACCCCGAAGGAACAGAAGGACCGCCGGATAAAAATGTTTCCAGCGTTTAGGAAAACATAAATGACTGTCTTGACATAATCGATGAAGGATAATAACCTCTTAGTGTAGGATGAAAAGGAATTCGAGGTGTTGAAAAACTAAGAGATGGCTTTTCTAAAAAAATTGTCAATGATACATACCAAGCGTCACTCCTAAAAGGACTGTAGAATATTGATTCACGCTCCCTAAGATTTAAAATATGTTGGTTTTTGGGAAGAGTTACATCTTCCTCTGGATTAACAAGTTCTTCAATAGAAATGAGGCTAGAAGGAAGATTTTGAGTAATGATATTGCTTACCCTAGGTGAACCAGGATTACTAGAAGTTGGAGAATCAAATCCTGAAGTTGGAGTAACAGCAGGTTCAGTGTCAGGGTCAGAAATTTCAGGTTCTTCAACTAATTTGCCGCAAGGAGAAATACTACCAGTAACTTCAGAAAATGAAATTGGCTCTTGAATAGACTCTGTTGTTTGTATTTGATAATCAAGATGAACAACTAAAGATTATTCTCTGGCTTCTGGTGATCCAACTCTACTATCACCAGGTGATACAAGAGCTTCTAGCCCTTCAAGATGGCTTGGTGTATACTCAGGAGGTTTCCCCTGAAGTCTACAAGATTGTCTCGGTAATTCAGCCACAATTAAATTAATTAATCACACGCAAACAAAGAAAATTTCAACAAAACCACCTAAAGTCTCTAAAGAAACAAACAGTTGAATCACACGCCTAAACAATCTAATAGTTCAAACCACACACAAATAGTAACTTCCTGTACCAAAAACGCTAGTTGGTGATGAAATCCAACTTAGTAGAAGTTTAATACAGAAAGGGTGGTTGGAACAGTTACCCTGACAACCTGCTTAATGAAACAAATTGGCACAAGTTTCTTCACAAAACCATCTTGAGTGAAGAGAACCCCCCAGAGAGTCCAAGTGAGTCTAGTCGACGTCTACTCCAGGTACAGTGAGACCCTTCCTTCACCGTCGCCTTAGGAAATGATCTTAAGTTTATGGACATTAAGGTTACCAACAACAACAAATACAACTGGGGGGAACAGTCTATGATCTGATCTACGCGCAAGGGCAGAGTAACAAAGCTCAATCTCCTTGAAGGCTCCTTGACATGGTCAATCTGAGGTTTACCAACAAGTGACCCCAGGCTCCTTGACAATGGTTAATCTGAGGTTTACCGTTTATAATATGCGCAAATCTTCTGTCTTTCCCAATGAAACAGAATTGATTGTCTCAAAGGTTCGGACATGATCTTGTGATTGAATCCTTTAAGAGAAGCTTCCCAGAATGTATCAACTACAATTGGATTTATTTCCTACCGCAAGATGTATCTACTTGTTTGTTTTAACTATCTTGGAGAGTTAATTATTCCCTACTCCAAGATACTAGCCTAAGCTATATTGGTGATAAGAGCCCTAGAAATAAAAAAAATTACTAGATTAATTTTAATTAAGCGTTGCTTTTATGGGTTGTTCTTTAAGTCAACAGGTATGGAAATGAAACTTTGATGGTGTGAAGACTCGACTCCAAACACTAAAAAATGCACTTAAAGTGATAAGCAATTCGTTTTTCTTTCAATGAAATTCTAGCTAAAAGAAAGAGTTCGAGAATCCAATTCTTTTAAGAAACAATTCTTTCTTTTAACATGGAAATGAAAAGAAAATCTTTTTGTCTTTTTTCAATGAGAACTCAAAATGAGACTAATAATTAATGCTCACAATAAATCCCTTTCACTTTTCAAAACTAGAAACTACAAGAAAAACAATTGCTTCAAAAGAGATCTACAAGTTCGAGAAAAGCACTCAAAACTACAAAAACTAATTTTGAGATCTAAAAACTTTACAAATCTAACTAAATAAAAGCTTCAATTCCTTTTTAGGACGTTTTACTTAGTTATTTAGTAAACTAAGGATTCATTTGTTCAGAATAGCAAACCAATAAAAAAACATTCAGATATGTTTTCTTTTGTAAAAATGAAATTCAGAACTTATAACAAAGTTTGTTCAAAGATATGCAATGAGAAAACTGAATCTATTTCTCACAAAGGATAGATTTCACAACCAAGTCAGACTCATCAAGAAGATGAAAAGACACCAGGGTGATCTAAGGTTTCTCAAGCTTCTAATCTTTGAGTCACTATAGAGACAAAGTGAAAACCACTCCAAGCATGCAAACTTCTAGAAAATCATCTAAAACAAAAATACTATCGGAACTCACTCACAAGAGATTTTTTACAGGAAAAATACAGACTTGGGTAGACACTAAAAATCCTAAATCAAAGCTAAACCTAACTGGAAGAAAACATTTTAGGTTTTTCAAAAAAAATTACAGGGTCTGTGGGCTCCAGAAGTAATAGGTGCGGTTCCGCTTTGTTTACTATAGGAAAAGTGCGGAGATGCCCACACTGTCTGTAAAGAGAAAGTGCGGTCCCCTGAAAACTTCGAAAAAAACAAAAAATACTTCTAGATTTAAAAACTACCCAAGCCAGTATACCTCAATCAAAAGCCAGAAAACAAAACAATTTTCTCAAGTCAAAACAAAGGAAAACCAAAAATCAAATACCATTCCCCAGTGGAGTCGCCAATTTGTTGGCCGGATAAATCGATCTTGCAGACAAGGATGATCTCCCTAGTATCAAAAGATAGTCTAGCAACAAACAGACAAACAAACCTATCTTTCTCTAGACATATGCGATTTACAAATAAATACTACAAAGGTGTTAATATCCTACCTTAGATCCAACGCTTGTTCATTGTAGTCATCCTTCAATCATTCGAAAGAGTTATCTTTAAAGACCTGCAATCACAAACAAGCAAACATTAAATAGCACTTGCATAGCAAATATCATAAATCATGTCTATTATGGTGATCAAGGAATCCATAAAATAAACCATGAATCAACAGCTTATTGAGAAAAACAAATTTATTTGTATTAACTTTAAAGTAGAAGAACCTTACAACCTTTTCAGCCTTGATGTTGAACAAGCTCTTCCTGGGGTCCGAAACAGGAATTTCCTTTACTTTGACAAGCCTTGCACTCTTCCAAATGAGATCTTAGAGGTATGTAATCTCTCCTCATAAAAACTCAACTAAAGAATACTAAGTTCTAGCAGCATTTCACCTCAAAAATATTCAGCTTCTAACCTCCCAAGTAACCAACCCAATGCTTCATTTTATAGTGTAGAAGAGGAGGTTACAGGTCCACCTATGAAGGGATAGAATCCTCCTTCAAAGGGATAAGCTCCTCACATCAAGGGGTTAGCTCCTTAAGGTATGGAGTGCATGAACCTTAAAAGAGCGAACTTGCCACCTCAAGATTCCTTCCAGAAGCTTCTAGAAATGACTGAAAGTGAGTTTTTCAGAATATACTCGCGCCTTTTTAACTTTTACAGGGGTCCGCACCCATAACACAGAGACAGTGCGGTCAGGTGCGTAGGAGACTTGACCATTAGGTGCGGGACCGCAGGTAAGACAAAGAGAAAGTGCGGAACCAGAGTTTTAAAGACTTTGAGGGCTTTTCTCTTACTTTCAAGACTTGATATGAAGAACTGATGCTTTAGACTTGCAAAGGAAGAAAATATGAGTGGTAATGGGCTCACACAGATTGCAGAATGTCAAGGTGACAATTTTTAATGCAACAAATGCACATGTACAATTGTAAATGTCCTGTGGTCTTTTTGATAAACAGGGCTACTACAACTTTTGTGTCATCTCCTGAGACTACATGAGTGCAGTAAGTGCACTGGGTAATAATTTCTTAGTTATAAGTTCATATTTACATATTCATTAGTCTCAGCTTTTCAGACCTTGTTTCTCCTTCCATATACATGCTCTTGTCATGTTGATAAAGCTGCACATATTTTCATTATATTTATGTCTTGTCACAGAGCAAGAGTTCATCCATATGGTGAGGCAGTATCAATATCAGTAGCCAGTAGTAAGCTTGAACAAACAATTCAGCAGGTGCTTGATATGGATGGGGGTAGCTAGGATAGAGACAGTTGTTCATGCATTTAGAGAAGCTTATGATAATCTTGAGTGAGTTGTGGATTATTTATACTCTGTAAGATTAACTTATTTTAAGTTTGGAAGATACTCTGGGCTGCAGTTTTTATTATATCACAAACTTTGTGTTGATGTTGGTTCTATCCATTTACCAAGAACTTTTTAACATCTCGTAGGGAATTCCAGAGACAACATAAATTGATATTCCTATTTCTCGCTCCCCATCTTCAAATCCAGGTGCTACTGATCAAGGTACAAACAATGTCATAGTAGGTGAATTTGATTTGGCTGAGGAAACAACTCCATCTGGTGGACCTAATGCTACTCCATTAAATCTGTTTCCACAGGTGAAAATTTTGCAAGATATTTAGTTAATTCATGTTTCATTGTATTTTGAAATTAGGCACTAGCTCATTGTTGATTTGAATTATTCTTCCATTTGTAGGGTCTTCCAAATTTAGGTTCACATCCATAATGTTTTTCATATTGATCCACTTTGCTTTTTAGGAAAGGCACTTGACTTGGCTTTGCAGCTCACCACCAAAAATATCTTTGACAATGTTATCATGCACACCCTTTGATGCCTTACCTCCATGAATATGCCATGCTATATACAACTTAACACATACATCATTGCAAGTCTCAATCAAGTAATGGGGAAATTCATGAGCATTTTCCTACCCCCTGAAATGTGTCACAAATAGCTCTCAAGAGCTCTGTATATTTATAGGAGCATCATGCAGAATATCACATTTTAGAGACCTTGAGATCAACTTTTTCACTACTAAGAAGGGGCGGTGGAAGTTTAAAGATTTGCATACAAAGAAGCATTAATTTATGAGTAAAAAATTGACCAAATGATTCATGAAAGTGAGACACTACATGACACTCCTGAGATAGCATGCATTATCGAGATTTTTGAATCCCATGGGAAAGCTAAAAAAAATGGTTGTTGCCACGTCATTTCCAATGCCATTTATAGCTCTCTTGAAACCCTAATTTTTGCATCTACCATGCTATGTCTTATGATTATTGGATAGTTTCCATGGCTATTGTTAAGCAAAGAATAATGAGCATAGCAAAAAAAGTTGCTTCTGCTTCTTCTCCTACTAAAATAGTTTGAATTTTGATTCATGACTAGGTCATCATGGGTTCCTATATAGATAATTTGAACTACGAGAGTGAAGCCTTCATGTAGAAGCCAATCAACAAATAGAAAACCTGTGAAAGTTTGACGCAATGTTATGTAATCTTATTAAAATTATCCTTCCAACCATCATTTCATCATATGAACCATTCTCCATCGCCACATATGCACTACTCTCCATCGCCAACATACCTAGTAGTCATAATTTCATGAAATATTATCTCATTTAGGAATTTCATCAAACATTTCATAGAATATCTTCCTAACCTCATCCAACAAGATTTCCTTGCAATGACTGTCAACTAGAGCACTTGATGTAATGGAATTTAGCTTATAACCTTTTCTTAACATCTCATAAATAGTTTCTTGGAATCTTTGAGCCTACCTATTGTCCATGATCCATCAATTAGAGGCTTCCATGTGAATGTTTCAGGCTCATGACCTTTCTATAACATAACAATGTTCTAAAGGTTATGGTGTTTGGAACATTACTCATATACATTTATTTCTTGAAATATTTTGAATGTATCTTGCATACTTTCAATTACTTAACCAACAATCAATACTACAACAACCATCAACTTATTCATATACTTGAGAGGATGATTGAGTCCAGTTTTGTTGTTTCCTCTCTTCATGGATCCTTGGTGGGCTTTCTGGAGGCCATAATTACCCATACAACTATCAATATACCTCTCCTCTTTGCCAAAACTATGGACAAAATTTCCCTTGATGGTCTTTGGTTTTTTTCTACCCTTCTATTCTTGCTTTGTGTCTATGTGGGCATTAGGATATTGAAATAAAAGGAGTTGTGCATAGTGAAGTGGCTCCACACTTATATGTAGGGGGGTGACCCTCCTCTGCCTCTGATATTCTACCATGGGAGCTTAATGTTATTGACTACAACTATGAACCACACAGGAGCTCCTATATGGTGAATGTTCCATATGTGTATACCCACATGGGATTCTCATGCCCCTAACCCTTGAGATATCAATGTGGTCATCAAGTGGGCTACAAAAAATGGTCCCAGAACCATCCCATTTTTTTTCCAGTTTGCTTTTGGTGAGTATATTTACACCCCATTTACTCCCATTCTTGTAATTTTATAGATTTTGTTCTTTTGATTGAAAATTTTCCATAATGCTAGATGAATGTAAGATTCCATGGCCTATTCTGATTTTGAGTCTATTTTCAATTACAAAACATAACAACATTACAAAACAAGAGATTGAGGGATTTGATGCCAAAGGAAGATCTTAAGGACATTAAAGAAATTAGAAATTACAAGGATGGACAACTAGAGCTGGGTAAAATGTTATAGAAAGTGAAAGCTTTCATCTATATTGATAATGTTTTGGGGGAAAAGGAGCTCAACCAACTTTTGCCAGAGGACATTAATAAAGCAATGAAGGTCAGTCTCCTTCTTACTGAACATGATCAAAATGACTGTAACCCATGCACAGTTAAAAGGAGGGAAGTCTATTATATGAAACACCTTCCCCGTACTGAAGCCATGACTCTTTTAAAGAAAGAAATGGACAAGAGGGATGAAAAAAAGAGACAAAGATTCTAGTCCATTGAATGAAAGTGAGTTGGATGAGATAGTAAACTTCTGCGGTGGTATTCCAAAAATTTTAAAAGTGGTGGCAACATTCATAGTAGTGGCAGATAACCAGAAGAGAGATTTTCAAATAATGAAAGAATAAAATATGAAATTGAAGGGTAAATAGTTGGAGAATATACAACGCTATGTTTTTTCTTATGACAAATTTCGTAAAGAATGCAAAGATCCATTTCCTGATTTTTCTTATTTTTCAAAGGAAAGAATTGGGAAATCGTGGAAGATATTGTGGGAATGTCTGAACTGGATGCTCTAGAAAAACATGCAGTTGTAAAGAAAGATGCAAATGGCCTTGTAAGTGTGCACGATGTCATTTTGGGACTTGGTTGCCACAAGGCGAAGGAAACTAGGCTCAAATTCACGAGTGCATATGAAATTAAGAAGTTCCTAAATCGCAAAGTAGACAAGGTAGGTACCAAATGTATGAATTTAAAAACAAAAAGATACAATTGGTTTCATATAATATCTATACCTCTATATTTACTCAATTATGTTTAATGTAGGACATTCAACACATAAGGGGCCTTTGGTTGAGTGGAAATAAGGATCGATTGTCTATATCTTCAGAAAAAATAGACTTAATGTGTAAGTCGTTGAGAATTCTTCACCTTGGAAATTTAATACAAGTGGAACAGACATGTAAATGACCATTGGAAAAAATTATTTTTTTCCAAGGAGCAGTTCCTTGTCTTCTGTTTGATGTGAAGGAGGTCACAGACTTGAAATATTTGAGCTATCAACCCAAGGATCTGAAACTGTCTGAGGCAAGTCACTTTCTTCTATTTTCCACCCTTATCATGATAAAATGTGGTGTGTTATTATTTCTAAATCACTTAAGTATGGTTCACTTATACATAGCATAATTTGCAGATGCCATCCAATCTTTGACACTGGGAGTTTGATGGAAGGCTTTCCCATGCCTGTGAAATCTATTCGAGGGATTTGGAGCAACTTAGTAGGTTGCGAATATTGACATTGATGAGATTTGAAAAGTTGAAAAGGTTGTCTAAAGAACTAGGTGATGAACTGAATGGCTTGCAAGAATTAACTCTTTCATGTTGTGAATTGATAGAAGAACTACCACTCTCTATTTCAAGCCTTAAGTTAAGAATACTGAGAGTAAATCATTGTTCAAATTATAGAGATTTTATTTAGAGATTATAGATTGAAATCAGCTCATGTCTTTCTTTGTTCCGAGCTTTTAGTTGAGTGAATTTTCCACCCAACCTCCTCCTACCATAACATCATAATGCACTTGTTAGTTAGGCTTCATCCTTTTTCTTCATTGCTTATGTATTGTGCTATATTTCTACTTGTACAATGTATGAATTGCATTAAAGAATAACCTCCCTTACAATGAACAAGGATTTTTTGGGGTTCCATTTTAGACATTAATAGAATTTATATGCTCTTGATTTTGTAGGTTAAACATGCTGCTATTTCACTACGAGAGAGGTTTGGTGAGCTTGAGTGCGCTATAAGATACTCTGAATTTTTCATTATGAATGTCAAATTATAATATTTATTTGGAAATTTTCTTTTTACATTTGAAGTTTCTATAATCTCTCATAGGAAAACTAAGTTTGCAAAGCCTGCATTTATGGTTTTATATATTCTCTGATATCTGGCAGAATTGCTTTCTATTTTTCAAATATAAATTAAAAGCTTTCTAATTATTGCTTTCTATTTTAGCCATTGATTTGCTTCTCCATGCTTCATATCATACTGTTGATTGCTCTATCATGTACCTTATGGTCAGAATTTTGTGTATTGTATTTTTAGAGACAGACAATTTTCCAATTTTCATACAAGGAATTAACTTTTGTCAACTCTATTTCCAAATTTCCACAGGAGGATGGTTTATCCTTAGATGGTGACAAATGGCATTGGGTGGTTGGAATTATGGTTTCAGTTACTTTTGTGAAGATGTTCCTCATAATGTGTTGTCAAAGTTTTACTAATGAGATTGTGAAGGCATATGCTCAAGATCATTTCTTTGATGTGATCACCAACACAATTTGTCTAATTGCTGCTATTCTTACAAGTACTCTGTACTGGTGGATAGATATTGTTGGAGAAATTATGGTAAGCAGTTCATTGACCTTTTTCTTTACAGTTCATAGTTTGCAACTTTTCACATGTTATTCTTATCTATTTTGTTGAGTGTGCGCCATGGTTTCTTGGCACTGGCTACTGAAGAGTAGTTTATCTTCTATTATGTCACCCTCTCCTTTTTATGATCAACGTACACTTGTTTAATAAGAAAGTTGTTGTTGTTTTTTCATTATCATGATATATCTTTGCATTTAGTAGAGACATATATTACATTTTTATCACATGTTCTCGGTCATCAGTACTCTTCACTGTCATAAACAATGGCTAGTGTGGAACTCCCAAGGCATAGAGGGCCGAATAACTGTGGAGCTAGGATGGAGCCATGAATCTATCCAGCTTAAAATTCAAAGGAAAACATATTCTAGGTCATTTAACGTTTAAGTAGGGAGAACTGAGTACAAAGGTGCAAGAGAACATATCCACTCCATTTCATTTCTTTTTATTTAATAACGAATCAATCACAGATTGCAGATTCACAAAGCATAATTCTATTTGTTTTACGTTTGGAAATCCAGACATTTTGTTATAGAATTTTATAGGGGTGCATATACACAATAATAGACACATACATGTGTGGAGAGGAAGATGAATAAAAATAAGTCCTAACATGGAATGAAATCCCAACATAGGGATATGCCACTGTAGCAAGATAGCTTGTATCCATGAACGTTTAACTGTATACTAATATAAGATTTTGAATTTTTTGCTAGAAATATAATCCACCTCTCTTTTCACCTTTTGGGGTAATTGCTACTTTTAGTAATTTAAAAATATGGTCTCCATGATTATAGTTTTTATAAATATTATAGATCATGTGTGAGATATTTTTTGTTTTTTTTTAAATCAATGGCTACAAATGTAGTTTTCAAGTTTTCCATAACTCTTCATGTAATTCTTTAAAGTGTGCTAGCTCACTGGAAGAGCGCCTGCCTTACAAGCAGGAGGTTGGTGGTTCGATTCCACTGTGCGCTAACATGAATTAATCAACGATTTTGTAGTTTATTTTTAATTAAATGTTTTTTTATATTGATTTATTTTAATGGTGAGATATTTCTGGATTCATTGTTTTATATTATCTTTAGAAAGACAAAAGTGATCTTTAAATAAAAAATTTATTGTCTCTAGAGAGACAATAGCTAGTATTAAAGACATATTGTCTCTAATCTGAGTGTTGTCTCTAGAGAGACAAAAATGAAATTGTCTCAAGAGAGACAAAAATGAAATTGTCTCCTAAGAGACAATAATGCTTGTGTTATATATTGTCTTTATAGAGACAATTTTTTAAGACAATAATCTTTAAGACAATATTTTTTAAGACAATAATCTTTAAGACAATAATTTTTGAGACACCCGCTTAAAGACAATATTTAAGACAATACACAAGTTTTTTTTTTGTCTCAAGTTAAGATAATTTACCCAAAAATTGTCTCAAATATTGTCTTAAAACCCCCCTTTATGTAGTAGTGATGGTTTATGAGTATGAGCATTGAATATGAAATTTTGAGATTTTATAGTGGAATTATGAGTGTAAAGGATTTTACTTGATAATCTACATTTAAAACTAGTTTGTATTTTACTTTCTCTTAAAATATATGTCATGGTTTATGACTATGAGAATTGAATATGAAATTTTGAGATATTTTTAGTGGAGTTATGAGTGTAAAGGATTTTACTTGATAATTTACATTTAAAACTAATCTATATAATGAAAAGTTTTTATAAAATACACAGAAACTATCTTGTTATATCATTTATTAAATATATTTTTTTTTGTAAAATACACAGAAGCCATCTAGTTCTATCAGTTATAAAATAAAAAACTATTAGCCACCGAATTTGTAAAGATAATCAAAAAATCTATTATATTATATTAGCCCATATCCATCTTTTTGTTCCATCGGCATGACAGCGTCCGTGCCATAGACTAACCGAAAAGGTGTTTACCCCGTCAATTTCTTGCACGTTGTCCTGTACGCCCATAACACAATAGGTACGCGCAAGTCCCAATCGTTTTGTTGTGCATTACATAATTTGGTCAACACAGTCTCTAGTATTTTGTTGAATGCCTCTAATGTCCCAATAGCTTGTGGGTGGTACGGTGTGATTTTCTGATGATACACCTGGAACTCTTCTGTGAGCGTGCTGATGGTTTCATTCAGGAAATGTGTTATGCGATCACTCATTAAGATTTTTGGATAGCCAAATCGTGTCAACATGTTTTCAAACAAAAACTTTGCAGTCGTAGAGGCTGTGCAGTCCTTGACCGGCTGCTCTTCCGCTCATCGTGTCAGGTATTCTGTCGTGGTGATGATGTAGCGCACACCCATATTTCCCTGAGGTTTGATCGGTCCCACAAAGTCAATTTCCCATTTTTCAAACGACTGTAATGTCATTTATGGTTTTTGTGGCATCTCGTCCCTTCATGATGGTTTTCTAGTCCTTTGACATATATCACAGCCTTACAGTGTGCTTCGAATCCTAGTGCAGGGTCGGCCACCATAACCTTGCGCGAATAATCTTTTGTGTGGTCAAGCGTCTTGCATAATGTCCTCCTGTAGTGCCCCCATGTTCTTCCACGAGAATCTGACCTTGTTCAAATTTAGGTACGTATCTTTGCAATATCTCATCATTGCCATCTTGTAGAGGTGCCCCGCGATGACAGAAAAGTTTGCTGCACGCACCACCAATTCCTTCTTTTATTGGATTGAGTATTCCTTTGGCACAGTCCCTGTTGTTAGAAAATGGATTATATCTTCGAAGTGTCCATCCGCAACGTGCACTGCAAAGAGCTATACATTAGGTAGTCCCTCCTCCAAATTCATGGGTTCCTCGCGTGTCTCAATTCGTGACAAGTGATCCGGTCCTACATTTAGGCGTCCTGGCTTGACTATGACCTCAAAATCATATTCTTGAAATAGTAAGAGCCATTTGCATATGCGCCCCCCCAACACAGGCTTATTCACCAGGTATTTCAATGTCGAATGGTCGGTATACATCTTGAAATGTCCCCCGAGTAAATAATGTTGATATTTTTGGAGCGCATACACCATTTCCAACCCCTCGCTCTCGGTGGTAGAGTAGTTCTTTTTCGCTTTGGACAATATCCAACTTGCAAATGTGATCGGGTGATCCACACCCTCTGCACTCTCCTGTGTGAGTATGGCTCCCAGTACGTTACACGACGCATCAACATGTACATGAAATTTCACATCCCATTTTGGGAAGACTAGGATTGGAGTGGAGGCCAGTTTCCCCTTCAGGATATCCAAACTCTTCATGCAATCATCATTCTAGAAATACGTAACATCTTTTTTCAATAGCCTTTCCATCTGCGCGGTTATTTGGGCATAACTTTTGATGAACTTCCTATAGTATCTAGTGTGCCCCAAAGTAGTGCGTAGTTGTTTAACACTTCGTGGTGCTTCCAAATTTAGGATAACGACAATCTTCACAGGGTCTACCATCAGGCCTTGTTTGTAGAACACATATCCCAGCAGGTTTCCAAAGGGAATGAGGAATGTGCACTTCTTAAGGTTCAGGGCAATCTGGTGTCAGCGGCAAGTATCCCACATCAAGCGTAAGCTCGCTACATGGTGCTTAACTAATCCAAAGACAACCCAATCATCCAGATAGACCTCCAAGAACTTGTGGATGTATTCTTTGAACACGGCCACCACGATGCGCGAAAATATAGCTGGCGCGTTCTTTAGTTCAAACAGCATAACGGTGTATTGAAAGAAGCCCCATTCTGTTGCGAAGGTCATTTAGCTCCTATCTTTTGGTGCGATCTTGATTTTACAGTACCCTGAGAACCCATCTGTGAACGAGTATGCCTCCTGACCGCCAACATTATCTAGTACTTCATCTGTGAAGGGTGTCGGGAATGGATCGTGTACACAGGCGCCATTTAGCTTCATGAGGTCCACGCATATTCTTATTTCACCCTTCTATTTTTTCTCCTGTACTACCATAGGACTCACCCAGTTGGATTCTTCTAGTGGTTCAATAATTCCAGTTGCGAGCATTTTGTCTAACTCATCGCGGACCTTTTCTTTATACTTTGGATTCAAGCGGTAAGGTCGCTACTTAATTGGCTTCACGTCAGGTGTCAAGGTGATCTTCATCATCCCTAAGTTGCCAAAGATCCCTTTTAAGTCCGTAATTTTGGTTGGGAACAAGTCTTGGCATTTGCGGAGTAACTCAGCGACCTTATCTAGCATGGCATCGTCCCAATAGTCCCCAAGCATTGCGTACTTCGGCTCTGCCTCTGTTCCAATGTTGACCTGCTTCATCTTTAGCAGTGCGGTAATGTCAGGGTCTTTAAGTGATGGTTCGCGAATCTCGCGACAACCTTTCGTTTCTGAAATGTTAATGTTTCGTGGGTCCTCATCATCCTCCTCAACATTTACATTATAACACTCTAGTTCATAGCTCAACTGTGTCGCCCATTCTAGCTGAAGTACTTCCATTGGCTCTTAGGATATTTTGAAGATAGCTTATTTTACTGCCTGTAGCGCACCGTCAATAGTATCTGACCAACGATCTTCAAACGTGAAGGTTAATAGAAATCCCTTTGCAAGACATCCCATTCACTTGTACCATGGCAGAGCTCGGTCTCAGTATACCAATTCATGGGTATGACATCCAGGGTATGATAGAATAAATGTACCCATTCAGGCTGTGGCTCTTCCCCGTAGACCTTGGTCCATTTCGTGAGGTGTGTGCGTGGATCATCTCGTCCATCATATTTGTCTACTAGCCATATCTGTGGTTTCCCAAATCGTAGGCGCATCATCCTTCTGCATCTGCGCCAGTCCTCAAAATTTCCTTGATGTGTACCCCACCATCGTGCGGGCGTTGCATGCAATGCCCATTTCAGTGCATCGAACCGTTGTTGTTCTGGTACTGCGCTTTCAAATTTGTTCAATATTTCATCCACCGCTATCAAGCCATCATATGTTGGTAGATCCCTTGCCTCTATTGTCATGTAGTGCAGTTATCTAACCATCATGTTGCAATTAAGCATTGTTACTTTGTGCAACCGATTCTGCCATCGCTCTATCTCTTCGTCTAAATCCAAAGTGCAGTAGCTTTCACGCTCCCACGAAATCATTCCATCTGCGATCGACTTCACCCAATCCTCTTCTTGTGCAGTTATCTTGTAAATACAATCGAGGTCATCATCACTATCATTGTCACGCACCAGTTCCATGTATCACACTCCTTTGGCTGGATCTAGCGGTACTACTATGCGTAGTGACTTTTTCTCAAAGATCATTTTGCGCTTCTTTTTATTTATGACTCCATTCATATCGGTGGCCCAGTCTATTCCTAGTAGCGCAGGATAGGGATTATTGTCATCCACAATCTCTATCACTTCAAAATCTGCCTACACGCTCGCACCTTCAATATCTACTATTACCCCTTGCAATCTTCCCATGGGCAAGATCTTCTATTGGATCACCATTCATAACTGAATAAGGGACCACTATAGCATGGGTATGCCCATGCGTTCCCATGTTTGTTTTGGTAGTACGTTCGCGTCCGATCCCAGATCTAGGATTACTTAATCCATTTCATACTCACTGATTTGTGCAGTCAACCTCATTTCCCTTCCTGTGCGCAAAGCATGCTTTCCAAGTTTCTAGACCACGCGCAGTTCTCCTAACCCCGCACACCTAGTGATAAGCTCTTGTAGTCCTTTGAATGCCTTGTTGTCACGTATCCGTTTCCATGCATGTCTCCAGAAAGGTAGTGAGCATGGAAGGATCCATCCCTGGTTCCAAGGGCCTCTGCGCACTCAGCTGCAGAGCCTCTTCCTACTACTACAACCCAAGACACTTAGAACTCTACTCTAAGCTTGAATCATTCCTTCGTTGTTCATCTATTCATCCTTTCTTAACTAACTTTACAACTTAGAGCCTCGCTCTATTTATACAATCCCATGGTTCGCGGACCATGGGTAGTGATGAGCCCCAGAAATGGGTAATTATATGGTCTCATGTTGCCTCTTAATTTGACTTAATCCACCATTCTCATCAGTTTATTGCATGTTTTTTATTATATTTATGCTAATAGAGTGAATTGGGTTAGTCATTTTGCCATATAGTCTAATGTGTGCTTTATGCAGATTTTTTGGTCAATTTTGGACAAAGTCAAAGGATTTATGAGCAAATGGCAACAAATATTCGAGGCAAACAGGGAAGAGCATTCGTATGGGGGTGTTTCCTTCATTTATGACCCCTTTCCTTGAATCCTCCATCAGCAACTCAGAGCACAAGCAGCCACATTGATGCATCCAAGGGGTAGTTGAGCAAGTAAAGAAGGACTGTTGTTTATCTCCAGTTCTGGGAAGCTGTGCTCCTTGATTTTAGGAAGTTTGTTGGGGGACTCCATTTGTATAAATAAGGGGGCTTAGAGCCTCAGTAGGTTAGCTAGTCATTAGTATAATTTTTGCACTTTTGTGTAGCACTTGTTCAGCTCATTTTCGAGTTTCTTTTTTAGGACAGTTCATGTAATGTGACTATTATTTTTGATAATAAAGATGCAATATTTTCTGAGCCAGCACTAATCTCTTTCAGAGGGCTAAAGCTCTTGGGTTAGGGCCCAACCCAAGCTGCCCAACACCTCTTTCTTTGTACTTATATGTTTTTGCTTCAGCTCATGAGTTAATTTCTGTTACATAGATTCATTTTACCTTGTTTAGAATAGGTTGCTTTTGATGGTTTGCATAGTTTCTTTTGTTTCAATTGCTGAAGTAGGTTCACAAAGTGATAGGCTGAGATTCAAAAAGGCAAACAACAAGCCCTGATCTCTTTCTCCCTTTCTGGGATCATGAATTGAGGTCATGGCACCATTGCTACCACCAAAAACACAATTTTGCTCTTCCATGCAATTTCTAGTGTGATGATTTGATTTGAAAGTTAATGTATTGCTTCAGATTTAGTTTGCCAAGATCATTTCCTGTATTTTTACAATAGATATCTCTACATGCTTTCCTGTTCAAAGGTTACTGTTCCGCATTTTCTGTTTGTAGGTCAGAAATTTTTTGTTTTCATGGTATAATTAGTCCTTTCTTTAATCAGTTTTTGTAAGTAGCTATGCAGATCTCTTGTAGGTCACCTAAGCTCACTGTACATCCATAAAGTATCCACCACCAGCTCACTTCTCACAGATTTCCTGAGTCATTCGTAACATTTCGCCAATCTGCCCTAATTTATGCATTTTTCTCCATAAGCTTCCCTCTTGCCATTTGAACAAGTCCAATCATCATGTCTCCTCTTGATCTTCCTTGACAAGCTTTAGACACCTCAACACCTTCATCTAGCCTTCAGTTACCATTTCCCACCATTTTTCCACCTTCAAAACCTCCAAAAATAGCTCTCGGCCTCCTCCTGTAGATCCTCCTGTAGATCCCCTGCAACCTCCTGTAGAATTTCCTGTGAGCAATTTTTTGAAGTCTGATAGTAATGGAAGTCTTCAGAAGGGTACCAGGGTTTCTTAGGACCTCTCCACACCTTCCTCCACCTCTGCAAAAACCAAATCCATCTTCCTTCGCCACCAAACCTCTGCACAGTCACAAACAGACAAAAGCTCATGCATAACAATTTCACATAAAACACATAAAAACACAAAAAGATGTTCTTTTCTCATTTTCTTTCAGAAGTAGTTTAAATAGATGCAATTTACCTTTTTAGTAGTCAATGGCACTCATTTCATTAGTTTTCATCTCTTTTTCTGCAAAGGTAGGGTTAGTTGGATAAATTAGGGTTTTCTAGTGTTTGCCTTACATTCCAGTTTTCTTTCTCTTTCTGCAAGTAGAACATTCCTCGTAGAGTTGGCTTTCTTCCATCACAGTTAAAAGCTTTTTCTGAGAATTCATAGAAGTTGGCTTAAGCTCCTAGTGATCTTGTGCCAGCTGACCAAGTGACAGCCTGTAGTAATAGCTAGTACTTGTACGTACAGCACCGTCGCTTGCAAGTTTGTTATGAACTACCGGGTTGATAAACGTAAAGTAGGAAGCCCCACGAGTTGCAACATTATTTCTACAATACTGGTGCTCACCACCTTTTTGGCGCCGTTGTTGAGGAAGCATCAGAGTATTTTGTGATTACTTCTTTTCTTCTACTTTCTATTGCAACATTCTGCTAAGTAGTTTATTTCAGCAAAAGTAGAGTAGTTGTTTCTTTCAATTTCTGCATTTCCTTGCTTTCATTTCAATTCTGCAATTTCCATTTTAGCAAAAGTAGATTAGTTCTTTCAATTCTACAATTTCCATTTCAGCAAAAGTAGATTAGTCATTTCAATTCTACAATTTCCATTTCAGCAAAAGTAGATTAGTCATTTCCTTGCTTTCATTTCAGTTCTGCAATCTCCTTTCAACAAAGTTAATTTCAGTAGTTGAAATTTGTTTGTTCAATCAATTTCAGTTTTGTAGGTACAAGCAGAAAAAAAGGAAAAATCACCCAAAAAGAGATTTCTTTTCATGCCTCATAGGAACATAGATAATTCAGGGAAATTCCTACCCAACACCCCCACCACATCTCAAAGACAGCCTTCTCTCTTCTTCAGTGACAGTGATCCAAAAGAACCTATAGGTGAACAACCAGAGATATACAAAGATCCTATAGTAGAAGAAGAGGAAGAAACCATCCCTCCTGAGACCATGGCCAAAAATAGAAATGTTAGGGGGAATGGAGAAAGAGTAGAAGGTACCTTTCCCATCTGAGAGACCAATGGGGACACTTAAATGAAGAACATAAGCCCTTCAGCCTTACCTCACTTCCATGGGTTGACTACCAAAGATCCTGATACCTTTTTGTTGGAATTTGTTGTTATCTGTCGAGCCTATGACTATGCAGAAGATGAACAAAAGTTGAAATTGTTTCCTTCTACCCTCAAGGATGTAGCATTGCGCTGGTTCATGGGGTTACCTGGCAACAACATCACAAATTGGGCTTAGATGCACCAAGCCTTTAATAACAAATACCAGGACCACTGTAGGTCAAAGGATACCAAGGAAGAGATATTACGAATGACCATGGGAAGCGATGACTCGTTGGAAGATTATGAAGAGAGGTTTCAGCTCAATTATAAAAGGGCCAGGTGCACACTTTACCCCGAATCTCTGAAGTTGGTTCTACTCAGAGGAGTCCCAGAAGACCTTCTAGACACCTTCCATTTGTTGGATGGGGGGGACATCTACCAACTCCCTTATGAAGACATAAAGACTGTGTTTAAAAACCATTCTAGGGAAGCTAGGAAGAGAGGTAGGGGAAGTCAACCCCTAGCCAGTACATCCTCATCCAGTTCATCCCTTAAAGGATAATTTGGAAATTTGCTGGAAGATTTCAAGAGCGAGATGATGTAGACTCTTGTCATGAAAATGGATACCTTACATATCAAAAGGATACAAGAGGAAGCAGAAAGGGCCTTGGCCATTTTCTGTCCTAGGTGCACCAGAAGGCATCCTAGGAATGAATGTCCATTGAACTCTATAGAAGTGTGTTCAGTCTGTGAAGAAAACCATTCTACGAATCAGTGCCCTTCCTTGCTCGGACTTAAAGTTGTATACCATGGGGCCGAAGGACCCACTGAACCACTCTATTTCATGAACAAAAGGAGGCCACATGGACCCAGACCTTACCAGCAGGGGATGCAAGGGACATTCCAGGCATGTTACAACCCCAATCAAGCCACTTCCATGCCTTCTTGGGGTCCCCCTGCTCATCCTTCCTGGTCCACACCCCCTCCTTGGTCATATCCATCTCAATACCATGCTCAACTAGCTGCTCATTCATTTCACTCTTATACTCAGCTACAGCCTCAGTGGAATGCACCTCATTAGGGGTGGAGGCCCCAGTACAACTCTCCTCCTGCTCTTTTGCCTCCACCACCTGCTCAACCACAACCATTGCCTCCTGCTCCACCAAGGCAACCCCAAATACCTGCTCAACCGAACCTGAACCCGAATAACAGACAAGCCCAACAAGTATATAGTGGGGAACCATCATGCCCGACCTATGCTGTGGAGATTCAGGAGATTAACCTACGATCTGGGAAGGTTCTCCTAGATAACCAACCTCCCCCTAAGGAGGATGAGGAAGAAAAAGAGGAAAGTGAACCAAAAGCCATTCCACCCTTTCCTAAGAGATTATCTGGAACAACACAACCTACCCCAGAAGAAACTGAACTTCTGGGAGAATTGAAACAATTATGTGTAAAGATACCACTTCTCCAAGCCATAAAGGATGTGCCTATATACAACAAGATGATCAAGGAGAAGTGCTTCAGGCATCCAGGCAGGCGCAAGAGAGATGCCCCAACTATCAATGTCATAGGACAATTGTCCAACCTGATGTTGGGGTAGGTAATTTGTCTGAAATATCTAGACCCTGGAAGCCCTGTAGTCGATGTCCACATCAATGGCACCATAATCCCCCATACCTTGATTGATCTAGGGGCTACCATTAATGTGATGACCAAGGACACTATGCTCAAGCTTAACCTTTAGGGCTCCCTGAGAAAGACCACAATAGTACTTCAGTTAGCAGACCACTCCACCGTGACCCCTGAAGGGATAGTGGAAGATGTAATGGTCTCCATCGATTCTTGGGAGTATCCTGCTGATTTCCTGGTTCTCCAACCAAAGGCAAAGCTCACTGGGTATCCTTTCAACCTGGGAAGACCTTGGTTGACTACTCCAAATGCCTACATCATCTGTCGAGCTGGGAACATGACAATCAAGAATGGGCATATGTTCAAGCAACTAGTCCTATATCCTCCTGCCCAACCTTTGTTAGAACATGTTTTACCTCTCTGGTTGGAGGAGGAAGATGAGGATGAAGTCTATTCCACACCACTTTGTGCAGTGGAAGCTACCATGGGGGGGAACCACAAACTGAGGATGACCTTATTGAAAAATTGATTCAGAATCCACCCTAGGCTGTTGCCATTAGAAGCAATGGTGAAAGAAACCCAAGCCAATCCTTTAGTTGATCTCTGTGTGGCTAACCCGACCGCTCTCCAAGTTAAGAATATGGAGTTCGGCCCATAAAGAACCTTGAAAATCAACTCATCCCTATCCACCTCTCAGGAGAAGGAACTGTGTAGCTTATTATGAAACCACTTGGATGCTTTTGCTTGGAGCTATAAGGAGATGAAGGGAGTGCACCCTTCAGTCTGTACTCATCACATTTACATTAAGTAATATTGCAAACCAATCAGGCAGCCTCAAAGGAGGATGAATCCAGCCCTTAAGGACATTGTCAAAGAAGAACTGCAAAAGTTACTAGATGCATGATTCATCTACCCCATCTCTGACAGTGAATGGGTCTCTCCCTTGGTGCTAGTGCCAAAGAAAAATGGGAAGTGGAGAATCTGTGTCGATTATCGAGAACTAAACAAGGCCGCCAAGAAAGACCATTTTCCTTTGCCTTCAATAGATCAAGTGTTAGATGGCCTGGCGGGGAAGAAGTTTTTCTCCTTCCTAGATGGGTTTAACGAGTATAACCAGATACAAATTAGCCCGGAAGACCAAGATAAGACCACTTTCACTTGTTATTGGGGTACCTTGGCATATCGGGTCCTTCCTTTTGGATTTTTCAATTCTCCCACCACCTTCTAGAGAGCAGTATTCAGTATATTTGCTGAACTGGTTCATGATGCAGTGGAAATATATATGGATGATTTTACCCCTTATGGTTCTAACTTCCAGGAAGCTTTGTCTAACTTGGGAAAAGTTTTGGACAAGTGTATTGAAATGAACATGTCTGTCAGTCCTGAAAAATGTAAATTCCTGATGACTGAAGGGACCATGCTAGGTCATGAAATCTCTCAGCAAGGATTACAGGTGGACCCCAAGAAAATTGCCATCATCCAAAGGGTCCCACCTCCTCAAAAGGTAGGAGATGTCCGAAGTTTCTTATGTTTAGCAGGGTATTATAGAAGATTCATTAAGGATTTCAGTAAGCTAGCCTCTCCATTGTTTGGTCTTTTGGGGAAAGATGCTGAGTTCATATGGACTGACAACTGTCAAGAAGCTCTGGATACCTTGAAAAGTAAACTGGTGACTGCCCCAATTTTGAGAGGTCCGAACTAGGCCCTACCTTTCCACATTCATACAGATGCCTCAAACAAAGAGATAGGAACAACCTTAGGGCAAGTTGATGAAAAGCTACCTTATGCCATATATTTTGTAAGTAAAAACTTGTCGAAGTCAGAATTAAACTACATTATAACCGAAAAGGAGCTCCTGGCTGTAGTCCATTCCCTAAATAAATTCAAACACTACATCACCGGCTATCAAACATTTGTACACACTGATCATGCTGCAATTAGGTATTTAATGAACAAACCAGATGTAAATGCTCGCATTATTAGATGGTTGTTTTTATTGCAGCAATTTGATTTAACCATTGTTGGTAAGCCGGGTAAGGAAAATGTTGTTGCTGATTTTTTGTCTAGAATAGATCTTCCTGTAGGTAAAGAAGGAATGGTGGATGATCAAATGTCAGATGAACACCTATTCGCTATCTCAGTACTCTCTCCATGGTTTACTGATATAGCAAATTACTTGGTCTCCACATAGTTCCCGCCACACCTATCCTCAAAAGATAAAAGCAAGATCGTGAGGAAAAGTGCCCCTTTCACTTGGATTGGGGTCAATCTCTTCAAACTTGGCCTAGATCAGGTTTCGAGGAGATGTGTCAGGGAGGAGGAAGTTTTCAACATTCTCCTGACCTGTCACGATGGACCCTGTGGGGGCCATTTTGCAGCAAAGAGGACTGCCTTCAAAGAAGAAATATTACATCATCATGTGCACTGATTATCTGACAAAATGGGTAGAAACAAAGGTGATCAAGGCAGCAATAGAAGAAAAAGTAGCTGAGTTTTTAAGGGAGAATATATTCTATAAGTTTTAGTATCCAAGAGAATTAGTCACAGATCAAGGGAGTCAGTTTACCTCCAGTCTGATTGAAGACCTGTTCACACATCAAAAAATTAAGCACGAAACTTCCACCCCTTACCATCCGCAAGAAAATGGACAGGTGGAAGTCACTAACAGAGCTTTGGAAGGAATTTTGACCAAGGTAGTGAGCAACAGTAGAAAAGATTAGGCAAATCGATTGGTTGAGGCCACCTGGGCCTATAACACCACCTGCAAAACCACCACAGGGTTCACACCCTATGAGCTGGTCTATGGGAAGAAGGATTTGTTATCAATAGAATTTGAATACAACACACTAAGGATGGCAGCCCAGCTGGACCTAGATCTCAGCCATGTAGAAAAAGAAAGGTTACTCCAGCTAAATGGATTGGATGAACAGAGATTGCAGGCCCTTCTCCACTCAGAGGTAGTCCAGCTCCAAAGGAAAATATGGCATGACAAACACCTCAAAGAGAAACAATTCCAGGAAGGAGATTGGGCGTTGCTGTATGACTCAAGGTATAAATATTTCAAGGGCAAACTGAGGACAAGATGGCTGGGACCGTACACAATAGAAAAGTGCAATGACAATGGTTCGATTCTTATCAGGACCATTGATGAATAAGCCATCCCCATGCTTGTCAATGGGCATAGGTTGAAAATCTACAAGAAGCCCCTTTCCAAGCAAGAATTCATTGAAAATCTAAGTAAAATAGTGTTGGTAGTGGAGCAAGTCTCTTCCTCCACTCCACCCATCCCCTGAAATAATTAAAAAAATGAGGAGAATAAAAGAACCATGGGTGAAAACCTCCCCTTGGAGGTGCCCAAGGTAGGCAGGTAGGGTGAAAACCTCCTGGAGGCGCCCTAACTATCTCTTAAAACCAAAAAAAAAAGAAAAAAGAAAAAAGAGAAAAAAAACAGAAACAGAAAAAATTAACTTCTTTTGAATGCATTCCAGGTCGCAGGAGGGCCACAAAAGAAAAAAGGACATGACCAAGCCGAATACACCTCTGATAGATCCTTTCTCCATCGCTATTGTCTTTTCCCAATCCCTAGTCTCAATTTTTCTAGAAAACTATGCATCCTACAGGAGGCTCCTGTAGAAATCACAGAGAGCTCGAAATCAAGTCAAGAAAAGGATCAAAGGGCTAGAAACTTATCCAGAAGACCTGTGGACCCACCTACCACAATTCATCCTCCTAAGTCTCCACTCCATACCTACACTACTACATTTCCACCCGCTTCTTTTTTCCCTACACAGAAAACACAGAAATCCTGTTTCTTTTGTTTTTTGAAAAATGAAGAATAAACAAGCAGCATCCTTAACTTAACTCTTACCTAATGCATACTAGCTTGTTTTCCATGAATGACAGAATCTTCTTTAGCTACCTCTCTAGTCCCTGCTCAAGCCTGAGCCAAAATTTTTAGAGGGAGAAGTAGCTACAGGAAATCCTGTAGGATTCCTGTAGCAGCTAATCCCCTTAAAAATCAAGCTCCAGAGGCAAGGTCAATGCAGCCACAGATGTGTAGAATGAGAAAGCAGCCCGGTCCTGATTGAAGATCACCAGTACAAGGTAGCTGAGCCACCAATCCAGAAGCCATGGGCGCCAGCAGCAGAAATCCATGGATAAAATGCCAAAGTCTGAGCATGCAACAACACGGTAACACGCAATTCTCGACTAAGAGGTAAGTGACTAAACTCGTTCCTCTATTGCATGGGTATAATTTAAAAACTATATGAACAAGTGAGATGGTTGTGATTAAACTAGATCGGTGGCTAGCTAACTGGCCACCCTCGTCCAGTTCAAAACAGTGCTCAGTGGGTGCACTCAGCACGTGTCTTCAATCAACTCGAAAAAAATCTCAAAATAGGTAGCGACAGAATCTAACGGGAATGATTGAAATAATGGTGGTCGGTGGCATAAAAGTTTCATAATGACATTGGAGTAGGGACCAATGGTCCGGATGAGGGTAACGTACCCTTCCTGCCACTTGACCTCATCACTGCAGAACGCTCCGATAAGCTTAAGTACACTGCAGTCGACCGCCTTCACCACCTTTGTTCTTATTTGTGTCGATGAGCTCTTGACTGTAGCAATCTACCTACCACCTCCAGAGCATTGAAACAGCTGAATTCTATCATTTTTAGGACCTACCCGCTTATCGAGCTCTACAGGAGCATTATCGGGTTCTATAGGAGTGAAAACACGATCCTATAGGTGCCTTTCTATAGGAGGGCTAGTGAGCAGCATCATAGAGGAAAATTCAGGATTTTATGACAAATTCGGGCTGAAAAAGGTAGGCTCAGTGAAAACCCACTTTGCATTTCCATATATATATACAAAGGGTGGTGTGATTTCACGCAAAGCATTGAGTTGAAAATTGAAGGAAAGTGAGAACAGAGTCAGCTTGTGTTTTCTTTTTTTAAATATATATATACAGTTTCTCCATTTGCTCTTTGCACTAAAATACTATCTCTTTCTCCTCCGTGGTATTCTCCTATATAAAGAAATGATGCAAATCTAGAAAATTAAGCCTGTAAAGAGTGGACTTGCATTGGGTAGTCTGCTTATGTTGTAAAAGGGAAAAAACACAGTTTTGTATGTTCTTTGTTTCTTTAAGGTAATGTTTCCCTCAAACAGACAAAGAAGTAATGTGAGTCTAGAGAACAGAGTTTGGAAGGAAGGAAAGATGCAATTTGTTTTTGTTTAAAAGAAAGAACACAAAAAATCTCTCCCTGTTTCTTGAAAGGAAACCTCAGCCATTCCTCTGTTTCCGGGATTGAAACTTGCTGCCTCCCTCATCAACTAAAATTTTCCAGTAGAATCTAAAACATCATGATAGGGGGTTTTATGAGGAAGGAGCCTCTAAATTCAACTAAAATGCATGAACATCTATAAGTGGTAGCCCTCTTCACTAGATCAAATTGGATGCATTTCCTTGAAAAGTTGCATGGATATGATGATGAAGTCACAAAGGAATTTATATTTTCTTTAAAACCTCGCTCAAAAACCCATGCCACTGTCAGTTTCAGGGGTTTAACTATAGAAATCACCTTAGAGTTCATCAGCAAGATTACAAGTCTCCCACCTGGACTACCCTGGAGCAAGGAAGAAAAACCACTGGGTCAAGTTGCCAAGAAAACCTTTTTCCAGCCTAATGAACATCCTGTGGAGGACAAGAATGGCATCAGGAGAACAAGTATACCTTACCCGTGGAATGAGGTCAGTTATTAGATTATGAAATACATCTCCTGTGAAGGAAGATACAACATAGTTTATGGGTACCATTTCAGACTGTTACATGAACTAAGATATGGCATGGACCTTCCTGCATCCAGAAAACTCAGTATTCCATATTTTCTCCTCCAATCCTTAATAGAGTCTAGCACCAAATTGAAGGCAGGAGTTCCAGACCAAATGGCTCACCATGGGCTAATTAAATTGCTGGTGGAGGATTCCCTCCACACTTTCACAATCCCCATAGCCTGGGAGATTTTCAGAAACATGACTAAAGAGGATGATATAAAAACTCTCACCTATGACCTTAGTCCATCTGAAAGTGAAGAGGAAGAACAAAAAGGGGAAGCTGAGAAGGAAATCCATGAAGAAGAAAAGAACACTCAAATGGAAGAAGAGGAACCCCACACAGAAAAAGAAGAAAACCAGATAGGAAAGGAGAAACATGACACCACCAAAGATGAGCCTAAAGCAGAGAAGAAGAAAGAATCAAAAGCAGAAAAGGGTAAAACCATAGCAGAGAAAAAGAAGAGGCCAAGAACTGAAAGGAAGAAGCCTAAGACAATTCAGAAAAAGGTTGCCACAGGAAAAGCAGAAGCTAAGAAAGAAGAGGAGCAAACAAAATCAGAGACTGCAGAAGCAAAACCAGCAGAAATAGGAAAAACAACAGATGAAGAAGAAGAAGCAAAGCAAGAAGAAGTGTCTCCTGAGACACTAGCAAGGGAGGCAGCAGCTGTTCTTGCTGCACTGAGTACTCCAACCAAGCCCAAAGGAAAAAGAAAAAGACAAAGCACCAGAAAAAGCACCAGAATAAAGATGGTGAAGCCTCAGCCACCTTCAAAGGAGCCCATCATCATTGAAGATGCCCCTACTGCCAAAAATGAGGGATATCCATCCAAAACTCCCATTACCTATGAAAGGGGAAGCCCTAGAGCTTCTACTTGGAAAGAAAGGATCAAACTTATGGACTCTAAAACAGTCCTACAGGAGGCACAGACCACTCTACAGGAGACATTGACAAAGCTTCAAGAGACTGAGAATCTTGAAAAGAAGGTAGAAGAACAGACTAAGGAGAAAGATAAGGCAAAGAGATACCAGAGCCTAACCCTCAACCTAATTTAGGCTCTTATTACAACCTTTTGGAAGGAGGGAAAATCATCCACAAAAGTTTGCAGTCCCTATTTTCTTTGAGCTGGAAAAGGAAAGAGTAACAACCCATACATGGATGCAGATTGCAAAATCAAAAGGGGTGGAAGACATTGGGCACATGCAAAACAAATTGAGAAAAATGGACAAAGAATTGAGCATGGTCAAGCATACAGAAAGCATCAGAAGAGCTCAATTGGAGGTAGAAAATGAAATGTTAAAGAGGCAGCTGCAAGAAAGGGAACCCCAGGTAGAAAATGAGATGTTAATCTTAAAAAGACAGTAGCAAGAAAAGGAACCCCAGGCAAAAAGTAAGATATTAATAACACAGCAACAGGAAAGGGAACCCCAGGTAGAAAATGAGGTGTTGATCTTAAGAAGGCAGCTATAGGAAAGGGAACCCAATTAGCTTGCATGGCTAGCTGGGCTATGGAGACACTACAGTGCAAGTAACCAGCCAAATCATATGCAGTATACCTCAAGGATCAGTTGCTCCAATTCCAAATCAAGACTCTAGCCCAGAGAGGCACCATACCTTTTCAGGATTATGGCCAATTCATTGATCTATGTGATCACAGTTCAGCTGAGGACAAAGCAAAGCTGGAAGAGTTTTATTTACACAACATGGCCCTTACTGATATGAATCTATGGGACCACAATGTTGTGTTAGGAGACTTGTAGCTGATGGCCATGGCATCTTGGATGAGCCATGAAGAGAAAAGGGCAGCAAAAATCCAGAAAATGATGGAAAAAGAGCTGAATGAACCTCTGATGATTAGATCAGAGCCAACATACTCCATGTCTCTCATCAGTGCCCACCAACACCTTGCAGCTAATCCTCAAAGTGTCCCCAAATATATCGATGAACAAGCCCAGGCTATTACACATTTCGAGGACATGGAGAGATTGTTTAGAGATTACTACATTCATGCTTGCATGAGAAGGTGGAACACATTGCCGCACAACCTACAGATTAGGGAGTATCACTCCCCAAATAGGATGAGAGAAGCCTTGAGGAGAGTGCCACTGTATAAGCACTCTATGCAAAGTTTTAAGGCCAATTGGATTGGCCTCAAATTCAGTCCTCCACTGTTGCTAGGACTGCTGGAATGAGTAAAAGAGGAGGAAGAACAGAAACAGTTGGAAGAGGTGGATAGAAAGGCAGGGTTCCATGATAAAGAGGAAGATATCACATCAGAAGCATGGGATGTTAGGGAACCTATCAGAGCCATCAAGGATGAAGAGTTAGACTAGTTGCTCAAAGGATGAGTAACCCATTCAGTATGGGGGTGATGATGAGCCCCAGAAATTGGTAACTATATGGGCTCATGTTGCCTCTTAATTCAACTTAATCCACCATTCTCATTATTTTATTGCATGTTTTTGATTATATTTATGCTAATAGAGTGAATTGGGTTAGTCATTTTGCCATGTAGTCTAATGTGTGCTTTATGCAGATTTTTTGGTCAATTTTGGACAAAGTCAAAGGATTTATGAGCAAATGGCAGCAAATATTCGAGGAAAACAGGGAAGAGGATTTGTAGGGGGGTGTCTCCTTCATTTATGACCCCTTTCCTCGAATCCTCCATCAGCAACTCGGAGCACAAGCAGCCACATTGATGCATCCAAGGGGCAGTTGAGCAAGTAAAGAAGGATTGTTGTTTATCTCCAGTTCTGGGAAGTCAAGCTCCTTGATTTTAGGAAGGCTGTTGGGGGACTCCATTTGTATAAATAAGGGGGCTTAGAGCCTCAGTAGGTTAGCCAGTCATTAGTATAATTTTCGCACTTTTGTGCAGCACTTGTTCAGCTCATTTTCGAGTTTCTTTTTTAGGACAGTTCATGTAATGTGACTATTATTTTTGATAATAAAGATGCAATATTTTCTAAGCTAGCACTGATCTCTTTCAGAGGGATGAAGCTCTTGGGTTAGGGCCTAAACTGAGCTACCTAGCACCTCTTTCTTTGTACTTATATGTTTTTTCTTCAGCTCATGAGTTAATTTCTGTTACATAGATTCATTTTACCTTGTTTAGAATAGGTTGCTTTTGATGGTTTGCATAGTTGCTTTTGTTTTAGTTGCTGAAGTAGGTTCACACAGTGATAGGCTAAGATTCAAAAAGGAAAACAACAGGCCCTGATCTCTTTTATCCCTTCCTGGGATCATGAATTGAGGTCATGGCACCATTGCTGCCACCAAAAACACAGTTTTGCTCTTCCATGCAATTTCTAGTGTGATGATTTGATTTGAAAGTTAATGTATTGCTTCAGATTTAGTTTGCCAAGATCATTTCCTATCCTTTTACAATAGATCTCTCTGCATGCTTTCCTGTTCAAAGGTTACTGTTCTGCATTTTCTGTTTGTAGGTCAGAAATTTGGTCAGGCTAGAGAAGTTTCTGTTTTCAAGGTATAGTTAGTCCTTTCTTTGAACAGTTTTCATAAGTAGATGTGCAGATCTCTTGCAGGGCACCTTAGCTCACCATACATCCATAAATCAGCTAGCACCAGCTCACTTTTCATAGATTTCTCGAGTCATTCGCAACATTTCGCCAATCTGCCCTAATTTCTGCATTTTTCTCCATAAGCTTCCCTCTTGCCATTTGAACAAATCTAACCATCATGTTCCCTCTTGATCTTCCTTGACAAGCTCCAAACACCTCAACACCTTCATCTAGCCTTCAGTTACCCTTTCCCACCATTTTTCCACCTTCAAAACCTCCAAAAATAGCTCTCGGCCTCCTCCTGTAGATCCTCCTATAGATCCCCTGCAGCCTCCTGTAGAATTTCCTGTGAGTGATTTTTCGAAGTCTGATTGCAATGGAAGTCTTCAGAAGGGTACTAGGGGTTTCTTAGGACCTCTCCATACCTTCCTCCACCTCTGAAGAAACCAAATCCACCTTCCTTCACCACCAAACCTCTGCACAGTCACAAATAGACAAAAGCTCATGCATAACAATTTCACGTAAAACACATAAAAACACAAAAAGATGTTCTTTTCTCATTTTATTTCAGAAGTAGTTTAAATAGATGAAATTTACCTTTTCAATAGTCTATGGCACTCATTTCATCAGTTTTCATCTCTTTTTCTGCAAAAGTAGGGTTAGTTGGATAAATTAGGGTTTGCTAGGGTTTGCCTTACATTCTAGTCTTCTTTCTCTTTTTGCAAGTAGAATAGTCCTTGTAGAGTTAGCTTTCTCCCATCACAGTTAAAAGCTTCTTCTGAGAATTCATAGAAGTTGGCTTAAGCTGTTAGTGATCTTGCGCCAGCTGACCAAGTGACAGCCTGTAGTAAGAGCTAGTACTTGTGCATACAACACCGTCACTTCCAAGTTTGTTACGAATTACCAGGTTGATAAAAGTAAAGTAGGAAGCCCCAGGAGTTACAGCATTATTGCTGCAATACTAGTGCTCACCAGGTAGGCCGAATTTACACTATTTTAGGGTGGACAACCTTATGACTCAATTGTACTCTTTACGCTCCGCACTCGTAATTTGTGGAGTTTTACAACATCTCTGACAAAAAATTAGGCTTTAAGCCCCAAAAACCTGTTGTGGGGGGATTCCATGCCCAACAGGCCCCCAACACAATCATCGTAACTCGTCCTGAGTCACTCTGCTGGTGCAGCGATCTTGGCATGGAGCCCCTCCAACCATTCCTTCGCTTCCTAGAGGTCCGCATTGCACTGATCTGCAATTTGCTGGATCTGCTCCACTCTCTCGGCTGAATGCTCACTATCAGGGGCAATTCCCTGTCTTAAGTCATGAATTGCCTTCATTTGTGCAAGCTTTCCTTCGATGTTTACAGTGATGAGGAAGTCCTCATATATCCAAGGCTCAATGCACGCTTTAAGGACCACCTCTTTCTGCCACACGATATCCACCTGTTCCTTCAATGCCTTTGCTTGCTGTAGCTTCGCAAGCCGTTGAGTCTGCACAACTATCTGCGCCATTCCGTGCACACTATCCTACTGCACTTGAAGCTCTCGTGCCTCCGTTTCCAGGTGCTGTATCTTGGGGTCCTCCTGTAATGAAATGAGGACTGCAAAGGATTCTTCCAACATAGTAGTGCAATTCTGTATTGCCTATCCTATTTCCTCCAGCCCTTTCTGAATAGAATCAGCGCATTGTTCCCTAACTTCCAAGGGCATAGAGGACTACACCTTTAATCGAAATTCGACAATATGAATGTTGAGGTCTAGCTGTACCCTCGTTGCTTCCTCCTTTGCCTCATGGAATCCACTAGCTAATTTGTGGATTCGTATTCCAACTGGTAGGTCTGTCGTGATTTCTAGCTTTGGAACGTGGCGACATGCTTCCTCTACCATTTGCTCCAGCTGCTGCTTTTGCACAAGCACTTCATCGCACTGGAGACTAAGCTGCTTAATGTTGATTCTCTGTTCGCTGAGCATCTGCACTACACGTCCTTCCCTAGCGAGGAGTTCTGTTATTGCTTCGTCCTGCAGTTGATATAATGTATCCCGCGGAGGGGCAGCCAAGTTTAGGCCAAGTCCCTTGATCCTGCCCACCGGGATTCAGTCCTCCTCGCTTTCCACTATTAGCACTCCTTCCGGTAGCACCATGGTGTTCGCTATTCTTGCGCGTAGCAGCTGCTCCGCTGCTGATGTACCTACGACACTGTAGGCGGCTACTATTCCTTCCTGTGGGGCCTGCGCCTGAAGTTCTTGCAGCTGCGCCCTTAGGGCCCCCAACACATTCTATTGCTCTGTCATAGCTTCTTAGAGCGCTTCCTGGGTGACCTCGCGAACTGTGTCATCGATGTCATAGAGGTCACCCTCTGTCAACGTAATTGGCTCGGTGTCCAATTTGGAAGCTTTGGCCTTCTTGCGTGGACCTGACCGCTCCATGACGTGCGGTCATTTCAATTGAGTGGACGTTGTGCTCGGGTCTGTGCCTTTTGTTTTATATGGTCCCTGTCCTGTAGACACGTCCTGGCCTCCTTCCTCCTATGTCACAGTGGCCCCTATTGCTTATGTTGTTGCTACTCTTTTGGCAGCCTTTGCCTATTCTGCGACTACCTTTGTTGCTTTGTCGGTGGCCCTTACCTCTGCGGCTACCTGTTCGTTACGCCTCTGTTGGGCCAACTTTGTGACACACAACTTGGTTGCATCCTTTTGCATATGTGCTACTAATCTATCCCTTTCTGCTAGATCGAGGGTGCGCCACTCGGGAGGCCATGAGGCAAACATGGAGAAGATGGCATCATCAATTGCGATGAAAGGAAGCTTGGTCTAGTTCTGCGCCGAGTCCTTGTGCATATCCGCCTTGAAGTCTACAAAGCTCTGTACACTACTGTACACTGTTGGGGATAGGTGCGACCTTCTATTAATCCACATCCGGATGCTCGCCTCCATGAGCACCCAGAAGATCTTAGTCTCGCGGATCCATGTGGCATCCTTCGTAGCCCAGAGTGATGCATATTTTGCAGCCTCTAGCAAGTCCTGTTCAATAGGAGGGAACTGACTATCCTCAAGTAGTTCTCCTGTCACAAGTAAGATAGACAAGAGAAACCACGCGTAGTGGAAGGTCTTGCCCTGCTCCTACGCTTCCTTGCAGTTTGTCAAAAATTCCTCACAGAGGAACTTCACCCAGTTGAATTGGACCCCCTTTGTGCACTGTTCGGCCAGCGCAACCATAGGCACTACAACTTCATCGACACGGCACTTCTGCATTAATTTGCTGGCTAAGAGCTGGGTGGCTACATGCACACCTTTGTCCTTGATACTCGCAATTGCATAGCCTCACTTCTTCTTTTCCAGCTTGTATTTAGTTTTTATGGCTTCAATGAGAGCCAAATCACTGCTTTTGCCCGCCATCACCGCAGGGTACTTTCCCTTACAGGGAAGTCGAGAAATCTAGTGAATAAGCTCCACCGTGATGGGAGTAGGATCCTCCAGCCATAGATACCCATCATGCACCAAGCATAGTAGCTTCCTGACGACGAAAATGGTGATAGGCATGCGGTGAAAGTGGGGTATCCATCGTATATGAAGTAACCCAACCTTCTCCACACCGCGTAGCCATTTTCATGGCTCCAACGTGATTATTGGCCCCTCCGAATTTTGCGTCATCAAGCTTTCCATCGCTAGTTGCGGGAACTTCTCGCTATCTGCGAGGTTCCAATCTTCGAATTTCAGGGTAGGTACCCAACCTAGGAGCAGACCTTCAAAATTAATTCCATTGGGGAGGAGCAGGGTCTGGAGCGTGCTCTTTGTGGCCTCCAGGTCTTTGGGCGCCCGAAATTTCCCTTTCCATAGAGGGACGTACGTAGGTAACTTCGTTGCAGAAGGCGTTGGTGGTATGTCCTCCTTCACGTCATCTTAATCCTCTATTTGATCGATTAGAGCCTATAATTCCTCCTCCTCTTCATCTGATTCAATGGTTACGGCCTTGCCTTTTTCTTCCATTGATATCTTGCTGAACTGCAGGTTTCTTGGGGACATGCGGACCGGTCCCATAGTCTGTTTATCTTTCTTCGGCTGCAGCATCCGTGGTGACTTTGGAACTTCTGGTGCAACCGCTGCATCTGCAAGCTCCTTAGTGGTATCTTCGACAAATTTCACACCTAGCTTAGTAGCAATCATCGTGTTTGCACGGGATATGTTCTGTCGCATACTCAAAGATGGTAAGATTGCTCGGCGCTCAATACTCTGCAACTACTCAAATCCCAAATAACCAAGTGTTGTCTCGTGGTCAGTCCTTGGATATTTATAGTGTCTTTTGAATTTGAATTTGACCGTTCCCCCCATTTCTGAGTCATTAATGCATCCTTGGCAGCAGATCGTCCCAAATCTATTTCTTAATTCGTGTCTTAATTGCCCACCACCTGCTCCTTTTTGCCTTAAATTGGACATCTCGTCATGAACAGTGACATCAATAGTTACTTCCTGGTTGACCCGCGCGGCAGCTTAGCCCCCCGTGCACGGGCGCAAACCTTGTACCATGCTAATTCTACACGCACCTTCCTCATCGCGCAGTTCCCAAATAGACTCTTTTAGAGTCCTGCGATCTCTTGCAACTGTCTGGAGCACTGAGACTGTGCTCCCTACAGCTAATCAGGTGGTCGCACCATCTGTGCCAGACTCCAATTCACCTTCCAGTGTAGTCCGTGGACACTCAATTGCCTTTGCGACGGCTGACGCAACGCGTTCTGCCTCATGTGGTGCGCTCCCCTTGTTACTATGTTTGGTAAGGTGCGGTCTCAGCCATGGTAGCAGAGTCATAAATTCCCGACAGCAATCGTCTAACATAGTGGTATGATCATCTGTATCTCGCCTTTTCATCTTTGGTTTATGAACGAGACATGCATGCGTGACCTTGTTTTCTAGTCTTTTGATCTGAGTGTCCATCACGCTTTTCTTCCTCAATCATACCCGATCTTCTTCGAGTTCATGAAGTCTAAGGTTCCCTCATTGAATGGCTTCCCGAATCCTTATATGGTCGTCCTCGTGTAGCTGTGTGATTCCTTCGTCCTGGTCTTCATGCGCTATCATAGCTATAGGAGCTATTACGTGTGGATTCCTTTTGGTATTCCCTTAAGAAATCTCGGGTTCTACTCTATTTCGTACCTTTGGAGTCATCTTCGCGCTCAGGCTTTTGCACATGGTCCTATAGACCCATCGAACCGCTGGCACACGCAGGTCCCAATTAGTTCATCTTGTCTGGTAAACCTTGTTCAGTACTCTGCGCATTCTATTGAATGCTTTGTTGTGGAAAATTGGTAGCGCACGTCGCCCTTCCTACTGCTGTGGTTTGTTCCAATTCTCTAGGTTGTGCATTTGTGCGAACTATACAACATATGTTTGTACCCATCGAGAGAGGTGGGCACGCAAGTCGTTCTGCCCCATCTGATTGGCTTTCATTTGAAGCTGGGGTTTTCCAAAACATAGGTGCATCATCCTTCTGCATCTGCGCCACTCTTCAAAAGTTCCTTGATGCATACCCACTATCGTACGAGGGTTGCAGGTAGTGCCCACTTCAGCGCATCGAACCGTTGCTGCTCTGGTATTGCATTTTCGAATTTTCTCAGAAATTCATCCACCGTTGACAATCCATCATATGTCAGTAGCTCCCTTGCCTCTGTTTTTACGCAACGCAATGACCTGATCATCATGTTGCAGTTCAGCGTTGTTACTTCGTGCAGCCGATTCTGCCATCGCTTTATCTCTTCATCTGAATCTGAAGTGCAGGAGCTTTCACGCTCCCACAAAATCCTTCCATCTGTAGTCGGATTCACCCAATCCTCTCCTTGTGCAGTTATCTTATAGATACAGTCGAGATCGTCATCACTATTGTCATCACACACTAGTTTAGTGTATCGCATTCCCTCGACTAGGACCAGTGGTACTACTACGCGCAGTGACTTTTTCTCAAAGGTCATTTTGCGCTTCTTCAGATTTATGACCCCATTCATATCGATAGCCCAATCTATTCCTAGTAGCGCGGGATAGGGATTGTTGTCATCGACAATCTCTATCACTTCAAAATCCGCCTATGTGCTCGTGCCTTCAATATCGACTGTTACCCCTTGCAATCTTCCCATGGCAAAAATCTTCTGTTGGTTTGCCATTCATAGCTAAATAGGGGACCACTGTAACAAGGGTATGCCAATGTGTTCCCATGTTTGCTTTGGTAGTACATTTGCATCGGAACCCAGCTACAGGATTACCTGATCCATTTCGTACTTGCCTATTTGCGCAGTCAACCTCATCTCCCTTCCTATGCGCAATGCATGCTTTCCCAGTTTCCGGACCATGCAGGGTTCTCCCAACCCCGCACACCTAGTGATAAGTTCTTGTAGTCCTTTAATGGCCTTGTTGTCGCGCAGCAGTTTCATGCATGTCTCCAGAAAGGTAGTGAGCACTTAAGGATCCATCCCTGGTTCTAGTTGATCCTTCCTACCTGAAGTGGAGGCCTCCGTGAAGCTCCTCTTAGCTTCCATGAATGTCTCCTTCGCACGTTCTAAATCAAACTCGAGTTCGTTTGTAGGAGCCTTACAAACCCATGCACTTTCTTCTGGTTGCTTCCCTTTATCATCTCCCATTGTCATACTACTCCTGAGCATCATGTTTACATTTGGGTCTTCTTCGTGCGGTTCAAACCTCATAATTTGTAAATTCTAGGTCAGTGGGGGCTGTAGTACCCCTTTTTCGTGCATTTTCGCTATCAGCAAAGGGCAATCTTCTGCCTCATGATCAAACTGAGTATAGTACCAACATGATATCCTAGTTGGGTTCGTACAATCATGGGCATAATGCCCTGACCCTCCGTAATTGTAACTGATTATCTGTCCGCGATCCCTCCCTGGTCCCATTCCACCTCGACCCCGACCGCGCCCTTGAAACCCAGCGCGCGCCATCATTGCATTTGGGTCGAGGGCTCGCGTTTTGACCTGCACCCTATAGGCAGGAGTCTGATACATCATTAATTTCTAGCTTCGACAGGTGCGTTCGTCATGGCCTATCGACCTACAAAAATTACAAAACAACTGCTAGGATGTCTGCGTATAATTTTGCAACAGATGACAATTATCCGTGTTATGTTTTCATCCTAGCTGGTAGATCATGCACCATAATGCAGAAGTTGCGCTCGGTCCCACTTGTGCCTCGAGTCTTAATGGCATTGGCCCTCCTCCTGCCAAGTAGTTCGCAAACACTAGACAGTGGTCTTTGTTGTGGCCCTCGCCTTTGCATTTTATGCACCATACTTCTTCACACACCTTTGGCCGAGGTGCCCTATCCTGTTTCAAACTCTACATTTCCAGACATAGATTCTGTAGCTACGCGTGGACCTGTTGGACTCCCAATCTAAGGTCTTATATAGGGGTCTCATGCAACCTCATTGCCATCTCCAACGTTTCGGCCTGGGTGGAAAGTTTTTAATATGACAACACTATCCTTAAGTGTGGCGTAAGTGAGGCCACAAACCATGCGCGATGTTGTGCATCTGTTAATGCCATATTGGCTTCACGGATCATACTCTTCAACCTTTAGTCCAGATCCCAGGGGGTCTTGCCCGGAAGCATTGCGATCTCCTTAAACCTGATGATTAATTGTGTCTCTGATTTTGGCCTGCTAAATTCCCTGTTCAACGCATTCTAGATCTCTGCAATTCCTGCGTTCAGGTGGTCATTGGAATGCTTGATATACCATGTTAATGCGTGATCCTACAACATGGTCACCAGCGTAGCCTTTTTGATATTATCATTCGCGATGCCATGTGCTTCCCATAATGCTCTTACTACAAACCAGAATTGGTCCGGATCTTCATTTCCTACTCCCCTGAATACTGGTAGTTTGATCACGCTCGCCATACTGAACTATGGAGGTGGCGGAAGTGGAGTGGGTGGAGATGGAGGTGAGGGGGGTGAGGTGGGTGGCGGCGTGGGTGGGGGTGGCAAACGCGGAATTCACTGCCTTATCAAACTGATTGCGCTTCTCAGAAAAACCTTCACGAGCTCGTCCTCGCTCTCCCGCGAGGGTGAGATTAGGGGACTGTTTTCTAATTCTTCACTACTTCCACTTCTGTATATCTTTCCGCTTCTCGTAGTCCCAAACATTAATTTATTCGCATAACCCGCTTTTCACATAACAACATCTAATCCAAGTGTTCAAAGATTTAATATACTTACCTCACGGTCCCTTGAGAAAACGTCACTCTGCCTCGCTGTAGCTAACGGTCGTGTCTACTGTGAACTCAGTGATAAATCCTCCTATTATTCAGTCGAGCCAGTGGTCCACAACTCGCGCTATCTTATATTTTGAGGCTTCTACTCTACAGACTAGTTCCGGACTCCCCACTATTGGTTTTTCGAGCCTACACCTTCCCTGGATGTCTGCTAACTTTGCGATCCACTCATACAACTTCGATGGAAAAGATGCAAAGAAAATTTTGTGGATTTCAGTGTACAAGTAGCAATCCAACCACTACTCCTTAGACACTCGTGGATTTCTATTTTCCTATGACACGAACTCGTGAATTTTCCTATCCAACCACTCTTCAATTTCTTTCTTTATAGGGTTCCAGTGGCACGACATCAGACATCTTTTATGCAGATCCTAGTCCTAGCAACAGAACCATTTGTTGGCTTAATGGGGCCTAACCTAGGTTCAGAGGTGATTTAGCCAAGAAAATCCTGGTACTACTGGCCCTTTCGGCAATAGTCCACGTAGCGCAGATTGAGGTCTCACCTGATGTAGTATGGGATGGTGCTAGAACTAGGTTTCTGTACCCTAGGAATGTCTGATGAGATTTTAGAGGTTTGGGATCTGTCCTGTCACTACGCACACTTGTGATCCCTTCAGAACGTGCAGTGTGGCTTCCACGCAGCCCTACTCGGGGCGCGACCCGTATAATACCCACGATCCTTGCTAATTAACTGATTACTTAACTTGTGTGCGTAATATTTATGGTTATTACAACATATATATCAATTATATCAGTGCACACAATACATAATCGAATACAAACATAAAGAAGATAATGCACAGCAAATACACAGGAATAGAAATCAACTTCTCTTTTATTAATCTTCAATCTTGCTTACAAACCCGACACCGCCTTGCACACTTAGCTGTAGGGGTCCGCACACTCAGCTGCAGACTCTACTAGGCCTTTATGCACTCAGCTGCAGAGCCTCTTCCTACTACTACAACCCAAGACACTTAGAACTCTACTCTAAGCTTGAACCATTCCTTCACTATTCATCTATTCATCCTTTCTTAACTAACTTTACAACTTAGAGCCTCGCTCTATTTATACAATCCCATGGTCCACGGACCATTGGTAGGTCGACTTTACACTATTTTACAATACAATGTTTAGGGCAAACAACCTTATGACTCAATTGTACTCTTCGCACTCCGCGCCTGTAATTCGCGGAGTTTTACAACATCTCTGACCAAAACTTGGGCTTTAAGACCCAAAAACCTATTGTGGGGGATTCCATGCCCAACAAGTGCCGTCCTTAAGTGTGGTGTCAGTGATGCTACAAACCATGCATGGTGCTGTCCATCCATCAATGTCATGTTGGCTTCGCGAATCATACCCTTAGGTCTTTGGTCCAGATCCCAGGGGGTCTCGCCCAGGAGCATCATGATCTCCTTAAACCCGATGATTGATTATGTTTTTGACTTTGGACTGCTAAATTCCTTGTTCAGCGTAGCCTGGATCTCTGCGATTCCTGCATTTGGATGGTCAATAGAATGCTTGATGTACCATGTTAATGCGCGATCCTGCAATGTGCTCACCAGCGTAGCCTTCCTAATATTGTCATCCGTGATGCCTTGTGCTTCCCATACTGCTCTTACCATGAACCAAAATTGGTCTGGATCTTCATTCCCTACTCCTCTGAATACCGGTAGTTTGATTGCACTCGCCATACTGAATTGTGGTGGTGGCAGAGGTGGGGTGGGTGGAGATGTAGGTGAGGAGGGTGAGATGGGTGGCAGTGTAGGTGGAGGTGGTAAACACGGAATGCGTTGCCTTATCAGACTGACCGTGCTTCTCGAGAAACTTTCACGAGCTCTTCCTCGCTTTCTTGTGAGGGGGAAATTAAGGGATTGGTTTCCAATTCTTCACTACTTCCACTTCTATAGATCTTTCCACTTTGCGTAGTCCCAAACATTAATTTATTCGCATAACTCGCTTTTCACGCAATAGCATCTTAATCCAAGTGTTCAAAGATTTAATATACTTACCTCGCAGTTCCTTGAGGAAACGTCACTCCGCCTCACTGTAGTTGACGGTCGTATCTACCGCGAACTCAGTGATAAATTCTCCTATAATTCAGTCAAGCCAATGGTCCACAACTGGCGTGATCTTATCTCCTGATGCTTCTAGTCTATGCACTAATTCCGGAGTCCACACGATTGGTTTGTTGAGCCTACACCTTCCCTAACTGTCTGCTAGCTTCACGATTCACTCATATAACTCAGAAGGAAAGAATGCAACGAAAATTTCATGGATTTCCATATACAAGTAGTGCTCCAGCCACTGTTCCTTAGATACTTGCAGATTTCTATTTTCCTGCGCCGCGAACTCGTGAATCTTCTTGTCCAACCACTCTTCAATTTCTTTCTTTGTTGGATTCCAGTGGAACGACATTAGACATCCCTTGTGCAGATCACGGTCTCGGCAACAGAACCATTTGTTGGCTTGTATGGCACTGACCTAGGTTCAGAGGTGATTTAGCCAAGAAAATCCCAGTACTACTGGCCCTTTCGGCAACAGTCCGCGGAGTGCGGACTGAGGTCTCACCCAAAGTAGTATGGGAGGGTGCTAGAACCAGGTTTCCGCACCCTGGGGATGTCTGATGAGCTTCTGGAGGTCCGCAGTTTGACCCGGTGTTCATGTTGCTATGCACACCTATTAGTCCCTCACAACCTGTGATGCTGCCTCTGCGCAGCCTTACTCGAGGCGCGATCTGTATTATACCCAAGGTCCTTACTATTTAATCTATTATTACCCGATTACTTAACTTATTTGTGTAAGACTGATGATAAATTAACAGTATATCCAGCAATCATATAAGTGTGCACGATAAACAAAACAGTATAAATGTAAAGAAGGCAATACACAAGCAGATGCACAGAAATTGGAATCAACTTCTCTTTATTTATTCTTCATTCAAGATTACATACTCAACACCGCCTTGCGCACTCAGCTGCGGACTCTACTAGGCCTCTGCGCACTCAGGTGTAGAGCCTCTTCTTACTACCATGACCCAGTACACTTAGAGTCCTACTTTATGCTTGAACCATGTGTATTCATATATCTCTCTCATATTCTATCTTTACAACTTAGAGCCTAGCTCTATTGATATAATCCGACATGACATTACATTACTTTACAATACTTAGGGCGGACAACCCTATGACTCATCCTATACTTCGCGCTTCGCGCTCACAATTCGCGGAGTCTTACAATACATTTGACCAAAACTTGGGCTTTGAGCCCCAAAACATGTTGTGGGGGGATTTCATGCCCAACACAAAGACGAGCCATTTGGTGGAGTTGTATAGCTTAGATTCCTGTTCTCTCCTTTACTATGTCCCTGCATTAATTTGAACAGAGAATTTTTTGAAGCAGGGTTGGAGGCTGATGAAACTTGAATGTATCAGAACTGAGACTTGAATGTATAAGCATTCTGATCCGAATGATGTATCAACAAAGCAAAGGAAGTGAGTGGAAATAATTGAAATTGGAGATACAGTATATAGAAATATACTTAAAATAATATTTTCATGATGTTGTATATGTTATTCAATTAAAGTATTACATTACAGAGATGGTTTCAAATTCCAAATATAAGTATAGAGAGGTGGTTTCAAATTCCAAACATGATTTCAAATTCCAAATATGAATATAGAGATAGACATATTCTCTCAACAAAATCCCAAACCAACTCTAAACTCAAACCACTACATTAAATAAAACATTATCTCCAACCGCGAGAGATGAAGAGCTGAAGCCGTGCCCCAATGATGCAATCTTGCCCTCCAATAGAAATGATATGCAGAAAGGGAGGTCCATGTTAAGGAACGGAGCTAGCAGGTGGCCCTTGCAGAAAACGCCATAGGCCTAAAATCGGATGATTTCAAACCTAGAGGCGTAATTAACTTCTCAACGTGGCTACAACTTAACCTAAGCAATGTTATTTTGTGAGCGATCATAATCGATTTCGACAATACCTAGGTGTTGGAATAGCCAAGAAGTTGAACGTTGGAGGCTCAATGAGTTACCTAGTCAAGTTATTAAGGTTCTTGTGATTTATATCTAGTTTTTGAGAAAAACGTTTGGGTGAAAATCACATAAAGAATTATTTGTCCACACTTTTAGAATCAGCTCAGCCAAAATCAGTCAAGATGAAAAATCAGATTATGTAAAAGATGATTTATATAATAATACCATTAATCAAGTAAAATATATTTCAGAAACTATTTTAATATATATAATATGTTTGAATTAGACTAAGAGATAGTACAAAACTATTAACCAAATAAATAAAATAAAATAAATGAATAATGATCAGATAAAATAAAAAGAAACATATTTAAGTTAATATTTTAATATACAAATTAAGATAGACTAAGACTAAGAAAAAGGAAAAAACTAATAACCAAATAAGTAAAATATAAAAAGAGACCAAAGACTAAAGAAGGGATTCTACCCAAATCTCAAAATGAGGCATGGGATAACTAAATAAATGGTAAAAAATAAAAAATAGAAACTAAAGCCAATAAAACTTAAATAATTTAAACAAAATTATTAATAAATGAAAATTAAAAAAATATATATAAAAAAATCAAATTCCCTTATAAATAAAAACAAAATATAAAAACAAAATTAAATAAGAAAATTAAAATATATATTAAAAAAATCAAATTCTTTTTTAAAAATAAAATAAAATAAATGTATTACATTATGGAGTTAGTTTCAAATTTTAAACATGATTTCAAATTCTATTCAAATTTTAAACATGATTTCAAATTCTAAATATAAATATAGAGAAGTGGTTTCAAATTCCAAACATGATTTCAAAATCCCAAACCAACTCTAAACTCAACCCACTATATTAAATAAAACATTATCTTCCACCATGAGAGATGAGGCGCTGAAGCTGTGCCCCAATGATGCAATCTTGCCCTCCAATCGAAATGCTACGTAGAAAGGGAGGTCCACGTTAAGGAACGGCGCCAGCAGGTGGCCCTCCCGGAAAACGTCATAGGCGGAAAATCGGACGATTTTAAACCTAGAGGGGCAATTAACTTCTCAACATGGCTGCAACTTAACCTGAGAAATGTTATTTTGTGACCCATCATAATCGGTTTCGACAATACCTAGGGGTTGGAATTGCCAAGAAGTTGAAGGTGGGAGGCTCAATGAGTTACCTAGTCAAGTTATTAAGGTTTTTGTGATTTATATCTAGTTCCCCAGATAAAATTCTGGGAGAAAAGTGTTTAGAATTAGTTTAGCCAGAATTAAAGAATTTTTTATCCACGTGTTTAGAATCAGCTTAGCCAGAATCAGTCCAGATAAAAAATCAGATTATGTAAAAGATGATTTATCTAATAATACCATTAATCAAGTAAAATATATTTAAAATACTATTTTAATATATATAATATGTTTGAATTAGACTAAGAGAGAGTTAAAAACTATTAACCAAAATAAATAAAATAAAATAAATGAATAATGAAAGGATAAAATAAAAAGAAATATGTTTAAGTTAATATTTTAATATACTAATTAAGATGGACTAAGACGAAGGAAAAGGAAAAAACGAATAACCAAAGAAATAAAATATAAAAAGAGGCCCCAGAGCAAAGAAGGATTCTACCCAAATCTCAAAATGAGGCATGGAATAACTCAAAAGGTAAAAAATAAAAAATAGAAACTAAAACCAATAAGACTTAAATAATTTAATTGAAATTATTAATAAAAAGAAAATTCAAAAAATATATATAAAAAAATCAAATTCCTTCATGAAAATAAAAATAGAAAATAAAAACAAAATTAAATAAAAAAATTAATATATATATATATATATAAATCAAATTCCCTTTTACAAATAATAATAATAAAAAGCCAACCACCAAAATAACACAAACTAAAGGAAAGTGCACCAAGTATAAGCCATTAAACCCTTGGGGCAGACATCTAAAAAAATATAACATTAAAACTATCAATCAAACTAGCAAAGTTAGAAAACTAAACTAACCGTGGGAAACTTCAGGGCGCAAGAGATTATGTTGCCGTTGGAAACTTCACTACCCAAGAAATTATGTAACGGACTAAAAAAGATTACAAATCAAACTCTTTCCAAACAAATGAGTGGACTTTGACTTAATAAAGTATACCATTCACTACCATTGTCGACCCTTTTGGGCTTGCAATCATAACTGCCGATATGTCGAGCAGCACAAGCTTTCCTAGACACATTATTTCCCTAGTCCTAGCATAGCACGGAAAAATGTCGTGGTCATTCTTGCAACGGTTTGTGGTCACGATCACAATTCCTGATTGTAAAAATATTGTGAAATAACAGTTGGTAACTTAACAATAACTATAAGTGATACATATACATAAAAAACGATCAAAACTCAGCCAGATCCTTAAACTCTTTAACTACTTTAAAAAAACGAGGTACTTTAAGGCCTGGGTGAGCCGCCTTTGGTTAGTGTCGAGGTGCCCACAGATCCAACAGTAAAGACGCAAGGCAGCCACCATTGTTGAGGATATCAATTTAAAACTTATAGAGGGTATCAATTTAAACCTTATAAGTTTTGGATTGTTGTTGTTGTTATTTAGAATTGGTTTCATAAGGTATCCTAGACACATTATTTCCCCAGTCCTAGCATAGCACGGAAAAATGTCGTGGTCATTCTTGCACTGGTTCGTGGTCATGATCACAATCCCTGATTGTAAAAATATTGTGGAATAACAGTTGGTAACTTAACCATAACTATAAGTGATACATATACATAAAAAATGATCAAAGCTCACCCATCCTTCAACTTTCTAACTGACATATTTGCTTGAGAAAAACGAGGTACTTTAAGGCCTCGGTGAGACGCCTTTGGTTAGTGTCCAGGTGCCTGCGGATCCAACATTGAAGACGCAAGGCAACCACCATTGTTGAGGGTATGAATTTAAACATTTTAAGTTCTAGAGTTTAGTTGTTGAGGGTATGAATTTAAACATTTTAAGTTCCAGAGTTTAGTTTTTTTTTGTTGTTTGTTTGTTTTGTTTTGTTTTGTTTTTTGGGTTAAAATGGGATACTTTCTTTTGAAATTCTGATATTTGTTATTTAAAATTGGTTTTTGCTTATATTTATAGATTCAACACTATACATTATAAAAAAAAATTTAGAACATTTTAATTATAAAAAATTAATAACTTCAACTGATTCTGAATCAATTAAATCAGAAAATAGACCAAAAACCCATCCAAAACATATAGCAAATAGGCTGCAACTCCTTAGTAAACATGGAAGTGACACATTAACATCTTTCTTGTATTTTATTTTCCATTATCAACTTTCCCTGGCGACGAAGGTATTACCCACACAGGAAGCCTTTTGTCCGTGCACATTCTCCCACAAGTTGAGGAATCCGAGGTTTCATAATGACATGGCTCAGAACAAGTTCCAACATGAGTCAATCTATATTATTAAAGTTGTAGAGGTTTGTCACCGAAACCTAAACCTAAAGCTGAAGAAGTTTGCCATTATACCAAAATTTACACGTGTTAGTAAACTTTTTAAACAAGTAACTAGGATTTCCAAACTAGAAATTATAAATTCTACAGAGTTGTTGTGATTCCTCCCCAAAAAAAATAGAGATACCAAATTTGGTATCTCTAAGCAAGTCTCTGGTCAACCTCGCTTCCAATCGGTCTTAGATTTCTAATTTAAGGAATCATCAAAGCCAAAATCTTCGTTCAGAAGCTTCACCTTTTGGTTGCCACCTGCGCGGCCAACAACGCGGAAGCCCTCGATTTTGGTAAGCTGCCCAACCAGCATTCCCACTGAGCCCAGTACTTCCGGGACGAATATTTATCTCGGGGATTAGGTTCTCCGACGATTTTGAAACCAACCCATGCAATCTAGCCAGGCATACCCAGTACCAAATAATCAGATGTTTTTGTAATACCGGTCTCAAGTTTTCTGAAGACCTGGAACAATAGTGTACTCAAAGACTTAATAGAACCCAGAAATGATACTGCCCATTTCAACAGCTGGATTAGCACCGAGTGCGCGTTGAAGGAGGCTCGAACAGTCGGGAAAGGCCGAGGCCAAAAAGAGGATGGTGGGCTATACATCGTGGTTTGTTAGGATCTTTGGGAAAGGGCGAGTTTGTTGCTGGATAGCAAGTGAAAGAGACATAACTCGTGGGCTTTCCAAGTCGAAACAGCTGGGCATCAAATTTCACAGATTCTAGAATTGATTTTCCGTTAAGATTTCGTGAAATGGTATCAGAGCCATGGTCGTAAAGGCTCCGAGAAAGCGAGCGTGATTTCGTGAGATGGTATCAGAGCCATGGTCGTAAAGGCTCCGAGAAAGCGAGCGTGTGTTGACTGTATACCTAGGGTTACAGTAAGTGGCTGCCAATTGCACCAAAGGTTGGAGGTAGGAGGTTGTCCTACATGTGGAGCGGCCGCTGTGTAGGATTTGACAGTGGAGTGAGCGTGATGAGAGTTGTCACTGCTGTTTCGAATCCCGCATGACTAGGTGTCGGGAATTTCTGGTTATTCCAAACAAAATACAGTGGAAAAATCCTCTGTTTCCACTGTTGAGAATTTTCTGATAAATTACGAAACAACAAAAATATGAACAGAGAGTAATACTCTGTTTTCTGAATTTCTGATAATTCAAAAACACAAGAACAGAGCATAAAATAATACTCTACTTTGCCTCAGGATCAAAAACTGATCAAAATAATAGTCTGATTCAATACAACGAAAACAGAAAAAATCGCTTTGCTGTAAATGGTGTTGCAGCAACGTTATTCGTGGTGTTGCAGCAACGTAAATTTTTGACGTCAAGTATTTTTGAGTTACGGTGTAACAGCAACGGGGATTTTTGACGTCAAGTATTTTTCGACTTACGGTGTAACAACAACAGGCAAAAAGAAACTTCTATTTATAAAAATAAACTAAGTGCTAAAACTAAGTCTTCCTCACATAGAGGGATCTTCATAAAAGATTATGCTTAAGAGCATCTTCCTCTTGACAGAGGGATTACAACAGGAACGCTTCAGTTCCACAAAACAACTATCTCAGAAAATTTCAGCACTGTTGTGCAATACAAAAAAAACTCTCTTGTTCTACACTGCTGTGTGTTACAAAAGGACTTTCAATCTATATTTTTCTACACTATTGTGTCTGCATTTTATAGTGCGGGAAAGGGTCTTCACCGCCTTAACTTGCTGATGAAGTTTCTGCTTCTCATAATGAACAGATCTGATCTTTTGCTGTATTTCTTGAGTCGGTGGTGATGAAATCTATGGATGATAAATGCTGCGTCGGCTCGAGGTTGGTTCTTTTCTCTTTCAGCCGTTCTGCTCATTAATACAGTTGTTGAGAAGTAATGGTGTAGCGTTGGATTTGATCTTTCCTCCTTTGGGAACTCAAAAAATAATTAAAGAGTGAAAAGATGGTAATGGCGGTGATTTAAAAGATCGGGAAAAAATGTGGGGTGCCGGATCACGATAAATGAATAAAGTAGCTGCTGCTGTTCTGTTCACTGCAGTTGAAATTATAATTTCAACACTCCCCTTTAATTTCAACTGCTGGGTTATCAGTCATACCCAGAAGTTTCCTTAAAAACTCAAAACTTTTCTGATCCAATGGCTTTGTCAGAATATCCGCAACCTGTTCCCGAGTCCTGCAATGTTGTAAAATGATTTCTCCATTGTTCACCAATTCTCTGATGTAGTGAAACTTTGTGTCTATGTGTTTCGTTCTCTTATGGAATACAGAGTTCTTGGATAATGCAATAGCTGAGCTATTGTCACAAAAAATAACTGTTGTTGTTGCCTGCTCCTGGCATAGACTTCTCAACATTCTTCTCATCCAAACTGCTTGACATGCTGCTGCTGTAGCTGCCACGTACTCTGCTTCTGCTGTAGACAATGCCACAATTGGCTGTTTCTTGGAAGCCCATGAAATGGCTCCTGAACCTATGTGAAAAATGTAACCAGATGTGTTTTTCCGGTCATCAACACTTCCAGCCCAATCACTATCTGTGTATCCAACTAAATCTGAACATTCTGAAACAGTATAAAATATGCCATACCTTTTTGTACCTTTAACATATCTCAGAATTCTCTTTGCTGCCTGCCAATGTGTTTCTTTTGGCTTCTCCATGAATCTGGAAATTAAACTAACAGCATACATTATGTCTGGCCTAGTTGCAGTCAAATACATGAGGCTGCCAACTATGCTCTTGTACATGCTAGGGTCAAAATCCTTGCTGTTGTCTTCTTTGTTGAGTTTTAATCCCATCACTGTGGGAGTTATTGTTGCCTTGCTGTCCTGCATGTTAAATCTGGTCAACACTTCATTTACATATTTTGCCTGTGAAATAAAAATTCCATTTTCATTTTGATCTACTTCTATTCCTAAGAAGTATCTCAGCAAACCCATGCCAGTCATCTCAAATTCTTCTTTCATGTCTGATTTGAAATTTTCAATGAGGTAGTCATCACTACTTGTAAAAATCACATCATCAACATATAACAAAACAATTAAAATTTTACAGTCTTTTTCTTTGATGTAAACAGTGGGTTCTCCCTCACACTTCTCAAATCCGTTTTCCAGTAGATAGGAATCTATCCTACTGTACCATTCTCTTGGCGCTTGCTTCAGCCCATAAAGAGCTTTCTTTAATCTGCAGACTTTGTGCTCTTGGCCTTTCTTCTCATAGCCTAGAGGTTGCTCGATGTAAACCTCTTCCATTAATACTCCATTCAAGAATCCTGACTTCACGTCCATTTGGTAAACTTTCCATTTGTTTTGTGCTGCTATGGACAACACTGCTCTAACTGTTTCCATTCTTGCAACCGGTGCGAAAGTCTCCTCATAATCTCTTCCATACTGCTGCTTGTATCCCTTGACAACAAGTCTTGCCTTATGCCTTTCTATCTTTCCTTCAGCATTACTCTTGGTCTTGTAGACCCATTTAACTCCAATGACTTCTTTACCTTTTGGTAGCTCAACTAAATCCCATGTCTTATTTCTTTCTATTGCATTCATCTCCTCATCCATAGCTTCTATCCATTTCTTATCTTTAATTGCATCTTTGAAATGAACAAGGTCATCAACGTGACAATACAAAGCAAACAGGGAATTCATTCCTTCATCATAAATATCACTTAAATTTCTGAATTTCTTACCTCTTTCATTCGGTGTGCAAGTGCTTGTAGATGCACTTGAATTTCCTCCTTGTGGTGTGCTTGGAGAAGCACTCTCATTTCTCCTCAAGGGTGTCTCTTGTTGTTCTGTTGTTGGCGCTGCTGTTTGGGGATGTGTTTCAGCCAACTCCTCATCATCATCATCATGAGACAAACAGTTTTTAACATTAACTGTTTTCTCTATGCTTCCATCCCAAGCTTCCTCTTCAATAAATTGAACATCTCTGCTCACAAAAAACTTCTTGGTGGATGGGATATATAACCTGTAAGCTTTGGATTCTTCACTGTATCCAATGAAAATACATTTCTCCCCTTTGCTGTCCAATTTCTTCCTTAGCTGATCTGGAATGTGTGCATAAGCCACACAACCAAAAACTTTCATGTGGGTGACTCCTTGCTTTCTCCTACTCCATGCTTCTTCTGGCACTTTGTTCATCACTGCTTTTGTAGGACATCTATTCAAAATATATACTGCACAGTGTACAACTTCAGCCCAATAATCATTTGGCAAACGCTTTGCCTTCAACATGCTCCTCGCCATATCCATGATTGTTCTGTTTTTCCTTTCAGCAACTCCATTTTGCTGCTGGGTGTACCTTGCTGTAAATTGCTTATGAATTCCATTTTCTCTGCAAAAACGTAAAAATTCTTTGGAGATATACTCACCTCCTCTGTCAGTTCTCAAAATCTTGATACACAGCCCACTCTGATTTTCTACAAGTGCTTTGAAATTTTGAAATTTTTCAAACACTTCACTCTTATTCTTCAGAAAATAAACCCAAGTCTTTCTGGTAAAGTCATCAATAAATGTTAGAAAATATTGGCTGCCTGCAAGTGATGGAGCTTGCATCGGTCCACATAAATATGAGTGGATAATTTCTAAGGGTGCTTTTGCCCTTATGCATTTTCCGGTTGGAAAACTTTCTCTGTGTTGTTTTCCCAATATACAACCTTCACAAAGGCTGTCTGGCTTTTCTATCAATGATAATCCTCTTACCATTCCTCTTCTACTCAACAAATTAAGACCTCCAAAGTTGAGATGTCCAAATCTCAAATGCCACAACCAATTTTCATCCTTTGGTACGCTTTGGAGAGCCTCTTGTGTCACTGCTGCAACTACTTCTTTATTTTTCAAATCTGCTTTTATTCTGAGAGGGAAAATCCTGTTCCTTGTCATCTTCACTTCAACAATACAACGTTTGCTGGGTAATCTGTCCATGATGTTGCATACATCATTCTTAAAGAAAACATTGTAACCCTTCTGAACAAGTTGTCCAATACTCAAGAGATTACACTTCATTCCAGGAACATAATAGACATCTGCTATGGTTTTCTTTTCACCTTTCTTTATAAATATTTTAACTTCTCCTAATCCCATAACAGAAATTTTACTATCAGTCCCAAGTGTGACTTGTGATTGCACACTCTGATCTAAAACAGAAAACAGGGCTATGTTTCCTGTCATATGGTTGTTGCAACCAGAATCTAGAAACCATATATCTTCACTGTTTGTTTCAGCCATATTACAAACTAACAACACATTATCTTGACTGATATTTTCTATAGTGATATTTGCACTAGATCTATTTACTCATATCATGCTGCTTCTTCCTACATTCATTTGCATAGTGCCCATATTTTTTACAATAATAACATTGGACATTGGATTTTTCATACCTTTGTCCTTGAGCATGATGTTGTCCACTTTGTTGACTACTGCCATGGCCTTGGTTCTGATTTGGATTGCTGCCTCTTCCTTGAACGTTTGCTGGACTTTTTCTTCCGCCTCTGTATTGGGTTCTGCCTCTTCCTCTCTTGTTTCCTCTGCCTTGACCTCTTCCTCTTCCAAATGACATCTGGGTCTTGAAGGCTTGCTCTAGAGATGAGTTTTCATTTCTACTCAACCTCTGCTCATGTGTTATCAGTGATGCATGAAGTTCATCAACTGAAAAATTTGAGAGATCCTTTGTCTCTTCTATGGTGGTGACAATCACATCAAACTTTGAGGGTAGGCACCTCAATAGTTTCTCCACAATCCTCCTTTCTTCAAGAGTTTCTCCATGAGACCTTATCTGTGTGACCAAACCAATTTCTTGTGTGAAGAATGAGTCAATATTGTCTGACTCCTTCATACGCAGGTTCTCAAAATCTTTCCTCAGCAACTTTAGTTTTGCTGTCTTCACTTTCTCCATGCCTTGATAGGATGTCTTGAGAGTTTGCCATGCTTCTCTGGATGTCTTGGCTGCTGCTATCCTCGGAAACACACTCTCATGCACTGCTTGATATAAAAGTACAAAGGATTTTGAGTCCTTCTTCTTATTGCTCTTCAACAGCTCTTTCTCTGCCTGAGTTAATCCAATAAACTCTTCTTCATTTGCTGGTTCTTCAAGTCCATATTCAACAAGTTCCCATAAATCTTGTGAGGCAAATAGGGCTCTCATGGTTATTGCCCAGTAGTCATAATTTTTCCCATTGAACTGTGGGAGCTGGGTATTAAACATACCCACGCTGGTGCTAGCCATTCTTGCAATACTTGTCTGTAAAAAAAAATCACTTAATTGTCTTCAGCAGCTACACAAAAAACTAATCTGAAAAATACCTTGACAGCGTTTTCGCTCTGCTGGATAATTTGCTGCAGCAACAAATCTTCTTTCAGCTTCTTTGATGTCTTCAAAGAGCTTGGAAAAGCTCTGATACCATGTCGGTAATTTCTGGTTATTCCAAACAAAATACAGTGGAAAAATCCTCTATTTCCACTGTTGAGAATTTTCTGATAAATTCCAAAACAAAAAAAATATGAACAGAGAGTAATACTCTGTTTTCTGAATTTCTGATAATTCAAAAACACAAGAACAGAGCATAAAACAATACTCTACTTTGCCTCAGGATCAAAAACTGATCAAAATAATACTCTGATTCAATACAGCAAAAACAGAAAAAATCGATTTGCTGTAACTGGTGTTGCAGCAACGTTGTTCGTGGTGTTGCAGCAACGTAAATTTTTGACGTCAAGTATTTTTGAGTTACGGTGTAACAGCAACGAGGATTTTTGACGTCAAGTATTTTTCGACTTACGGTGTAACAGCAACAGGCAAAAAGAAACTTCTATTTATAAAAATAAACTAAGTGCTAAAACTAAGTCTTCCTCACATAGAGGGATCTTCATAAAAGATTATGCTTAAGAGCATCTTCCTCTTGACAGAGGGATTACAACAGGAACGCTTCAGTTCCACAAAACAACTATCTCAGAAAATTTCAGCACTGCTGTGCAATACAAAAAAAACTCTCTTGTTCTACACTGCTGTGTGTTACAAAAGGACTTTCAATCTATATTTTTCTACACTGCTGTGTCTGCATTTTATAGTGCGGGAAAGGGTCTTCACCGCCTTAACTTGCTGATGAAGTTTCTGCTGCTCATAATGAACAGATTTGATCTTTTGCTGTATTTCTTGAGTCGGTGGTGATGAAATCTATGGCTGATAAATGCTGCGTCGGCTCGAGGCTGGTTCTTTTCTCTTTCAGCCGTTCTTCTCATTAATACAATTGTTGAGAAGTAATGGTGTAGCGCTGGATCTGATCTTTCCTCCTTCGGGAACTCAAACAATAATTAAAGAGTGAAAAGATGGTAATGGCGGTGATTTAAAAGGTCGGGAAAAAATGTGGGGCGCCGGATCATGACAAATGAATAAAGTAGCTGCTACTGTTTTGTTCACTGCAGTTGAAATTATAATTTCAACACTAGGACAGCTGATCACCGCTATATGAGCATGGGAGAAGTTGTGTCGTATGTTGTGTGCAGACGTTGAATAGAACCTATGGAGACTGTGTTGTTGGAGATTGTGTTTAAGATTTGTTTAAGTAGCAGATCTTTTGAATGGGTTTTGTTATGGTCTTTTAACTTATATGTTGTATCAAGTTAAATCCATTTTAATTTGGGATTTAAATCTATTCAATTGTAATTTTTTTTAGAATGTAAAGAGATTTAATTCTGAATACTTAGTAGATCTACATTAGAGTAGTATTTAGTAATACAATCTTGTCCTCCAACTCTGTGAATCTAAATGGTATTCAGAAATGGAGGTCGATGAGCGCGCAGGTGACCCTCTCTAGAAAACGCCATAGGCCGAAAAGTGGACGATTGCAAACTTAGAGGCAGCCATTCACTCTTCAACGGGGCTGCAACTTAACCTTAGCAATGTTATGTTGAGAGTGATCATGTTATTTCGACAATACCTAGATGTTGGAATTGCCAAAAATGTTAAAAGTTGGAGATTCAATGAGTGACCAAGTCAAGTTAATAAAAAGAAAAAGTTAAGTCAAACGAGCAGTTCGAAAACTCAACTAACCGTTGGAAACTTCATGGCCCAAGAAATTATGTAATGGACTAAAAATTATCACAAAACAAAATTCTCTATCTTAATAAGGGTTGACAGGGATTAAATCTATTAAATTGTAAATTTCTTTTGAATGAAATGTTTGATAGATGAAAAATTAAATGCTTGGTAGTATTTAATAATGCAATCTTACCCTCCAACTCAGTGAATTTAAATGGTATTCAAAAATGGAGGTCGATGAGCGCGCAGGTGACCCTCTCTGGAAAACGCCATAGGCCGAAAAGCGGACGATTGCAAACTTAGAGGCAGCCATTAACTCCTTAAAGTGGCTGCAACTTAACCTTAGCAATGTTATTTTGAGAGCGATCATGCTATTTCGACAATACCTAGATGTTGGAATTGCCAAAAATGTTAGAAGTTGGAGATTCTATGAGTGACCAAGTCAAGTTAATAAAAAAGAAAAAGTTAAGTCAAACAAGCAGTTCGAAAACTCAACTAACTGTTGGAAATTTCATGGTGCAAGAGGTTATGTAACCTTTGGAAACTTCATGGCCCAAGAAATTATGTAATGTTGTAAAAATCATTACAAAGAAAAATTCTCTTCCAAAGGAAGAGATCAAAACAAATGAGTGGGGCGTTGAGCTACTAAATTATAGTATTCATTATTGTCGACTGTAAATTATAGTATACATTATTGTCAATCGTTTTGGGCTTCGAATCATGAGTGCCCATATTTCCAGCAACACAAGGTTTCTTAGACACATTAATTCACTCGTCCTCACATAGCACGGAAAAATGTCGTGGTCATTTCTGCAACTATTTGTGGCCAGGATCCAATGCCTGATTGCAAAAATATTGTAGAACAACAATTATTACCTTAACCATAACTATAATTGATGCATAAACATTTAAAAATGGAACAAAGCTCAACCATATCTTTCAACTTTTTAACTACGTATAATTCTTTGAAGAAAAACGATGGGTATGTTAAGGCCTGGGTGAGCCGTCCTGGTTAATCTCGAGGTGGCCCACTGTTGGTGTACATGCACTTAGACTAGTTGTAGACTAGCTGTGTTGGTGTACATGCACCTAGATTAGCTCCAATTGACTTATTGCTTGCATGTGGCACATGTACACATTAACATAAGATAAAGCATACTTAGCTTTAGTTAGCTTTAGTTATTGCATGTACAACTAAGCTTAACTTAGTTGCTTTTATGTATTTATTCTAAAACTCATATTGTAGAATAAATGCAAATTTTTATTCTTTTCTCAATTCTTGCTTGCTTCCTTCCTTCTCTTGCAAGCTTGTTTATTGTTTTGCAGATCTAGATCTGTGTATCTCAAAAATCTTACATGGTATCAGAGCACAGGGATTTGTAATCAGTGCACAAGCAATTTTATTTGCAGGTTCAGAAGATTGAAGCAACAACAAAGAATGGAGTTTAGATTGGAGTTTCCACAATCGACAATTCTCACTCCATATAATTATTTTGAATGGAAGCCAAAGATTCAACTTCATCTCAGAAGTAGAGGCTTATTTCGAATAACCATGGAAACGGAAGTTGAACCATCGGCAATGGAGAAAACAAGATATTTCAATCGCATGGACGAGGCCTTCGGCATCCTATGTTTATCTATATCTCCGGAACTGCTATTTCATGTTGAATCCTGTTCAACTCCAAACGAAGTATGGAAAATTTTGGAAGAATTGTTTGGAAAACAGGATGAAATGCTTAGAATGATAGACGATTCGATCGCAATCTATAGAAATCATCGTGAAAGCTTTAGCTTAGAACCGGAGGATCCGCATGTTGCCAGCCTGTACGCCACCAACTACGTCCAAGGTCTCCAACAAACCAATGGTGGTGACCCTAACAGTTGAGGGTGGCGCCTGCTACAAACATTACATGGCCTATGACATGGACAACTGGCATGGGGTTGAGCGTTACACATTCAATGCCATCGTGACGCAACAAGATCTGGAGGACACATATGACCCACCATTCAAAAGTTGTGTGATGAATGGCAATGTGGCCAGCGTGATGTGCTCCTACAATCAGTTCAACGGCGTCCTCACCTGCGCCGATAGAAACGCGCTCGCAGGATCTACCAGACAAGCAGGAAAAGTTATTACATTCGAGAAGGAGAATTCAGATCAAATGCCCGAGAATTCCGGCGTCCCTGAGAGCAAAAACACCTAGACAGGGCTACTTCCATCCAGATGCGAAGCCGTATATTCCTATTTTGCATCGCCAGCCATGGAGGCCACGGTCATAGACGACTGCAGAGGAGTCCTTCAGGTGTATAGCAACGGAACCATAGTATGATCGTAGAACCCAGCCTTGGTAACTCCCTTCGAAGACGACGGTCGGGTGCTGTCAAAAGATCTGGTGTTCGACTTTTCCCTGGGGCTTGAGCTCCGCCTCTACATCCCTATCTCCGCCTCTGCCTCCACCACGAAGCTCCCCATCTTTGTCTACTTCCATGGCAGGGGTTTCTGCATCGGCTCACAAACGTGGCCCAATTTCCACAACAACTGCCTACGGCTCGCGGCCTCGCTCAATGCCATCGTGGTCGCCCCGGACTACCGCCTGGGCCCCGAGCACCGCCTCCTTGCTGCCCTGGATGATGGCTTCTCGGCACTCCTTTGGATTCGAGAACAGGCGGCGATAAATAATCTCTTAACTGATGCCCACCACCACGATGAAGATTTCTTCGCCGAGTATAGAGGAGCAGTCAATGCCACTATTAAGGCAATTTGGCTAAAACATTTCCTATCTAAGCTTGGGATTAGTGTCCATCATCCAACTGTCATCTGGTGCGATAATCAAAGTACGCTAAAGTTCTGCAGAGATCTAGTGCAGCGGCAGCGGACCAAACACATCGAGATCCACATGCACTTCATTAGAAAACTCATTCATGATGGGATCATTGATCTTCAGTACTGTCCTAGTTCCGAGCAGATTGCTGACATCTTCACCAAGACTTTCACTGAGTAGAAGTTTCGATTCCTGCTAGATCGTCTCGGGGTGAAGGACACGACTGCCTAGCAGTCGTCTTTTATATACTTTTGCATTATATTTTGAGGGGGGGTTTTCTTCCCACTGGGTTTTCCCTCTTTCCTCCTTTTTTATGCATTGTATATGGGTACCTAAAATGGCCGTGTTGCCGGGACTCATTCATTTTGCATCACACTCACCTAAGTTATGCTTAAGGGGGGGTGTTGGTGTACATGCACTTAGACTAGCTGTAGACTAGCTGTGTTGGTGTACATGCACCTAGATTAGCTCCAGTTGACTTATTGCTTGCATGTGGCACATGTACACATTAACATAAGATAAAGCATACTTAGCTTTAGTTAGCTTTAGTTATTGCATGTACAACTAAGCTTAACTTAGTTGCTTTTATGTATTTATTCTAAAACTCATATTGTAGAATAAATGCAAATTTTTATTCTTTTCTCAATTCTTGCTAGCTTCCTTCCTTCTCTTGCAAGCTTGTTTATTGTTTTGCAGATCTAGATCTGTGTATCTCAAAAATCTTACACCCACAGATCAAACGGTAAAAGCATGGCTGCCACCATAGTCGAGGATATTTAAACATTTGAAGTTTCAGATTTTTTGTTGAAATCCTGCTAAACTCTTTTTCTTTATTTTGAAATCTTGATATTTGGGTTTAAATTGGTTTCATTACATGTATGTATTTAACATTACAAAAAAATCACAGAGCACTCGGATCGTAAAAAGTTAACATTATTTAAGAGCAAGTTAAGATTTCCCGCAAGATGAAAGAAAACAACTTCCAGTTGTAACTGGGTAGAAGTTGTTACTGCATTTCCACAACTGTGGTTGTGGCTCATTTCTTCCGCTAGATTAGCAGATACACTACCTTTCGTACTGAACCAATTCCGATCACGTGATTCAACTCTGAATTTTGTAAGTAGAGATCCTTCACCGCAACATCTCCAGGCTGTCTATCATTGCCCATGCTTCCAACGTCTAGCTGGGTTCTTTGATTTTCAAATGTGCATATATAACGGGTCCTCTTCTGCGCATAGCTATGACTTCTTTCCAGCGTGACAAACCTTCCCTTTTGTGGCCCTACACGTGTCTTTTGCTTACGCTGCATCTTGACTTTGCCCCACCAAATTAACATTAGAAGATTGCTGCTGTCTTTACACGGGAAACCTTCTTCTTAACCTTTCAGAAGGAATACCGCGTACCATCCATCAAGAAAACCAACCTATCATTCTTTAATGCTTGCAACAACTTTAGTGATCTCTCATGCAAGTAATCAATTATTCCTTGATCGACTCAACAGTAAATAAAGTTGAAATATGCAGCAATCAATTTAAGACTTGCCTATCACATCTTATCACGATTATGGCAATGAGATGGAATGGCAATAAGATGGAAAACTAAGGTAACCCACAACACACTAACAACTTCTAACCATTGTAGTTAAACCAATCATGGAGAACTCGCTATTGCAACCACTACATAAACATGTCACTTTCCTATTTACGCTAATCATATATATGCAAAGATATATTTACATAGGATTAGCATTGAGCAATACCTACATTAATCCTATATTTACATACGAATAGTAGTGTGGTGGTGTTACAATTGTGGTTTTTTTTTTTGAAAATGTTAGGTTCGTATTAGTGGTAATAATATCGTAAATTTTCTCGGATGCGGGTGATTGATAGTTATAAGGGTACGTTGGAGGCGCGCAATATGGGAAAGTGGCAGCCCATCTGCATGTGGCGTATGACTCATGGCATGGATAACTGGCCTCGCACAAATTCATTAAAGGCAGCATTAACTTTGCCTTCCCTGCTTTTGGTCATAGGCATGATGGCGCTCCTTTTCTTTCTCACTACTGTTGTTCTATGGTTTTCTTTCGGCTCCGTCCAGGTCGTGGTGTTGGGCTTCTCTCCAAGCAACAGTCTGCCTGCCTGCTTCCTTTCGGCATTGGTGAATGCCGAGAATTCTTCCCGGTTGGTCTTGCTCTACTGGGCTATTAACGCCTTCACCTTCTCCGGACTCCCTTCAGCTCCAATTCCTAAATCTTTCTGCGTTTCACAGGCTTAGTTTCCTACTCTCTTAGTGATTTCGTCCCTAAGTCGATCATCCGCCTTCGCTTCTCCGTTTAACTGTTCCCATCCCATAATCATGCCGAAAGAAAGGCTGAGAATGATCAGCAGGCGCGGCGGTTCACGTGGTCGAGCCACCGCCCAGCACTCCTCCACCACTCTGGACCCCTCTGAAGACGCGTCGGCCTACCCAGTAACCAGAAGTGGCAGAGGCCGGGGTCTAGGGCAGGATAGAGGTGATGCCTGTCTGCATCATGTGCACCCCACTGCCCGCTATCGCATTCTTGTTCACTAGAAAATTCCTCTTTCATCGTATCTGTGACTATCGAAAGGTGTGAGCACAACTCGGGTCCGGGTGCTGTTCAACAGAGGGCTACGGAGGAACAGAGGGTGGCAAGTCAAACTGCCACCCCGCGCCAAGGCACCGGAAGCATGCCCACCACGCACTCTGAGGCCAATGTCGGCCCAAGCACGAGAGGAGAGCCTTCAAGCTCTGCGATCCGCTCCTCTGACTCCATGGACTCCAGTCATTTTGGGTGCAGAGTTTTAGAGGAACAGCCGTCCACTTCAGATGAAGATTGAGACAGTCAGCGCCTCTGGTTCTATGGTTTTGCCTCCGAAGTTAAAGCTCTCCTCCTTTTCGATCCACAGGGTTCATGCCTGTCTCAGGCTTTTGTTTATGACACAGGTCAGGGTCTTTTTATGCTTATATCTATGTAAAAATCGGTCCTTGAAACAACAGTGTTTCACTCAGGTCGATATCGTTGTTTGGGTCAGTTTTTTGAGTCTGTCTGGTATGTTCAATGTTCCTGGAAATTATTCTCACTGATGTAAGTCATTTTGACGGTTCTACAGTCAGGATGTCAAGTTTTTTGCTAAATGCCAACCTCATGGCATGAAATCTCGAGGCCAGCCTTGCTGTAACTTTTTTGTATGAATATAGGAGTAGACTAATTGAGAAAAAAAAAATACTATCGTAAATTTATTTTAATTTGGGATGTATCAAGTTTGTAGAGTGATGAAATATTTCAAGATGCAAGTTTTTTTTGGGTGTATAATTTGACCAAAAATTTATACCTCAAGAGATTTCATCTCTCAAGTCTTTGATAGATCCCAATAATATATATATATATATATATATATATATATATATATATATATATATATATATATATATATAGATACATATACATATATATATAGTAACACCCTCCTCCCACATATATTCAAGTAACCCACCAACTGAGGTAAACATGTGACGAGAAGTTACTATGATATGATTTGACTCAAGGGAAATTTTAAGGATGGCATATTTTATTAAAGTTTAGAAACCTTGTCGAATCTCACTAGACCCTAATATGCAAATTATAAAATGTTTTTTGATATCTTTGTAAAAACATTCAAATTTCTAATGGTTTTATATTTAATCTCTATATAATTTTGGCGACTTTTAAGGTAAAATAATTTTATACTATAAAATTTAGGTCAATCATTTCTAGAAAAAATGGAAATTGACAAATATGTTTTTTAGAAAAAACATGGAAAATTAGCCCACTTGCGAAAATTAGCCTTTAAAATTTTCCATGTAATTGACTCCCTATGTATTAGTTAAGGAAGTGGAATCAACGGAAGCACACCATAGAGATCTTCTACATGAGCAATAGAACTCCAAGGAGCCATCCCAACCACTCAAGTAACCAGACCCAATTGAAGGTTTAGACCATTAAACCCCAGACGCTCTATTGATATGGAGATATGGACAAGCATCCGTCTAGGAGACTACAAATGCTTCCACAACATGGGTATGGATGCGCCTGGGGACTTTTCAGCCCAATGCTTTGCGTGCATCTCTCGGATTTGAACCACTTTTTCAGGCCGAGTGTAATGTCCCCTAATAATAATAAAAATAAAAAATAAAAAATAATATAATACAATATCAAAATATAAGTAAATAAATGATAAACAATAAAGAAAATATAATAATGGTAAATAAATAATAAAAAAAATTAAAGAAAAGATTATAATAGTAAATAAATAATAAATAATGAAGAGAATATAATAATAATAATAAATAAATAAATTTGACTCTATTCTCTTTATTTATCATTTCTCATATCTGTGTAAGGTAGAAATTAGAAGAATCAAAATTTGGTTCAGTCTCATATTCAAGTCACACATAATCGCTACAACAATCACTTTTAGGTGAAGCCACATGATACATGACTCACTAGTTCAAGAGGGTGTATTTTGACCTTCGATCACATATTTTACATAATTATTCATAAAATGGCCATAGCCAATTGACTTTCCCCGAAGACTTCTCTTGTAATATGCTTAATAATTAACTTTTTATTATAATGTGTCTTTAATGTAGTTATTTGGGTATTTGAACCCTCGATCACATATTCTACATAATACTTTATAACATGACCATAGCCAATTCGCTTGACCTCAAAGATTCTCTTTTAACATGCTTAATAATTAAATTTTTATTATTAAGTGTTCTTAATTCAATTATGTGGTTATATCTTATTTTTGTTATTCATTTATAGACTATAGTATGAGAGGTAGTTGTAACAAACTACAATGTGTGGACCTGAATTCAAAAATACATAGCATAGTGATTCTTGATTTAAGCTCAATTTTTGTCATATCTTCCACCTTCATCACTCTAACAAAGAAAATCATTATTGTTTTTTAAATTATCAATTTCAAATAAGATTATAACTAAGAAATTATTATTGTTTTTAAATTATTAATTTCAAATAAGAAATAAATTTATTATGAAATCATTATTATTTATCATAATGAATATTCTTATTTATCATAATGAACATAGAATAGGGTAAGCTTGGAAAATTGTTAATTTCAAATAAAATGAGATTTAAATAAGAATAAAAATATAAGATTGGTTAAGTTTGAATCATGAATCAACATGCTACAAATTTTGAAATCCATTTTATTGGATGTAGTTTTTATTATAATTAACCATGTACTATTATGCATATAATAACTCATAGCATAATAGTCATTCTAACCAATATTTGGGAGCTGAAGAAAAAAAATAGTTGAGAAAGCTAGATAATGGATGGCCAAAATTATAGCCACAAGGGATAACCTAATTGGTCGAGTTCTTGTTGCTAAGTACCTCGTTTATCAGAAGGTCACGGGGTTAAATATTCCCGACGCCCCTGGGGTTAGGCCTTGCTAGTTTGGCTGACAGGTAGATTCCTTTGCATTGATCTACTTGGATTTTCAGGTGGATGTAGTGGCCACTCAATGTCCGTGAACAACATTAAAAAAATGGATGGCCAAAATAGAATGAGGATAACAAATTAGAAAGAAACTAATCTTTGACCCTTAGAGAGTATGTTTTTTTCCTTTTTTGGCAAGATAAATATTTTATGTTGATAATTTGGGAAAATGCAAGTCTGGTGAGCCATTTAATTCCCTATTTTTCTACTAGGGAAACCAAACTAGTGATAATGCATTAAGTCCTTGGCCATGAGATGTTTGAAATCAAAGTTTAAACAAAATATGACATACTGCTTTTTCTCAAAACTAAAACTTTCTATCAAGCTACTAGGAGAAATAAGAAAGCTAATAAATCATGGAATTGTGTAGCTTATGAGGATTCAGAAGGGTCCATCTCAATTGTTTCTATAGCTTGATTTCTGGAGTTTCTTGGACTAAGTGGATGAGCCAATTGAGCTTTAGTGTTCTCCAATGCTTAATCTAGATCCTTCATTTGTAGATTAAACTCACTTGACATCAGCGAGATTCCATGCTTGAAATTATTTCCATTCTTACACACTTTTCCAAGCAGCATTTTCATCTAACAATATAAAGATATTGTTCATGTACTATTTTTTTCTTCCTCAAGTGTGTCCTTTAGCTAGAATCCAAGCTGTCATCTTTGCTGTAATGTTGGAATATGAAAGACACCGTTTTTCTCCCATCACTTCCTCTTCAGTTGCTTGGATTTCAAGTTGTATCCTGATAGGATTTTATTCACGGAACTGATACCCTAAGAATTTTTCCCTAAATTGGGCCTACAAACCACCCCGAGCTTCATAATCTATAGAACCTCACTGATTGTTTGCTCTTTTGCTTCTCATTGTTAAGAAAAGTGGAAAATGAAAAGGTTGGAATGGCATTACATTGGAGGGACAAGGGAAATAAACACCGAGGGGATTGAGAAGAGATAGGTAAGGAGAATGCTACTACTAGAGCTATGACAAATGCAAACAATATTTTTCTTTGTGGTCTATGAGAGGAGGGAAGGGCAATCAATTTTGAGGAAAAAATAACTAAATGGTTTTGGAGAATTCGAAGGGGAGGAAACGACAAATGAAACAAGTAGAAGATTTGGAACTTGGTGAATTCTTAAGAGAGAAATCCTTCCCAACTGATAGAAAATGTTGATAGTAAGTTCCCATTAATAATACAACGAGAAATAAACACATAGTAACCATCAAACAATGCGAGATCAACGTTTCATGTCCCTTCTTCACACAGAAGTGATTGAAAAAGTTATGATTTGACATGCCTAAATCCATAAGAGATCTAATTTGTAACTCATTCAAGAGAAACGTGACATGCCATATCCCACCTATTTATTACTTGTTAGAACTACAATGTATCCCCACCTCACCCTATTAAAAAAACCCCTTCAAGCATATATATATAATTTTAAGACTTTTCAAACCTATACTCATATACAGTAAATATGTATAATTTTCATTTTGAATATATCATCTAAATAATTATATTTATATTTATAAATAAAATTTAAAATAATTTATAGATTAATCTTAATACTTAAAATTTTATTATAATATTTAAATATAATAAAAAATAATTAAAAGAGAAAGTGAAGACATGTTGACTAGCTAAATAAGATTAGAATGAATAGATATAAAACATAAATTATAATGAGAAGTTTATTATTAAATGTATATATAACTATTATTTAAGTATAATAAGAAGTTATCAATAAGTATAGTCGTCCTCAAGTGTGTCCTTTAGCTAGAATCCAAGCTGTCATCTTTGCTACAATGTTGAAATCTGAAAGACACCTTTTTTCTCCCATCACTTCCTCTTCAGTTGCTTGGATTTCAAGTTGTATCCCGATAGGATTTTATTCACGGAACTGATACCCTAAGAATTTTTCCATAAATTGGGCCTACAAACCACCCTGGGCTTCATAATATGCATAATCTCACTAATTGTTTGCTCTTTGGCTTGTCATTGTTAAGAAAAGTGGAAAATGAAAAGGTTAGAATGGCATTACATTGGAGGGAGAAGGTAAATAAACACCGAGGGGATTGAGAAGAGACAGGTAAGGAGAATGCTACTACTAGAGCTATGACAAATGCAAACAATATTGTTCTTTGTGGTCTATGAGAGGAGGGAAGGGCAATCAATTTTGAGGAAAAACTAACTGAATGGTCTTGGAGAATTCGAAGGGGAGGAAACAACAAATGAAACAAGTAGAAGATTTGGAACTTGGTGAATTCTTAAGAGAGAAATCCTTCCCAACTGATAGTAGAAAGTGTTGATAGTAAGTTCCCATTAATAATACAACGAGAAATAAACACAATAACCATGAAACAATACGAGCTCAAAGTTTCATGTCCCTTATTCACACAGAAGTGATTGAAAAAGTTATGATTTGACATGCCTAAATCCATTAGAGATCTAATTTGTAACTCATTCAAAAGAAAAGTCACATGCCATATCCCACTTATTCATTACTTGTTAGAACAACTACAATGTATCCGCACCTCACCCTATTAAAAAAAACCCTTCAAGCCTATGTATATAATTTTAAGACTTTTCAAACCTATACTCATATACAATAAATATGTATAATTTTCATTTTGAATATATCATCTAAATAATTATATTTATATTTATAAATAAAATTTAAAATAATTTATAGATTAATCTTAATACTTAAAATTTTATTATAATATTTAAATATAATAAAAAATAATTAAAACGGAAAGTGAAGACATGTTGACTAACTAAATAAGATTAGCATGAATAGATATACAACATAAATTATAATGAGAAGTTTATTATTAAATGTATATATAACTATTATTTAATTATAATAAGAAGTTATTAATAAGTATAGTCGTAGTGTTCGGCCTAGAGTATGCCGTAAAACTGTTTCTGCTTGGCTAAGAGCTCGTCTTCCTCAGACGTAAGGAAACATGTTAACGGCCCAAGACCCAGAGGCATCTGGCAGGAGTGAAAGCCTGCTTCCTTACGGACCACCAACAAGTTATTACAGGTGGCATGGTGGCATGGTTTTCCTATTTAACAGTGATGAGTCAAATTCAACAATCGCGGATAGCACCTAGAGATGGCTGTCCTCATTGTTGGTTTGACACCTGAGTTGGTAGGTTTTTCCACTTTGGTAAAAAAAAAAAATATAGTCGTAGTGTAAGCCATACGAGTCCATCATCACATTCCAAGCGCCGGTGAAGTGTCAACCATAGTAAAGTTTTTTATTAAGTATATTACTATAAAAATAGTAAATAAATAGAACAGACACAAAGATCATTAACAATTTTACAACATTGCTTAATTCGCAAAAATATATAATCACATAGCTTAACACTTGTGTAGATGATTTTCATCAAAGCTGAGCATTCTAGGATGCAAGATAACGAGGGATGCACAATGGAAACAGCAGCTGATATAGACCAACACCATTGCAAGTACAGTGGAATGCACTATGATAGCAGTGGCACACTGACAACAACTATCCTTTATATAGAGCAGCTTTAAAGCGAGTTGTCAATTTACTTTCTCTTAAAAGATATGTCATGGTTTATGAGTATGAGCACTAAATATGAAATTTTAAGATTTTTTAGTGGAATTATGAGTGTAAAGGATTTTACTTGATAATTTACATTTAAAACTAGTCTGTATTTTACTTTCTATTAAAAGATATGTCATGGTTTATGAGTATGAGAATTGAATAGGAAATTTTGAGATATTTTTAGTGGAATTATGAGCGTAAAGGATTTTACTTGATAATTTACATTTAAAACTAGTCTGTATAATGAATAGATTTTATAAAATACACAGAAACTATCTTGTTATATCATTTATAAAATAAAAACAATTTTGTAAGATACACAGAAGCCATCTAGTTCTATCAGTTATAAAATAAAAACTATTAGCCACCAAATTTGTAACGATAATCAAACATATCTATTCTATTATATTAACCCATACCCATCTTTTTGTTCCGGTATCAAAGTTACCAATATTTGATACATAGCTAATATCAACTCATGGCTGAGCAGAGCCATGTCTTACAGAAAAAACGTAAATCGTATATCTAAGACATGGCACCGAAGAAGCTGTTGAAATATCAGAGGGAGATCTTGTATAAAAGAGATAAAAAACCCTTGAGGAATATGCTAAATCATCTTGTTCCGATTGTTATTGTAACTCATATTTTGAGAATATGATTAGTGTGCAATCTCGTAATCAAGTATAATTAAACTATGCTCTTTAATTCATCAAAGACGAGCCATTTGGTGGAGTTGTATAGCTTGGATTCCTGTTCTCTCACAGAGCATTTTTCCTTTACCATGTCCCTGCATTAGTTTGAACAGAGCATTTTTTCCTTTGCCATGTCCCTGTATTAGTTTGAACAGCGAATTTTTTGAAGCAGGGTTGGAGGCTGGTGAGACTTGAATGTATAAGCGTTCTGAATCCGAATGATGTATAAACAAAGCAAAGTAAATGAGTGGAAATATTTGAAATTGGAGATACAGTGTATAGAAATATACTTAAAATAATATTGTCATGATGTTGTATATGTTATATGTTATTTAATTAAAGTATTAAATTATAGAGGTGATTTTAAATTCCAAACTTTTATTACATTATAGAGATGATTTTAAATTCCAAATTCTTATTACATTATAGAGGTGATTTCAAATTCCAAACACTAAATATAAGAGGTGGTTTCAAATTCCAAACGTGATTTCTAATTCTAAATATGAATATAAAGATAGACATATTCTCTCAACAAAATCCAAACCAACTCCAAACTCAACCCACTACATTAAATAAAACATTATGTCCAACCGTGAGAGATGCAGAGCTGAAGCCATGCCCCAATGATGCAATCTTGCCCTCCAATCAAAATGCTACGCAGAAAGGGGGGTCCACGTTAAGGAACGGCGCCAGCAGGTGGCACTCCCGGAAAACGCCATAGGCCGAAAACCGGACGATTTTAAACCTAGAGCCGCAATTAACTTCTCAACGTGGCTGCAACTTAACCTGAGCAATGTTATTTTGTGAGTGATCATGATCAATTTCTACCATACCTAGGTGTTGGAATTGCTAAGAAGTTGAACGTTGAGGCTCAATGAGTTATTTATTCAAGGCTTTTGTGATTTATACCTAGTTGAATTTTTGAGAAAAAAGTTTGGGTGGAAATCACATCAAAAGTTATTTGTCTAAACTTTTAGAATCAGCGAAATCAGTCAAGATGAAAAATCAGATTATGGCAGCTGATTAAATAGAGATTTAATCTATTCTAATTGCTAAATTGAAACAACTGCATTTGACAAAGTCGGAAATTATGTAAAAGATTATTTATATAATAATACAATTTGTCAAATAAAATATATTTAAAATACTATTTTAATATAGATAACATGTTTGAATTAGACTAAGAGATAATAAAAAACTATTAACCAAATAAATAAAATAAAACAAAGGAATAATGATCAGATAAAATAGAAAGAATATATTTAAGTTAATATTTTAATATACAAATTAAGATAGACTAGGACTAAGGAAAAGGAAAAAACTGATAACCAAATAAATAAAATATAAAAAGAGATGAAAGAATAAAGAAGGGATTCTACCCAACTTTCAAAATGAGGCATGAGATAACTAAAAAAAGGGTAAAAATAAAAATAAAAAATAAATAAAATTAAAGGCCAACTAGACACACCAAATTGGTATATGAGACCCCTTTGCTTGTGGGACAAGGGACCCACCTCCGCGCAAAAAGCATACATACTCTACCCCCCTTTGGTTTTGAACCTGTGACCTCTTAGGAGGAAACACATGCTCTTAACCATTAGGCCCACTCTACATACTCTACCCCCCCTTTGGTTTTGAACTGGTGACCTCTTAGGAGGAAACACATGCTCTTAACCATTAGGCCCACTCAAGCTATATATAAAAACTACTCAATCAAACTAACAACATTAGAAAACTAAACTAAACATTGGAAACTTCAGGTCACAAGAGATTATGTGACTGTTGGAAACTTTACGGCCAAAGAAATTATGTAAGGAGTCATCTAACTAGGCGGAGGAATTGCCAGAACGGCCAAAAGTGGCCGGAATTTGGGCAAAAAAATTCAAAAAATCTTGTAGAAGCAGTGTTTGAATCATGTTTATGATGGTGGAAATGGATTCAGCACCATCAAAAACGTTTAAGACACCTAAAATTTTGAAATTTAACAAGTATAACTTGGATTTACAAAAACCCTTGCCAGATTTTCTCTAGATATAACCAGAATTTCCATAACTTTCTGGGCAACTGCTCCGCCTCGTTAGACTATGCGAATTATGTAATGGACTAAAAATGATTACAAAGCACCGCCCAAGAAATTATGTAATGGATTATAAATGATTACAAAGCAAAATCCTATTCCGAATGTCCAAATCAAATTCTTTCCAAACAAATGAGTGGATGTTGACGTAATAAAGTATACCATTCACTATTGTCGAACCTTTTGGGCTTCCAATCATAACTGCCATTATTTCCCTACTTCTAGCATAGCACGGAAAAATGTCGTGGTCATTGTTGCAACGGTTTGTTGTCACGATCACAATCCCTGATTGTAAAAATATTGTGGAATAGCAGTTGGTAACTTAACCATAACTATAAGTGATACATATACATAAAAAATGATCAAAACTCACCCAGATCCTTCAACTTTTTAACTAACATATTTGCTTGAGAAAAACAAGGTACTTTAAGGCCTTGGTGAGAGGCCTTTGGTTAGTGTCCAGGTGCCTGCAGATCCAACATTAAAGACGCAAGGTAGCCACCATTGTTGAGGGTATGAATTTAAGCATTTTAAGTTTTAGAGTTTTAGAATGGGGATACTTTCTTTTGAAATTTTGATATTTGTTATTTAAAATTTTGTTTTTGAGTATATTTATAGATTCAACACTATAAATTATGAATTTTTTCGAAGCATTTTAATTATAAAAAATTAATAACTTCAACTTATTATTTCTAATAAATTTCTTGTCTGATTCTGAATCCATTAAATTAGAAAATATACCTAAAATCCCATCCAAAACATATAGCAAATTGGCTACGTTTCACGACCCCAGGCCAGCGGTAGTCTTTCAACCGCTCTTGGCAAGGTGCGGCACCACCAAACACTTTCTTTTCACCAATACTTATGTTTGTGGACTACGCCTAACCACTTACCCTACTTAGTTTGTGTTTCGCAACCAAGTAATTATTAATGTTTCCTTTATACCAATGAACACCCATACACATTCATTATCATTAACAATTATAAACGAAGAACACAATTGCTCACATTATCATTAGCAATTATAAACGAAGAGGACACCGCTCACAACCAGATCTCAAATCAATACACCAGTATTTTTGACGTGGTTAAAACCCTCAGAGTGCAAGGAGGGAAACAGTCCACGGCCTGTCCCAACGTGGGTACAGACAATTTATTAATCAAAGAATGAAAATTTACATAAGCTTCTCTCATGCACGGATTACCCGAACAATGACCCTCCATGCGCTTTAAATAGAACTCATGGACCAATCGGGTGTCAAGCCACGGATCAAGTGTCGGTAATACCGAGGTGAGAGTGAACCGTCGGATCACTACATATCGTGACCGTCGGATTGTAAGTTACAAAATGTACAACGGTAAAGAAACACACTTTACCTAACTCTAACCTAACTCTATACTAGACCAAGTTGAACTTAACTATATCCTATGTGTCGGAATATCCTAACATCCCCCCTTAAGAACAACTTGGGATAGGATTGAAGGATTTACAAATATGACACAATAGGAGAAGGAAGGAGGCACTAGAGCCTATCCCCCCTTAGTGACAACTTCCTGAACTCCAAGCATATATCGAAGTTTAGTGAACTTCGCCTCTGTGAGAGCCTTTGTGAAGATGTCTGCAACCTGATCATCTGTTGGACAATATTGCACTTCAAGAACATGGTCATGAATGAGCTTTCTGATGAAGTGCATGTGTAGTTCAATGTGTTTGCTGCGCTGATGCTGGACTGGATCTTTGCATAGCTGAATGGCACTTTGATTATCACACCAAAGTGTGGTTGGATGCTGCTGCTCAAAGCCAAACTCTGATAGGATCTGACGAAGCCACAAGGCTTCCTTACTAGCTTCCACGGCACCACGATACTCTGCTTCTGCTGATGAAAGAGAAATGGCAGCCTGTTTCTTACAAGCCCATGTAATAGGTCCTGAACCAAGAGTGAAGACATAACCGGCAGTAGACTTCCGATCATCAAGGTCACCAGCCCAATCAGAATCAGTGAAACCAACTAACAGAGGAGCTGCTTTGGCACTGTAATGAATCCCAAACTGTACTGTACCTCGAACATAACGAAGTATTCTTTTAGCTGCTTTCCAATGACTTTCACGGGGGTTTTGCATAAAACGAGCAACAAGGCCAACAGCAAAGGAAAGATCAGGACGAGTATGGGTTAAATACAAGAGTTTTCCGACAAGTTGACGGTATAAGGTAGCATCAACTTCAGGAGAAGTACAAGAGACTGAAAGTTTGACTCCAGACTGAAAGGGAGAAGGGGCTGGCTTACAGTCTTCCATGTGAAAATGACGAAGAATATCACAAGCATACTTGGACTGGGAAAGGAAAATACCCTCTTGGGATTGCAAGACTTGAAGACCGAGAAAATAGTGTAAGTGTCCTAAGTCTGTCATTTCAAATTTCTTTTTAAGGCTGGACTTCACATGGTTTATAAGGTTGGGATCACTACCAGTAAGAATAAGATCATCAACATAAAGAACAAGGATGATGAGAGAGTTGCCCACTTTCTTGGTGTAGACAGTATTGTCAGAATGACACCTAGAAAAGCCAGATTCTAAAAGAAAGCTATCCATTTTGGCATACCAAGCTCGAGGAGCTTGCTTGAGGCCATAAAGGGATTTCTTAAGTCGACAAACGAGGCTGGAGTCTGTTTGTATGAAGCCAATGGGTTGTTCCATATAGATTTCTTCCTGCAAGTCCCCATGCAAGAAGGCAGATTTAACATCCATTTGATGGACTTCCCATTTTAAAGAGGCAGCAAGGGAAAGAACAAGGCGGATAGAGTTCATTTTGGCAACTGGAGAGAAGGTTTCAGTGTAGTCAATGCCTTCAACCTGTGAAAAGCCCTTAGCAACTAGACGAGCTTTATGTTTATCAACTTTCCCATCTGGTCCATACTTGGTTCTGTAAACCCATTTGCATCTAACAAGTTTGCGTCCCTTTGGTAGAGGAACAAGATCCCATGTATCATTTGTCATCAATGAATGATATTCTTCATTCATAGCTGTTTCCCAATGTGGATGGCCTGAAGCTTCTGCAAAAGTGTCAGGATCATGATTTACTGGAGCTTGAGCCAGTAAAGAAGAGGCTCTTTCAAACTGAGAACGTGTACGTCGCTGATCTGTAGGATCACCGGCAAGATCACCTGCTGCATCCCGAGTAGCACGGACCCATCTTGGAAGTTGAGGATCCTGAGAAGGTGGGGAAGGATTATCATCCTCGCTTTCATCATCAGAAGAAGAAATGTTTTCAAAGATAGAAGAGATAGGAAGAGGTGGCACATCCGCCGGACTAGGCTCGCAGGCCGATTTATTTTCATCAAATTTTACATCTCTTCTAATGATAACATTTTTGGACTTAAATGGAATAAGTCTATAACCTTTTACATCTTCAGAATATCCAACAAAAGTACATTTCTCACTCTTAGGTTCTAAAGCTTTATGCTTTTCATCTGGAATATGGGCCCATGCTTCACTTCCAAACACACGAAAGTGACTTACATCTGGTTTAATGGAACTCCAAGCTTCTTCTGGAGTGATATTCTCTAGAACCTTAGTAGGAGTGCGATTGATTATATAATTTGCACAATTAATTGCTTCGGCCCAAAAACTAAGACTGAGTCCTTTAGATTGCAGCATACAATTAGCCATTTCCTTTAAGGTGCGATTTTTCCTTTCAGCTACACCATTTTGTTGTGGAGTGTATGGAACAGTATGTTGCATTTGAATTCCATTTTCGGTGCAAAAGTTGATGAATGCATTTTTAACATATTCTCCACCATTATCAGTTCTTAGCTTAAGAATTTGATGTCCAGATTGTTTTTCAACAAATGCTTTGAAGGCCAAAAAGGTGGTAAATACTTCGCTCTTGAGTTTTAAGAAGTATACCCAAGTGCGTCTGGAGAAATCATCAATGAAAGTTAAGAAGTACTTGCAGCCAGAGAATGAAGCAACAGGAAGAGGACCACATAAATCACTGTGCACAAGCTGTAAAGGGGCTGAGGCGTGCCAAGAGGCACGTTTGTCAAAACTGTCCCGATGATGTTTTCCGAGTACACATCCGGAACAAACACCATCTTTGCAAGATACCATAGGAAGACCTGTCACCATATTTTCTTTACATAGATGCTGAAGGGAGCGATAGTTTAAGTGACCAAACCGCTCATGCCAAAGTTTGCTCACTTCATCATTATGAGCAACAAATACTGAGGGAAGATGGGATGACCCAAAGTTGTGAAACTTATACAACCTTTTGGAATCATCAGCAAGACCAGTAGCTAGAATCTGTTTAGGATCTTTTAGATCCTTGATTACAACATCATGAGGTGAAAATTCAACAATTTTACCTTCACCTGAATGAGTTATCTGATAGACAGATAGAAGGTTGCAGGATAAGTTTGGAACACATAATACATCATTGAACTGACCATTGTCTAGATGAACAGTTCCAGTCCCTACAACATTAAGAGATCTATCATCACCAACATATATATTTTTGGTGTTACAATCATTTAAAGAAGAAAACATGGCTTGGTTTTTGGCCATGTGACAAGAGGCTCCAGAATCAATGAGCCACTCATGAGAATGAGAAGAAGAAGAAGATACATTTAATGCATAACCAGACTGAGATGATTGAAGATGACATGCAGAAAATGCCGTTCCGGAAGTTGAAGTTGAAGTAGGCTCCAGATGGATGTTATGTTTCTTCATTGCGGCTTCCAAGGCTTCCATCTTCTTAAAGCATTTAGATTCTAAGTGGCCATCTCGATTACAAAAGTTACAATGTCTATCAGTCTTCTTCCATTTGTTTTTATTGGTCTTGTCATTTTGCTGAAATGATCTTTCATCTTGAGGCTGAGTTGGTTTAGGACCATTCCTTTGAGGATAAGACTTCTTAGGATTCTTTGAATTTGGTTGCTGCTGGGCGGCTAACGCTTTCGAGGAAGAGTTTCCAAGATTAAGAAGACCAAGGTGTAAGAGTTTTTCTTGTTCTCTTATTAAGGAATCACAAAAGGAGTCAAAGGAAGGGGGCTTGTAGTCTTTGCCTTGACAAATGAAAGCTTCCCTGGTAGAATGGAAAGTGGAAACAAATACAGAGTAGGCTGGTCCCAACTTAGTAAGGATGGAATAAATAAGGTTACCATCTTCTTTCTTAACTTTAACACCTTCCAAGAGATATCTAAGGGTCTTGAATTTGGACAAGAAATCTTCAATGCAAGAAAAATTATTAGGATCCAAAGTAAGCAACTCATTCTCAAGTTGATGGGCTCTAATTTCATTTTTAATCCCAAAAACTTTAGCAAGTTTTTCTAATGCTTCATGAGGAGTTTCAATTTCTGCAATGTGGAATCTAAGATCAGGAGAAACAGACATTCCTATCAAACCACGTGCTTGATCTTGTCTATTTTCCCATTTTTCGGCCTTGTCTTCATCTTTGGGTTTCTTCTCTTGGTCTGTGGCTATTCTGAAGAGACCTTTACTTCTAAGTAAATCTCCCATGTAGGCTACCCATTGGAAGTAGTTAGTGCTGTCAAGAATGACTTGGCATGGACTTTCCATTTTTTGAAAAACAACTGAAGCTGAAGATGCTGAAAGTAAGTGGTCCAATGGATAGATCTCGAAAAAATAGGCGGTTTTAAAAAAAACGGCTCTGAAAAAGGCTTCCGGATGAAGAAGTTATGGCTTTTTGAAAAAAAAATTGTTGACGTTGCCGGCAAAGTGCGCGAATGTGCGGGAATGAAAAAATCCGCCCCCACAAAATGGAGACTTGAACCCAAGACCTCTACTCTCTTAAAAGGTCTTTGAACCAATTGATCTATACAAAATATTAGAGAGAGAGAGAGAGAGAGAGAGAGGGGGGGGGGGGCTCGATTTACGTGCTTGCCTTGGGAAGACTCTTTTCCCCTACAAAACACAAAACACAAAACCCAACACGAATATCCAAAGAAAAACGAACCTTACGGCTCGAAGTTAGCTTTAGCCAAAAAAAAAAAAAATCTCAAAGTTAGCTTTTAGCCGAAAAACTAAATATTTTTCTCAATGTTTCTGATTTTCCGAGATCACACTAAGGTGCAGGGAAAAGAGCATACGCATGAGAAAAATCCTTTCTTTCTGTTTCTGATTTGCCCAGATCGCACAGAGTCGCAGGGCAAAGAGCATACGCAGAAATGAAAGGTATAGATCCGGAAAAAAAAAAGGCTAAATAAACCGAAACCGAAATAAGCAGAGAGAAAATGACAGTAAACTGCAAAAAAAAACACTGTATACCTCCCGATCTGAAAAATGACGCAGCTAGGGCTACCGGAAACCTTTTCGCGTGAAACGAAAGGGGTTCCTCACTGAAACAGATGCTCCGAACGCAACAGAGCAGTCCTCTCGGCCCGAAAGCAGTCAGAAACAGCAGATCTAGGAAACGACAGCCGCATGCAGTTCTACCGGCTTCAGATTTGGATCACCAACGGACGCGGCCCTCAAATAGCTCTGATACCATGTAGGAATTTACAGGGTAAGTTCCTCAGAAAGAATACCAAGAGGACACCGCTCACAACCAGATCTCAAATCAATACACCAGTATTTTTGACGTGGTTAAAACCCTCAGAGTGCAAGGAGGGAAACAGTCCACGGCCTGTCCCAACGTGGGTACAGACAATTTATTAATCAAAGAATGAAAATTTACATAAGCTTCTCTCATGCACGGATTACCCGAACAATGACCCTCCATGCGCTTTAAATAGAACTCATGGACCAATCGGGTGTCAAGCCACGGATCAAGTGTCGGTAATACCGAGGTGAGAGTGAACCGTCGGATCACTACATATCGTGACCGTCGGATTGTAAGTTACAAAATGTACAACGGTAAAGAAACACACTTTACCTAACTCTAACCTAACTCTATACTAGACCAAGTTGAACTTAACTATATCCTATGTGTCGGAATATCCTAACACCACACCCATACATGTACTCGAAAGTATGCATCCCATTCTACATCAAAGTCTCTGACCTTAGCTCCTCAATGCATCAGATCCTCCAAGTCCACCATATATGAAGTCCCTAAAAGTCACAACAATCTCATGTCATCATGAGCTCTATGTGTCATCTCCAACCATCACTCTAGCAAGCATACAAGTCTCGTCCCAAAGGTCTCTGCTAAATGCCTCAGCTCTCCATGTAGTAGCAATGCTCCATAGTCTGCTCATAACTCCATCCAAGTCCATGGCCTTGTTGCACAAGAGTGCACATCCTCTCCATCGGCTCATAAGAAAAACATCTCCAAGCCACACCAGCAAATCCACCTGCACAACATCCCTACCTTGGCACTCCTCATTGGATGCCCATAAGTGACACCTCTATAAGTGCTCCTGCATAATGTCCCTGCAAAATACTGCCATGCTCCATGTGTCCTACCTGATGTCCAAGACTAAGTTGCCCATGTAGTCCAACCAAGTAGACTCATCATAATAATCAGTCATCCTCATCCAAGTCTGCAATCTTCGGTCTAGTGAACTCGGTCACCCAACCATATCATCATCATCATGAGTCGTTTCCATCATATCTCCCCCACTAAAGTTTCCACCAAGACTTACTCTTGGTCTCAGCCATGAGAAGTCCACCCAAGTATCATCAAACTCAAATGTGTGCCCTCCTCCAATATGTCCATGAGTCATGCTGGGAACTTAGTCAATCCTCCATGTGGCTAAAGCATGACCCAATCCTCCGCAACAATCATGTTCCTCCCTTGTCACTGGCCTTTGCACCTTCTATCATAAGGTCACAAACAACCCCAACAAGTCCTGCAACAGTCAACATTCCTTGCTTCTCCATACAAGGTCTCATCATAGACATCCATGGTAAGATGCCCCCTTGCATCGGCAAACTGCTTTTGCCCTTCCCTGCATATGGTTCATCTACCAAATTCTCAAGTGAAACACAAGTATCAATAGTACTTACATCATCATCATGAGGCTCCTCCATGTGAGTATCCTCATCCACCCATGTCTGCAAACTGCACGATCCTGGTCCAACTTGATCAACCTCATGTTCATCCTCCATTGTTGTCACATCTGCGACATCGTCAATCATCACGACTTTCTCTTCCTTGTCAGCACAATCTGAAAATTCATCCTGCTCCATTGTCCAACCAAGTTGAAGAAATTAGTCAGTTACGACTACCTCTCATGGAAATGGTCATACATTTGAATGACTTACTTAACGCAGTTGAATCCCAAAAATGATATCTAATATAATGCACTGCGTAAATCCCCCATACTCAAGTTGAAGAAGTTCATCTTCAACCTTCTTTTCCAAGACTTCAAGTTTCTCTCGAATCCGGGGGTTCTCTTCTTTCATCCGCTTCAACCTGTATAAGATAAGCAAGAGCTTCCCTTCACATCCTTCCAAACCTGCCATGCCTTGTCGTTCATCTTGGCCCAAGCACTAAGCTTCACCTCTACTAAACTTGTTTCACCATTCACCAGCTTCACCAAGTCCCCTTCAACCATGAACTAGCTCTTGTTCCACTTGTATGTGAAACCAGCTTCCCTCACCTGCAAGTACTTGCTTCCATTGTCATCAACTGTCAAGCTTCTTCAACCTTGAATCAGCTTCAATACTTCATCATGAGCAACCCTGCTCTGATACCAACTGTCACGCCCCCAGGCTGACTGTAGTCTTTCAACCGCTCTTGGTGAGGTGCAGCACCACCGAACACTTTTTTTTCACCAATACTTATGTTCGTGAACTACGCCTAACCACTTATCCTACTTAGTTTGTGTTTCACAATCAAGTAATTATTAATGTTTCCTTTACACCAATGAACACCCATACACATTCATTATCATCAGCAATTATAAACAAAGAACACAATTGCACAGTATAAAGGGAGGGGCAACTCCCTGAACAATGAATTTCGTTGAATAATGTATTATACAATATTCAATTTTAAAAAGCTTTACAAGTATACTTGGAAGCACCAAGTTTCATACTTAGCCAATTTTACATCATCATCACACCTCCATGTGATAGCCAAGATTTCCTTGCCCAAGTCGAGCGGGTGCGCCCTCACACGAGCTGCCAACCAAACTTCACAACCGAACCTTGTCGACGGGCGGGCGACCTCACCCGAGTCACCCTTCATTCACCTTCACATGGTGGGTGGGCGACCTCACCCGAGTCACCAAGACACCCACGCGTTTGCCTTCACACGACGGGCAGGTGCTTACCCGCGCTGCCCAAGAACCCGTGCACAACCGCACAACCAGGTGCCCACGCCTTCACCCATGCACGCCTTTGCACAACCGACGCCCACGCCTTCACCCGTGCATGCCTTCGTTCGACCGGCGGGCGCTCCTCACCCTATGCTATTCACCCGATACACCTCCATGCATTAACTCGTGCAGCCTTGCCCAAGACTTGGGCGCATCCGGCTACACTCCAACCTGCACCTTGTATCTTATGCGAACTGTGCCTTATCCTTGATCGAAGGTTGTAGTGCGATGCTCCAAATGAGCTCCACGCTATGTTTATTTATACCGTGCATTGGGCGAGGTCTTGGCTACCCAGCCGACCTGCCCACGCCCTATACTCCATTGCAAACGCCCTCCAAACATCTGTCGGCCTTCATTCTAATGATCATAAGTATAGGTCGGCTCGTTCAAATTTGTAAGTCGGCCCGTGGGCAATCTACCATGCTCCCATGATATAAAACATGACTCGCCCTTCCTTCCTTGTGTGCATTTCGCATATGCCTGTCACACATAAGTCAAGAGCTTGCATTTCTATCCAACCACACGTTCGTTTGCCTTCGCTAACTCGTCGCGTTTGCCCATCAGTGATGCCTTGGACCACAGGTCCTTACACTACGGCTCCTTAGTAAACATGGAAGTGACACATTAACATCTTTCTTGTATTTGATTTTCCATTATCAACTTTCCCTTGGGACAAAGGTATTACCCACACAGGAAGCCTTCTGTCACTGCACATTTTCGTACAAGTTGAACGGGCTTATCACTCTAAAATGTTGCTTCCACTAATGACTATACCAAGAAATCAATCGAAAGATAGGAATCCGAGGTTTCATAATGACATGGCTCAGAACAGGTTCCAACATGGGTCAATCTATATTGTTAAAGTTGTAGAGGTTTGTCACCAAAACCTAAACCTAAAGTTGAAGAAATTTGCCATTACACCAAAATTTACACGTGTTAGTAAACTTTTTAAACAATTAACTAGGATTTCCAAACTAGAAATTATAGATTCTGCAAAGTTAGTGTGATTCCTCCCCCCCCAAAAAATAGAGATGCCAAATTTGGTATCTCTGGGGAAGTACCTAGTCAATGTCACTTCCAATCGGTCTTAGAATTGTAATTTAAGGAATCATAACAACCAAAACCAAAATCTTCGTTCGGAAGCTTCACCTTTTGGTTTCTACCTGTGCGACCAACAACGCGGAAGCCTCCATTTTGGTGAGCTGCACAACCAACATTCCCAGTGAGCCCACTATTTCCAGGATGAATATTTATCGCGGGGATTAAGTTCTTCGACGATTATGAAACCAGCCCATGCAGTCTAGCCAGGCATACCCAGTACCAAATAATGAGACAGTTTTGTAATACCGGTCTCAAGTTTTCTGAAGACCTGGAACCCAGAAACGATACTGTTGAAATGATAATTTCAATTGCAGTGCTTGCCGAAACCCGCCATCAAACAGTGACTGCACACAGTTCTTTATTTTTGGAAAACCGCCTGAGGATTCCCCGCTACTTCCGTTTCCTTCCCTTTGCAATGCGATTTGATCACTATTGCACATTAACCCGTTGCACTCCTATGTATTCTGATTGCGATTTCGCAATGCGATCTGATCACATATTGCAAATCGCATTCATGAGTGTCAAGGCTCTCCCCCTGTTTTTGCGCCGAATGCGATTTCGCAATGCGATCAAATTGCAAATCGCATAATCCAAAGGTTGGTAAAACAATAAATGAAATTTACTACGGTTGGTAAACGTAGGTAAAGTTTTTAATTTTATTATTTTTTTTTGTATTCACGGGAGTAGTTTTTTTTTTTATGGCATAAGTAAAAACAAATGGTTATGTCCAATTGTTTTATGAATATGTAATGAAAAACTCGCTGCAGCGAATGTAAGAAGAAATTTTTACAGCAGTGTAAATTTACGAGCAGCGTGAATGTTTTTATGTTTTGTTCTGCACTGCAATGTTGCTGCATATGTAATATGGTAGACGCAACAGCGCGAAATGGAAAAAAATTGTAATGCACAGCAGTGCAGAGACAATGTGATGTTCAATTTTTTTTGCTTAATGCATTTTATGTATGGTAGCGCAATACTGTTTTTGGTTAATATAAAAACTTTGTTATCTATTATGTGAATCGATCTCCATTTCTATGGATTGAAGTAAATGTGGATGAAATTCTGGGATACAAATTAAAAGTTTCTCTGTGTTAAAGAAAACAGAGTATTACTCTTTGTTCATTGTTGTTTGGAATTATCAGAAATTCCCAACATGGTATCAGAGCTTGTCCAGGATCTTTGAAGGTGTCAAAGAAGCTAAAGGAAGGTTTCTTACTACAACAGCTTCTCCAGCAGAGTGAAGACTCAGTCAAGAAAGAATCCAAGGTATTTCTCAAGTTAGTTTTTGTGTTACTGCTGAAGACAGTCAGTTCTTTTAAATACACAGTCAAGTATTCTAAAGCATAGTTAAGAGTACAAGAATGGCTAGAGCCAGCATTAGCATAGGTATCTGTAATACCCAACTCCCACAATTTAATAGAAAGAACTATGACTATTGGGCAATAACTATGAGAGCCTTGCTTGCTTCCCAAGACTTATGGGAATTTGTTGAGGATGGTTTTGAAGAACCAGCAGATGAAGATGAGTTTAATAATTTGACTCAGGCAAAGAAAGAACTTTTGAAGAGCTATAAGAAGAAGGATTCTAAAGCCCTCTACTTTTTGTATCAAGCAGTGCATGAGAGTGTGTTTCCAAGGATAGCAACAGCGAAGACATCCAAAGAAGCATGGCAAACTCTCAAGATAGCCTATCAAGGCATGGAGAAAGTGAAGACAACAAAACTACAGTTGCTGAGGAGAGATTTTGAGACTCTCTGCATGAAGGAGTCAGATAATATTGACTCATTCTTCACACATGTGATTGGTTTGGTTACACAGATAAGGTCTCATGGAGAGATTCTTGAAGAAAGGAGGATTGTGGATAAAGGAGGTTCGATGTGATTGTCACCACCATAGAAGAGACAAAGGATCTCACAAACTTCTCAGTTGATGAACTACATGCATCACTGATAACACATGAGCAGAGATTGAGTAGGAATGAAAACTCATCTCTAGAACATGCCTTTAAGACTCAGATGTTCTTTAGAAGAGGAAGAGGTCAAGGCAGAGGAAACAAGAGAGGAAGAGGCAGAAACCAAAACAGAAGTGGAAGAAACAGTCTAGCAAATGCTCAAGGAAGAGGCAACAATCCAAATCAAAACCAAGGCCAAGGCAGCAGCCAACAAAGTGGACAACATCATGCTCAAGAACAAAGGTATGATAAATCCAATGTCCAATGTCACTATTGTAAAAAATATGGGCATTATGAAAATGAATGTAGGAAGAAGCAGCATGATATGAGTAATAGAACTAGTGCAAATTTCACTAGAGAAAATATCAGCCAAAATAATTTGTTTTTAGCCTGTAATATGGCTGAAGAAAAGAGTGAAGATGTATGGTTTCTAGACTCCAGTTGCAGTAACCATATGACAGGAAACCTAGCCCTGTTTTCTATGTTAGATCAGACTGTGAAGTCACAAGGCACACTAGGGACTGATAACAAAGTTTCTGTTATGGGAAAAGGAGAAGTAAATGTCTTAACAAGGAAAGGTGAAAAGAAAACCATAGCAGATGTTTATTATGTTCCTGGAATGAAATGTAACCTCTTAAATATTGGACAGCTTGTTCAAAAGGGGTGTTACACAGTAATTTGTCACCATTGGTCACCGTCCCTATTACCCCTGTTTCCGTACTTTGGAGGACGCATTCCGGGACCTGTGAGCAGTGACATAACCTAAAAACACTTGCATTATGTTCCCCTGAGTATGTACTTCATGTTCCCTGAAGACACCTCCTGCAAAATATCTCTGAAAAGTGCCCTTTTTCCATTAGCGCGGGTCCACAATGTCCTACCCGCGCCAATCAATGAGATCCTCAAAAGAGGGTGCGACCATTGGCACTCTGTCTTAGAACAACACCCGCGCCAACCAAGTTTGGTAATGATTTTTGACAAACGCGTGCCCAGATGTTTTTTCCCTTCAAGTCACGAAGTCTTTTGAGGATAAAGCTCATCTTCTAGATGTCGAGAGTCATCATCTATCCTTGACATCTATCCACAACGGCTTTTTGGAGATAATGCCAATCCACAATGGGTGTCCTGATGCATTGTATCTTCCTCCCTTCTCCATCTATAAAAGTCTGTCCTCATGCATTTGACAAGCTAGTTTTTGGAGTAATGCTAGTTGTGATAACACTTGTCTTGAGTGATAGTAAGAGTCTTGAAGCATAGGGAGGTTATGCTGCCGGAAGTCTGAGAGAGAGAAGGTCTATTGCAAGACATACATAGCTGCTCGCCCAGCCAGAGGAGAGGTTCAACGTCAGAACCTTGGTTGTATCTTTCTCTGTTGATTATTCATTAATAAACGACTACTATTATGGTTCCGATCTTATTGTTTATCATGATAATGTTTGATCTATTTCCTTTCTGACTGAAATATAGTTGTATTTAGTGGATTTTATGCTTGTATTCGTTTTGTTCTTTGCATGTGCAGGTATCCATACGCGGGGATCGCAAGGATTGTGACCTGCCGGAGCAAGGGAATGGGAGTATCAACTCTTCTTCGACATTAGCGTTGGACTCCAGGTTGGTTCTCATAATCCACTTTCAGTATGCAACTAGGAACTTGCATGGTAGCGTGAATTGATTGTTGCTAGACCCATTTTGGGCTAGTGGGATCGCCTCTGTCCGCAGAGGGGATTTACCTCTCCAACAAGGGGTACAATGTTTTCTTTGTGAATGATGTATGCACCATCATGGATAAAACACCCAGCAAACAATGTATCATTGAAGTGAAGATGAAAAGGAATAGGATGTTCTCTCTCAGGATGAAAACAAATTTAAAAAATGGAGAAGAAATAGCAGCAGTGACACAAGAGGCTTTCCAAAGCGAACCAAAAGATGAAAATTGGTTGTGGCACTTCAGATTTGGACATCTCAACTTTGGAGGTCTTAACTTGTTGAATAGAAAATGAATGGTAAAAGGATTACCATTGATAGAGAAATGAGACAACCTTTGTGAGGGTTGTATCTTGGGGAAACAACACAGAGAAAGTTTTCCATCTGGGAAAAGCATAAGGGCAAAAGCACTCTTAGAGATTGTCCACTCAAATTTATGTGGACCGATGCAAACTCCATCACTTGCAGGCAGGCACTATATACTAACACTTTTTGATGGTTTTACTAGAAAAACTTGGGTTTATTTGCTGAAGAATAAAAGTGAAGTGTTTGAAAGATTTTGCAATTTCAAAGCACTTGTAGAAAACCAAAGTGGGCTGCATATCAAAGTTCTAAGAACTGATAGAGGGGGTGAGTATATCTTCAAATAATTTCTACGTTTTTGTAGAGAAAATGGAATTCATAAGCAGTTTACCACTAGGTACACTCCGCAGCAAAATGGAGTTGTTGAAAGGAAGAATAGGACAATCGTGGATATGGCCAGGAGTATGTTAAAGGCAAAGCATTTGCCAAATGATTATTGGGCTTAAGCTGTACACTGTGCAACGTACATTTTGAATAGATGCCCTATAAAAGCAGTCATGAACAGAGTGCCGGAAGAAGCATGGAGTGGGACAAAGCAAGGAGTCACTCACATGAAAGTTTTTGGATGTGTGACTTATGCACACATTCCAAATCAACTAAGGAAGAAGTTGGACAGCAAAGGGGAGAAATGTATTTTCATTGGATACAGCGAGGAATCCAAAGCTTATAGGTTGTATAACCCATCCACCAAGAAGCTTACTGTGAGTAGAGATGTTCAATTCATTGAGGAGGAAGCTTGGGATGGAAGCATAGAGAAAACAGTGAATGTTAAAACCTCTTTGTCACATGATGAAGATGATGAGGAGATGGTTGAAATATATTCCCAAACAATAGCACCAACACAAGGGCAGCAAGAGACACCCTTGAGGAGAATTGAAAGTACTTCTCTAAGCACACCAGAACGAGGAAATTCAAGTGCTTATTCAAGCACTTTTACACCAAATGAAAGAGGTAAGAAGTTCAGAAATTTAAGTGACATTTATGAACAAGAGGCAGCAAATGAAGGTATGAACTCTTTGTTTGCTTTATATTGTCATGTTGATGATCCTGTTCATTTCGAAGAAGCAATCAAGGATAGGAAATGGATAGAAGCTATGGATGAGGAGATCAATACCATAGAAAGAAACAAGACATGGGATTTAGTTGAACTACCAAAAGGAAAGGAAATCATTGAAGTTAAATGGGTCTACAAGACCAAGAGTAATGCTGAAGGCAAAATAGAAAGACACAAGGCAAGACTGGTTGTCAAAGGATATAAGTAGCAGTATGGGAGAGATTATGTGGAAAATTTTGCACCAGTTGCTAGAATGGAAACCGTGAGAGCAGTGCTGTCCATAGCAGCACAAAACAAGTGGAAAGTTTACCAAATGGACGTGAAGTCAGCATTCCTAAATGGAGTGTTAATGGAAGAGGTTTACATTGAACAATCTCTAGGCTATGAAAAGAAAGGCCAAGAGCACAAAGTCTGTAGATTGAAGAAAGCTCTTTATGGCCTGAAGCAAGCACCAAGAGCGTGGTACAGTAGGATAGATTCCTATCTACTGGAAAATGGCTTTGAAAAGTGTGAGGGAGAACCCACCCTCTACATCAAAGAAAATGATGGTAAAATACTAATTGTTGTGTTATATGTTGATGATGTTATTTTCACAAGTAATGATGATTACCTTATTGAAAACTTCAAAACAATCATGAAAGAAGAATTTGAAATGACTGACATGGGTTTGCCGAGATACTTCTTAGGAGTAGAAGTAGAACAAAATGGAAATGGGATTTTTAGTCTCACAAGCTAAATATGTTAATGAAGTGTTGGAAAGATTTAATATGCAGGAGAGAAAGGCAGCAATCACTCCCACAGTGATGGGATTAAAACTCAGCAAAGAGGACAACAACAAGGAATTTGATCCTAGTTTGTACAAGAGCATAGTTGGCAGCCTCATGTATTTGACTGCAACTAGGCCGGATATAATGTATGCTGTTAGTTTAATTTCCAGATTCATGGAGAGGCCAAAAGAAGCACATTGGCAGGAAGCAAAAAGGATTCTGAGGTATGTTAAAGGTACTAAAAGGTTTGACATTTTATATACTGTTTTAGAATGTTCAGATTTAATTGGATACACTGATAGTGATTGGGCTGGAAGTGTAGATGATCGGAAAAGCACATTCGGTTATGTTTTTCACATGGGTTCAAGAGCCATTTCATGGGCTTCTAAAAAACAGCCTATTGTAGCGCTGTCTACAGCAGAAACATAATATGTGGCAGCTACAGCAGCAGCGTGTCAAGCAATTTGGATAAGAAGGATGTTAAGAAGTTTATGCCAAGAAAAAACAAAAGGAACTGTGATTTTTTGTGACAATAGCTCAGTTATTGCATTATCCAAGAATTCTCTGTTTCATAAAAGAACGAAACATGTTGACACAAAGTTTCATTACATCAAGGAATTGGTAAACAATGGAGAAATTGTTTTACAACGCTGCATAACTCAGGAGCAGGTTGCTGATATTTTGACCAAGCCATTGGGGTAGAAAAGTTTCGAGTTTTTGAGGAAATGTCTTGGTATGACTGATATCCCAGCAGTTGAAATTAAAGGGGAGTGTTGAAATGATAATTTCAACTGCAGCGCTTGCCGAAACCCGCCATCAAACAACAACTGCAAACAATTCTTTATTTTTGGAAAACCGCCTAAAGATTCCCTGCTACTTCCGTTTCCTTCCCTTTGCGATGTGATTTGATCGCTATCGCACATTAACCCATTGCACTCCTATGTATTCTGATTGTGATTTCGCGATGCGATCTGATCGCATATCGCAAATTGCATTCATGAGTGTCAAGGCTCTCCCCCTGTTTTTGCGCCGAATGCGATTTCGCGATGCGATCAAATCACAAATCGCATAATCCAACGGTTGGTAAAACAATAAATGAAATTTACTACGGTTGGTAAACGTAGGTAAAGTTTTTAATTTTATTATTTTTTTTGTATTCACGGGAGTAGTTTTTGTTTTTATGGCACAAGTAAAAACAAATGGTTATGTCCAGTTGTTCTATGAATATGTAATGAAAAACTCGCCGCAGCGAATGTAAGAATTTTTTTTTTATAGCAGTGTAAATTTACGCAGCAGCGTGAATTTTTTTATGTTTTGTTCTGGACTGCAATGTTGTTGCATATGTAATATGGTAGACGCAGCAGCGCGAAAGGGAAAAAAATTGTAATGCATCGCAGTGCAAAGACAATGTGATGTTCAGTGTTTTTTTCTTAATGCATTTTATGTATGGTAGCGCAACATTGTTTTTGGTTAATATAAAAACTTTGTTATCTGTTATGTGAATCGATCTCCATTTCTATGGATTGAAGTAAATGTGGATGAAATTTTGGGATACAAATTAAAAGTTTCTCTGTGTTAAAGAAAACAGAGTATTACTCTCGGTTCATTGTTGTTTGGAATTATCAAAAATTCCCAACAGATACTGCCCATTTCAACAACTGGATTAACACCGAGTGCGTGTTGAAGGAGGCTCAAATAGTGGGGAAAGGCCGAGGCCAAAAAGAGGATGGTGGGCTATACATTGTGGTTTGTTAGGATATTTGGGAAAGGGCGAGTTTGTTGCTGGATAGCAAGTGAAAGAGACGACATCGTGGGCCATAACTCGCGGGCTTCCCGAGTCGAAACAGCTGGGCATCAAATTTCACAGATTCCAGATTTGATTTTCCTTTAAGGTTTCCTGAGATGGTATCAGAGCCATGGGTCGTAAAGGCTCCGAGAAACCGAGCGTGTGTTCACTGTATACCTAGGGTTACAGTAAGTGGCTGCCGAGTGCACCAAAGGTTGGAGGTTGTCCTGCATGTGGAGTGGCCGCTGTGCAGGATTTGACAGTGGAGTGAGCGTGATGAGAGTTGTCACTACTGTTTTGAATCCCGCGTGACTAGGACAACTGATCACTGCTATATGAGCGTGGGATAAGCTGTGTCGTATGTTGTGTGCAGACGTTGAATAGAACCTATGGAGACTGTGTTTAAGTAGCAGATCTTTTGAATGAGTTTTGTTATGACTTTTTAACTATGTTTTATCCACTTAAATCCATTTTAAATTGGGATTTAAATCTATTAAATTGTAAAAAAAAATTGGATTGTAAAGAGATTTAATTCTGAATACTTAGTAGATCTAAATTAGATTAGTATTTTGTAATACAATCTTGCCCTCGCACTCAGTGAATCTAAATGGTATTAAAAAATGGAGGTCGATGAGCGCGCAGGTGACCCTCTCCGGAAAACCCCTTAGGCCGAAAAGCGGACGATTGCAGACTTCGAGGCAGTCATTAACTCCTCAACGTGGCTGCAAACTCAGCAATTTTATTTTGAGAGGGATCATGTTATTTCAACAATATCTAGATGTTGGAATTGCCAAAATTGTTAGAAGTTGGAGATTCCATGAGTGACCAAGTCAAGTTAATAAAAAGAAAAAGTTAAGTCAAGCGAGCAGTCCGAAAACTCAACTAACTGTTGGAAATTTCATGGCCCAAGAGATTATGTAACCGTTGGAAACTTCGTGGCGCAAGAAATTATGTAATGGAGTAAAATTTATTACAAAACAAAATTCTCTATCTTACAGGGATTAAATCTATTAAATTGTAAATTTCGAAACAAAATTCTCTATCTTAATAAGGGTTAACAGGGATTAAATTTATTAAATTGTAAATTTATTTTGAATGAAATCTCTTTTAATCCTTCTAAATGTTTGATAGATCCAAAATTAAATGCTTGGTGGTATTTAGTAATGCAATCTTACATCCAAGTCAGTGAATTTCAAAAATGGAGGTCGATGAGCGCTGACCCTCTTGAACTCCAAAGGCCGAAAAGCGGACGATTGCAAACTTAGAGGCAATCTTTACTCCAGGCTGCTACAGGTCTCTCGATCAACTGTGGAAAATCTGTGCTCTATCATAATAACTCGAATCCTGCTTTGGCCCAGTGGATCGCTGATCGGTTTGGAATCAATCTTGCCCTCTTAAAAGACGGCTTTACCTATCTGGGCTTCCGCCTTAAAGCATTGGGGTATCGCTGTATGGATTGGTCCTGGCTGGCGGACCGCTTCCTCCACAAGATCTCTCGGTGGGAAATGCGTTTTCTCTCTCTTGCAGGTAGATACATTCTGATTCGGTCTGTCCTCTCTCAGCTCTCTGTGTATTGGTGCCACCTTTTTCTCCTCCCGATCTCTGTTATCAAACAAATGAATTCCATTGCTGCCATCTTCTTGTGGAGCGGCCGATCTTCCCCCACCAAAATCCACTTGGTTAAGATGGGCGCTATCTCTCGCCCCAAAGAGATGGGTGGATGGGGCCTCCTTGATATGCAACGCTTTGGCAGGGCGCTCATTTGCAAATCCTTACACAGAGGCTTTTTTGGAAATGGTCCGTGGAGTCTCTTGTTAAGACAGAAGTATCTAAAGGGCCGACCCTTGGCTCACTGGCTCCATCGATCTTCTCTTGGCATTCGAAGTGGCTCCCCCATTTGGAACAGTTTCAAAAAGGTACATCCATTCTTCCGGAGACACCTAAAATGGACCCTATTCTCCGGCTCCTCCATCCTTATTGGTATAGACCCCACTCTATACAACCTGGAGTCCATGATCCCCCCTTCATTGCTCCTTTTTTTCCATTCTAGAGGTGTTTTCACTTGGAACTCCCTCATAGACTCCTGGTCTTCTCTTCATCCGATATGGAAAACCGACCTCCAGCTCGCCATCCCTCCCCCCCTCCGCCCTCTATGGCTATCCTTCACTTCCCGCTTCTCCCACCATGGGATTGTCCAACATGGTACAAAAGATTCCCTCATTTGGTCCATCGACTCCAACATTCATCACATCTCTGTCCGGAGAATATACTCCTCCATCATTGCTGATCTCCCTCCCCTTCCCTCTGTTTTTCCTCTTAAGTTCTGGAAGGCCCCTTGCCCTCTAAAAACCATTCTTTTCTCTTGGCTGCTTTTCTCCGATAAGAACCTCTCTTGGGATGTTTTACAGAGGAAAGGTTGGCATGGTCCTGGCAGATGCCTTCTCTGCCTCCAGGAGAATGAATCCAACTTCCACATGTTTCTCCAATGCCCTGCCGCACAAGCAATCTGGTATGAACTCTCGACACACTTCGGTTTTCCTCACTGTTTATTCTCCTCTGTACAGGATGCATTTATATGGTGGGCAGATCAAAGCTCCGACAAACAGGCTCTTTTCTGCCTCACATGCTGGAATATCTGGACATGGAGGAACCGGCGCATCTTCCAGGCCTCCTGTCTGCCGCTGGCCTCCATTCTGCCATTTATTTTGGGATCCATGCCCACACAGATCTGACTGCCGAGTCCTTCCTGCACCAGCGCATTGAAGCTCGGCTTTTCATATATGTCGATGATTTTCTCAATATACAATGGCTGTAACATTTTGTTTTTCTCGGAATCCATTTTGATATCCATGTCAATCATGCGCATATATTCTATTTTCATGCTCCTCATGCTGCTGTCTCCTTCTTCGCAATCTTTTGCGCTCATCTGGTTTATATGCTCCACATGCTGCTGTTCCTTCTTCGCATTCATATGCGCTCATCTGGTTCATATATGTATATTCTCCCTCGTCTATGTGACCGAGGCTTGATGCATTATTATCAGAACAACTCTCCAAGACTACGGTCTTCATTGTATACACGATCCATATATTTTAATATACAACATGATGATTTTTTCTTACTGAAAAAAAAAAAAACTTAACCTTAGCAATGTTATTTTGAGAGCGATAATGCTATTTCGACAATACCTAGATGTTGGAATTGCCAAAAATGTTAAAAGTTGGAGATTCAATGAGTGACCAAGTCAAGTTAATAAAAAAGAAAAAGTTAAGTCAAACGAGCAGTTCGAAAACTCAACTAACCGTTGGAATTTCATGGCCGATTATGTAACCGTTGGAAACTTCATGGCCCAAGAAATTATGTAATGGACTAAAAATCATTACAAAGCAAAATTCTCTTCCAAAGGAAGAGATCAAAACAAATGAGTGGAACGTTGAGCTACTAAATTATAGTATTCATTATTGTCGACCGTAAATTATAGTATTCATTATTGTCAACCGTTTTGGGCTTCCAATCATGAGTGCCAATGTCATGTCCAGCAACACAAGGTTTCTTAGACACATTAATTCCCTCGTCCTCGCATAGCATGGAAAAATGTCGTGGTCATTCTTGCACCTATTTATGGCCAGGATCCCAATCCCTGATTGTAAAAATATTGTGGAACAACAATTTTCACCTTACCCATAACCATAATTGATACATAAACATTTAAAAATGGAACAAAACTCAGCCATATCCTTCGACTTTTTAACTACATATAATTGTTTGAAGAAAAACGATGGGTACGTTAAGGCCTGGGTGAGCCGTCCTGGTTAATCTCGAGGTGGCCCACAGATCCAACGGTAAAAGCATGGCCGCCACCATTGTCGAGGATATTTAAACAGTTTGAGTTTCAGATTTTTTGTTGAAATCCTGCTAAACTCTTTTTCTTTATTTTGAAATCTTGATATTTGGGTTTAAATTGGTTTTTGATTACACGTCTGTATTTAACACTACAAAAAAATCACGGAGCACTCGGACCGTAAAAAGTTAACATTATTTAATAGCAGGTTAAGATTTCCAGCAAGATGAAAGAAAACAACTTCCAGTTGCAACTGGGTAGAAGTTGTACTGCATTTCCACAACTGTGTTTGTGGCTCATTTCTTCCGCTGGATCAGCAGATGCACTACCTTCCATACTGAACCAATTCCGATCACGTGATTCAACTCAGAGTTTTGTAAATAGAGATTTTTCATGGCGACTTCTCCAGGCTGTCTGTCATTGCCCACGCTTCCAACGTCTACCTGGGTTCTTTGATTTTCAAATGTGCATATATAACAGGTCCTCTTCTTCGGACAGGCTGTCTATCATTGCCCACGCTTCCAACGTCTACCTGGGTTCTTTGATTTTCAAATGTGCATATATAACAGGTCCTCTTCTTAAGACAGCTGTGACTTCCTTTCCAACGTGACGAACCTCCCCTTTTCTGGCCCTGCACGTGTCTTTTGCTTACGCGGCATCTTGTCTTTGCCCCCTCCAAGCTAACACTTAGAGATCGTTGCTATCTTTACATGAAAAAACTTCTTTCTTAACCTTTCACAAGGCATAAAGCATACCATCCATTAAAATACAACATATCATTCCTTAATGTTTGCAAAACATTAGTGCTCTCTCATGCAAGTAATCAATTATACCTTGATTGACTCAACAGTGAATAAAATTGAAATATGCAGCAATCATTTTAAGACTTTCCTATCACATGTTATGACGATCATGGCAATGAGATAGAATGACAATAAGATGGAAAACTAAGGTAACGCACAACACACCAACAACGTCTAACGTTTGTAATTAAACCAATCATGGAGGACTCGCTATTGCAATCACTACATAAACATTTCACTTTCCTATTTATGCTCATCATATAATACATTAATTGTATATTTTACATAGGAATAGTAGTGTGGTGGTGTTGCAATTATGGATTTTTTTATGAAAATGTTATATTTGTATTAGCTGTAATATTATTGTAGATTTATTTTAATTTTGAATTTATCGAGCTTTTAGAGTGATTAAAATTTTTAAAATGTAATTTTTTTTTTGAGTTTACAAGAAATTTGATTTCTCTCAAGTCTTTTATAGACTCAAAATTAAGATAAATCTACATTGATTTTTCAGCACGAAAAAACTCAATATTTGTATTATAATACTTGATGATTACATAAACAGCTGCTCCATACAGATAAACAAGCAACATCCTGTAGATGATAACGGTTAGATAATGCCGCCATCCCCACACAGAAACAGACAATGTGGTTCCAGAGTAACAGATACATAGTGGATTCTGCGTGGATCTCAATTGAAATTGAGCTCAAAAAAAGATACGAAATATCACTGTAATTCCAATGCATGATCCCTACAGCGGCATCGGTCAAAACAGCCAGTTGATAGCCAAAAAGGGGAAAAGACATCGAGTCTCCACGCAGAGAGCAGTCAAAAACAGTCCATAACATATAATATCGCAGATCCAAAAACAGGTGGGAGGCTATGAGGATCCAGAAGAAAAACTCAAAAAAAGGTTCAAAAAAAACTGCAGAGTAAAAGTTGTATATAAGAAGAAATACCTATACTGTTGAAACTGTCAGGCATGCATAATATAAACTGAAAAAATAACCAAAATTTCACCCATTTTTCACCATATGCTTTGAATCTTGAAGTCCTGGATCTGGTAGGAGTTGTTGTCCACTATTATCTGCATTCTTCCTGATCCCTGGGGCAAATTCAGACCCAATTTTGATAAGGCATCAACCTTCTTGTTTTTTTTCCTCTCTATATGTGATATATGATAGCCCTTCCCACTACTCCATAGAGCTGCAATCCTGTCCAACCATCTGCCAAGGTGAATGTTTTTTATTTGTTGCTTTGATAGTGCATGTTCCGTTATTACCTTGGAGTCTCCGAATATTTGCAGTTTTGGGATTTCAAGGAATTTGCAGATTGAGAGAAGACCCGCTAATGCCATAGCTTCAGCTCTATTGTTTGTTCCGGGCCCTGCATTCCAGCATATTTCAATGGCTTGAGCATTTTCTGTACTGATAACAACACCACATGCACAAATCCCCTGTTGGGCAGCTCCATCGAAATACGCACATGGAGGTGACGAAACAGATGATGAACAGGATGTGCTCCATACCTCATTCCTGTCAGTGGATAACTCATAATTCCTACCTTGATTGTAGCTGGTCTTCCCATGAATCTCGAGGGCATAGTACAGGGCAATAATAGAATCCGTAACATAAGAGCTGGTATCCCCCTTTGAGCTAAATTTTTTTTCATTCCTCCATTTCCAGATGCCCCATAATGCCAATAAAGGAATGGCTCTCCATTCTTTCTTCATGTGTGTGTGTGAGAGTGTTAATTTTATCTTTATTTTTATGTAATTTGATTACGCAAAAATATTTAGATAACATAACATACCAACACGTCAATCTGGATATATATCAATTTCGAATTTACTAAAGATGAAATATCTTAAAATACAATTCTCTTTTAGAATGAAAAAAATTATTACTCTCAAACTAACTCTAAAATTAAGATAAATTTAAATTAATTTATATAAAACCCATCATGTCAATACATATGCTTACTAAATCTTACATTTTAAATCCGATAACCTCAAAATAGTTTTTATAAACCCATCCTGCCTATATTGTGGTCTTTGCGGGTCCACACAAAGCCAATTGTCAATATAATTAACCTAAAGGATCTACTTTGTATTTTACTTATAACCTGAAGGATCTTTCTCCCATTATTGATTTTTTTTTGAGTCATTCCTATAAAAGATACACAAGCGCTTTGTTCCAGTTTATTTTTTTTGAGATTTGTTGTTTTTATCTGTGGCCACTTGTGCTCAAAATTAGACTGCTTGGTAAAAATTCCCTTTGAGGAGAGGAGTAAACTTCAGGGTCACGCATGAGGGCCATGTTTGACGTTTCTTGGTGGTGTATCAAACAACTGTAAACAGTGTGACAATTTCTATTCCTCTGGCAAGATAATAAACACACATTTTTAAATATAGATTAGTGTTGTTTCTGGAGCGAGAGCTGATCTCTATGTAGTGTTGTTGGAGTAGATGAAAGAAGTTGAGTGTGTAGTGTTGCTATGTTAAAGTTGTTGCGGTTTGAGGAAGCATGCATTTGGAGTGCGGAGGTATAGCTATCAAGTTTTCTAGTACGCTATTGTTCTAGGAGGCAACCTCAGAAGAATTGACAGTGGTGTTGCTAAACCATCTGATTATTTGGGACTTGTGGGGATAACCACCTTGACTGCATGGGCTACTTTCACATGCATTGAAAATGCCGATGTTGAAGTGCAGCTTGAGGAGATCTGTATAAGGTGGAGTCCTAGTAGAATTCGCATGAAGATTTTATTTTGAGCCTCCAAGTAATTTGATTGATACATTTACTCAACATAAAGGTGGGCTGTTGTTCACCTGGAATTGTTTTCGAGTAATTTATGCCCATATCTATATGGGATTCATCGAATACAACTAGCCCAACGAATGTGTTATAGTCACTGCCCACTATGGTCTTTGTCTTCCATGCATATACGTTGTGAAGAAGAATGCAACAGATTCAAAGAAATTTTTGAGTTTGTTGAAAAGGCAGAGGAGACAAAGCATGAATTCACACATAAAACATGAGCCATGTCTCTTCTATTGATCACACAAAACATGATTCTTACAATGAACCCAATGAAAGGTATTTAACCTTTTCCAACTAGCGACTTGCCTAAAATATCTTGACATGAAATCACATGCAACCACACACTAAAATTCATCTATCACTTAACTCGACTTGACTCAACACTCAAACACTCAATCACTCAGTTAACTGACTCTCTATGTTTAACCAACTCCTCATGCAGGAGTAATTACTATTTCTAACACTCTCACTTAATTACGACCGTATGACTCAACATAACTCAAACATGACTCAATTATCACTCAAACATGCCTGCTAGTCTATGTATCATCTAATCTTACAATGACTCAAGAATTTTACAATTTTTCATTTTCTTTTTCTCTGCTTCCATATTCTATATCCTCGAAATTGCTTCATTCTCTGTTGAACTTTCTTGTTGTAGTCTTTATTCACTTGTTGCTGCTACAATTTTTCTTTGACTTGTTTTGAAGTTGTTCTAAAAAAATTAGATCATGTCTTCTACAACTTCCTCTTCAAATATTTGTTCAACTATGGACTACTGCCAAAACATTGCATCTCCAAACTGTCTTCTCTGCTTTGTTTCTTGTGTTTCATATTCTTGACTTTCTTTCTGCCATATTTCTATATAGCAGAATCTTATATCTTCTTCACTCCATTGTTGAAAGATAACCTGTTGTTGCATGTCGCTTTCCTTTGTGCCAAACTCTACTTCCAAGATATTCCATGCTTCCTTGGAAGTTGTAGCTTTTGCTACCTTGCACAAACACTTCTCATCCAATGCATATTTTATAAAATTCAATGCTAAATCATCACATACTACATCATATGGGTTATTAGATTCATACTCAATTAACTCTTTAGCTCGAAGAAAAGTTAACATCTTGATAACCCAATGATCAAAATATTCACCTGTAAACATATGAGGTGGTAGAAAATCAAAGAGACACCAATCACCCTCGATTTCTTCTTTGTCTTCTGCTAAGCTTCTCAGTTCCTCGGCTGCGCCCTGAACTTCTCTAACCATGGCAATGATCTTTGTCTCTTCTTTTCGATTTCTTTTCTTAATATGCTTCAGTTGTGCTTTGTGACCCATGATTGCAGTATTTTCTTTCCTTTTAGCTGCTTTACTGATTGCATGAGGTTGTCTTCCATATTGCCCTCGAAAAAAAACATATGATTTTCAATATGTGCCCTCGTAAGGCACAATCTTCACCAAAAAAAATTGTCATGCTTGACAAAACCCCAAATAATTTTGTAGACCAATGGACTTTACAGAACCCTAAATTCTCTTACCAAAAACCCTTCAAAAAAAATTATTTATACCATATATCTTTATTTATTTTTTTCATATAAAAAAAAACTTTAAAAAAATTATCTTCCTTTTGCACAAAACCCTCTTGCTGCAATTAATCCTTTTTAATAATTCAAACCTTTTTAAAAAAACCTTTTAATATCTGAGCCTTTGCACTTCAAGGCAACTTTTAAATCATCTCTTTACCCCTTCTTAATTGTCACCTATTAAAAATAAATTTAATGAAACCAAAAACACCATGATTTTCACACAAAAAAAGTTTAACCTTTAAATTTGAACCCTCAGTTGACTTTAACACTATTCTCGTGCTCCTTTTTTAAAATTTTAAACCTGCGGCGATGTCATACCCTTTAAATAAATCTTTTTTATTTTTTCCAACTACCTACAACACTGCTGGCTTGCGGCTTATGGTGGATTTCTCCTTTGCATGCTCTCTTCGAATGCGGAAATGGTTCTTGATGGCCACAAGAATAATCAATGTTTGAATTTCTAAGCCACTACACAACCCTTCTAATTATCGGCTCTCCAGACCAAATGATCACTAATGGATCATTGCGTCCTCTAGCTCACACAATAATAACTATAGCAGAGAAGGCTACTCACTACTTCCCTATGTTTTATCTTTTGGCTCTGATACTAATTTGTTGAAAAGGCGGAGGAGACAAGGCATGATTTCACACATAAAACATGAGTTGCGGCTCTTCTATTGATCACACAAAACATGATTCTTATAATGAACCTAGTGAAGGGTATTTAACCTTTTCCAACTAGCGACTTTCCTAAAATATCTTGACATGTAATCACATGCAACCACACACTAAAATTCGTTTATCACTTGACTTGACTCAACACTCAAACACTCAATCACTTAGTTAACTGACTCTCTATGTTTAGCCAACTCCCATGCGGGAGTACTTACTATTTCTAATAATACGGTTACAATATGATCGAGTATATTTGGATTGTGGGTTCGCTTAAACGTTGGTGGAACAAACACAGAATGTGGATGATAAAAGACGTGTTGGTCTATTTCTTTTCTTTAACTAATGTCACTGGTCAAGAAAGAATTGTTTAGTAAGGTGTAGTAGCGATCATTGAGGCATATTATTTCACTCTAAATTGAGCCAAGGAAGAGCAAGGTTGATTTCGAGACGTTTCATTGTGAAGAAGAATGTAGTAGATTCAAAGAAATTTTGAGTTTGTTTGGAAATGGAAGTAACGACCGAGTAAAGAGCATTGAGCCTATAGTGTTCAACCCATTTGTGAAGTAGCCATCACCAAAGTATTTCCAACTAGAGAGCGGAGGTGTATGTACCATTGAGTGCAACAAATTCCCTATGGAACAATCAAAGCATATGATCAATTGGCGAGGTGCAAATTTACTGTGGTATTATTTATAAATTTAAAGCTTTTTCTTGAAGCAAATACTCGATAGAAATCCAGTGAACAATCCCTGAGAAAAAGTCGTAGTCATTTCGCCAGAAAGGAAAGCTTTTATTTTACACTGCCGTCTACATTTGGTTTCTAGAGTATATATATATATATAATTTATATGTCGTATATGTCACATCTATACTATCGCTGAAAGGCATAAGAGCTTCTTGTGGAAAGCATTCGGTACTGCTGCCTTTGTAAAGTTGCATTGGAGCTACAGTGATCCATTCCTCATGTGTATCTATTCTTGGTTTCGTTACTTTTTTTTGGATGTCGACACATTTCCTTAGCGAAATCATTGAACTAAAGAGCATGGGACCTATAGTGTTTTTATGGGAAAAGCCAAGAGGCTGAGAAAGTCAAAGCAACATCAAGAGTTGTTTGATGTGTATTTTAAAGAGTTGGATGTCAAAAGGAAAAATAATGCCTTGGCATTAAAATGGATAAAGGAATGCGTAGATGACAACATTCTTCCCCTCATTACATATGCAAAGACGACAAAGAAGGCTTGGGATATCCTTGAAAGGAATTTTGGTGCAAGGGGAGTAATCAAGTCGAAGATAATAGTCTTGTTCAGCCTCCTGTAGCAGTGATTGAAGATGAAAATGAAGATGGATCTATAGCATTGAATGTACAGAAAGATGAAGAGTTTGGTGAATCTCACTTGAAAGTGGATCACAATGTTGATGGTGTGTTACTAGCAGGAGTTGATTTTGGCATAGATAATGTTACCAATGGAGAAGCAACTCGTTCAGTGGATCCATCAATCAAAATTGTTTAATGTTAACTTTGATGAAGAACAATTCGTTAGTGATGACTAGTTGCAGATGCTAAAACATAAATGTCTTATTGATATGTTGTTATTTGGCAAGAGAAACCCACTTGTATATGGAAATCAAGTGGAAGAAAACCTCTTTGCAGAAGTAGAGGTGGAGAATCAATATTATGAGACATCGACAAAGTCAAAGAAGGAAGAAGAGAAGAAAGCTCTCATTCTTGAGCAAAATGAACATAACCAATATGGTTGTCAAGATGTTTTTTCATATAAAGTTAACATTGATTTTGTGTGTGCATATGTTAGAAGCAACTGAGATGAAACAACAAAATTTGAAGAAGAATTAAATTTCCTTGAATTATGGATTGAGATACCATGTGTTTATGATGTCTCCATAGAAGTTGCGGCAATGAATGTTGTAAACAACATGGATAATGTTGAATACGAAAATGTCAATGAAATATTCATGTATTGGAGTCCCGAAGAGATAAAATCCTATTATGAACTTATGCTGCAGAAAATTGATAATTAGAAGATTGATGATGCAGAACAAAATATCGAAGATGACAAGTGGCAACAGTCCACATACGAGCATATTTCTGAAAATGTAGAGGAAATGCTTGGACAACGTGAAATGAATTTTATGTTTTTATGATAAACAAAGATTTAATGATGGAAGAGTTGAAACCACAAATGAAGAAACTAAAACTTGGAACATACAACAAAAATACAAAGATGAAGTAGATCAGAGGATATAGGATCTGAAAGAAAAGGAAAAAGAAATCCAACACAAGAGCTGATGTCAAAGCTTTTGAGTCATTGCAAGCCTAGCTGAGAATTAGGCTAGCAGGCATGTTTAAGTTGTGTTAAGTCATGGTTAAGTTGTTAGTCGTAATTAAGGGGGAGTGTTGGAAATAATTACCACCTGTCAACTCACCGAACACTGCCTCACCGTCACCACCATGACTTGCTCAGACTTAAGGTGGCACCACCGAATTAACCTATTCAACATCGAAAGGGAAAATAACCGAATTAGTTTTGTGTATAAAAGTAGATGATCGGGCATAGGAGGATACACAGAGTCTGAATTGTATGCAGCGATAGCTACTTAACGTTATGTAAATTCATTTGTGGTTTTATGCTTTAATTTAACAATCGTAGCTGTGTTTTGAGTGTTTTGTTCTTGTGCAACTGTGTTTTGAGTGTGTTGTTCTTGTGTTTTTGTTGTGCTCTGCTGTTTACTCTAAATCCTTTCATGTTTTATTTCCCATACTGTAACATTCCATCTGAAATAGACAAGTGTGTACAAATTTTGGATTGTTCAAACCCTAAATGTTTAAATTTCTTCATTTATTCAATTTAAGAAGCCAGGTCACTTACGATTAAGTTGTGAAGAGGTTGAGAAAAAGTCTTTCATGCTAAACTGAAGAATAACTCTCAACACAACAAATCCAAATAAATGTAAAATTTCACATGTTTTTTCCAAATCAAAACTGTTTTCCGATTAGAGTAGAGAAGTTGGGGCATCATATGTAATATTTGTTTCCATATGAAATTACACCTTCACTATAATTACAAGCATTTGGTGATCAACCTGCAAATATGGGTGGAAATTTACATGTTTTTTTCCAAATCAAAATTGTTGGCACATTAGAGTAGAGAAGTTGGGGCATCATATGTAATGTTTGTCTCCATTCGAAATTATACCTTCACCAGATTTCCAAGCATTTGGTGATCAACCTGAACATACACCCATACCTCCACTGCCACCTCAACCACAATTATTGAATATTGGTGAGAAACGTGGAAAGGTGGTTGTACCTCCAATGTTGCCTCCACAAGAATTTTCAGATTTGGTAATAAGTTGATAAACATGGATGTACTTGCACTGTTACCTCCGCAACAATTTTTCAAATTTGGCAATCAAATTGCGAACATGGTTGTACCTCCCTCATTACCTCTACCATAATTTTTCACATTTGGTTCTTAGCTTGCAAACACGGCTACACATCTGCAAAATTTCTTCAGATTTGATGATGGTGTTCAACTTGAAAACACATTTTTACCTCCACCACAAGACTTCTTCCTGTTAGATGGGGGTAATCAGCTTGAAAAAATGGCTAAATATATATAATAGTCACTTTTATATAAAAGGTAAAATCATGGTTTCTCAAAACCAGTAGCTCACACATTTACACTTTAAATTCATTAGTTTATTTTAATTTTTATTTTATGTAATTTAATTAATTCAAAATATTTATATAACATTACAACATTTCTTCCATATTAAACTCAAAGTTACTCTCAAAATTTTCCATACTAATATAAATAAATAAAAAAGTACTCAACATTATTTTTCGAAATCAAAATTTTAACATTATTTTTTAACACATTAATGTAAAACTAATAATTTAAACATTTTAAATAAATACAAATTCTATTTCACTCAACATCTTAAAATATAAAAAGAAACATTTTAAACAAATACAAATTCTATTTCGCACTGATTAATAGAATAACAAACAATAATACTTGATATGATTAAACCTAAAATGTTATTAGTTCCATAATTAATAAGAAAACATTTTAAATAAATAAAAATTCTATTTCACACTGATTAATAGGATAACAAACAATAATACTTTATATGATTAAACCTAAAATGTTATTAGTTCCATAATTAATAAAAAAATTATAATTTTAACTACACTTTTCATACATGTATATGGATGAGGAGATTGGAACCATGTATTGTTGTATATGGATGAGGAGATTGGAACCATGTATTGTAGGATAATTTAATTCCAACCACTTTCCAGGTGTTACAATTGTCTATCTAAGTGTCATAATCTGTTTTAGTTTAGTCTGATTTTTTTGATTTCACTTTAGTGTCACTGCAGTCATTTATTACAAATGTCTTCAATGTAATCTTATTTCAATGATTCCTAATGTTCAAAAGATAAATCCTCTGCTCAAAGATTTATCTTCTTTCTTTGTCATGGTATCAAAGCGTAGGCTACGTAAGACTCCTTAAGAGCAACATAGAGGAACTGCTAGGTTGCATAAGACTCCACAGAGAGAAGCAAATGTCATCAAAGTTTGTGGACAAGAGGTCGAGGAGAAAATACAAAAGAAACTTGAATGTAACACATGTGAAGAAAAAGAATTGCATTAGTTTCACACCTGTCAAGAAAGAAAAATGCGTCACTTTCGCACCCCAACAAATAAGAAAGTGCGCAAAAGTGTAAAAAACTTACCAAACTGTGAAAATTTTAAGGTCGATGCACCCTGTGAGTTGAAAGAGTGCAAAAAATTGCACACAGAACCTATGTCGTGCGAAAGACGAAGCCACTAAATTTTCAAAAAAGAGGATTAATTTTTTCAAAAGTGATGATGAGGTCAGAGTCAAGGTCCTCTCCGAACCACGAAGCATGGATTTTATTGCCACCTACAAGTATTAGGAGCACAAAGCACTAAATCCGAAAAATCATTTAGCAGCACTAATGTTTGGAGGATGAATTTTGAAAGGTCCAAAGGTACATACACATGTAGAAATTCAATAAGTCGTTTGTTAATAAGTTGTTTTTTAAAAGGGGGCTTCTATCATGTTTATTTAGGTGCCTTCATATTAAAACAACCAAGGCTTTGTTTTAAAGTTTCTTTAATGACCTTACGATATGCCTTTATGAAATATTATATGCCCTCATTGTTAAATTTCCACAAGGAAATATATATTTTACTAATCAAATAATGTTACCAATAAATACGTGAGGTGTTCTCTCAAAATAGGGAAACTATATTAGACACACAATCTGTTGCTTGAGAGAATATCTCAACTACACACAAATTTAGGAAACAAAATAGGAATAGACTCCTCTAGTTATAAAGAATCACAATTGAGACAAGTAGGAATTACATATTCCAACACACCCCCTTAATAAGTATTTGTCTCGATATCAATGTGCAAAGTCTAGTTGTGGTCAAACATAACAGAAGAATATGTTGATGTCCATATAAAGGAGCAACCATCCACTAGAATGCATGGGTTCCAACCGCTACAACCACCATTCTTGTAGGATGTCATTCACATACATGGTTCTGTCAACCATTATAACTACATAAATGTACTTGTACCTATAAATCCCCCTCCAATATCATCATCATGGGTTTTATTGGATTACCCATAACCATGCTCTGGGTTTTATTAGATCACCCTCAACCATGCCACCAAGGGCTCTCAGCCACCACGGCTCAACTTAGCCACGAAGGCTCTCTAGCCACTCTGGGCCACAAATCTACCACTAAGGCACTCCAACCACTCTAGGCCACAAACCTGCCACTAGGGCACTCCAACCACTCTGGGCTACAAACCTACCACTAGGGCACTCCAGCCACTAAGGCTCACCAAAGACCTGACTCAACCAGGCCGAGGGTTTTCTCGGCTAACCCTAAACCATGCCAACAGGAATCTCTGTCCCACTTCACTCTTACATGTGGTTTCTGGCTTACCACAAACTGACACTACAAATACAAAGTGGGTTTTAGATTACCACGAACTGTATGGGGGTACACATGCCTCATTAAGCTTACATTACACACTCCAACTCTTGGAGTTCCCAAGTACATACATTACAAAGACCACTACAAAACATCATAGACTTTCTTACTAATAAATGTATGTGACACATAATACATCATGAGTCTATTCCACAAACCCACACTAATTTACACAAACTCGATTGTCCATCATCCTCCATTATGTGATGCTTCCATTTTCAGTGTCATGTCTTCATTATATCTTACATCCCTTGAAAACACAACGCTAACAAATTCAAAAAGGGATAGATACATTTTTGAGGAAGTGTATGAGAAGTTATTTTCAGGCATAGTACAACAAACATAAATTCTCCATGATTTTGACTATCCTTTGAAAAACCTATTGGAACCTTTAACAAAACTAAATTTTTTGTTGGTTATGGATTATGAAGAAGGCTCTAGTCAGAATTTTGAGTTTCCATTTTTTGTGTTTATTTTTCTATTTGGAGAAATGGAATGAAAGCTTCAAATTAGTAGTCATCTGCGTGACTGGTTGCATTGGAAATTTGTTATTACCTGATATTACAGTCATTTCATCAAATTAGAGTAAGTAGGGGTGTGCAAATAAACTCAGTGCTCTGAGCATCTTTTTCAAGCATTCTTTTTAGTTTCAGTTTCAGTTTGCTGTACAATGTATATTTTAGATTTCAGTGTGGAGAATGGTTTTGGTTTTAGTTTAAAAGTTTCAGTCAAAGAGTTTTTATGACAGAACAGGTTGCAGATTTGGGATTAGCCCAATGGATCAAGCTACTAGTATACGATGTTCTTGGCATCTCACAAAGAGAATGCCATCCCCATCTGGAGCCATTGTTAGGGTCCTATAATTTTTATAGGATCATTTGATTATAGATGATCATTATTATGTTTGAGATGTTGTAAATAATATTTCATCATGTAAATTATTTCCAAAGAAACATCAAGTATTAGGATTTAAGGATATTTTTGCATGAAAATGTTTGGATCATATCAAACTGTAGGTGTTTTCATCACAAAGTGCTCAAAAGCAGCTTTCCAATGTATATCCTGCGCTCAAATCTGATTCCTGGATTGAAAGATAGGGCAGAACTAAGTTGAATTTCAAATGTAGATAAAGGGCCGAGAACTATTTCCACTACAGTTTCAAATTATATTTCCATCTACCTTTTGTGAAAAATATTTTCCCCATTATGAATATGGCATATGATTTTTAACTCTAGCCAGGACCCACATAATCACCGCCTCATAGATTTATTCCATTATCCCTTCATTTTACCAGGGTCCCTAGAAAAACCCAATGTAGGAAAATCGGTGCAACAACTGAGGTTTTGTATTATTAAGCATTAGTTTTCTTAATACAATTTGTTGGATGCCCAACTAGCTATCCAATACAGAGAGAAACTAGGCAAAAAAAAAATAGTGAGATTATCTCACCCTATCACTGGAAAAACTGACACTAATCTCAATTGGAGATGAGCCTCTACGCTGCCTCTGCGCAGTTCTACGTCATTCCAATGCAGTCATTGTGTCACTGCAGTTGGGACTGCGTTTCACATCCTTTTGATCCTCTGTTGGTTGGAAACTTAATCTCTTTGGCCTCTCGATCTCACACTCGGCTCTGGCGCTAAATCCTGATTGTTCCTAAATAGAATTTCGATTTCCCTCTGAAGCTCTGCATTGCCACAGTGTAGCTCTACGCGGCCCTGCGTCAGCCTCTCTAGACACCTTTCTTCCCTCTCTACCTTGTACTCTCCGGATTAGGAAAAAATCCCTCCATAAACTATCCTTGCCCCTCATTGCAAGAAATCTCCTCGATCGATTCTATAGCAACTGTTGCGCTTCCCTCTCTGAGAAATTTGATCTCTTGATCTCTCTTTGATGTATGTTCCAAATTCCCATCGAAGTCCTTCTTATAATCCTCCCGTTGAATAATCAACGACCCACATTAGATTCTAATCATTGGGTCAAATCATTTGAACTCGATCTTCATCTTCTTCTAAGATTTTCACCCTCAATTTGATTAGTACCCTTTAATTATTTTAATTTCCTAAGTTTATACTTAGGCCTCCATTAAAAATAATTATTTATTTTAATAAAACTATCTCCAAGTGGAATTTCCCAAAATGATTTATGGGTATTTTGGAATATATGTGTCCTCACCTCCCTGCAAATTTTTAGGCTTAGATCACATTCGATGCTACCAGAAATCAACACTACCTCTTAGCGAGGAATGTGCTCTAGTAGTGAAACCTGCTGAAGCATCACCCTTCTCTGTAACATCTCCATCTACGTTGTTGATGTTTGACATCACCGGAGCTTTGATACCATGTTAGCATTTCTTGAACCCAACACCTAGTATTCAGTTCACAACAATTATTAACTGAACGAATACACAACCATATTCCTAGTAATTAAAATTATTCAATTCGAATCACATATACAATTTATTTTTTTCCTAACCAACAATTCTTCATTAATAAACTAATAACAAAACTTACTTAGGCTCCCATCCTCAAATAATGGCTCAAATGAGAAATTATAATCACCAGACTCACTGCACTATCTTGGACCTAACACACGCTCACTAAGAAGCCTCTCTCAATCTTGTGACGTTGTTGGGTCTTAGTATCAATACTTAGGCTTAATTTATAACTTTCATAAGCTAAGATTGATAGTCAAAATTAGCTGGTCAAGTTAACTGAAGATAAGTGGCTTTACTTTAGTTAACTATCCTATCTTTAGAGTTTCTCTACTTTAACTGAAGTATGAGTCATAAATTTAGCTTGATTTACGTGCACATCTCATGCATGTCACATGCATCACATTAGCATGCGTGCAACTCACTTGCACACTTGGCATGTCGCGTGCAAGACGTTAAAGAGGAAAATCAAGGTCCTTCTATTTAATACAATACTAAAAGTACCTTTCAAGCTACAAAACTCAACAGAGCAAGAGTTTTAGCTACACAATTCCATGAAATAACCCCTCCTTGATAAGTTGAAAGGCATAGTTTAGTTCCTTAATGACTAGATTTCAAAGTGTAATCACATTATCAATTTATAAGTTACACTAACAAATAGGACCAAATGATTTCTCATCATCCTCAAAGTAATTTGTTTTTCTTTTATACGCCCTCTCTCTGTAACATTACAATAGCTTCTTAGGTTTCATGTCTTAGATATATGATCTACATTTTTCTATAAGGCATGGCTATAGGTTTAATCATGGGTTTGATATTCGCTATGTATCATCAACACTATAAATTATCACTAATATAATAATAGCTTCTTAGGTTTCATGTCTTAGATATATGATCTACATTTTTCTATAAGGCATGGCTATAGGTTTAATCATGGGTTTGATATTCGCTATGTATCATCAACACTATAAATTATCACTAATATAATAGATCTCTTTGAATAGATTTACAATAATCATTGACCAATAGATGAATGTGCAACAATTTTTTATTTTATCTGAAACAAGATAGATTTTGTTCTTGTTTTATATAAATCATTACATGAGTTACGTTGTAGTTGTTGCCACAATGCATTTCATTGTGCTTATATACTACTTGCACATATCGTTGTTCCATATTAGCTTGCATCCTAAATCCTCAACTTTGCTGAATAAAAATTAGTTATGCAAATGTTAAGCTTCACGACTATGTTTATAAATTTATAGGAAATTTTATTTAGAGTAAAAAATTTCTTATAAAATTCTTAATTAACTTTGATTCTACTCTCTTTATTGGTCATTTCATATATATATAGAATAAAAATGATCTATGCAAATGTTGAACTATAGGAACAAGATTATATATTTATAGGAATTTTAGTTTTGAGTAAAAATGTGCTTATGAAATTCTTAATTAAATTTGAGTCCGTTCTTTTTATTTATCATTTCTCATGTGTGTGAGGTAGAAATTAGAAGAATCAAAATTTGGTTCAGGCTCACTCACGTCACACATGATCGCTACAATTATAACTTTTAGGTGAAGCCACATGATACATGACTCACTAGCTCAAGAGGGTGTATTTGGACCTTGGGTCACATATTTTATATAATACTTCATAAAATGACCATAGCCAATTGACTTTCCTTAAGGACTTCTCTTGTAATATACCTAATAATTAACTTTTTATTATAATGTGTCTTTAATGTAGTTATTTGGGTATTTGGACCTTAGATCACGTATTTTACATAATACTTTACAACATGACCATAGCCAATTGACTTGACCAGAAAGATTCTCTTATAATATGCTTAATAATAAACTTTTTATTATTAAGTGTCCTTAATGCAATTATGTGGTTATATCTTATTTTTGTTATTCATTTATGTTTTCTTTTATAACATTTATATTTTCTTTTATAATTTTATAATTTTTTGAAAATGAGCTTTATAACCTAGTATGGAGAAGATATTGTATTATTAGTAAAATGAAGTGTGTGTTATATCAAACTAATAATAACAATAATAAGACATTATAGAAAAAGTAATAAAAATAATAAATAAATTTAATTCAATTTGTTATATAGTAATATTTTTTAAAAATAAAATTAACAAATCTATAATATACCTAACATATTAAAGTAAATTTAAATAATAATGATTCATATTCTTTCTCTCTCTATTTTTTTTTACTACAGTGGAAACTGTTGCTGGGAGAGGCCATCCGAGATCATGCTGCCTCTATAACCACTAGAGAACTGGCTTGAGGCCACCTGAGATCATCTGGCTCGAGGCCACCCGAGATCATCAAGCTTGGTTGCTGCCTCTATAACCACTAGAGAACTGGCTCGGCCCACCCCGAGCTTGAGAGGGATTCATATAATATTATCAAGTAATAACATAAATCTATATTCATTTTGGATCTACCAAATTTGGAGAAGAATCAAATATTTTGAAGTGCAAACTATTTTCTTAAATTTTGCACTAAAAAAAAGTTTACATCTTAAATTATTTGATCCTCTGGACGCTTGATATTTAACTAAAATTAATATATATTAATAAATTTAATAATAATTTTTTATTTTTCTTATAATTTTTTTATTTTTAATATTTTTTAATTTAAAAATATTTTTAAATATTATAATAATTTTTTGAAATATTTTAAATATTATAAGAAAAATTTCACATATTATATTTTATTCATCCATCTTATATTTATTTATTTATTAAATTTATTTCTTTATATTCTAATGTTGTCTTATCAAGAGTTATATGCATGTAGACCATAGTAGGGAGGTGGCTATAACGAGACTACAAGGTCTCTGTTATATGCATGATAGACTATAGTATGAGAGGTGGTTGTCACAAGAGTACAATGTGTGGACATGAATTAAAAAATGCCTACCATAAAGATTCCTGATTTAAGCTCAATTTTTGTCATGTCTTCCACCTTCATGAATGTGAAAAAGAAAATCATTATTGTTTTTTAAATTATCAATTTCAAATAAAATTATAACTAAGAAATTATTAATTTCAATTTATTATGAAATCATTATTATTTATTATAATGAATATTCGTATTTATCATAATGAACATAGCACAGGGAAAGCTTGGAAAATTATCGATTTTGAATAAAATAAGATTTAAGTAGGAATAAAAATATAAGATTGATTAAGTTTGAATCATGAATCAACTTTCTACAAATTTTGAACTCCATTCTATTGGATGTAGTTTTTCTTATGATTATCTATATACTATTATGTATATAGCATCTCGTAGCATAATAGTCATTCTAACCAATATTTGGGAATTGAAGAAAAAAATAGTTGAGAAAGCTAGATAATGGATGACTAAAATTGAAGCCCTAAGGGATAGCTTAATTGGTCAAGTTTTTTGCTAAGTACCTCGCTTATTGGAAGGTCACAGGGTGAAACATTCTCGACGCCCTTGGGGTTAGGCCTTGTTAGTTTGGCTGACGGGGAGATTCCTTTGCATTGATCTACCTGGATTTTCACAAAGACGTAGCAGCCACTCAATGTCCATGAACAACATTAAAAAAAATGGATGGCCAAAATAGAATGAGGATTAAAAAATAGAAAGAAACTAATATCTCACCCTTAAAGAGTATGTTTTTTCTGTTTAGAAAGATAAATATTTTCTACTGATAATTTAGGAAAATGTAAGTCTAAAGAGTCATTTAATTCCCTAGTTTTCTACTAGGGAAACCAAACTAGTGGCAATGCATTAAGTCCTTGCCATGAGATATATGAAATCAAAGTTTAAACAAAATATGACATATTATTTTTTCTCAAAATTAAAACTTTCTATCAATCTACTACGAGAAATAAGAAAGTTATTAAATCATGGAATTGTGTAGCTTATGAGGATTCAAAAGGGTCCATCTCAATTGTTTCTATAGCTTGATTTCTGGAGTTTCTTAGACCAAGTGGATGAGCCAATTGATCTTTAATGTTCTCCAATGCTTAATCTAGATCCTTCATTTGTAGATTAAACTCACTTGACATGAGCGAGATTCCATGTTTGGAATAATTGCGGTTTGTACACACTTTTCCAAGCAACTTTTTCATCTACCAATATAAAGATATTGTTCATGTACTAATTTTTTCTTCCTCAAGTGATGGGGCCAGCCCACGTGGTCCCGCCTCAGGTTGGCTGGGCTGTAAAAAATTGGCGGTGAACACAATTATGTCACGGGTCTGTTGGTTGATTGTGTGGTTTAATTCGGGATCAACGCCGTATGGATTCGTTTTAAATGATCATGGTACTTGAGCTCCCCGTCCGCTTAACACCTGTCCTCCTCGGTATTCCGCGAGCCCGTAAGGGTTTAGGGTTCTCGACCCTTCACGCCCTCTTCACTTGTTGTTGTTTCACTTAGCGCTACTCTTTTTTTTGCTCTGCGGGCTCTGTGGTTGGTGGTCGAAACTTCTGGTTGCATTCTTCCTATCATCTGGTTGTTCGTTCCACTGTTCCGGCTCCTGGTTGCCTTCTCACTCTATGAGCTGCTATATACCCGTCTCGGCCCTATTCATTCGGCATTCGATGTTCACTCTGGTAAGTTTGGATTCTCGGCTTGTATGGCAAATATGGTTATGGTTTGAGCTTCCGTCGCTTAATCCCTTAGAGGGTTTCTGTCGCTGCACATATGCTGTTGGTGTTCTGTGTATGACTCGGCTTTCTGTTTCCTCTGTTGATAATGGTACCATAAGCTTTCGGCACTGGTTCGCTCCTCTTCACGGCCCTTGGTGGTTCGATGGTGGCATCCTCAGCTGGAAACTTCGCACGCGGACACGGTAAGTCCCGAGTTCTATGATGGATTCTCTTGTAAACTCCTTCTCCTATTACTAATGTTATGGCTCCTTCGTGAGCAGGAATTCTCTTGGGTTGTCCGGAGATTTTGGTCCCGTGAACAGGTAAGCTCTATTCTGGTCTCCTCGGCTCTCTCTTTCGCAGAGGTTTTCCTTGTCTTTCTGTTATTGAGCTGTAGTGCCGCTGGACTAATCTTTCCTGCGCATGTCCTTGCAGGTGGGGCTGTTCATGGTTGCCGTAGTCACGTTCTTGACAATTAGTTCTTTCCTTCTGGTGTTTGATAGCCGGTCTTAGGGTGTTTCGACTTCAAATGTTGGATTTGTTTGCTGGCTTAGACTGTCTACACATATGTCGGCCCTGCGTTGGTTTCTGTATGGGTTTGTAATGTTGTTTCTCTGTGCGAGTTGGTTCTTGTTCTTGGTAGGTCAGTGGCTTGTCTGTGATTTCTATATTGACTCTTTAATACAGACAATATGTAAATGAAACTTGTATCGAGGAATTATAAATATATACGCTTGTGCGAATGTGCGGTTTATTCATATGAAAATGTTAATTTGGGAAACGACAAAGCTTGTGTCGTGTTTCCACATACCTGTGATTTCTGGTTGTATGAATTCTATTACAGTTTTGTTCCTCGAGTTTGTTACTCTGCCTCAGAACACGGCACCTGTGGCACACTTACTCAACAGTCTTGCATGTTAATTCTATTTGCACGAATGCACAGTATCTGGACATGAAATATGCATATACACAGAACGTTTCTTCTTATTACTTCTGCTCTGTTTTGCTTACACGAAGTCGAACCCCCACAATGGTTCGTTTCATCCTTTTTGTAATAATGTCTACAAAGAATAGTTTCCTTTTGGTAACTGTTGTCAGTTATGTCGTTAGTCTGAACAGTTGTTCCTTATACGGTTCCTACAGTTAATTGATACATTCTGTGTTCTTTGTATTTTTCAACCGCAACATGGTTGTTTGAAAAGCACGGAAATGCTACCTAATCATTACTGTCTCTAATTAAAATTGAAACTATAACAGTATTGTTTTCCCTTGTTTTCTTTTGACATTTTAAAGAGTACATTAAAATAGATAATAATAATAATAAAAAAAAACAAAGACAGACCTACTGTCCATCCGTCGAACCGTGTCCTCTGTCCTTTTCGGAAACCACTGCCCTGTTACCGGATGCTCCTGCATCAGGCTCCTGGGGTAAAAGAAATTCATGGCTCCGTTCCATGAGTTCCTCCACCGAATAGCCAGCCTTTTGTATCTGCGCCGCATCGAGCCATGAGCTGTCCTCCATTGGACCGCCCTTCCATTTGACGAGGTAACGCAAATATTCCTTCATGCGTGTCTTCTTGGCTATTTGGGTGCTGAGAATTCCTTCAATCTCACGGGCTTGAGCTGAAGGCAGTTGTTTCTTCCAAGAACCGTCTCCAAATTGGGTGTCCCGTTCTGGCTGTACCTGACTATTCTCCTCCGCCTGGGCATGATATGGGAACAGGTCTGCCACGTTGAATATAGGTGAGATGCCTATGTCAGGTGGCAGCTGGATCTCATAAGCGTTGGCTGAAAACTTCTGTAGGATCTTGCATGGACCAATTTTCTTATATTTCAACTTGTTATATGTGCCCTTAGGAAACCGTTCCCGGCGCAGGTGCGCAAGGACCTCGTCTCCAACATCAAAATGCATCTCTCGTCGCTTTGTGTCTGCTTGCTGTTTGTATTTCTGTGTGCTGTCCTGCAATCTCAATTTGACTTTTTCATGAAGCTCGCTCATTGCTTCAGCAAAATCTTCCCCATCCGCACTTCTCCGTTCTAGCTTTCCCAAATCTCACAGTTCATGTATTCCCCGAGGATGCATGCCATACAAAATCTAGAATGGGCTAAATCTGGTGCTACGATTGGGCGAATCGTTATAGGCGAATTCTACCTGGGCAAGAGCTCGATCCCATAATTGTGAATTTTCGCCAGTTAAACTTCGTAATAAATTTCCTAAGCTCCTGTTCACCACCTCTGCTTGTCCATCAGTCTCCGGATGATACGCAGAGCTGAAATTCAATTGCATGCCCAACTTTTTCCATAGGGTGCGCCAAAAATGTCCTGTGAACTTTACATCCCTGTCTGAAACAATAGTTCTAGGTAGGCCATGTAATCTAACAACTTCTGTGAAAAACAGGTGTGCCACATTCGTGGCGTCACTAGTTTTTCGGCAAGGAATGAAATGATCCATCTTTGAGAATCTATCTACCACCACCATCACTGAATCATATCCCCGTTGCGTTCTAGGCAATCCTAGGACAAAGTCAATGCTGACTGAATCCCACGGCCTGCTTAGAATAGGTAGTGGTGTGTAAAGTCCAGTATTTTGGCTGTGTCCTTTCGACAGTTGACAGACTTTACACCTGGTTACACATCTCTGCACATCTCTGCTCATTTTAGGCCAATAATAAAAATGCCCGAGCTGCTCCAAAGTTTTGTTGATGCCAAAATGTCCCGCTAGTCCACCACTATGTTTTTCTCTTACTAGATTTTCCCTCATCGAACAGTCCGGAATACATAGCTGCCCACCTCGAAACAATAATCCTTCCTGTAAATTATAATCTAGCCATGGGCTTGTGTTCCTCAATACGGGATTTTGGCAAGCTTCAAAAGCTTCCTTGAAATCTGTGTCCATCTGGTACAAATCCTTCAGATATTCGAATCCCATCACCTGTATGCTACTTTCCTGTAAGAGCAAGGCTCTTCGGCTTAAAGCATCCGCCACTTTGTTGGCTTGCCCACTTATGTGTTTTAGCACAAAAGTAAAACTCTGTAAGTATTCTACCCACTTGGCATGCTTATGGTTTAACTTGTGCTACTGCATTACATATTGTAATGCTGAATTATCAGAGAACAAGATGAACTCATTGCCCAGTAGGTAGTGTCTCCAATGTTTTAAAGCTTGGACCACTGCATAGAATTCCTTGTCATATGAGGAATACTTCTGCCGACTCTCATTTAGTTTTTCACTAAAAAACGCCACTGGTCTGTCCTCTTGACTGAGCACAGCGCCAATAGCTGTCTCGCTCGCATCACAACGAACCTGAAAAGGTTTACTAAAATTAGGCAGCCTCAAGATCGACCTCTCCGTTATCTTCTGTTTCAAAAGTTGAAAGTTGTTTTCTGCTGCCTTGGTCCAACAAAAAGGTTGGCTGGCCTTTTTGATGGTCTCTAACATTGGTGCGCAGATTTCACTGAAATTTTTAATAAATTTTCGATAAAAACTTGCTAGATCATGAAAACTACGTACCTCAAACAAACTCTTTGGTGACGGCCAACTTATGATTGCTGCAATCTTTTCTGGGTCCATCTTCAATTCGTTCTCTGCAACTACAAATCCCAGATAGACCAGCTCTTTCTGTAGGAAAGTGCATTTCTTCAAATTTATTAGCAGCTTGTTCTGCTGCAACTTCTCGAACACCTTTCGAATATGCTGAAGATGCTCTCTTTTTGTTCTGCTGAAAATTAGAATGTCGTCAAGATACACTATCATGAATTTACCAATAAATTCTTTTAACATCTCGTTCATCAACCTCATAAAAGTACTAGGAGCATTACTCAACCCAAATGGCATGACCAGCCATTCATACAGCCCTTCATTGGTCTTGAAGGTTGTTTTCCATTCATCTCCTTCCCTAATTCTGATATGATGATAACCACTCTTCAGATCGATCTTTGTAAAATAAGCTGCTCCACTAAGACAATCCATCATGTCGTCCATCCTGGGTAAGGGAAATCTATATCGTATTGTAATTTTATTTATAGCCCGGGAATCTGTACACATCCGCCATTCTCCACCCTTCTTAGGTGCAAGTACTGTTGGTACTGCGCAAGGGCTCAAACTTTCCCTGATAAGTCCCTTATCCAACAACTCCTGCACTTGTTTGCGTACTTCTTCATTGTCCTTCAGACTCATCCTGTACGCTGCCTTGTTTGGCAAGCTTGCTCCTGGTATAAAATCAATGTGATGGCTGATACTCCTTTTGGGAGGCAATTTATCAGGTAACTCATCAACCACAATATCTTTGAATTCTTCCAACAGCTCCTGAATTTCTTTAGGCAGTTCTGATTTTTCTATGTTCAGCAACATCGGCTTCATCCTCCTCACAACTGCATAATTGACCTCATTTTCCTCAACCTGTTTCACAAATTGTTTCCCTCCAATTAATAATGCCTTTGTTCCGCTCGGTTCCACTGCATCCTCCTCTTTGATGGGTACAAGTGTGTGTTTGATCCCATCCTTTGTAAATTTATAGTAATTTGTCTTCCCATCGTGTGTCACTTTCCGATCATACTGCCACGGTCTTCCCAGCAGTATATGGCACACGTCCATTGGCATAATATCACAGACCACCGTGTCGTGGTATTTGCCAATGCGAAATTCAACTTCACACTGTTCATCTACTAATAGCTGGTGGCCTTTCTGCAGCCATGACACCCTGTATGGTGTAGGGTGTTTGAGTCGCTTCAGTCACAGCTTTTCCACCATTTCGGTGGCAACTAAATCGTCTGTACTTCCGCTGTCTATTATCAATTTACAACACTTTCCATGTGATTTACAAACTGTCCGGAACAATGCTTTTCGCTGGGTCTATTCAGCCACCTCCTTGGCTGGTTTCAACAGTACTTTATTTAAAATCAAAGCTTCCCCTATTTCTGCCATGTTTTCTACTTCCCGGGGTTGTGCTTCAGCTTCCTCAGGCTGCGCAACAAGTGTTCCCCTCTGGCCAGTCTGTTCCATCTCCGAGAATTCGAAGGATCTGTGCCCCCACTTATGGCACCTGTAGCACTGGACATTAGTCCCCCTTCCGCGGCCATTTCCTCGCCCTCGCTGATATGACCGACCTCCTCTGGTGCTTTCCCCCTTCTCTGCTACCCCTGAAGCTCTGGAACTGCTGCCTTCTTCGCTGTTTGCGGCAGTTCTCCCTCTGTCGTAGGACTGTCCTCGTCCTCTACCATTTCCTCTCCCTCTCCTATTGTTCTGTTTTTTGTTGATCTTCTCTTCAGCCTTTACAGCACTCTTGAAGGCTTCTTCAATATTTCGGGGAGAGAGAATACTGATTTCGTCCAATATTTCCATCCTCAAACCATTCACATACCTCGCTGTTTTTTCTGGAGTATCGTCCGTATAACCAGCACGTAAATTTACTCGATAAAACTCTTCTGTGTATTCTTTGACAGTCATACCCTTCTGCCATAAATTCTGTACTCGTTGGTAAAGTTCAACCTGGTAGTCTTTCGGCAGAAATCTGCCCTTCAGTTTTGCCACCATCCTTGGCCATTTTCGTATCGGCAGTTTGTTCATTCGTTTTCTGTTCGCTTGGACGCTATCCCACCATAAGAGAGCATGCCCTTTTAATTTAGTTGCAGCGAATCTAACTCTTTTATCCTCACTGACTTCCTCATTTTCAAAATACTTATCTAATTCGCTGATCCAATCCCGCAGGACATCTGCGGACAGACTGCCATCATAGTTGGAAATCTCCGTTTTGGGTTTGCTGCTGGCTAATAAAACTGATCGCAGTAGCCTCAACTCCGGGGCTTCTTTGTCTGACCCGTCTGTAGCAGTTACTGCTTCCTCCTCACTGTCATCCCCAAGTTCCGGGTCTCTTCGCCTGCCCGCCTCCACTGCTTCCAAACGAGCTGTAAGAACTCTGATCTGTTCTCTCAATCCTTCATCTGCTCCTCGGCGTACACCTCTCCCACGTCCACGTCTTAGCGCTTCCATTTTCCTCAAAACGTTGCTCTGATACCACTTGATGGGGCCAACCCACGTGGTCCCGCCTCAAGTTGGCTGGGGTGTAAACAATCGGCGGTGAACGCAATTATGTCACGGGTCTGTTGGTTGATTGTGTGGTTTAATTCGGGATCAATGCCGTATGGATTCGTTTTAAATGATCATGGTACTTGAGCTCCCCGTCCGCTTAACACCTATCCTCCTCGGTATTCCGCGAGCCCGTAAGGGTTTAGGGTTCTCGACCCTTCGCGCCCTCTTCACTTGTTGTTGTTTCACTTAGCGCTACTCTTGTTTTTGCTCTGCGGGCTCTATGGTTGGCAGTCGAAACTTCTGGTTGCGTTCTTCCTGTCGTCTGGTTGTTCGTTCCACTGTTCCGGCTCCTGGTTGCCTTCTCACTCTATTAGCTGCTATATACCCGTCTCGGCCCTATTCATTTGGCGTTCGATGTTCACTCTGGTAAGTTTGGATTCTCGGCTTGTATGGAAAATATGGTTATGGTTTGAGCTTCCGTCGCTTAATCCCTTAGAGGGTTTCTGTCACTGCACATATGATGTTGGTGTTCTGTGTATGATTCGGCTTTCTGTTTCCTCTGTTGATAATGGTTACCGTATGCTTTCGGCACTAGTTCGCTCCTCTTCACGGCCCTTGGTGGTTCGATGGCGGCATCCTCAGCTGGAAACTTCGCACGCGAACACGGTAAGTCCCGAGTTCTATGCTGGATTCTCTTGTAAACTCCTTCTCCTATTACTAATGTTATGGCTCCTTCGTGAGCAGGAATTCTCTTGGGTTGGCCGGAGATTTTGGTCCCGTGAACAGGTAAGCTCTATTCTAGTCTTGTCGGCTCTCTCTTTCGCAGAGGTTTTCCTTGTCTTTCTGTTATTGAGCTGTAGTGCCGCCGGACTAATCTTGCCTGCGCATGTCCTTGCAGGTGGGGCTGTTCATGGTTGCCGTAGTCACGTTCCTGACAATTAGTTCTTTCCTTCTGGTGTTTGATAGCCGGTCTTAGGGTGTTTCGACTTCAAATGTTGGATTTGTTTGCTGGCTTAGACTGTCTACACATATGTCGGCCATGCGTTAGTTTCTTTATGGGTTTGTAATGCTGTTTCTCTGTGCGAGTTGGTTCTTGTTCTTGGTAGGTCAGTGGCTTGTCTGTAATTTCTATATTGACTCTTTAATACAGACAGTATGTAAATGAAACTTGTATCGAGGAATTATAAATATATACGCTTGTGCGAATGTGCGGTTTATTCATATGAAAATGTTAATTTGGGAAACGACAAAGCTTGTGTCGTGTTTCCACATACCTGTGATTTCTGGTTGTATGAATTCTATTACAGTTTTGTTCCTCGAGTTCGTTACTTTGCCTCAGAACACGGCACCTATGGCACACTTACTCAACAGTCTTGCATGTTAATTCTATTTGCACGAATGCACAGTATCTGGACATGAAATATGCATATACACAGAACGTTTCTTCTTATTACTTCTGCTCTGTTTTGCTTACACGAAGTCGAACCCCCACAATGGTTCGTTTCATCCTTTTTGTAATAATGTCTACAAAGAACAGTTTCCTTTTGGTAACTGTTGTCAGTTATGTCATTAGTCTGAACAGTTGTTCCTTATACGGTTCCTACAATTAATTGATACATTCTGTGTTCTTTGTATTTTTCAACCGCAACATGGTTGTTTGAAAAGCACGGAAATGCTACCTAATCATTACTGTCTCTAATTAAAATTGAAACTATAACAGTATTGTTTTCCCTTGTTTTCTTTTGACATTTTAAAGAGTACATTAAAATAGATAATAATAATAAAAATAAAAAAACAAAGACAGACCTACTGTCCATTCGTCGAACCGTGTCCTCTGTCCTTTTCGGAAACCACTGCCCTGTTACCGGATGCTCCTGCATCATCAAGTGTGTCCTTTAGCTAGAATCCAAGCGATCACCTTTGTTGCAATGTTGAAATATAAAAGGCACCTTTTTTCTCCCATCATTTCCTCTTCAATTGCTTGGATTTCAACTTGTACCTTGATTGGATTTTATTCATGGAACTGATACGCTAAGATTTTTTCCCCTAAATTGGGCCTACAAACCACCCTAAGCTTCATAATATGCTGAATCTTGTGAGCTCTTTTGCTTGTCATTATTAAGAAAAGTGGCAAATGCAAAGGTTGGAATGGGATTACATTGGAGGGATAAGGGAAATAAACACCGAGGGGATTGAGAAGAGATGGGTGAGGAGAAAGCTAGTACTAGAGCTATCCCAAATGCAAACAATATTATTCTTTGTGATCTATGAGAGGAAGGAAGGGCAACCAATTTTGAGGAAAAACTAACTCAATGGTTTTGGAGAATTCGAAGGGGAGGAAACAACAAATGAAGCAAGTAGAAAATTTAGAAGTTGGTGAATGCTTAAGAGAGAAATCATTCCCAAATGATAGTAGAAAGTGTTGATAGTAATTTCCCATTAATAATACAACGAAAAGTAAACACACAATAACCATGAAAGAATATGAGATCAAAGTTTCATGTCCCTTATTCAGATAAAATTGATTGGAAAAGTTATGATTTGACATGCCTAAATCCATAAGAAATCTAATTTATAACTCATTTAAAAGAAGAGTAGCATGCCACATCCCACCTATTCATTACTGGTTGGAACAACTCCAATGTATCCCTCCCACATCGCCCTATAAAAGAAACCCTTCAAGCGCATATATATATATATATATATATATATATAAATTTTCAAACGCATATATATATTAAGAATTTTCAAACCTATACTCATATACAATAAATATATATAATTTTCATTTTGAATATATGATCTAAATAATTATATTTATAAATAAAATTTAAAATAATTTATACTTCAATCTTAATACTTAAACTTTTATTATAATAGTTAAATATAATAAAAAATAATTAAAATGGAAGGTGAAAACATGTTGACTGACTAAATAAGATTAGCATGACTAGATATATAGCATAAATTATAATGAGAAGTTTATTATCAAATGTATATATAACTATTATTTAATTATAATAAGAAGTTATTAATAAGTATAGTTGTAGTGTAAGCCATACGACCTCCATCATCACATTCGCAGCCCCGGTGAAGTGTCAACAATAGTAAAGTTTGTTATTAAGTATATTACGGTAAAAATATTAAATAAATATAATAATTTTACAACATTGTTTAATTCGAAAAAATATATAATCACATAGCTTAACATTTGTGTAGATCATTTTCATTAAAACTGAGCATTCTAGGATGCAAGGTAACGAGTGATGCACAATGGAAACAACTGGCGATATAGACAAACACGATTGCAAGTACGGTAAAATGCACTGTGATGGCAGTAGCACACTGGCAAAAACTATCCATTATATAGAGCAGCTTTAAAGCCTTAAATGTAAGTTGTCAATTTACCTTCTCTTAAAAGATATGCCATGGTTTATGAGTATGAGCATTGAATATGAATATGAAATTTTGCGATATTTTTAGTGGAATTAGGTGTAAAGGATTTTACTTGATAATTTACATTTAAAACTAGTCTGTATAATGGATAGATTTTATATAATACGCAGAAACAATCTTGTTATATCATTTATAAAATAAAAACAATTTTGTAAAATACACAAAAGCCATCTAGTTCTATAGGTTATAAAATAAAAACTATTAGCCACCGAATTTGTAAAGATAATCAAATAAATCTACTCTACTATATTAGCTCATACCCATCTTTTTGTGGCAAGAGCTAACAGCATGCGTCTCCATTAGCTCTTTAACACACGCCCGCTCTTATAAGGCATTAAATGCCTAGTTACATGCGTCCTCGTTAGCTCTTTAACACATGCGAGCGGTTACATGCGCCTCCGTTAGCTTTTTAACACACGCCTAGCACGCGCGTTAAAGAGCTAACGGGGCACATGTAACCGAAAATTTAATGCCCTATAATATGCCTGTTAACTCTTACCATCTTTTTGTTTAGGTATCTAGGTTACCAATATTTGATACTAACTAATGTCAACGGCCGAGCTTATCTTGATTGCACGTTGCTCAAGCTCCTTGACATGGCCAGTGGGCCCTCTACATCTCCGTTACATCACTGTTGCTGGTTCCGTTCCCGTCGATAGAAAGACTCATGGTTGAAGTCGGACAACATCGATAGAAAGACTCACTGTTGAAGTGGGAAAAACCTGAGGAATACCATCACTGACATGTCATGCTTGAAGTCGGACAACATCGATAGAAAGACTCACTGTTGAAGTGGGAAAAACCTGAGGAATACCATCACTGACATGTCTTTTCACTGTACTTACACGGTTTAATGTATGGGATCGGATTGATGATTTTGTACCCACCAATTACACCTTGCATCTCATCCTGATGGATATATGGATGCTAAATGCCATAAACAATCTTGATGGATGCCATATGTACGCATGCCCATTGCCTAGTTTGAATTTTAAATTTTGAATTTGCCCGCCTGCCAGGTCTGTGATTTCCGGTTGGACTTCGAAGGAGAGATTAAATCCCATTGTAAGTCAAGGAGTGGAGACGCCACAAAGGCACCGTGGCAGAAAAAGTCATTGCTACCATTCTCATTCCCAAATAGAAAGGGTACTAGATATAACAGAGCGGACTCCTTGTGGCTTCAGTCCCATTTAGATTTCTTTGCAATTTTTTTAGTGGAGGAGAGCACAGGTTTCCGCCTGGCGGAGGAGAGCGCAGTTGGAATTATTTGGGATCATGTAACTGTGAAGAGTAGCGATTGGAGTCCTCCAAAAATCAGTGGTGGAAATGGTGCAACCTTTCATCGGCGGAGAAAATGCATTAGCCGGAAAGTCAATTACTAGACTTGAAAAGTATGATAATGGCACACTGGGTTGATAAGGATCATCCTTTTTGCAATGTTCTCGCTGCCTCCGCCAATTAATAGGCTTTGGCCGAGACAACTCCGCCTCCACATCCCTCAATTACTCCCCTGTAACAATCAAAAGTAGAGTGGTGTCAACCAAAGTTAGGTAATTGGGGGGGGGGGGTTACCTAACTTTGGTTGACACCACTCTACTTTTGATTGTTACAACTTACAGGGGAGTAATTGAGGGATGTGGAGGCGGAGTTGTCTCGGCCAAAGCCTATTAATTGGCTGAGGCAATGAGAATATTGCAAAAAGGATGATCCTTATCAACCCAGTGCACCATTATCATACTTCGAAGTAGTTACCAAGTTCACCTGTATTGGGAAAATTCAAAAATGCGCCGGTACGATCCGATTCGTGGGAAAATACGTTTGATACGATATGATACGATGTTGAAAATGTAATTTCAACGCAGCTGGAGACATTGCCAGAAACCGGTCAGCCAACCCGCCGGAGAGTTCTCGGGCCAGTTTCCAGCAAAGAGACTTTCCGTATGTTCGAACCCGAGAAAATATGGGGCTGACACGTGGTTCACCCCTGACGTAAGCCAACGTAATTTTCTCGGGAGGTAAAGCTCTGCAACAAAGTGTCTTCCGATATCGTTATCCGCCGTTCGATCTGCTCCACCTTCTTCAACCGTTGATTGTCCGAAGCTGCACACCTGCATACGACCAACATCAAATCAAAGTTGCGTGGAGTGAAAGAGTTTTTGGTTGACCGCCGTGGAAGAATAGTCATGGAATTTAATGCTGCTACGTAGATTTAGGTGGCCCTTTTTAATATGGGTATGGGCACGTTTTAACATATGTTTTTTATATATACTTTTTATACGGCATGTATTAAAACCAAAAATCGTATGTAATAAGTTCGTTGTTTTGTGTGTTGACTTTATTATTATGTGTTGCACACGGGAGGAAATATAGATAGGTGTTTACAGCAGCGTAAAATGATGATGGTGCAGTAAAAGGTGAAACACACAGCAGTGTGTAAAAAGACAAGAACAGGGTTGTAATGTTGTGTGTGGCATTTTTGTAAAACAGAGGTGTAAGAGAAAAACCATGTGTGGTTTTGCACAGCAGTGCATAAAGAAAATGGTGGAGCGTGTTTTTTTTGTAAGTCTGTGTAAATTTTATTACAACAGTAAACTTATGTAAACTTTTTATTACAGCAGTAAGTTGTTTTTCACAGCAGTGAATATAAAAATGATTTTACAGTGGTAAATCCCTCTCAGTAAAAGAGGATGAAGTTTGTATCAGTTTTTAATGAATAGAATGTTTTAATGGTGGTGAAATACTCTGTCTCTCAGTGAAATTTTTTTTTAAGCTTCTCTGTGCACAAAAGATCCTGTGGAGGTAAAACAGAGCATTGCCTCTGTGTGTTTTATTTTCTTGGTTTTGGTATTTCCCCATTTAAAAAAATACCCAACAGTGGTATCAGAGCAGGACCAGGCTCTTTAAAGAAGTTAAAGAAGCTGAAGGGAGGAGCTTGTTGCAGCAGTAAAACTTCTCAAGCAGAGTGAAGGCTCAGTCAGGAAAATACTCAGGTATTTCACAAAGTTTTTTTTGTGTTGCTGAAGAAACAGTCAGTTGTTTTAAAATACACAGTCAAGGAATGGCTAGCACAAGCACTGGTATGGGTATGTTTAATACCCAGCTCCCACAGTTTAATGGGAAGAACTATGACTACTGGTCAATAACTGTGAAAGCCTTGCTTGCTTCCCAAGACTTATGGGAAATAGTTGAAGATGGTTTTGAAGAACCAGCAGATGAAACTGAGTTCAATGCATTAACTCAGGGAGAGAAGGATCTGCTGAAGAGCAATAGGAAGAAGGATTCAAAAGCCCGTGTGTTGTTGTATCTAGCAGTAGACCAGAGTATGTTTCCAAGGTTAGCAGCAGCTAAGACAGCCAATGAAGCATGGAAAACCCTCAAGACAGCCTATCAAGGCATGGAGAGAGTGAAGACAGCAAAACTACAATTGCTGAGAAAGGATTTTGAGAACTTGAACATGAAGGAGTCAGATAACATTGACTCATTCTTCACTCATGTGATTGGTGTAATCACACAAATGAGAACTCATGGAGAAACCATTGAAGACAAAAGGATTGTGGAGAAAATATTGAGGGTCTTACCCTCAAGGTTTGATGCCATAGTCACCACCATTGAAGAGACAAAGGATCTCTCAAACTATTCAGTTGATGAGCTACATGCATCACTGATAACACATGAGCAGAGGTTGAGTAGAAATGAAAACTCATCTCTTGAGCAAGCCTTCAAGACCCAGATGTCCTTTGGAAGAGGTAGAGGTCAAGGCAGAGGAAACAAAAGAGGAAGAGGCAGAAGCCAGAACAGAGGTGGAAGGAACAGCCCATCAAATGCACAAGGAAGAGGCAACAATACAAATCAGAACCAAGGCCAAGGCAGCAGCCAACAAAGAGAACAGTATCATGCTCAAGGACAAAGGTATGATAAATCTAATGTTCAATGCTATTATTGCAAAAAGTATGGACATTATGCTAGTGATTGTAGAAAGAAACAACATGATATGAACAGTAGACAGAATGCAAATGTTACAAGAGAAAACAGCAATCAAGAAAATGTCCTGTTAGCTTGTAACATGGCTGAAACACATAGTGAGGACATATGGTTTTTAGACTCAGGTTGCAGCAACCATATGACAGGAAACATTGCCCTCTTCTCAGCCTTAAATCAAAACTTGAAATCAGAAGTCACACTAGGAACTGATAGCAAAGTCTCTGTTATGGGAAAAGGGGAGGTAAAAATATTTACAAAACAAGGAGAAAGGAAAACCATAGCAGATGTCTACTATGTCCCCGGAATGAGATGTAACCTCTTGAGTATTGGACAGCTTGTCCAAAAGGGTTACAATGTTTACTTTGTAAATGATGTGTGCACCATCATGGATATACCACCCAGCAAAAGATGCATTGCTGAAGTGAAGATGACAAGGAACAGGATGTTCCCTCTCCGGATCAGGGCAGACATGAAGAACAAAAGGGAAATGGCAGCAGTCACCCAAGAGGCTTTCCAAAGCGTGCCAAAGGATGAGAACTGGTTATGGCACTTGAGATTCGGGCATCTAAATTTTGGAGGTCTAAACTTATTGAGCAGAAAAGGAATGGTAAAGGGATTACCATTGATAGAGAAGCCGGACAGCCTTTGTGAAGGTTGTATATTGGGCAAACAACATAGAGAAAGTTTTCCATCAGGGAAAAGCATAAGGGCAAAGACACCCTTAGAGATTATCCACTCAGATTTGTGTGGACCAATGCAAGCTCCATCATTAGCAGGCAGCCTATATTTCTTAACATTCATTGATGACTTTACAAGAAAGACTTAGATATATTTCCTTAAAAACAAAAGTGAAGTGTTTGAGAAATTCCAAAACTTCAAGGCATTTGTGGAAAACCAAAGCGGGCTGCACATTAAAGTTTTGAGAACTGATAGAGGAGGTGAGTATATCTCCAAGGAATTCCTAAGATTTTGTAGAGAAAATGGAATTCATAAACAGTTCACAACTCGGTACACCCCACAGCAAAATGGAGTTGTTGAAAGGAAGAATAGAACCATCATGGAGATGGCAAGGAGCATGTTGAAGGCAAAGCATTTGCCAAATGAGTATTGGGCTGAAGCTGTACATTGTGCAGTTTATATATTGAACATGTGTCCTACAAAAGCAGTCTTGAACAAAGTGCCAGAAGAGGCATGGAGTGGAAGAAAGCAAGGAGTCACCCACATGAGAGTTTTTGGATGTGTGGGTTATGCACACATTCCAGATCAGCTAAGGAGGAAGTTGGACAGCAAAGGGGAGAAATGCATCTTCATTGGATACAGTGATGAATCCAAAGCCTACAGGCTGTACATTCCATCTACCAAGAAGTTCTTTGTCAGCAGGGATGTTCAATTCATTGAAGAGGAAGCTTGGGATGGAAGCATAGAGAAAACAGTGAATGTCAAGAACTGTTTGTCTCATGATGAAGATGAAGAGGAGGTGGCTGAAATGAATCCCCCAACAGCAGCACCAACACAAGAACAGCAAGGTACACCATTGAGGATCAATGAGAGTGCTTCTCCAAGCACACCACAAGGAGGAAATTCAAGTGCATCTTCAAGCACTTGCACACCAAGTGAACGAGGTAAGAAGTTTAGAAATCTAAGTGATATTTATGATGAAGGAATGAATTCCTTATTTGCCTTGTATTGTCATGTTGATGATCCTATTCATTTCGAAGACGCAATTAAAGATAGGAAATGGATAGAAGCTATGAATGAGGAAATGAATGCCATAGAGAGAAACAAAACATGGGATTTGGTTGAGTTACCAAAAGGCAAAGAAGTCATTGGAGTCAAATGGGTCTATAAGACCAAGAGCAATGCTGAAGGCAAGATAGAAAGGCACAAGGCAAGGCTGGTTGTCAAAGGCTACAAGCAGCAGTATGGGAGAGATTATGAGGAGACTTTCGCCCCGGTTGCAAGAATGGAAACCGTGAGAGCAGTGCTGTCTATAGCAGCTCAAAACAAATGGAAAGTCTACCAAATGGATGTGAAATCAACATTCCTAAATGGAGTGTTAATGGAAGAGGTCTATGTGGAACAACCTCTCGGATATGAGAAGAAAGGTGAAGAGCACAAAGTGTGCAAATTGAAAAAAGCTCTTTATGGGCTGAAGCAAGCGCCAAGAGCATGGTACAGCCGGATAGATTCATATCTCTTGGATAATGAATTTGACAAATGTGAAGGAGAACCCATAGTCTACATCAAGGAAAAGGATGGTAAAATTTTAATTGTTGTCTTGTATGTAGATGATGTTATTTTCACTGGAAATGATATTTATCTTATTGAGAATTTTAAATCAGTCATGAAGGATGAATTTGAAATGACTGACATGGGTTTGTTGAGATACTTCTTAGGCATAGAAGTAGATCAAAATGAAAAAGGAATTTTTATATCTCAAGCAAGATATGTAAATCAAGTTTTGGGCAGATTTAAGATGGAAGAATGCAAGGCAGCAATCACTCCCACAGTGATGGGATTAAAACTCAGCAGAGAGGACAGCAGCAAGGATTTTGATCCTAGCCTGTACAAAAGCATTGTGGGCAGCCTTATGTATTTAACAGCAACTAGGCCTGATTTAATGTATGCTGTTAGTTTGATTTCCAGATTTATGGAGAGGCCAAAGGAGGCACATTGGCAGGCAGCAAAGAGAATTTTGAGGTATGTCAAAGGCACTAAAATGTTTGGAATTCTATATCATGCCTCAGAACATTCAGATTTGGTTGGGTACACAGATAGCGATTGGGCTGGAAGTGTAGATGATCGGAAGAGCACTTCCGGTTATGTTTTTAATATGGGTTCAGGAGCCATCTCATGGGCTTCTAAGAAGCAGTCCATTGTAGCATTGTCTACAGCAGAGGCTGAATATGTGGCAGCTACAGCAGCAGCATGTCAAGCAGTGTGGATGAGAAGAATGTTGAGAAGCTTAGGCCAAGAGCAGGCAAAAGCGACAGTGATTTTTTGTGACAATAGCTCAGCTATTGCATTGTCAAAGAATTCAGTGTTTCATAAGAGAACGAAACACATTGATACCAGGTTTCACTACATCAGAGAATTGGTGAACAACAGAGAAATTGTCCTAGAACATTGCAGGACTCAAGAACAGGTTGCAGACATCTTGACAAAGCCATTGGATCAGAAGAGCTTTGAATTTTTGAGGAAGTGTCTCGGTATGGCCGAATGCCCAGCTGTTGAAATTAAAGGGGAGTGTTGAAAATGTAATTTCAACGCAGCTTGAGACATTGCCAGAAACCGGTCAGCCAACCCGCCGGAGAGTTCTCGGGCCAGTTTCCAGCAAAGAGACTTTCCGTATGTTCGAACCCGAGAAAATATGGGGCTGACGCGTGGTTCACCCCTGACGTAAGCCAACGTAATCTTCTCGGGAGGTAAAGCTCTGCAACAAAGTGTCTTCCGATATCGTTATCCGCCGTTCGATCTGCTCCACCTTCTTCAACCGTTGATTGTCCGAAGCTGCACACCTGCATACGACCAACATCAAATCAAAGTTGCGTGGAGTGAAAGAGTTTTTGGTTGACCGCCGTGGAAGAATAGTCATGGAATTTAATGCTGCTACGTAGATTTAGGTGGCCCTTTTTAATATGGGTATGGGCACGTTTTAACATATGTTTTTTATATATACTTTTTATACGGCATGTATTAAAACCAAAAAAATCGTATGCAATAATTTCGTTGTTTTGTGTGTTGACTTTATTATTATGTGTTGCACACGGGAGGAAATATAGATAGGTGTTTACAGCAGCGTAAAATGATGGTGGTGCAGTAAAAGGTGAAACACACAGCAGTGTGTAAAAAGACAAGAACAGGGTTGTAATGTTGTGTGTGGCATTTTTGTAAAACAGAGGTGTAAGAGAAAAACCATGTGTGGTTTTGCACAACATTGCATAAAGAAAATGGTGGAGCGTGTTTTTTTTGTAAGTCTGTGTAAATTTTATTACAGCAGTAAACTTATGTAAACTTTTTATTACAGCAGTAAGTTGTTTTTCACAGCAGTGAATATAAAAATGATTTTACAGTGGTAAATCCCTCTCAGTAAAAGAGGATGAAGTTTGTATCAGTTTTTAATGAATAGAATGTTTTAATGGTGGTGAAATACTCTGTCTCTCAGTGAAAAAATACCCAACATACGATACGGCTAGTTTTATATTATTTTTATTTTTTTTGGGTGAAATTTTATATTTAAAATTGACGGTTGAATAATGGTAAGTTTCAATAATGAAAAACAACTAATTTCTATATTAAAAAACAATTTAATTTTTTTTTAAAATTATATAAATTTTATATTAAAAAATTATAGTTAAATAATAATATTTTTTTATTAAAAATATAAAAGATTTTCATTAAACTATTGTATAAAAAATACAATTTATATAGTAAAAATTTTAAAACTGTTTTTTTCAATTTTTTTATTTTTGTTAAATGACAATAATTACTATAGTTATTGTTTTTATCTAAAATAAAAGATGTTGTGGAATTCAATTAGAGGGGTTCTTTTTCTGTTATCTAAAAGATAATAACACACATTTGTTGTTAAATAAATTTGGATCCATTAAGAATAATGATTGAAACATAAATTCTGTGGTATGTAGAGATTACTTTAAATCCACTAATATCCAATGTCTCATTTTGTGTGTTGAACTTAAGAGATTTCATTAGATATGTTATGAGATTTTAGTTACATGTTTTTCACTTTGCAATGCTAATAAATTTGATGCATCTTGTCCTTCATTATTTTTGAATTATCTTCTATAGACATGCAAGGTGAATGTTAGAAATAAGTAAACAAGAGTATCTTTATGAGAACCAGATTTAATAAATTTTCTTTGAATTTTTTAATATAAAAATCATTTAGTTAATTTAAAAAAAAAAATTTAATAGGTTAATCATATTAAAATGTATATTCCCGAATTTAATTATTTAGTTAATTTTTTTTTTTTTTAAAATTAATAGGTTAATCATATTCAGATGTATATTCCCGAATTCTTTCTCAATCACGGCGAATTTAAATCCATTAGACTAGTATTTATCAATGCGATCTTGTCCTCCAACTCAGTGAATCTAAATGGTATTCAAAAATGGAGGTCGATGAGCGCGCAGGTGACCCTCTCTGGAAAACGTCATAGGCCCAAAAGCAGAAGATTGCAAACTTAGAGGAAGCCATTAACTCCTCAACGTGGCTACAACTTAACGCTATAACTTAACCTTAGCAATGTTATTTTGAAAGCGATCAAGCTATTTCGAAAATACCTAGACGTTGGAATTGACAAAAATGTTAAAAGTTGGAGATTCAATGACTGACCAAGTTAAGTTAGTGAAAAGAAAAAGTTGGGTCAAACGAGTAGGTCGAAAACTCAACTAACCGTTCGAAATTTTATGGCCCAAGAGATTATGTAACCGTTGGAAACTTCATGGCCCAAGAAATTATGTAATGGACTAAAAATAATTTCAAAGCAAAATTCTCCTCCAAATGAATAAATCAAAACAAACGAGTGGGACGTTGACCTACTAAGTTAGAGTATTCATTATTGTCGACTATAAATTATAGTATTCATTATTGTCAACCGTTTTGGGCTTTGAATCATAAGTGCCCATATGTCCAGCAACACAAGGTTTATTAGACACATTAATTCTCTTGCAACTATTTGTGGCCAGGATCCCAATCCCTGATTGTAAAAATATTGTAGAACAACAATTGTTACCTTAACCATAACTATAACTGATACATAAGCATTTAAAAATGGAACAAAACTCAGCCATATCCTTCAACTTTTTAAGTACATATAATTATTGGAAGAAAAACGATGGGTACGTTAAGGCCTGGGTGAGCCGTCTTGGTTAATCTCGGGGTGGCCCACATATCCAATGGTAAAAGCATGGCCGCCACCATTGTCGAGGATATTTAAACATTTCAAGTTTTAGATTTTTTGTTGGAATCCTGCTCACCTCTCTTTCTTTATTTCGAAGTCTTAATATTTGGGTTTAAATTGGTTTTTGATTACATGTATGTATTTAACACTACAAAAAAAATCCTCGACCACTCGGATCGTAAAAAGTTAACATTATTTAAGAGCAGGTTGAGATTTCCCGCAGGATGAAAGAAAACTACTTCCAGTTGCAACTGGGTAGAAGTTGTCACTGCATTTCCACAACTGTGGTTGTGGCTCATTTCTTCCGCTGGATTAGCGGATGCACTACGTTCCGTACTGAACCAATTCCGATCACGTGATTCAACTCAGAATTTTGTAACTAGAGATTCTTCACGGCGACATCTCCAGGCTGTCTATCATTGTCCACGCTTCCAACGTCTAGCTGGGTTCTCTGATTTTAAAATGTGCATATATAACGGGTCCTCTTCTTAGGACAGCTATGAATTCCTTCCAATGTGACCAACCTTCCCTTTTGTGGCCCTACAAATGTCTTTTGCTTACACGGTGTCTTGACTTTCACCCACCAAACTAATATTAAGAGATCGTTGCTGTCTTTACACGGGAAAACTTCATTCTTAACCTTTCTTGAATGCATAACACGTACCATCCATAAAGAAAACCAACCTATCATTCCTTAACGCTTGCAACAACGTTTGTGCGCTCTCATGCAAGTAATCAATTATATCTTGATTCAATAGTGAATAAGGTTGAAATATGCAGCGATAAATTTAAGACTTGCCTATCACATCTTCTGACGATTATGGCAATGAGATGGAATGGCAATAAGATGGAAAACTAAGGTAACCCACAGCACACTGACAACTTCTAACCATTGTAGTTAAATCAATCATGGAGAACTCACTATTGCAACCACTACATAAACATGTCACTTTTCTATTTACACTAATCATATATATACAAAGATATATTTACATAGGATTAGCATTGAGGAATACCTACATTAATCCTATATTTACATAAGAATAGTAGTGTGGTGGTGTTACGATCGTGTATTATTGTTTGTATGAGTTGTAATACCGTTGTAAGTCTATCTTAATTTTCGATGTATTAAGCTTGTAGAGTGATAAAATATTTTAAGTTAAAAATTTATACTTCGATTCCAATTATATATATATATATATATATATACACTCTTCCTACATATACTCAAGTAACCGATCAACCAAAATAAACATGTGACGAGAAGTTATTATGATATGATTCAACTCTTTATGTGTTAGTTAAGAAGTGGAATCAATAGAAACACACCATACAAACATTCCACATTAGCAATAGAACTCTGAGAGCCATCCCAACCACTCAGGTAACTAGCCAGTAAGACCAATTGAAGGTTTAGACCATTGAATCCCCATATGCTCCCTTGATATTGACAAGCATGCGTCCAAGAGACTCCAAACACTCTCACAACATGGGTATGCATGCATCCTCCATCTCTGGGATTTGAACCACTTTTTCAGGCAAGTGTAATGTCCCATAATAATAATAAAAATAATAAATAATAAATAAAATAATATAATATTAAAATATAAGTAAATAAATGATAAACAATAAATAAAAGACAATAATGGTAAATAAATAATAATAAAATCAAGAAAAGACAATAATAGTAAATAAATAATAAATGATGAAGAGAATATAATAATAAAAAATAAAAATAATAATAATAGAATTTTAAATAAATACATATAAAAGTAAACTATAAAATAGTAAAAATAAGTAAAGTTAACAAAAAGAAAAACAAAATAAGAAAGAGTTAAATTAAGAGAACTATTAAAATAGTAAAAATAATTAACAAAAAATAAAATTGAATAAAATAAAAAAGAATTAAATGAAGAAAAATATTAAAGTAAGTAAAACTTAAAATAAATAAATCAAATTTGCATTTTAACACATGGAATCTGTGCATACAAACCCCTTTCCATTGTTTGGTCTATTTAATGAATGATGAGGAAGATGAGATTCATCATTCCTTCATCCATTCTCTTGGGAGAAACGTGTTGTGAGAAAAAGATTCCCTCATAGTAGTACATTGATTGAGGGCTCGGGTGTCACACCCATATCCTGGCGGTAGTATTTCAACTGCACATAATCAGGTCCAACACCACTACACTTTTTCTTTTCACCAATACTAGAGTGCATGGACTACACCTAACTCCAAAACTTAACTAATTTTTCAATACTTCAAGTGTTAACATTCATTCAACAGAATAAAATTAGCATTCATCATCTTCATTTATTAGTATGCAGTGGAAATCAACATTCATACAAGTATACACAATTATAGTTGAGAGGGGAAACTCCCGTAAAGCCTGCCTATACCAATAATATAATATTAATGTACACAAATATACAATTACAAGTTTTACAACACTCTTGTGTTGCCAACTGGCTTAGCCTACACAATCCACCAAGTACCATGTCACAACCTCACAACTGCCAGCTGCTTGTAGCCCACATAAATATGAGGAAACCCCAAGTTTCCTTGCCTCAGAAAAATTCTGAAAAATCATTGTTGCACTGGTCATTTAGCCCTCCCCGTTGTGTTGTGCAGCTCTGCATGCCCAATCATTTAGCTTGACTCACCCCCTCGTACAACTCTGCTCGTTGTTCAGTCTAGCTTCGGTCGGGTGGCCCTGCGGCGCCCTCGAGTCGTGCAACAGAGTCGGGTTAGACCATCGGGTCGTGCAGCATTGCCGGGTCAAGTCGTCGGGTCGTGTCGTTTGGATCGGGTTACTCAGAGTTGTGCAGATTGTTAGGTGTGGCGCATGATTATCTTATTTACTTAAAGGTATCGTCGTATTGGACCCTAATTCGTAATGGGGTGGCAATGCTGCCCGTTATTTGTGCTACAGGGAAGGCAATAATGATCTTTAGGAGCCCCTCCCTAGTGGGGGATCGGGAGCAGCTCCCCTAAAGCTAAAAATAGATGTAAAATTGCTTTGTAAAGTGTTGTAATTTAGTAGTCAGTTTGGGCCATTCATTAGGTGGAAATATGACAATAGAAGTTATCTTTAATTTAGGGTTTTCTTCCTAGAAGGCAACCCCTCGCTATATATGAGGGAATTGCATTGCAACTATGTAGATCTGTATTCTGAGAGAGAAAGAGAGAGAAGATGAATTACACCGGATCTAATGTAGGTTGTATCTCTTCATTTTTCTAGATAATATAAATGGAAGGACTAGATGTTTCTCTGTGGACGTAGCCCAAATTGGGTGAACCACGTATATCTATGTTTCTCTTGTTTTATGCGTTTTGTATGTTTATATTTATGCAATATTTTATGTGTTCCATTTCTTTGTAATATATAATTTTCTAACATAGATTTGTCTGTCTGTTCCGCACCTGCACTCGTCGTGACCTACACCTCTGCCAGTAGGTCCTGCGGCTCGTCAACGCGTCCTATTCTTGCCCACCAGTTCCATTCGTCGCTCTCCTTTTGCCTCCCAAACACATGAACTCTAATGCTTTGTTCTTTATGCTTGGTCACTTGTTGATTGATGCCCTGAAGTGTCTGTAACTCTCCAATATATATGCATGCGCTCTTGCAGATGGAGGGGTGTCAGTCTCCAAGCCGACCTATCCAACTCGCCTGTGGCACCCATGCACTTCCCGTTGGCCTGCCCTCATATGGTGGCCCACTGGGTCCACTCGCTCGTTCATATGCCCGTATAAGCTCTTGGCTACACTCTCCTATACTTAGTCATTTTTTTCACTTCTTCCATTTTCAACACTCATTTAGCTCATCCATTACGTCCGCCCAACCAACCGTCGTCACACAAAACTGAAACTCTACGCACAACTAATTGCACATAATCAAAATTCCAACTCGTCGCACATAATTGAGCTCAGGTGCCCATCGCACACGTGGGTGTGCCTGATTCGACTCGTCACATAAAACCGAGAATGTCTCCCCACTGTCGCACATAACCGTGTTCGGTCGCCCATCGCACATAACCACATTCAGTCACTTGTTGCCCATAATTGCGTTTGGTCATCCATCGCACATGAGCGCGCCTGACTCAGCTCGTGGGTGTGACATACTCCCCAACTATAAATAAGGTTGTCATCCTCAAAAAATCCATCATACATCATCGCAAAGTGTTGCTAGCTCCAACATCTCAAAAATGTCCATGTTGCCCACCTCTGCTCTTTCATCGCATATACCACAAAGTCTCATGAGTCCATGAATGGGAAAGTCTCATCAATCCATGATCATCAACCACATCCATCCCAATCTCCACATGATACCCTACTTTGGAAGGCTAGTCCCTCTAGATCAAACTACATGTTATTAGAGCAACATATATCGTGTCAACTCCATCATGTATCATCATCATGTGAACTGTTGCCATGATACTCCAACTCAACTCAAACATATCTTAGTACACTGCTATAGCCCCCATGAATCGAACTAGTTGGGTAGCAAATCCAACTGTCATGCTCAAACCATGGGAATTCACCTCCTCATGCCATCATCATTTGTTTCTCTCAACATCCCATCACAACATCAACTCGATCAAGAATTCATCTCATCTCTATCAAAATGCAAGTAATCCATGCTCAGGTCCATGAAGGAGTCTCCATTTCATCTGGAACATGCTACCCATGATGATGGGGTCGATATGTTGCATATCAATTAGTCGCATCTATCCAAACATCATCATCCATATATGCGAGGTCCATATCCTCAAAATGAAGAGATCATCTCTTCAAACCGACTCTCAATGTGCCATGTCCAGGTCCATGAAGTAACCTCCATCTCATTTGCAATATGTCATTCATCAAACTTGTGAAAGGGGAAAGTATACACCTGCCTCACCATCCATGTGCTACCTATGGTCATAAACCAATCATCCACCATATATATCAAAGTGGTTAGGTCTCATCAACTCAACCCATGCCCAAGTGCTACCACCAAGGCATCACCATCACTGCAACTCCATCAACTCCAAATAATATGAAGCCTCCATCAGCTGCAACTCTCTCAAGTCATCATGAACTCCTATGAATCATCTCCAGCCAACATCTTTGACAAGCATACATGTCTCGGTCTCAAATTCCACTACTATGCCTTTTGACTCCATGTGGTAGGAATACTCTCATAAATTGCTCAGAAATCCAACCAGTCCATGGCCTTGTTGTACAAATGTGCACAACATCCCCATCGAATAATTTGTAAAATGTCTCCATGTTGCATCAACAAGTCCATCTGCACATTGTCGCTACTTTGGCACTCCTCATTGAATGCCCATAAGTGACATCTCTATAAGTGCTACTGCATAACATCGCTGCATAATGTCTGCCATGCTCCATCTATCCAATTCGATGTCCATGACCCAAGCTGCCCATGTTGTCTGCCATGCTCCATCTATCCAACTCAATGTCCATGATTGAAGTTTTCCATGTTGCCTAAATAAGTAGACTCATCACAACATCGATCATCTCACCCTAGTCCTCAATTAGGTTTAGTGCTCTTGGTTACTCAAACCATATATATCATCATATCATATTACATCATAGGTTCCTTCCATCAATGCTACCTCCCCACTAAAGGTACACCAAGACCGCCTCTTGGTCACAACCATGAAGAAGTCCACCCAAGTATCATATCATCAAAACTCCGATGTGCCCTCTCTCCAATCTTTCCATGAGTCATGTCGAGCACTTAGCCAATTCTCTATATGGCTAAAGCATTACCCATCCTCCACAATGATCATCATGTTCCACCCTTGTCAAAAGCATTTGCACCCCTTGCTATGAGGTCGCAAACTGCCCCAAAAAGCTCCACAACAATCAATGTTCCTTACTTCTCCACACAAGGTCTCATCGTAGACATCCATGGTAAGGTTTTCCATCACATCAACAAACTCTCTTTTCCCTTCCCTGCAAATGGTCCATCCTCTAAAATCTCTAATGAAACACAAGTAACAAAAATAATTACTTCATCATGAGGCTCCTCCATGTGAGTGCCTTCATCCATCAATGTCTGCAATATGTACAGTCCTGGTCAAACTTGATCAACTGGAAGTGCCACAAGTTCTTCCTCCATCGTTGTCACATCTACAACATCCTCATATATCATCATCCACTTCTTCATCGCAATCTACAACTACATTCTTCTCAATTTCCCATCCAAGTCGAAGAAGTTCTTCTTCAACATTTGCTTCCAAGATGTCAAGTTCATCTTGAATCTATGGGTTCTCTTATTTCATATGCCTCAACTTGTATAAGGTACGTAAGAGCCTCCCTTGGCATTCTTCCCAACTTGCCATGTCCTATCGTTCAGCTTGGCCCAAGCATATTGTTTCGCCCCTGCTAAACCTGTCACAAAGTGCTTCACTTCAAATATCAAAAGCTCTGTGGAAAGTGGGCTCTGATACCAACTGTCACGCCCCTATCCTGGTGGTAGTCTTTCAACCACACATAGGTAGGTGCAGAACCACTACACTTTCTATTTTCACCAATATTAGAGTGCATGGACTACGGCTAGCTCTAACACTTAAACCAATTTTCCAATTCTTTAAGTGTTAACATTCATGCTGCAGAATAACATTAACATTCATCACCTTCATTTATCAGTGTGCAACAAAAATCAACATTCGTACAAGTATACACAATTATACTTGGGAGGGTGTTGACAGGTCAAAATGTACCACCAACGACTAAGGGGTCTCCTCGGTGTGAAGTCCCAATTAGACCTCACACCATTTTGGATAGGAGCCCCATCCAGTATGTGGGCCCGACTGCCACCACGAATGTTTTCTGCTATTGGTTATAAAATGAGAAGGTGCTAGAGTGGGGTGGGAATGAAATGCTTGGGTAGTGAAACAAAATTAGACCAAGATTGGAAAATTGCAAAAAGAGGTTTAAACAAATCACAACAATGATAAGAAGAGATGAACGATGAGGGTGATTAGTTAGCTAAAACCCCATTGGACATAATAAACAAGAACATGCCGGAGGTCAATTATGAAGTAGTTCACAATAGGTCACCGACATGGCAAAGAACAAATAAAAATAGATTCTAAAGAGAAACATACATGAAACCACTATGTATCAGTACATAACATCTCGCGTATATGAAATCACTCATACAGATATGGTGAGGTACCAGAGAGCTAATACAACCACCATGAGTCAGCATTGGAATTAGTGCAAAGGGAAGAAAAACATCTTATTAATATTGCTGCAACTTCAAATACGTATCATGCAACTGGTCAATACCTAGTAGTGGAACATGGACTGTTCATACCATCGCCCGGTCAAAACCCTAGCCCTACTGCAAACCCACTCTCCTAGCTACCAAGAGCTGAGTGGCCTTAGCTCTCAAGCATCAATCAACTATCTCTATTGGCCTCAACTCAAGTGCTAAAGTCCTTTGAATATGAGGCATGAGGATACATTTATAGAGGTTAGGTGATTGTTCGCCTACCATGACTCTTGACATTTCCCCATGCCCTTTCGGCTACTCTCCTGACTCTTGAGCTTCCCCACTCCTTTCTCAAGCCAAGAATGCTTGTTACTTTCTCATATCAGTCCCAACATAATGGTTGATCTAATGGTGGGTGAAATTTACATTATGATGAAAGAGAGAGAGGGGAGGGATGTAGAGGGTTATTGGAAACCCTATAATGCTTGTAGCCCATATCTCACAATGATGCACATGTTTGGTCCTGAAACTGACTTGATTTCCTGCCACTGTGCTTCACTCTCATTCATTAATCCTCTGGTGCCGCACCTTTTAGTTTACTAAAAGGTTATTGGAACTTGGAAGGGCCCATTTGGCTTGCTAAAGGAAACCCTAGTTATGCAAGCTCCACGAGAAACCCTAATCCCTTTGTGTAGAACAACATTTGTTCTGTTCCCCCTACCTATAGGCAAATAACATTAATTAGACATAATTTCGAGCGAAGAATGACAATGGGATTACAATCCACTAATTTGAAAGAATGATAAACAATTAATCTAGACCCCTATGTGGTCCGTTGTTGTGCCCTAGCATTGTCAATGCATGTGGTCTTGGATGTTCCATTTGGACCTTCTTGTATATATTCACACCCATGGGCTTGTTCTCATTCATGAGACCAATGATGAATGTGGTTTCAAACATATTCAATTCAAGAGGATGCACCAATATAACTCCTTTTAAGAGATCCATAGAGGAGTAGCGCTCTTGTTTGTGTTATAACTCTTTCAATGGTATCTTATATCCATGTCTTTCTTTATGAGTTTCATCATATAAAACCAACACCCTAACACCTCTCTTATCATGCCCGAACACCACCATAATAGAAATCTTCTCGTGGGAACAAAAATAAGGATTTTTGAATGGATGTTGTCTCCTTAACTTCAGTTGGTGGGTTTCCCTCATGTCCAAGTGATTGATTGTAATCTAATGTAATGACTTTAATGCTACACTTATTGATATATGTGCTTCCCTATCCTCCCAAATGAACACTTCGGAAAGTCTCCCTGTTGCTTGCAAAATGAGACTTTGAATTTATTTGGGAAAATAGATTAAGTTGTCCTCTTTTCTCAAAATGTAATCTAAGGATTGAAAACACTGCACTATACTCTCCACTTGCAGAAAATGCAATAGATTTCGCCCATATATTACATAGTGCTTTGCACAAGTTGAGTGACCAATGGTAAATACTTTCACTTGTAAAATTGGAATGCAAGGATCCCCTTTTCATGTCATGAGTATCACCCATGTTTGAATTGAATCATTCGATTCGCTGACCAATTTGATCGACCTCGCAATGTAGTGCGACCATGCAGCAGCATAACCTTTTCAAGAGGCCACCCTGCCAAGGTAGTGACTAGTGAGGTAGTTCGTGATTTATGATAAGGTCACATAGTTGCATTTTCGTAAAGTCGCATTACTTGAATGCTCTCCTGAGGCATAAGTGTGCGATCTCACGACTTGTCTAGAAGTGCAACTTCCTAGAGGTTGCTCAATCGCAGTGCATCTAGTCGCACCTCCAACTGAGACTCTTAAGAAGTGACTTCATGACTTACGGGCTTTTGGAAAGAGTGCAACGTGTTGGAACGTGACTATTGGTAGTTTCACACTCTAAAACGCCTTGTGCAGTATAGCAATAAATGCGTAAGAGCAGGCTTCAAAATATCCATACTGCAAAAAAGTTTCAAAAGGTGCGATTATATCTTTATCCATATTCTCAGTCATTCCTTTCCAACGGCCTGCAAAGTCTTTAACTAAAGGTTCAACTTCATTCACTGTAACAGGTCTTTCTGAACTAGAACCAGCTTGAGTCTGTATAAATCTGAACGGATCATGAAGTGTTAAAGCGAGAGGTCTTCCACAAAAAAGTTGTGTTGCTTTTAAGCAACACTTCAAATTTCAATTGCGTTTTTCCTCCCTCTATACTAGCTTTCTTGAGCATAGTTAAAAATAATGCCATAGTTGGTAATAAGAAACATAGTTTCCTGCTTCGACTTGTTGAACATATGAGAAAGCTTAACCAATAAATCACCTACAGCTACCGTAAGACACTCCATATCCCACTTGAGCTATCCATCTCTATAGTTGGCATTAAGTGGTGGCCACACAGTCGCAATTTCAGGCCAGTCGTCACATTGGAGGCTTGCTTGAGAAGTAAGATGTGATCCAGCGACTCTAAGTCGGAATACGACTCACTGGTGGTCACATAGTCGCATGGCAAGGTTGGTAGCTTTCTCTGCAATCTGGCCTCTTCGCAAAAAAATAGTGGTATTCGCCTCTCAATTCCCTTATCCATCACATAGGTCGTTGAGTTGTAAAACATTTAGCGTGGGTTTGAGCGAAATGTTGTTAAAAGAGGACATCAATTCCTTTTCATTTTAACATCGCTTTTTTGTTTTTGTTTTTTGTTTTAAGGATCCTCCCTCAGAGTTTAAATCAACAAAACCATATAGCCAATGTAGGTATTGGCTACACTACCTTTTAGCTTGTGCTCAAGGCATTGCTTCTGCATGGGCATCGCTATAACGTTCAGGTGCTGTGAGAATTATTTAATTCGTTTTCATTTTGTATACAGTGGCATGGCATGTGTCCTATTGACCATCCTGTTAAAAATGTGACTTCAATGCATAACCTATTGCTCCACTGTGATTGATCAAGTCAAGGTTTTCACAAATAATTCAGGTACATTTATGGAGAATGTAATCTTGGAAGGATCTTCCGTTGCATTAAGGTTTCATGTTTCCGAAGCTAAGCGGTTGATAGAGAGGGGAATTTCCAAGCTTGAATTAAAGGATTAGATCCTTTGTAATTATTTTGAGGATGGTGCTCTAGATTCAGTTGTAGTCGACTACTCCCTCAGCATCAAGCTCATGGGATAGATAGCCGAGAGTTTGTAGATTCTATTAGACTCCGATGTGTTTTCCACAGAGTTGGAGAAACTAAGGGTTGAGAAGACCGAGGCAGAGAAATTCAAAGGAAAGGTACACTCTCTATATTTGGAGCAGTTTATTGTTCTATTGGAGAAGGCAATTTCTTCAAAGCGCAAGCCTATCCGGACATTCTCCTTAAACCATCGATGGTGCCATTTGCATCTAAAATATCGGGTAGGAAACTACCAAAATAGATTGTTGAAGAAGCACGTTTGGCTCCCAATACATCCTAGCTTGTAAGCTCCACCAATTCCGCAGGAGAAACATTCATCTCAAGCTGCTCAAGGGCAAAGGATTCAATTGCAGAAGCAATCCTTGCATATTCATAGGAACTGAACTCTCCTTATCAGAAAAAAAGACCAAGATTGTAGGAAAGTCTTGCATATTGAATCTTATCATCAAACTCTTCTCCTCATCACAATTGACGTGACCCATATTCACCTTGCCCTTCAAGCTATTTGTCGCTTTCTTCCACTTTGGAGTAAGTTTTTCACAATGTTCGCACTAGGGAGCATAAAATTCAAAAAGCCATTGATCTTTACTTTTGGGGACAATGTCATTAAAGTTTCTTGAAGTGAGTTCTACTAATGTACTTGATGAACTTTTCTTATTTGATCCAGTCTTCCCATTTAGCAGGTCTTTAACAACAATTTTCAATTGCTAAATTGCAAATTCTGCTATTGTTTTGCATCCCTTGCACCTTGATAACCTAATGGGGCTTGCCAGGAGTAAATACCTTAATGGTTGGAAACCCCTTGATTCCATATTCAATGACCATACCATGGTGAAAAAACTCAACAAGGACACCCCTATCAGAATTTAGAACCTGTGATGCCCATATGATACCCCTTATGCTCCATTTAAATCCCTGCAAAGAAAAAGGGATAAATAATTAAAACCATGAAAATAATTTCATCGGGAGGCGATAGTAAAATTGCAACTAAATTGTACGAGTAAAACAAGAGGTGTTCGAATCCAAAAATCAACACAACACTTAGGTACCTTACTAGGCTTATGAATTGGAAGCAATTTATGTGATGCCAAAAGCAATGGAGCAATTAAAGATTCAAGGGCACAGGGTAATATGGAAATTTGAGGAATCTTAATTGCACTCGAGGCGATGAGGACCAAGACAAAGTAGGGTTACTATCATGATGTATTATCACAAATCCTTATGCATATGTGTGATCATGCTTCAGGGTGAGTTAAGAAGAGCTTAAAATGACATGAGTACTTCGATCACATATGTCTAGACCTACAAGGGTGCAAGGGTAGTATATAATCTTTGCAAGCTGTAATGCTTATGTGGAGGTGTAGGGCCAACTAAGAACCTAGGGGAATATGACATGTAATCGTCTCTCTTATGATGATCGACAATGTCAATGGAAAAACACTCTTAGCGGGAGGTGAGTTAGGTCAAAGCAGGAGAAGGATCACCTTTTACCATTTAAGGTTTTTTCCAAACCTATCTACTGCCAATCATAAGGAAAGCCAAATTGCATGTATGCCTACTCAAATATGGGACATCTACTGATCACGATGTGAATCCTTGTGAAGATGAGTTTTAAAATCATGAGAGAATCTTAACGCATTAATGAAGCCATTGACCTTCAAAACCCTAATGCGGTCCTAAGGCATATGTCTGAGACAAAACATAGTGTGTAGATGCAATGCACGAAATGTGAGTGGGCGCACAAAAAGGGGTTGGATAGCCAAATTCAATGGGAGAGAAACCGGTTGGGGGCCCTATAAAAAACCTAAAAGCTTGGTGTGAGTGGTGGGGTACCCAAAATTTTGAATATGCCCCAAAATTTGGGTGGTGTTGTAGTGGCTACAACAATTGGTGAACCATTGGTAGAATCCAGTATCTCTGTCAACACCTTTGTAGTAGTCCGAGCGTGAATAATAATGCAAGGGAATATTGAATAGATGTTATGGACACCTCTTGCCTCATGCCTCAGCTAGGCCTTGCAAGTCTACAATCACCCAATAGGGCAGAGGGCTTATTGTATTCAGAATTTTAAAAGTAAATCTTTGGCGTTGCTCCACTACCAGCGGGCCTAGACAGTACCCCGGTGGAGTCATTTCAAGAAATCTCAAATGTTGCTCCACTGCCAACGAACCTTGGTCAGTATCCCGGTGGAGTCATTGTATTACCTCTCTGCATAGGAAGCCTTTCTCGATCATTTACCCTTTATTTGGTTTCATTTTCATTTAAGTGTGCATTTGCACTTATTTCTGGGCATTCATTGCACCAGGGAAGATGAGGGATCCCAACTTATTTGACAAGCAAGAGAGGTTGTTTCTTGTTTGACAGAAACTAAGAGATATCCTGATTTAGTTTTTCCCTGATGCCAAGCTTCCACCTCTCATTTCTAGTCAACAAGTGAAAAAGAACACAAGTCATTGAAACAACCAAGACCATGTTGGGAACTAGGTTTAGGTTATGGATATAGGTCATTCAAACATATTAGGGTGCCCCATGAGAAATTTGTTCTTATCCTCCTTGTTAATAAATTAGACTTGTGGGATAGATATTCAGGATTCAAATTTGATGACTCGCTCTAAGAGAGGCTACCCATTGCTGTATACCTCACTACTTCACACAACCAAAGGGCTAGTGTTTTAGTTCTAGGGCTAGATGACCAGGATTTCTTAGGGTTTACAAACCGGTGTGAGGAGGTCGAAGAAATGAACTTGGAGTAAGAGAAAAAGGTGTGAGAAAGCAATTCATGACACCACAAGTTTGAAATATTCAGGTTCATGAAGGCTCATGCAGCGGCATGCAACATCGGTGAAATTTCTAGGCTAGGCCAAAGGTGAGTGTGAACCAGGCGAGAAGGCAAGTGTATGATGAAATGCAACAGACGTGGTTAATGACGCAATGTAATGCTATGTGTAGAAGAGATCAACTAATTGCAATTAAATGACCAATGCAATGCATATGTAGATATTTCATGAATGCTATTCAACAACAAACAAATGCAAGCACATGAGTGCAAAAAAGAAACAAGCAGGGAACTAACTACCTACAGTAAAGAAAATGAAGCATGGAAAATTTAAATCATAAAGAAAATTCCAATCATCCAACTAATACACAAAACTAAAACCTAAATAGTCTAAAACCCTAAATCCTAATTTAACCAAAGCATAGGTCGGGTTATGTGAAATCAAACTTCCAATGTAGCCACCACAGTAGTTCCCAACCTACAAAAAGAAAGATGACAAAAATTAGAATTTGTGGAAAGAGTTATGCAAAACATAACACGTTTACCTGTAAAGTATGCGCAACAGTAAGAAGATCTCGTCCACCTACAGGGAAATGTGTCAGAGAAGACCATTCAAGGTGAACTGCAACCTAATCCTGGTAAACCGAACCACAAGCGTGAAATTTATAGTCATCTAGCCATACCATACATCCCTTAATGCTTAACCCTAAATCCAATGTAAGTAAGGCAAGATGTTGCTGGCCAGTAAAGGAGTCTGCCAGATTAATCCGATCAACAACCCTATCATGATGTAGAGGATGTTCAACTTCATAACCCTGAAAAGAGGGGCCTCTTTCGAGTGTCACTGTGATCTGTGAGGATTCAAACACAGAAACCCTAATTTTAGAAACCCTAGTTTGAAATCATTCATAGACTTTGTCAAGGATGTGAGGACCTAACATAACCATCAGCGAAAGTTGAAGTGCTTCATTGTCCTGGCCAATCTTTGAACCTTCAAACAACATGCCATCCAATATTGGTAGCTTCACAATATTTGTAGGTGGGTGTATATGGTTAACGTTGGTTGTGGCTGGACAATTATCAGTTAAAATATTGTGGATTGGATCCACTATCTAAATGTTGATAGATTGTTAACTCGACAAATGAGACTCTTTAAATTCCCAAGAATGAATTGAATCAACCACAAGAGTGTTAGGCAAAGGGGAGATCAGGCGATTGACACCTTCCCATATAGGATATTGAAAGGTATCATTTGATTGCGTATGTTGATAGACTGTATTAGCTAGGAGACAATAAAAAAGATTCGAGACAATAGCCAGAGCACTCCGTTCAACAAACAAATTAGGATATAGAGGTTGATGCGCATCATTTGAAAGGTGATGAAAATATTTTCTTACAGAGACATTGCTTTAATCAGAGTGTTTCCAAGATGAGCTTGCATCCAACGGGATGATGTTGAGAGAAGTGTAATGTGAATAAACCCTAATTTGACTTGGTTTAGGGGTTTCATCAGGAACGTGAGAACCTAACATAACCATCAATGGAAGCTAAAGTGCCTCAACTTTGTTATGAGTCCATAAAAATTCGAATGGTGGGTCAGCAAATTCTGGTGGCTTCGTAGGATCAACAGACAGACATGTAGGATAATCACTAGAGGCAAGAGTGAATATATTTATGGTAAAATGAGAATCGCTGAAACCACTAGTTTGATCAAGTTGGGTATCTAATACATAAGGCTCTTCTTGGCTTGGGGGTGAAGTGGGATTAATGAGGGAACCAACTTGAGCTAGGTGAGATGCAGGGCCCTCTTCTTCACTTGTTAAAGACTGTGAGTGGCAAAGATCAGGCATAAGGGATTCAAACTCTGCATCCTTTGACTATGAAACCTCACCCTCATGCACATGATTGTAATTAGTGCGAGTGAGATAAATATATGAATGATCTAAAGGAACCGCTGGTGTAGTAGACCCATGGACTAAATCAGGGTAGAGTGGAAGCACACAGTCATATGAAGGAGCATCGATCAGACCCAGACTCACATCCTTCCCATTTATGTTCTCCACAGAGAAAGAAATATTTACAGACCTGATATGTTCCGTGGATTTTATGTGACAACCATTACTTGAGACAATACCAACAACATCATGTACAATTGAATGAGATTTGGTGATATAGTGAGACGTATGTTGAATGGTCTTGATCGGAAATGATGTTATGTGATTTTCAGATTCAAAACCAAAAGAATGTATGAGGAATTTAGAGGCGAGACCATCAGATCCATTTCCAAGAAAGCATTGTTCATTGTTTGAACCATTTACGGTCACAATATTATTATGTAACAAGTCAAGAGGAGGATGAGAAATCCCACAAACAGTAATCTCTTCGTTGGGGGTTTAAGGTTGTTCCAGATTCAAAGAGATAGGAAAAACAAAATTACGGGAAGAATATGGATACTTTGTAATATGCAAATTATGATGATACTCATGCGAAACAAGACTTGTTTCTAATTGAAAATGTTGTAAAGAAATGAGAACCAATCGTTGAAAATTTATATTCAAATACACCCATTCGATATCACTTTCAGGAAATTCAAAACAAATATGGGGAAATATGAAAGCAAAGCCCTCTAAATATTACTCAGGTTTCATCCTAAGCTCATTTATCCTCTTTAAGACATCTTGAAAATTGTACCTGTCAAATCCCTGTTGGAGCTTACCGATGAGTTGCTCGAACAAATGAATGGACACTGCTAGGAACATGTGGCACCATTGCTTGGTGCGACCTTCAAGGGTGAGGGAGAGAAACGCACAAGCAAACTCTTCATTGTCATTATCAAAAGATTCACAAAACTTAAGGAAATCAGAAATGTGCTTGATTAAAGTTGTTCCATCCTCACCATCAAACTTTAACTGAGACAAGTGATGGAGCTGCTCTTGGGGAATGGAAAATCAGAAAATAGACAAACCAGATAAACACCCTAGGAGAAAGATTCTGGTTGGAGCCATTAACAGATATGAGACTAAATTGTAGGCTCCAAGGGCTCATCTTGTCATCTGGCCCTCCTTCTAGCACCAATTTGTTGACGGGCCAAAATGTATCGCCAACGACTAAGGGGTCTCCCTGATGTGAAGTCCCAGTTAGACCTCACACCATTTGGGATAGGAGCCCCATCTAGTATGTGAGCCCAACTACCACCATGAATGCTTTTTTACTCTTGGTTATCAAATTAGAAGGTGCCAGAGTGGGGTAGGAATGGAGTGCTTGGGTAGCGAAACAAAATCAGACCAAGATTGACAAATTGCAGAAAGATGTCTAAAAAAATCACAACAATGATAAGAAGAGATGAACGATGAGGGCGATTAGTTAGCTAAAACCCCATTGAACATAATAAATAAGAACATGTCGGAGGTCAATTGAGAAGTAGTTCACAATAGGTCATCGACATGGAAAGGGAAAAGTAAACACAGATTCTAAAGCGAAACATACATGCAACCACTATGTATCAGTACATAACATCTCACGTATATGAAAGCACTCATACATATATGGTGAGGTACCAGACAACTAATACAACCACCATGATTCAACATGGGAATCAATACAAAGGGAAGAAAAACATCTTATTAATAATTTTACAACTTAAAATACATATCATGCAAGTGGTGAATACCTAGTAGTGGAACACAGACTGTTCATACCATCGCCCAGTGTCAAAACCCTAGCCTTACTACAAACCCACTCTCCTAGCTATCAAGAGCTGAGTGGCCTTAGCTCTCAAGCATCAATCAAATATCTCTATTGGCCTCAACTCCAGTGCTAAATTCCTTTGAATATGAGGCATGAGGATATATTTATAGAGGTCAGGTGACTGTTCACCTACCGTGACTTGACGTTTCCCCGTGCCCTTTCAGCAACCCTCCTGACTCTTGAGCTTCCCAACTCCTTTCTCAAGCCAAGAATGCTTGTTACTTGATCATATTAGTCCCAACATAATGGGTAATATAATGGTGGGTGAAATTTACATTATGATGAAAGATAGAGAGGGGAGGGAAGTGGAGGGTTATTGGAAAACCTATAATGCTTGTTGCCCATATCTCACAATGATGCATATGCTTGGTCCTGAAACTGACTTGTTTTCCTACCACTGTGCTTCACTCACATTCATTAATCCTTTGGTGACACACCTTTGAGTTTACTAAAAGGTTCTTGGAACTTGGAAGGGCCCATCTGGCTTGCTGAAGGAAACCCTAGTTATGCGAGCTCCACGAGAAACCCTAATCCCTTTGTGTAGACCAACATTTGTTATGTTCCCCCTACCTGCAGGCAAATAACATTAATTAGACATAATTTCAAACAAAGCATGACAATTAGATTACAATCAACTAATTTGAAAGAATGACATTAATAAACAATTAATCTAGACCCTTGTGTGGTCAATTGTTATGCCCCAGCATTGTCAATGCATGTAACCTAGGATGTTTAGTTTGGACCTTCTCGTATATATTGTCACCCATGAGCTTGTTCTCATTCATGAGACTAGTGATGAATGTGGTTTCAAACATATTCAATTCAAGAGGATGCACCAATATAACTCCTTTTAAGAGATCCATATAGGTGTAGCACTCTCGTTTGTGTTATAACTCTTTCAGTGGTATCTTATATCCCATGTCGTTCTTTATGAGTTTCATCATATAAAACCAACACCCTAACTTCTCTCTTATCATGCTCGACCACCACCATAATAGAAATATTCTTGTGGGAACAAACATAAGAACTTCTGAATGGATGTTGTCTCCTTAACTTCAGTTAGTGGGTTTTCTTCCGTTTCCTCCCAAATGAACACTTTGGCAAGTCTCCCTGTTGCTTGCAAAATGAGACTTTGAGGTTATTTGGGAAAATTAATGGAGTTGTCCTCTTTTCTCAAAACGTAATCTCAGGGTTGAAAACACTGCAATATACTCTCTACTTGCAGAAAACACAAAAACTTTTGCCCATATCTTACATAGTTCTATGCACAAGTTGAGTGACCAGTGGTAAATAATTTCACCTCTAAAATTGCAATGCAAGCATCCCCTTTTCGTGTCATGAGTATCACCCACCTTCAAATTTAGTCGTTTGATTAGTTGACCAATTTGATCAACCTTGCAATGTAGTGCGACCATGTAGTAGCAGAACCTTTTCAAGAGGCCACCCTGCCAAGGTAGCAACCAACGAGGTAGTTCATGATTTATGACAAGGTTTCATAGTCACATTTTTGCAAAGTGGAATTACTTGAATTTATTTCTTGAGACATGAGAATGCGATCTCACGACCTATTCTTGAGTGTGACTTACTGAAGGTCGCATGGTCGCATTTTTGCAAAGTCACATTACTTGAACACTCTCCTGAGGCATAAGCATGTGATCCCGCGACTTGGCTATAAGTGCGACTTCCTGGAGGTTGCTTAATCGTACTGCAGCTTGTCGCACCTCCAACTGGCACTCTTAAGAAGTGACTTCGCGACTTACGGGCTTTCAGAAAGAGTGCAACACGTTGGAATGTTAGTGTTGTTAGTTTCGCACTCTAAAATGCCATGTGCAGTATAGCAACAGATGCGTGAGAGAAGCCTTTAAGATCTCCATACCGCAAAAAAAATGTCAAAACGTGCAATTATATCTTTATGCATATCCTTAGTCATTCCTTTCCAGCAGCCTGCAAAGTCTTTAACTAAAGGTTCAACTTCATTCACTGTAACAAGTCTTTTTGAACTAGAACCAGCTCGAGTCTTTATAAATCGGATTGGATCATGAAGTGTTAAAGCAAGAGCTCTTCTGAAAAAAAGTTGTGTTGCTTTTGAGCAACTCTTTAAATTTCAACCGCGTTTTTCCTCCCTCTGTACCAACCTTCTCCAGCGTAGTTAAAAATCATGCCATAACTATTAATAAGGAACATAGTTTCCTGCTTCAGCCTATTGAACATATGAGAAAGCTTAACCAATAAATCACCTACAGCTACCGTAAGATGCTCCATATCCCACTGGAGCTATCCATCTCTGTAGTTGGCATTAAGTGGTGGTTGCCTAGTCACAATTTTGGGCAGGTCGCACACCTTGGAGGCTTGCTTGAGAAGTAAGATGTGATCCAACGTCTCTGAGTTAGAATGCGACTCACTGGTGGTCTCATAGTTGCATGGCAAGGTTGGCAGCATTCTCTCCAATCTGGCCTTTGTGCAACAAAATAGTGGTATTCGCCTCTCAATTCCCTTATCCAACACACATTCTCTTGAATTGTAAAACATTTAGTGTGGGTTTGAGCAAAATGTTGTTAAAAGAGGACATCAATGCCTTTTCATTTTAACATCGCCTGTTTTTTTTTATTTGTTTTAAGGATCCTCCCTCATAGTTTAAACCAACAAAACCATGTAGCCATCGCAAGTATTGGCTACACGACCTTTTAGCTTGTGCTCAAGGTGTTTCTCCCTCATGGGCATCGCTATAATGTTAAGGCACTGTGATTCGTTGTCATTTTGTATACAGTGGCATGACATGTGTCCTATTGAATGTGCTCTTCAAAATGTGACTTCAATGCATAACCTGTTGCTCCACTGTGATTGATTGAGTCAAGGTTTTCACAAATAGTTCAGGTACATTTATGGAGAATGTAATATTGGAGGGATCTTCCATTGCATTGAGGTTTCATGTTTCAGAAGCTAAGTGGTTGATAGAGAGAGGAATTTCCAAGCTTGAATTAAAGGATCAGATCCTTTGCAATTATTTTTAGGATGGTGCTTTGGATTTAGTCATAGTCGACTACCCCCTCAGCATCAAGCTCGCAGGATAGATAGCAGAGAGTTTTCAGATTCTATTAGACTCTGATGTGTTTTCAATAGATTTGGAGAAACTGAAGGTTGAGAGGACCGAGGAAGAGAAATTCAAAGGAAAGGTACACTCTCTATATTTGGAGTATTTTATTGTTCTGCTAGAGAAGGCAATTGCTTCAAAGTGTAAGCCTATCTGGAAATCCTACTTAAACCATCGATGGTGCCATTTGTGTCTAAAATGTCAGGTAGGAAACTACCAAAACAGATTGCTGAAGCAGAACATTTGGCTCTCAATATAGCCTCACTTGTAAGCTCCGTCACTTTCGGAGGAGAAACATTCGTCTCAAGCTGCTCAAAGGCAAAGCATTCAATTGCAGAAGCGATCCTTGCACCTTCATAGGAACTGGACTCTCATTATTAGAACCAAAGACCAAGATTGTAGGAAATTATTGCATATTGAACCTGCTCATCAAACTCTTCTCCTCATCACAATTGGCGTGACCCATATTCACCTTGCCCTTCAAGCTATTTGTGGCTTTCTTCCACTCTGGAGCAAGTTTTTCGCAGCGTCCACACCAGGGAGCATAACATTCAACAAGCAATTGATCTTTAATTTTGAGGACAATGTCATTAAAGTTGCTTGAAGTGAGTTCTACTGATGTACTTGATGAAATTTTCTTATTTGCTCCAGTCTTCCCATTTAGCTGGTCTTTAACAACAATTTTCAATTGATGAATTGCAAATTCTACTATTGTTTTGCATCCCTTTCTCCTTGATAGTTTAACAGGGCTTGCTAGGAGTAAATATCTTAATGGTTAGAAAGCCCTTGATTCTGTATTCAATGACCATACCATGGTGCAAAAACTCAACAAGGACACCCCCGTCAGAATTTAGAACCTGTGATGCCCATATGATACTCCTTGTGCTCCATTTAAATCCATGTAAAGAAAAAGGGATAAATAATTAAAACCATGAAAATAATTTCATTGGGAGGGGATAGTGAAATTGCAACTAAATTGTACGAGTAAAGCAAGAGGTGTTCGAATCCGAAAATCGACACAACACTTAGGCACCTTATTGGGCTTATGAAATGAAAGCAATTTATGTGATGCAAAAAGCAATGGAGGGGTTAAAGATTCAAGGGCGTAGGGTAATATGGCAATTTGAGGAATCTTAATTGCACTCGAGGCGACGAGGACCAAGACAAAGTAGGGTTACTGTCATGATGTATTATCATAAATCCTTATGGATATGTGTGATCATGCTTCAAGGTGAGTCAAGAAGAGCTTAAAACAACATGAGTACTTCGTTCAGATATGTCTAGAGCTACAAGGATGCAAGGGTAGTATATAATATTTGCAAGCCCTAATGCTCATGTGGAGGTGTAGGGCCAACTAGGAACCTAGGGGAATATGACATGCAACCATCTCTCCTATGATGCCCGACAATGTCGATGGAAACACACTCTTAGCAGGAGGCGAGTTAGGTCAAAGCAAGAGAGGGATCACCTTTTCCCATTTAGGGTTTTTCCCAAACCTCACTACTTCCAATTGTATGGAAAACCAAATTGGATGTATGCCTGCTCAAATATAGGACATCCACTGATCACGATGCGAATCATTGTGAATATGAGTTTTAAAATCATGAGAGATTCTTAACGCATTAATGAACCCATTGACCTTCGAAACCGTAATGCGGTCCTAAGGCATATGTCTGACACAAAACATAGTGTGCGGGTGCAATGCATGAAATGTGAGTGGGCGCACAAAAAGGGGTTGGGTAGGAAAATTCACTAGGAGAGAAACGAGTCGGGGGCCCTATCAAAACCTTAAAAGCTTGGGGTGAGTGTTGGGGTACCGAAAGTTTTTAATATGTCACAAAATTTGGGTAGTGTTGTAGCAGCTACAGCAGAGGGGAAACTCTCGTAAAGTCTACCTATATCAATAATATAACAATAATGTACAAAAATATACAATTACAAGTTTTACAACAGTATTGTGCTGCCAAATTCCTTCGCCTCCAAAATCCACCAAGTGCCATGTCATAACCTCACAATTTCCAGCTGCTTGTTGCCCACACAAATATGAGGAAACCCCAAATTTCCTTGCCTCTGACAAATTCTGAAACTTATTATTGCAGTAGTCGTTCAACCCTGCCTGTTGTGTCATACAACTCTACCTGCCCAGTCGTTCCACCTGACTCGTCCCCTCATGCAGCTTTGGCCGTCATTTAGTTTGCCCCTGGTTGGGTCGACCTGCGACGCCCTTTGGTCATGCAAAAGACCTGGGTCAGGTCTCCCTGCGACACCTTCGGGTTTTGCAATGTTGTTGGGTCGAGTCGCCGGGTTGTGTCATTTGGGTCAAGTCACCCGCGGTCATGCAGAACTGGCCACCCATACTACACCTACACCTGTCGTGACCTGCACCTCCACTTGCCATCCTGCGGCTCGTCCGCCCATCTTGTTCCTGCCCGCCGGTCCTGCGGCTCGTCCGCCCATTCTATTACTACCCATCGGTTCTATTCGTTGCTCTCCTTGTGCCTCCCAAACACATGAACTCTATTGCTTCATTCCTTATGCTTGGTCTCTTGTTGATTGATGCGTTGAAGTGTCTCCAACTCTCCAATACATATGTGTGCACTTGTGTGGATGGAGGGCCATCAACCTCTAAGCCGACCTGCCCAACTTGCCCTCACATCCCTGAACTTCACGTCGGCTTGCCCTCATACGTTGGCCCACTGGGTCCACTCACTCATTCATCCACCCGTATAAGCTCTCCATTGCACTCTTCCATACTTAGTCATTTTTTCACTTCTTCGGTTTTTCGACACTCGTTCAGCTTGTCCGTCGCGTCTACGCAACCAACCGCCGTCGTACAAAATTGAAACACTCTGCACAACTCGTCGCACATAACCAAGCTCAGACGCCTGTCGCACACGTGGGCACGCTTGACTTGACTCGTCGCATAAAACTGAGAATATCTCCCCAACGTCGCACATAACCATGTTTGATCTCCCATCGCACATAACCGGCGCCCGACTCAATTAAGGTTACGGTTGGGTGGAGAGTTCTCTCCAAAACGTTGTTGTAGTTAGCAGAATTCAAACAGCTTTCAACTCCGAAATCACAAGGAATATCATGACTACAAATAAGTTGTCTGTGCTTATATTTTCAAAATCTTGTGCTAATTAGTTGATTAATTATGTGTTGACTATAAATCACATAATTGATATAGTTATTTATATATTTTAAATCGGGTTGTTACATATAGTATCAGAGCCAAATTTTCAACTCTATTAAACTTTTGAGTTTCCATATTCTTGTCTACTAATAATTCTACATAATATCTAAAAAAAAACCAGAAATATTGATTTTTTTTATAATGGTTTAATAAAATAATATTGTGAATTAAATAGCACGGTTTTTATTTTAAATAAAGTAATGAATTTATATATAAATCTGCAAATTATAAATAAATGGAATCACTCTTGGAAATTATAAATAAATGATATATGTAATCATAATAAGTTATATTTCCCAAATTATTTTGAACAAGATACCTTCCTCTATATTTTATACGAATAGAAACCATAAAGTGACCATTGAAATTCTCATGGCATGGTTTTACGTTCAACTCTGTTTAAATTTCTATTAAGTTATCTTCTTGATAATTTATTAATAATTTAAATATATATTTACAATTAAAGTAATAACAAGTAAAAGCAGCTCTAGTCAAAATTTTGAGCATCTAGTTATTATTATCAAGGCAATGGAAGGTCTTCTATGCAATTGACCATGTATTGGCCTACGGTAGATTAGAGAAAATTCTTAAAAATATTTGAAATTTGTTTAAGAAAGATCAAACACAGTCCTTTGCGTAGTGGATTAATGTGTGACATAAGAACAAAAGGTCGATGACTCGAGTTGCGGTCGGTTTGTTTCCTAGAAGATTGTCCGAAGTATGTAATTGCTTTAGTAATCCCCACAAACCACCCAATGCCATTAAATGCTGCATCACGCAATGTGATTAAAGGCTACGTTGCTGCCAGATGAATGCATGTACACAAACCACCCAAATGCGATTAAAATTTGTGAATGCATATATGCACGTGTGATATAATAATTAGCAATGGGATCAAGAGGTGCAAAGGAATGCTGATAGGATGAGTGGGAATGTGGAAAGTAATAATCAATTGAAATTTAGATAATTATTTTTTAGAAAAAAGTGAGGGAATATAATTTTTTAAATTGTTTAGGCTACACTTATAATGGAAGGCAACAATGCTAAGGACAAATATTCACCCTCAAAAGTTTTGTTAATATCTCTCTCAAACAACCCAAACTCAAAAAATTACCAATATTGTAGAAATTAGTTCATGAATACAAAATATACTCACACAATAGATTGGTACACAAAACCACAACTAATATACTTCCAAGGAAAATATGACCATGTGCCCTCTTAAGAGGAACACGTATCCTTTGCTTGGACAACTAACTCTCATGGTTGATACGTCTTTAGTTAATCCTAAAAAGAGATCAAGGAACTTATGATAGACTCAGAATTAGAATGAAATATATCATTTCCCCTTAATCCCCTTGTCTTTCCCTCTCGAGCACTCATCATCCCCTCTACTCACTCATAGCCCCCCACTTTGCTCACTTGTAGCATTTAGTGGTTGTAATATTATAATCATAATGTATCGACATACAAACCAAAATACACCACAAAAATGGTTACCACCTGATCAGTGAATAGATACCACATAAAATCATGCTTAAAAATAAAACCACATGTACAGACCTCTTGCCAAGTTATCATTAAATATATGCACTGATCTGTAAAAGTTTGGCACAAAATGGTCCTGTTAATTTTGATTGGGGTATTACATTGGGATCCAAAGGGATCAAAATAATGCAAAAAAGAAAAAAACCAATATTCCATTGTACTTGCTTCTAACTTGTTGAGGTTATCTTGTTCACACATTTTCTAATTCTTATGAGACACAAGTTAACAGTTTTCTTTCTCTTAACTTGCAATCAACTACTGAGGTGGTAAAATAATAAATTGCAGATGAGCTAGGCCTGTTTTTATTTTCTATAAAGCCACAAACAAACTAACTAAGCATTCTTTCTTTTGGTTCAAGTACCCTTGTCCAAGGCATTTCCATTCATCAAATATGGAGTAAAATAATAATATTGGGTTTGAGGGAATTTATGGTTTCCTTAAAGCATTCCATTTCTATTTCCCTATTTTGTCTCTATTTGATCACAATAAGTACTAATAATAGATTTATTTATACAAGTTACATCAAATAACAATCCATGAATGATGAATCCCTCTATACTTGAAAAGTTGTCAAAATAATTTTCTTGTAAAGTACAGATAGCTTACAAAATTTCACACAACTGGGCAAGGAAATCCCTTCTTTGAAAGGGTAAAGGAAATCCAATTTCTAAGACCATTTCTATTACAATACTCTAGCTTTATATTTACAACTTGATTATGGTATAGGGATTGTTTCCTCATCTGATTTGCCATGATCTTTCCATCCTGCGAGGAATATTGCAAATAATTTTACAAGACACTCTCAAGTTAATAACAGTATACCACAACCCATCCAATGTCAGAATGTATGGAATTGTGTGTTGCAACTAGTTCAACAGTGTGAATGACCATAGATCACCAGAATACCAACTTACATGATTGACAAAATCTACATGGAAGAGTAGTAAGAAGCTAGATGGTTGAGATACTCAACCTGCATCCTGGATGACACCTGAATCTATGTAACCCTTGACTATTCGCTACATAAGACGAACTGATATTGTGGAAGAAATTACTTCATCTTTTGATCAGATTTCTTTTTTCTTCTATAAAACATCTGCGCAGTTTTTAGTTTCTGGGATCATAGATGCAATTCATTTTTTCTTTCTTGCATTGAACATTGCTTATATGGGACAAAACCCACTCCAGAATTTGACTTTGAAAATCTTGAAGCAAAGAATTTGTTTGCTTTGCAAAAATTAACAGTTGATGCTTCCAACAACCCATGGCTCACAACACCTTCTGAATCTTCCATTACCTTTTCCCTGGAAGTTGATACAAAAGAAGCTTTCAGACTCTGTGTATGTACTTTACCTGTGTACGCTTGTTCAACACTGGTTCCACTACCTTTTGACATGAGGGTGTGCCTCACCTTCAAAAATTATGTTTAACTTTTGCTTCAAATCCTCAAAGAATGAATCCCTACCATTTATTTTGGAGAGTATGCCATCTCCACATTAAAAGCTCTGAGGCAAAAACTCTTGTGCAAACAAAACTCTAAAAAGCATATTTATTATTTATGGATAAACCATATTAGTTCACAATACCAATATTTCTTCCTGGCCATTCTACTGCTAAAGAGATATGTGCATTAGAAAGGGAAGAGGTGACTAGGAACCAGACGAGGACTAGTTCTCTGTGATCTAAAAAATATTGTTTTATCATATGGAATTCACATGCCCAAATCGTAATAGACAAGCAATAACAAGCTATGAAAAATATTCAATTGATAAGACATGATGTTTTATCTCAATAGTAGATAGAAAAGGCTGAAAAAATGCTACCTGTAACAAAATCCGCACAAGCTCAACTAAAACATGCAGCTTCAAGGAAGCACCAGTTGACATTATCAGCCCCTCCTTCAACAAGCATTCCTAACAAGCCTTGCATTGCACTTGACACATTTCCTGATGCCTAACCTGGATTAGTTACACTAGAAAAGAGTGTAAGGGGAAAGAAAGTTGCATTAAATGCTTCTGTGAAGTTTTTTCCTATCAACCAACTCCCTACAAGATTTAAAAAGGTAATCTAAATATATAAAAAGGAAAATAAATCTAAGCTTTGCCAAATGAAATAAAAACACCCACGCTTCTTCCCTGTAAGATCATTACATTACTTACACAAATCATCTAACTTCAAAGTGAATCTTACATTACTCACACAAATAATCTAACTTGAAAGTATAAAAAAACGAAGAGAATCATCCAACTTCAAATTAAATCTTACATTACTTACACAAATCATTTAACTTCAAAGTCAAAATAAATGAGGAGAATGGCTTAAAAGCTTGCAATCGGTCAAAAGTGTAATAGAGAAAGAACATAAAACACAATAAGGGATGCTCGATGGAAGATACTTGATAAAAAAAAATATAAATGCTTCACTTTCATACTAATGAATATTATTCATATATGGGAGTAATGAATATCATTCGCAAAGAGGTGGGATTCTTCTCTGCACAATGCACACAATTTTATACCATGAAAAAGCATTAGGGATAGTGAGTACCATGAAAAAGCATTGGGAATAGTGATTACATATGAGAGGGACAAAATGCAAGAGTGTATTTGTTTTAACAATATCTAAACATGAAAAAGCATTAGCATTTCTGGTTACATAATCTTGGTATTTATAGTTAAGAGGGACACAATGCAAGAATGTATTTTCCATGAAATTATAGCAATATATAAATTTATTGATGCAAGAAATCAATTGATTCTTCATGCATTATGACATATGGCATCTCAGGCAGTAGTTCTCGTGGTTTTCTGCTATATATACACTTTCTCCAGAAGGTATTTTCAAAACTAGAAGTTGCTTTAGGAAGCTCTCCTCATGAGTATATTGGGAGCATTTTGGCAAAGTAAACGTCATTTTTTAAAGCGAAAGCGTCACTGTTTGCAGCGAAGGGGCGCTTCTGAATAGGAAACCTATCAGAGAAATTTCCTCCTCATCAAAAGTTGAAACCTTTACATGTGCTTTCTTCAGACTTTTGAGTGAAAAGGTCAAATTTGATGCCTCCAGTCTTGCTGTGTGGTTATGCAATCCAAACTTTTGCGTGATAAATCTATCTTGCAACAAATCTTCAGTCTCATGTGGAATACCTATGTTTTCCTCCGAAAAGAGAGATTTTATCTTTAGTCTCATGTGGAATACCTCTGTTTTCCTCCGAAAAGAGAGATTTTATCTTCAGTCTCATGTGGAATACATTTGTTTTCCTCCAAAAAGAGAGATTTTAAATGAGGAACAATTATTTTCTTTTAATATTTTTTGCATTGGTATTTTACAAGGGGAGTTTACTACTATTTTACATTTCAAAATGAAATGATGTAAATTAATTCTACAAAGAATCTTGAAATAAAGTAGAATGAGATATATTTTTATGGGGAAGTACAGTGACATATCTTAAAGTAGACAGTGAGTTTTACTATAAGAACTCTGCATGTTTCAAGTTAATAGTTTGACTTTAAACAAATTTCCATAACATAATATTTTACAAAATAGGAATAAACCCATCATAAATTTACCTCATTTTAGTTTCCTTAGATGCATTATTTTTATCTAATACTTGGAGCATTAATTGTATGCATTAGTTATTTAGTTCACTTATATTAAGTATTCATTTAATATAAGAAACAAGTTTGGAAAGATGCTCTTCCTTCATGCAACTCCTGAGGAGATTGAGCGTAGACCGTATGATTCTTTGGGTGCTACAAAAGAAAAGGCTAGGGTTGTAAGGGACCACCCTTCGAATCTGTGCAGGGCTGGTCAAACCACAACCATATAACAACTCCAAAACTTTTTATCATCAAACAATTTGTATAATTGGGATGTCAGCTCCTATTAACACTGTTACAAGTCATATGGATGATATATTCCTATGGTATAAATATATGACTGGGAATAGCTGTCCTATACCCATATCAGACCCTATTTAAGGTTACATGAAGGGAAATTGATATGTGAAGGTGTTTAAATAATCTTAGCATAGATGTTAAAAGCAAGACAATTACTAACCTTAACCGTTTACTTTCTATTAAGAATTCAAATCCAATAACCTACACAAACCCAATACTGACTTCCCAATAGGCTCCACAAGGAAATAAGTTACATGGGGTGGAATTAAACACAGAACTTCCCAATGGTTTTCAACCAAAAGACTAAAATGCCTCCCCTTCACCTCGCTTCACCTATTTATAGATCAAAAGATGCTTAGAATGATACCCGAATGCAAATACGGTATCAACCAAAAGAAAAATTTTGAGTTCAGAATACTTGATCCTAAAGCGCCCAAGCATAATTTCATCAAATAGAGAGAACCCAAATTAAAAAAAAAAGGAATTCACCAAGTATGGCGAGGACCCAACAGATTCTGATATATATAAAAGATATTGAGTTGAGAGAAAATCAAAATTAATAGAAATGACAATAACACTGTACAAAACAGGAACTCGAAACATATATAGAGGAAGGCTGGTTAAAAGAAAAATATAAATTAATAGAAATAAGAAGAACCCAGTTCAAACAATGGTTAAAATTATAAACCGAAAATACCCAAGTGATAGATAAATAGAAATTGATTGAAATGACAAGAACTAATTCAGAACAAACATTATAACGATAGGATTACCTCCAAAAGCACCTAGATAAAGCATAGATCAGTGATAGATATGGCAGTTGGTGGCGCCCTCAATCGCATATTGATGAAACAAATATCAAAGCTCAAACCGAGTGCTATATTTAGTAGGTATTGACCATTCCAAAGAGCCCTGACCCTTCCTCTAAATTTAGCAAACCATTTGGATAAACCTTACCTATTTATCCCTTCATATACTTTGTTAAGCCATTGCCAAAACTGCAAAAAACTGTGACACAAAGAGTTTCACGACAACACAATCATTTCTTATTGTGTTTGTATTCATGCTGTGTTTGCACACGCTGAGTTTGTGCTCCTTAATAATTGAACATTTACTAGAAATTTGAATACACATTGCAATGCGCGTCCACTTTTAGAAAAAGTAAGTTGTGTGTCAATATCAAAACCTCAGAAAAAATGAGGGGGGAAATAATGTTGCTATTATTCCAGTTACTGTAGAAATCAAAAATATTTGCCACATAGGCTCAGCTAACAAATACTTGGATCTAGCTCTTGTAATTTGTTTGAGTCTAACAGTCAATCCATCAATGGAAGAAATAAGAAGAACCCAGTTCAAACAACGACTAAAATTCTAAACGGAAAATACTGAACTGATAATTAAATAGAAATTGATTGAAATGACAAGAACCCAATTCAGAATAGGGACTATAACAGTAGGATTACCTCTAAAAGCACCTGGATGAGGTGGTGCCCTGAATCATAGATCGATGAAACAAATATACATAATGTGGGTAAAAATGAAATCAAAGCTCAAATCGAGCGCTAGCTTTAGTGGGTATAGACCATTCTCAAGATCCCTAACCCTTCCTTTATGCTAAACCTTACCTATTTATCCCTTCATATACTTTGCTAAGCCATCGCCAAAATTGCAGAAAACACTTCAAGGGTTTCAAGTTTAATTTCCTTCATATACTATTTTCATCCATGTCTTTCATAATCGCTAACTGAATAAAGAAAGAGGGGATTATTTCATTTGGCTTAGTAGGAGACAGTGGTGGAGACAGAGGGGGAGGTGACTGAGAATGCCCCACCAATGTTGAAGTTGGGGCAGACATCAAAGATCTGCCAGGAAAATTCGAATTCACGACTCCTTATGTGCCTAACGAAGCAACGATCCATCATAAGCTGTTGTTGAGGCCGACATAAAATAGCTTTTCAGAGCAAAGGAAACATGCAACGTTGCACTGCTTCTTGAATTGATATTGGGTAATAAAAACCCAGACAACACGCGAAGTCGCTGTGGAGTATGAGCAAATAAACAGACTCTGCGCTTACCACTCCTTCCATGCTAGATTAGGCTCTGTGTTTACAGCTCCTCTGGTCCAATATCGAGCAGGTTGAAGCCATAATTTAAATACACCGTAGTGGCAGGTTTCCTTTTTTAAAATTGGTACAAACAATTCAGGTGAATGAAGGGGCACTTTGTTATGAAACAAGCTCAAGAAAAGATAGAAAAGATAGATCAACACCTTAGAATTTAGCCTCTTCGAGGGGGCAACCTCCTTTACATTACATAAATGAAAAATTCTTGGATGATTCAAATGACAAAACCTCATTTCTATATATAGGAGTCTAAGGAGTCACAATATAACCCAGCTGACCTAACAATAATAATATAAAGCCACAAAAATAACAATAGAGGGATTCTATGAGGCACAGTAATAACAATATGGGGATAATAGGGGCACAACAATATTAATAAGGGACGCAACTACAATAGCAATGGGGTAATTACTAGTATTATAGGGACCCAACATGCCCCTCTCCTTCAAAAAAAGTGTTGTCCTCAACACTTGAGTAGTTTTGGATGCTTCTGTATAAAATTCTCATCCTCCCATGTGGAATCTTCAGCAGATAAGTTCTTCCACTTGATAAGATACTCTGAAATTGATCGATTTTGTAGCTGTCGAGTTCTTGTTTCTGTGACTGCTTCTGGTTCCAATATAATTTTTCCTTCCTCGTCAAGTTTTGGCAATATTGTTTGAACTGGGAGCTTGTCGCCTATAAACTTCTTTAAACATGAAACATGGAAAACTGGGTGCAATCAAGAAGTTGCAGGAAGCTCCAATTTGTATGCCATAGTACCAATCTTTGGCAACACCTTGTACGAACCATAATACTTTGGTGATAATTTATTATCCTTCTTAGCTTGCTTGAGGGACATTTGCTTATATGGTTGTAGTCGTAGGAATACCCAATCACCTACATCAAAACTTCTTTCGCTGCGATGTTGATCTGCCTGTTGTTTCATTCTATTCTGTGCCAACACGAGGTTATCCTTTAAGAGTTGGAGGACTTGTTGTTGATGTTCGATGTGATGTTCCACTGCTTGAACCTTAGAATTTTCTCTTAAATATGATGTGATGGATGGTGGCTGATATCCATAAAGTGCCATAAATGGGGTCATTTTTGTTGCTGTATGGAAGGAAGTGTTATACCACCATTCAGCCAGAGGCAACCATTTGACCCATTGTGTCTGTTTATCAGATACAAAGCAACGAAGATATCCTCCAAACATTTGTTTACTATCTCAGTTTTCCCATCAGATTGAGGATGATAAGATGAGCTATGAGCTAACTGAGTACCAAGACAAGAAAATAATTCTGTCCAAAAATTTCCAGTGAAAATGGGATCTCTGTCACTTACAATAATCTTTGGGTTTCCATGTAGCTTTTGAATTGTTTCCATAAATGCAGTAGAAACTGTACTAGCTTTAAATGGATGTGATAATGCACAAAAGTGTGCATACTTGGTAAGTCTGTCAACTACCACCATGATGACACTCTTTCCCTCAGACTTGGGTAAACCTGTGATAAAATCCATTGAAACCTCCTCCCAACGTTGGCTTGGAATGGATAAAGGTTGTAATAGACCCGGTGTCTTAATTGTTTCAACTTTATTTTGTTGGCAAACCAAACATTCCGCCACAAATTTTTGAATATCTGATTTAAGGCCATCCCAAAAAAATTCCTTCTTAACCCTGTGGTAAGTTTTTAAAAATCCTGAGTGCCCTCCTAAGGGAGAAGTGTGCAATTCCATAAGAATCTTTTGTTTTAGTTGGGAATTCTTACAGAGGTATAAGCGATCTTTGTACCATAAAGAATCATTTTGCCAGCTAAATGTATCAGATGTACTGGAATCTTGTTGTAACTTTCGAATAAGTGCCCATACTTCTTCGTCATTCTTCCATTCCTCCCTTGCTTCATTTATCCAAACTGGTTGGATAATAGAAATGGTGCACAACAATGCTTCCACATCCTCATCCTTTCTTGAGAGTGCATCTGCCACCACATTTTGCTTCCCTTTTTTGTAGATGATTTCAAAGTCCTAACCCAACATCTTTGTGACCCACTTTTGTTTGTCTTCAGAGGATAATCTTTGTTCTAAAAAGTATTTAAGGCTATCATGATCCGTTTTTACCTTGAAGTGTCTTCCCATTAGGTAGGGTCGCCATTTCTTAAGTGCATGGAGTATTGCCAACATTTCCTTCTCATAAATAGCTTTGTGTAGAAACTTTCCCTTGATTGGATTTCAAAAGCAATGGGTCTTTCATCTTGCATTAAAACAGCACCAATTCCATTTCTTGAAGCATCACATTCCACAATAAAGGTTTTTGTGAAGTCCGGTGTAGCGAAGACCGGTGCTTGGCACATTGCCTCTTTAAGATGTTCGAAGGCCTTTGTTGCTTTTGGAGTCCATGAAAATGCATCTTTCTTCAATAATGTTGTTAGAGGTGCTGCTATTCTCCCATAATTCTTAACAAACTTGCGATAATACCCTGTCAACCCGAGAAATCCTCGCAGATGCTTTATGGATGTGGGGATTTTCCATTCCTTAATGGCTTTAATTTTGCTAGGGTCTACCTTAACTCCTTCATGAGATACAATATGACCTAGATATTCCACCTCTTGTACTCCAAAGAAACATTTGGATCTTTTTGCATATAATTGTTTCTCCTCCAATAGTTGTAGCACCCTGTCAACATGTTCAACATGATCCTTCCAAGACTTGCTGTAGATTAGTATATCATAAAAAAATACTAACACAAATTTTCTAAGGAATGGTTTGAAAATGGAATTCATCAAACCTTGAAATGTTGAAGGTGCATTGGTAAGGCCAAAAGGCATGACCAAAAATTCATAATGACCCTCATGAGTTCTAAATGATGTTTTCAGAATGTCTTCAGTCTTCATTCTGATTTGATGATATCCTGAACGAAGATCCAACTTGGTGAAGTAAATTGATCCATGCAATTCATCCAGTAATTCATCAATGACGGGAATGGGAAACTTATCTTTAATAGTGAGCTTTTTGAGCTCCCTATAATCCGGACACATGTGCCATGATCCATCCTTCTTGTGCACTAATACTACTGGAGCAGAGAAAGAACTTTGACTCGGTTGAATTATACCAGCCTCTAGCATTTCTGCAACCATACGTTCAATTTCACTCTTTTGGGCATAGGGATATCTGTACGGCCTGATGTTCGGAGGAACACTTCCTGGAATCAAATGAATAGCATGATCATGATCATGAATAGGTGGGAGACCTTTGGGAGTCTCAAATACCTTGGAATGATTGTCCAAGACTTTTTGGAGATCTGGAGAAATAGATGATTGCAATGTGGAAACATCTAGTGAACATAATTGTGCAATTACACCCCTTTGTTCCTTTTTTAGAAGCTTTGTCATACCATTAGAGCTAATTATCTTTCCCGGTTTCCCTGCAATACCCCTTAATTCAACTTCCTTTCCTTCCACGGAAAATTTCATAAAAAGTTCTTGAAAATTGAAAGCTATTGTACCCAAGGATTGTAGCCATTGTACTCCTAGTACAACATCAGCACCTCCCATTGGAATGGAAAGCATTGGGCTAGTCAATACATATTCTCCCATCGATAGCTTGATATTATGGCACTTTCCAGAGCAATTTATTGTTCCTCCATTTGCAATCATCACTTGACACTCTGGTGCTGGGTATAAGAAGCAATTCAATTCTTTTGCTACCTTACAATGAATAAAATTGTGGGTACTTCCTGAATCAATCAACACTAGTACCTTTTTCTTCTTGATTTGTCCTTCTATCTTGATGGTTTGAGGAGTGGTAATTCCCGCCAATGCATTACAAGATAGGGCCATATTTATTTCTTATCTATCTAGGCTTTGTTCCTGGAGGGTATCCTCTTCTTTTGACCTTTCTTGCTCCTTTTCTTCTTCCTCTTCACGATCTATGTAGAATAATTTCTTCTCAGCACACTTATGACCTTTAGTGTATTTGCTATCAAAATTGTAACAAAGCCCTTTTTCTCTTTTTTCTTCCAATTGTTGTGGTGTCAAACTTATAGGTTGTGGAAGACTAGGAGCAACCACACTTCCATCTTTATAGTTGTGAGTGGTATGCTTCTTGGTTGCCATAATTTTGCTTTCCATTTTTCTTGCTAACTTGAATGCCTTCTCTAATGAATCAGGTTCTCAAAGGCGAACATCATGTTGGATATTATCATTTAAATTCCCTATGAACACATCAATCCTATGCTCCTCTAGAATATCTTTTACCCTTATGTTCAATTTTTGGAACTCCTCAATGTGCTCCATTATTGAACCCTTTTGTTTGAGACTTATCAATTGGCTAAAAAAAGTGTTGCTTTTTGTATCCTCATAATGTTCTATCAATTCTTCCGTAAAAATTGCCCAAGTGATAATTTGTTTACGAGAGCAAAGCCATTGATACCATACAAACTGATTTGGTTCCAAATATAAAGTTGCAATACGTACCTTTTGTGTGTTTTGCACATTATTGAGATCGAAAAATTGCTCCATTTGTAATATCCATGTTGCGGGATCCTTGCCATCAAACTTCCTCATATCAATTTTTGGAATATGGTGGGTTTTCGATCCCACATTAGAGTCTAATAAATCATGATTAACATTTCTTTTGTTCGCATCATGAGTTTCCTTTACTACCTTTTCACCATTGGTAAGTATTTCTTGTAGAAAATTTGTCAAATCTATCTTCAAATCTGCCATGCTTGTCTTCAAATTTGTGTTCAAATCTATCTTCAAGTTGTCCATCTTAGCTTCCATGCCATTCATCTTAGCTTCCATGCCATTTATCTTAGCTTCTGTTAGCTTTTGTGACCTTGACATTTGTTGCACTTGTTCTTGTAATTTTGATATATCATGTAGCATTTCTTCCTCTTCTTTATGAGTCATGCTAGAGATTTCATGTTCCTTACTAGGTGTTTGCATTTTCTTTACTCGGGGCATCAGTTACTGATAATAATGCTTTACTATGCCCTTTGAATTCCTTCAAAATAAATTTTCAAACCAAGCTTAAGCAAAAATTTAAGAAAATCTACACACCTTTTTTCACTTTATAGGAGCTCGATATTGCCTCTTATGTATCTCTGTACTTTCCGATCATCTAGCTCTGAATTTGTGACCTGCAGTATCCCTCTGTGTCCTCTTTCTAATGCCACAAGTCTGACCCAAATTGGATTCTCCAAGAAAGAGTTATGCGAAATCTCCCATACTCACTTGATTATAGAGTAGTTTAGTAGAGCGAACTTGTACGACATGCCACGAGTCACTGTTTCAACCTTTGGATCTGATAAATGCATAAAAGAAACTACACTCCGTCCTCTTTCTGTACCTTCTGTCGAAATTTCAATCCGATCCCTAGAGAGAAAGTTATGACAATATTCCCTAGGTCACCTGTTTGGAATGTAATTTAGGAGTCTGCAAAAAGACCAACTTCCTCAGATCATATCTCCACAAATATAGTGCGAAAAGCTCTGAAATTCGGACCCGGGGTTTAGCATGATTTCTTCTCAAATGGGTTTTTTTTTGCAACTTCTGAAATGTCACAAAAAAAAGTTATAGTGAAAATTCCATGATGACTTGTTTGGAGCAGCGAAACCCTAGAATGCAAAGCTGTGATACCAAATGTTATGAAACTAGCTCAAGAAAAGATAGAAAAGATAGATCAACGCCTTAGAATTTAGCCTCTTTGAGGGGGAAGCCTCCTTCAAATTACATAAATGAACAATTCTTGGATGATTCAAATGACAAAACTTCATTTCTTTATATAGGAGTCTAAGGAGTCACAATATAACCCAGCCGATCTAACAATAATAATATAAAGCCACAAAAATAACAATAGAGGGATTCTATGGGGCACAGTAATAACAATATGGGGATAATAGGGGCACAACAATATTAATAAGGGATGCAAATACAATAGTAATGGGGTAATTACTAGTATTATAGGGACCCAACACATTTAGTGCATGAAGGTTGCGCAACATCGCCAGCTACAGAAGCCTGTGGAGTTTACCATAACTTTCCATCAACGATTTGGGTGAGAGAAGAGGAGTTGCGTGTCAAATCTAGATAGGCGAGAACGACGAAAATGAACTCTCAAATTGATAGGCTGAACAGTGTTTTCCCACCCAATCTCACAAAAAACCAGACCTATCAGCATAATTAAAAACACATGATATAATTAGAAAAATACTTAACAAGAAGTGTAACTTACGAAAATAATAAAACTAAAGTGTAATTGACGTGAAGTGTGACTTACCAAAATAATAAAACTAAAGTGTAACCAAAGGATAACAGGATAAAATTGATTAAATTTCATGTTTAAACATGAAAAAGTTTGGTGTACATGCACTTATTTATTAAAATTCATGTTTAAACATGCAAAAGATGGGTGTACATGCATGTATTGCAGTGTAGCCATTGTTTTTTTAAAGAGTTAGTCACATGCTTTACCATGTTAATGGTTTAAAATTGTAACCCTTATCATCATAATATAATGTTATAATAAAGTGAAAGGTGTTTAATGAACCTTATTAAATATTTAATTAGTGAAGTATATGTTATATATTTAATGTCTAAAAATAGGTGTGTTATTAACATATTTAATTATGTTTTCTTTATTAGGAATGTGGTTTTTTTAATATATTTTAATATATCTACATTTATATAAGTTAATTTGAAATTATATTTTTGAAAAAGAAGAGTATAGATTTTGTATTACATAGAAAAGAGAAATTTTATTTAATTAAATAATAATATAATTTTTAAATATATTTTTTTTCCAGAGAAAAAATCAAACTTTTTATTAAACAGAAATAAAAAGTTACATAGTATATGCAATTAAGCATTTAATTTAGTTGTATGATTGCAAATCATAGAGCCCACAGGATGTAAAGTATACCATCCTGCCAAAAAAGCAAAAAGAGTTGTTCCTGAAATCAGGAAAGCAAGGAAGAAAATAACCAAATAATCCAGCTGGCCTAAGTTTTTCTGCCCTTCTTCTTCTCCACTCTTCGCCAACCATCAGTGTTGGGAGTGGAATCAATAGTGGCAAGCTGGTTTTCCATTGTGTTCATTGGTTGTTCCTTGTCCGAGTCTGATCCTTAGGGGCTGTGAGTTCGTTTGATGCCGCTTACTTCCAGCTGAAGTTCTTGTTCCTGTTCCAAATTGTTCTCTTTCTTCCTATTGTCCTGAATTTTTTGTTCATCTTCTTCTACATTGTGTTCTACTTTCTCTGCTGTGGCTACCTTCCTTACCAGAGTGTCTATATTTTGCCATCCTTTCAGCTTCCTTTGTTGCTGCTTGTTCCTAGTGGGGCTGGCGCGTGGGCATGCACTGTGCAGATGACCTATTTGTTGACATCCACGACATCAGAATGCTGTGTTTTCATAATCCAGAGGTTGTGTCCACTGTGTATTATTGAAATTCAGGATTATACTTTCTAGTAATCCTTGACTAAGGTTTACTTCGACACATATTCTAGCGAAAGTAAATATTCCTTTTAGTTGTCTCTCTGCGTCGGTATTTATGTGTTTACCCAAGGTATTTCCAATAGCGGTTAAAGCCTTTTGATGCCAAAAATGTAAAGGGACATTATGCAGCCTAACCCAAACTAGCATTTTTGATACTACCATTGTATTAGCATCGAAATCTGGAAACCATGGTGTGATGAACAATCCACCACTGCCCCAAAACCATGGCCCTTGGTTGAGGATTATGTCCATTTCCTCTTCCCTATGAAATCTTACTATGAAAAACCCCTTGGGGTATAAGTAGATTTCACATCTTTTTGTCCAGACCGTATGGATGCATTGATGCAGTACGTCAGATTTGGGCCAAAAGCCATTAAATCGGAAAATAACAGCAGATGTGTGTAGATCTGAGTATATAGCTTTTACCTCTGGTATATCGATGGTGAGAGATGGGCTCTTAGGTGTTTGCTCCATAATGTAAGGCCCCGGTGGTTCAGTGGCTGCTGTGGGGTTTGTATTCCCTTTGCCCTTGACTGTGTCCTTAAAAGACCCTGTATTCTTCGAGCTAGATCCAGAACATCCGCCCCGCAGATGAAGGTTGATGGTGATGGTTGAATCTGATATTATGTTGTAATCCTGAAGAGTATGATTGTCTTGTAAACTGTGTCCCATATAAATCAGATTTTGTGCATGGGCTAGTATGCCGAGGCAGATCTGTATTTTAGATCTCAGATCCCGAATCCTGCAATCTTGCCATAACCTTAGGCAGTGGTGCCTGCTGTCTGGCATTTTGATGAAGATCTGTGTAAGATCCGTGGTTTTATGATATGTCTCTGTCTGTGGCTGACATCTTTCTGTTGTCCGGGACAGGCTGCTATAGAACCCTAGTTCATCCCTACACCATCGACGTTTTTCCTTCTGGGATATCATATCTGCTGGATCTTGGCAGATCTGTCTATTGTGAGTCAGATCTGTTAGATCAATGGCAGATCTGGGGATTTTATACCGACCCATAGTGGAAGTGAGCATCCTGGCTCCTTGCATCAATATCCTTGGGGCTGTATTTGCAGATCCGGAACATAGGCCTACAGATCCACTACTGATGGCGTCGAATGCCCTGATTTCCCCTCTCCAATAGCTCAAAGAAACTAGTGTTCCTGTGCGTCGCTGTAGGGGGCTTGCCTTAACCCTATCTGCAATGGAAATGAGCATTTCAACATCTTTTGAACTGTGATTTAAACCCTCCCGTCCTCCGAAGGCAAGGAACTTCGTAGGTAAGAGTGCGAGGGGGTTCCTAGTTAAATCATAAGCCATGATCGCTGCACCTAACCGGCTTGTGCGTCCGTGGAAGTTGGGCGCACCGAGATCTACTGGCCTTGCCTGGATCCACGAGGGAGGATCGTTGGGAATGCATACGCCTAAATAATCCACCTTCCGCTTCCCCAAATCCTCCTCTTCCTCCATTTTCTAGAGATCTGGAAGGGCTCCTCTTTTCTCATGGAAAGTTACGCCCATCCAGGGCTTCAGATCCACGCCCTTTACCCTGTCAATACCGTGGGGAGGGAATGCCATGGCGTTGGCCATGCAACCTGCAGAGGGGATGACGAGTGCAGGGACGAAAATTCTCCTTCTCTCTCCAAAGCCTCATTTTTAAATATATATATTAAATAAAATTAAATTGAAAAGTAACAAATATATATTTCAAAATAAAATCTAATTACTTTTGGAAGGATAGTAAGCATTTCACGGAGATAAGAAATTAAAGATAAATATATTAATATTTTGAGAAAATGTAACATTTAAGAAAAACAATATGCGTAAATATCATCTCAAGGTAATGCTTCGAATTTGTTAGTTGGATATTACATAATTGATTATGAAACAATCTGCATGTCCACATTTAAAATTAATATTTAACTTTGTTTCGATGATGTTGCTTTTGAAAAAGGGATGAATGGTGTAAAAAGGGGATGAAGGAAAATAATATGATGAATTGATGAACATGAAACAAATAATGACCTCTATTCTAGAGTTATCTTGTCAAATGTGTCAACTAGTCTAGATTTCTTTTATATGGTTCACATATTTATGATGTTATGATAATGATGTTGTATGCTAATGATGGATATGGTATGCATAGGGATCATGATGTTATGATATGATATATATTGACATTTGGTTCATTTATTATGTGAAAATATGTTGATGTTATAACTTATGAGCATATTTTATGATGTGAAGCATGTGGTAATTACATGCAGATTTTACGACATGTAAGAGCATGTAGTTCGTTATTCAAACTTTATGACTAACAATGATGTTATGTTATCTTGATGGCATGCAAGAGTTGGAATGTGGATTATTTTCTATGATAATATGATGTTATAGCTAATGCATTGGATGTATTTTGAGATGTGTTGATTGACAAGAAATCCATAAATGGGCAAAGAGGGCTAATTTATTTGATGATCTTGTAAGAGCCCATACTTGTGAGGGAGAATATGTAACACCATATGGGTTGGGGACAAGCTCAATCAACACTACAAATTCCAGTGGTTCCTTTATCTTGTATAGCTCTTGATGGATACCTCTTGAGGGGCTATGGGACCATCCTGAGGAGGCCAAGTGCCTGATATCGTACACCAAGTGCCGAATTTTAGATTGGATTGCCGAAGTTTGTGGGGGGGGGGGTGTAAGGACTTCGATGCCTGGGGTTATGCACCTTAGTGAGTATGGAGGGAGTGGATCATTGTTTCGAGATGCTTGGAGTACTACTGCATGGAGTACTGAGCTAGGTGCTTGTCTTGGGGCAGATGAGGTCTGAGCCGGGCACGATCCTTGGGGCCAGCCTTAGGCTATGGTATAGATGGGTGAGGCTTATGCCTTGTTCTTAAAGTGGGAAAAGGGACAAATATTCCTTGAGGTTTCCTAGGTGTTGTGGAAACTTTAATCTTAACTTCAAGATGAAGTTCCTTAAAGAGGGGGATTATGTAATGTCCCCTAATAATAATCAAAATAATAAATAATAAATAAAATAATACAATATTAAAATATAAGTGAATAAATGATAAACAATAAAGAAAATATAATAATGGTAAATACATAATACAAAGGTTAAATAAAAGATAATAATAGTAAATAAATAATAAATAATGAAGAGAATATAATAATAATAAATTTATAAAAATTATAATACAGGAGTTCTAAATAAATATATATAAAAGTAAAGTTAACAAAAAGTAAGAAAGAGTTAAATTAAGAGATATACAAAAATAGTAAAAATATGTAAAGTTAACAATAAATAAAAACAAATAAAATAAGAAAGAATTAAATTAAGAGAAATATTAAATTAAGTAAAACTTAAAATAAAGAAATTAAGTTTCATTTTGACTCATGGAATGTGTGCATGTGGACCCCTTTCCATTGTTTGGTCTATTTAATGGACGATGAGAAATATGAGATTCATCATTCCTTCATCCATTCTCTTGGGAGAAAAGTGTTGTGAGAAAAAGGATTCCCTGGCAGTAGTATGTTAATTGAGAGCTCGGTGGTGGAAAACTATAGAAATATTATATGTAGTTGAGCCTACGATTGGGTGGAGAGTCATCCCCAAAACTTTGTTGCGATTAGAAGGATTCAAATAACGTTCAACTCCGAAATCACAAGTAAGGAATACCATAGCCACATGTAAGTTTTCTGTGCTCATATTTTTGAAATTCTATGCTAATTAGTTGATTAATTGTGTGTTTATTATAAATCACATAATTGATGTAATTATTTATATATTTTAAATTGGTGTTGTTACACCCAGAGGCCAAGTCACTACCCAAAATTCAATGGAAATTTGAGAACTGAAAAATAACAACGGAATAATGATACAAATGCAATTACTTGAATAAGGACTTGACTGGACCCCTACTAGCCATGAAAAGCATTTCATCAAACATGTCACAATTATGTAATCTACAGGTTTAAACAACAGATCTGAATCATTGATGCCTTAACACATTAGCTACAATTTCATCTGTTAGGCCATACATACATTATTCATTCATTTCCACGAACCACTTGACCATAGATAGCCATACATAACTACTGTCATAATACATGCTCATAACTAGCATAATAACAATAGAAATATCAAGGAAACAATATCCATATAATCCACATATAAACCAGTACAATACTCATGAAATAACGAGGAGAAATAAGCTCATATCAATGATGAAAAGGCCAACCAGTTGTGTGATTTCCACGAACCACTCGACCATAGATAGCTATACATAGCCACTGTCATAATACATGCTCATAACTATCATAATAACAATAGAAATACTAAGGAAACAATATCCATATAATCCACATATAAACTAGTATAATACTCATGAAATAACAAGGAGAAATAACCTCATATTAATTATGCAAAGGCCAACCAGTGGTGGGATTTCCATGAACCACTCAACCATAGATATGGTAGAGCCAAATCTCTCTTCATCTAGTCATCCCTGTGCCATATTCCAAGCATGAATGTGGGATCTCATAAAACACATCAATCAAAACCATCTAGGGCTTCCAGAGGTTGAACCACCTCAACCCATCAGACATTGATTCCACCTCATAGTCAGACATCACAAAAGCATCACTAGATTGGTCTCTACCCAAGCCTTCCAGGGCTCTAGAGAGTTTCTTCCAACCAAGGCTTAAGGACTAGTAACTCAACCCACAATTGATACGGGGATTTTCCAACTAAGGCTCAAGTACTAGTAACTCAACCCACCAAGGGCTCTAGAGCATTTTTCCAACCAAGCATGTAGGGCTAGGAAGTCAACCCACAGCTGATACAAGGCTCCATAACATTTGTCCAACCAAGGCTCCAGGAACTAGTAGCTCAACCCAGGCTAAAGGAAACATGAGAACCAGTGATAAAAACAAAGAAAATGAACCCACAACACCATGGCTATCTAGGGAAGTTGCTAATCCTGATGTCCTCTTGCACTTTCCTTCTCTTCCTTTTCCTTCTTGCTCAAAAAATCCAAGTATGACACACTCTCCAAGATTGCTCCAAGAAAAATCTAAGTTTCCAAGAGTATGAGAGAGAGAATAGAGAGAGAGCTCAAAAGCTGAACTGAGAAAAGTTTGTGAATTTTTCCTCAGAAGCCTTTTTATTAATGAGACCTCTATTTTCTTCATTTTCGATTATTTTCCTTCATTTTCCTCCTCGCATGCAATCTGTGACCTTTCATCTCCCTTTTCTTCTAATTTCCATTATTTTCATAAATAAATATGCCAAAATGCCACTTTCCCTTTCCAAAGCCTTTGCAATTTCCTTTGCCAATTTTCTTAGGCATTAATCAATCACCAATGATCCCCATCATATGATTTTTCACAACATTCATCTTGGAATAAGTGTCCCATCAACTGTGGTTATTATTTTTCCTTTACTAACTTTTATTACATGAAGTTTTGACCAAGGTTGTTACAGAACCCTCTCCCTTGGGGGAACACCATCCTCGGTGTTCAAAAACACCTAAAACCAACAAGGCTGTTGTAAGAAAAACATACTGCCCATGGAGCTTTATAACTCAGCTCATTGCAGTATTTAAAAGGATCATCCTATTCAGAAGCATACCAACATGACAACATAACATGTATAAAATCATAATTAAATGACACCCATACTACTTATTGGAGTTTTATAACATAGGTCATGGTGGTATTTACATCCATATACATATTTATATATACCAAACATCAACAACACATGTACTAAAAGAATATTCCAAAACATTCGCTCAACCAATGAACAAGGAATGATACATAGCCCACATCTAATCCACCATCTCCCATGTAGCTTCATCGGGTCCAATATTCTTCCATTGCACTTTAACCTGCTCAATTGCTTGGTTGTGGAGCATGAGCAAATTTCTCTGCAAAACGCACTACAATTCCAGCTGAAATTCTCCTTCTGGTTCCACTTGCAATATAGACCAATCAATCACATGATCAACATCTTTAACATACTTCTTAAGCAATTAAACATGGAAAACATCATGGAATTTCACTGTTAGAGGTAGTGCAAGTCAGTAGGCTGTTGGACCAATCCTCTCAATAATCCAAAAAGGTCCACAAAATTGGGGTGCCAACTTGGCACATGATCCAATCCACAAGTAACTCTTCTTCAGTTTGATGCGCAAGTAAACCTGTTCCCCAACCTCGAACTAATTGAAAAACCTATTTGAATCTGCATAACTCTTCTACCTATCCTATGCTACTTTCAAATTATTCTTGATTACTTGCATTTCCTGCTCCATGTCTACCAACATGTACAGTCCAATCAACACCCTGTTAACTAGATCACTCCAACTCGTGGGAGTATTACAACTCCACCCATACAATTCATCAAACAGACTCATCCTCAGTGACTACTAATACCCATTGTTGTATGAAAACTCTACCAGTGGAAGGTACTCTTCCCACTTCCACTTCTGATTCATCACATACATCCTTAACATGTCCTACAATATCCTGTTGACCCTCTCTGTTTGTCCATCTATATGTGGATGATAAGTTGTACTCAAGGCCAAATCTATGCCCAAACCTATAAATAACTCCTTCCAAAACTTGGAAATGAACTTCGCATCCCTATTTGACAAAATTTTCTTTGAAACTCCATGCAATTCGACCACCTCCTTGATGAAGACTTGCGCTACATCACTCACTGAGAATGTAGACTTCATTGGAATGAAGTGCGCTACCTTTGTCAACCTATCTATCATTACTATGATGGTTTTGTAGTGCCTACAACCACCCTCCAAAATTTTTCCATAGCCTATTTTGGAACCTCCCTACCAACCTTACACAACATGTTGTCTTGCTTCCTCAAGTACTCAAGCTTCAGGGTTTTCCTCACACAGAGGCAACCCATCGATCACAGTTGATCCATCCCCCTCATAGGCTGCTTATCTGGACTTGGTCCAGCTGCAAGCTAAGCAGCTTCCCCTTGAAAATTGTGCATTTTTGGAGGGAAACCAGCCTTCCCTATAGGAATTACGCAATCCTCCATGATAGCCTGCTGGGCTCCAGGATTGTACAATCCTGCCAGCCAACCTTCCTAACACGACTTGCACAAATTTTCCCAGTAGCAGGCTATTCAACCCAGGATTTACCTAAATTTAGGCAGCAGTCAGCTGCTTTCCTAGAAATTACGCAAACTTCCTGGGAAATCAACCCAGCTCCAAGCCAGGAATACACATTTTTCCCGAGCAATTAAGCATTCGCATTCATCAACAGTCTGGTTGACCAGTTCCACCCGGGACCAAGGAAACTTGACTTGCATGCATGCATGACTTGATTTTCCTAGAATAGAAAGAGACAACATGCAAAACGAATCCCATGATTCAAGGAGCTATTTTAGGAGCTGAGGGTTACATGTAAAGTTGTTTTAGAAGTTTCCCTCCAAGTGTCACTTTTTCCTATATTTGTGGCATGCACGTCATGGGACCAAACTTATTTATTTGATGCATAAGAGCTCATTCATTCACATCGATCTTGGAGCTCTAAAATCTGACAGCACATCCAGGATTCTTTGACACATCCAACTCAACTATTCATAGGTAAGTGGCCTCAACTTGTCTTTTTCACAATTTTTATCACTTTTTTATGTATTCTCTTGTGTGAGTGATGTTTACATGATTTCTTTGAATGCCTGTTTTCGTTTACATGTATTCTAGCTTGTCCTATCTCTTTTTTCAGTTTTCATTGCTATCTTAGTCCTATCACATGCATGAAATTGTTTTGCGCAGATGTTCGCCCAACATCAATCACTTCTTCTATCACTTAGTGTCACCACGCATTTCATTTTCTTACTTGCATTTAGTTGCCTGTCAGCGAGTCGGGCCAACCTTGGCCCAGGCTTTTCCTTCACCAAGTCTGCATTGCATAATCTGGGGAAGGAAGGCTCACCTTCCTCTCCATATTTGCGCATTCTTGACCAACACTAGCCTCTAGGACTATTTTTCACATTTCTTGAGGAAAGTGGCTGCTTGGCCCAGAAATTTGTGCAAATATGTCCCTGGGCCAACAGTCCTTTCCAGCTGGAATTGTGCATTGCGTAATCCTAGAAGTTAGCTGCCTGATTGGATTGCACATTTCGCAGAGCCAACAACCAGTCTAGCCTCCCAGACAACTTAGATTGCCTTTTTCATAGTTCTGGTAGCCAGTCACCCAGCCTCCCAGTGAAATTTATGCAATCTGGCTCATCAGTTCCATAGGTATGTGTTGTGTCCTTCCCCGGATTTGCTTTGTTTTCACTGACATATTTCCTTCCATGCATGCTATTTGTTTCCAGATCTTTCAGGTGTTCATCTGTCTCAATGGATTCCAAGAGAGCAAGATCTCAGGACACTAATGGTATTGCAGCTGGAGTAGGCATTGAGCAGGTGTCCTCTAGTTTGACAATATATGAAGATACGAAGTTGTATCTAGACAAGGACATCAAATTGAAGTGGCAAGATAGTAATGAAGCATTCATAGACACTTTTGGGGAAGATCTTGAAGACCTTCAAGAACATGCACAAGTCTGGCTTGTACCAGATTGCATGCAAATCACTGCGTTCCCATGTGCGGACATGATTCACTAGATCGTCTCTCACATTGACCCTGTGACGCTGACCTTGAACAATGTCAGTGGGACGAAGCTTGCAATCTTTTAGGAATGAGATTATGACGAGATGTATTATATGAATGGGCCCATGACTATCATGACTCCTCCATTCAGCTTGCCCAATAGCAGAGCTCACTCCAGAGACATTATGAAGGATTGGGTAAAGGAGCCAGCCCGTTTTAGGATGACACCTAACCAGATCTACAAGACAAAGATATCAAGGAAGGCATACCAATACTTGGTCATATTCACATGCAAACTGAGTGGCTAGGAAAGCACTGAGACCTTCCCTCAGAGTTGGGTGATCGCACTGGACCAACTAGCTAGAGAAGGAAGACCATGCAACTAGTTCGGCATACTGGCTCACCAGCTGAAGGAACAAGTCACGAAGGCTCGATAGTCACCCGATGGTATGCATGTAGAGATTTATATGTCTGCTTACATTCTAGATGCAGTTTGTGCCTGTCATGAGTTCCTGGGCTTCGAGTGGGAATGGTCACCAACGGAGACTGTTGTGAACATGTATTTCAAGCTATTTTCCAAATGTAGCTTCATAAGAGTGATTATATGACTCTTCAACCATTTTTTCACCCCAGTGTATAGGTTGATATTCGAACAAGATCCACCCCACATGTCAGAGGAAGCGATGAAGGAATTGCTAGGAATTGTAGATTGGTATGCCTCACTGTCCGGCACATTCATCCAAGTTTCCAGTGTGGAGAAGTCTCCACATGTTTTGCCAAAGTTTTCCTTGGATGTTCTTGTCATGTAGTAAGTAGCGTACCATGTCTCGGCAGGATTGAAGCTAGACTGTAGTGGAAGAAGAATGCACTTTGTCTCACTCTTCCATTGCAAATTTGGGTTATATGAGACCCAGAGTATCAAGAAAGCAGATGTTGAAGCAGAGCACATGAAGAAGTATCCTTTCGACTTCCGAAGCTTCAACTCGTATGACCCACATTGCATTGTGAAGGATCACTGCGCAAGACATCAGTTCAACTGGATCCATGGGGCATGTCATTGGGCCAAGGAGGACTCATGGAGATACTTTTACAATTCCTCCAGACGCAATGAATAGGTCGGCTTCAACATATAATGGTTAGCAAAGCAACATGAAGCAACATCACAGAGAGCACCAACAGTAGCAATAGTAGTAGTAGCAGAGGTAGCAGAACCAAGCATACCTGTGCATGAAAAAGGGAAGAGGAAGATTATCTACCACATGGAAGAGGAGAAAAGATGTAAGTTTCGAGTAGATCCACTTGTAGAACAATAAACTATAGCTATTCAAGAAAAGAGGCAATAGTGCGACAAGTGAATCACACGAAGCTAGAGGGATAAGAAGAGAATGGAAGAAGCAGAGAAGGAGTCGCATGCACTGAGGGAGCAACTCTGTAAAGAAAAAGAGATGCGCCAACATGAGCAGGAAGTGCAACAACAACATATTCAGTAGGGGGCACATCACGTGTAGATAGACGAAGCAACACTCGTAAAAGTAGTTGATTCATATGAACATCTAGCCTCAGGTGAACAGGGTGAAGCATCGCAGGGGAAATAATTTTCTCATGAGATAGAGTAGGAGCTTGAACAATTGGATGCAGACATGGAGCAAAAGGAGTTGGAGCAGTATACCAACCTCATGCCTCACCATAAAGAGGTTGACTCACCCACTTCATTACATCTTGATGATGAGAAAGTATCAAATGACCAAGGAGGCATTGAGATCCTTAGTGGTCAACTGGAAGCAGAGATGCACAACATATCCTTTAACGAATCTCATCACAGAGTTGTGGAGTCTCAGAGAGTACCGAATCTAGAGGACCAAACATCCCCTACGCAATTTGAAGAGAAAGTGATCATGGCTGATGTGCATAAGCATCCATCTACTTTGGCTGATGCAACTAGAGTGTATGACGAAGCCACTAGCTCGAGTGTTCATACTACAGGTGGCCAAGAAGGGAACAGACTTGGTGACAATGTCCGCCCGAGCTGAACTGAAGAAGGCAATACTAGATGAAGTATTGTCCTTGGACACAATTATGCGAGCATTTTACTCCAAGTTTGGTACCGTTCATCAAGCAGTCATTCATCTCCACGGATGGCAGCAACGATGTGTGAGAAGAGCACACATCTTGAAGAACATACTGTTGTGGATAACATGCAAGCATGGAAGATGAAGTACAAGGGAGCCCTGTTTCACTTGCTAAAGATGATGAAGGCCAATGCAGTCAAGTTGCAAGCACGTATCAGGAGTCAAATCCAGAACTATGAAGACCTACCACAACTCATCACTAGCATACAAGCTTCCCATACACGAGTATTCAAAATCATGGATGTTATAGTGCACACTCATGTGATCCCATCACTTGGGACTCTCACCCAAGTGAAGACAAAGAAGAAGGTCCGATAGGAGACTGACTCGTACTTCGATGAGTTGATGCGCACTGCCAGCAACCTAGAGTTGCCTATCAATGTAGACATCATGCAAAAGTACATTTTTGGTTCAACCAAACTAAAGAAAATGATGCGCATGCTCACAGATGAGTTAGAAAGAGGAGCTTGAGCAGCGTACCCAGATGGTATGGAGGCAAGATTCAGGTTTCAGACAAATGTCATAGCAGAACACGCAGACACTCTCAAGTACTACCAATCCTGGCATCAATATGTCACTGTTGATCAGCATGAGGATGTCAAGTAGTTGGAATTCTATGGCTTTCTAAGTCCGAATGATGTATAATTTTGATTTTCCAAGCCATTTTTCACATGGGCACATGTGCATTTTAATGTTGAGTCATGTCAAGTGTAAGGGAAGCATCAAGAGTGGATGTAACAGTCATAGAGTAGGCGAAGAGTCATGAGGGTAGTTGAATGATCAAAAAGGGGAATGTCAAGGGTCACCCCACCCTTCTCTATAAATAGTCCTTCATAACTCATTATATAGGCTTTTGGTTAGCCAAGCTTCTACTGAGACTATCTTGAAGAAGGCTCGGACAATATTGTAACGCACCTTGGCTTCTCAATTACACTGAGCTAGTACATCTCTATGGAGGAGCAAGCAATGTCGCTATAATGTTCCACTGTTGGGGCTAATAGGTTTACATGGATGTATTGTATGATCGTGACTTACACTTCTTTATGTAATAAAAGCAAACACATTTTCATGCATATGTTGTTATTGCAGTTGGACTACTTTGGTTGCTTTAATGATATATGCTGTTTAACTTATGTACTTATGTATGAACTAATTCACATGAAATTATGTGAATCTTGTTGCTAATGTGTTTCATATGTTGTTAATGATGTCACCATCTGTGTTGAATACTCTACCGAACACCAGACAGACCTTTCACTTGAACCATGGTATAATAGCCGTTGCACTTGTCTTGGATTGATCCGTGAGTTTTGTACATGTTATCTTACCTTGTATGATGTGATTGTCGCATCCGAGTGGACTGCTTCACCGAGAGTTGTGCATGTCCTTTGCATTGTGTGTTCCTAGCCGATTTGGGACTAATCCCTTTCAACTTGGAACTCACCTTCACCTCCTTCCCCTTTCGAAGTGTTGGAACCTCTCATACCCCTTCCTTAACTCACTGCATTAGTCACACCGTTGATACTAACATAGTTATCTTACTTGCCTCTATGCGACATCGTGTTCAAGGCATTACCTTACAGCCCACTGCTAGGAGTCCCATGCAAAATGGTCTGAGGTCTAATTGGGACTTCTTACTGGGGAGATCCCCTTGACATGTTGGTGGGTTAAACACCATCAACAGATGGAATCATGCTATCTCACAGTCCTTGAAAATCTGTGATAAATTCCATGGAAATGACCTCCCATTTCCACTTTGGAATCAGAATCGACTATAGCAGTCGAACTGGATTCTTACACTCCACCTTCTCTTGGTGACAATCCAAGCATCTAGGTGCAAACTCTGCTACATATCTCTTCAAATTCAAACAATAATATAATTTGTCCACTACTTTCAGTTTCTTCTGATAACCTGAGTGACTTGAATAAGGTTTCACATGAAGTTCCCTCAAGATCACCTTCTTAAGCTCACTACTATCTGGCACATATATCTTGTCCCTAAATCTAACCAATCCATATGTCCTGATACGATAGTCCACATCCTGTGCACCTGTATATGTGCTTGTACCTATACCCGTAGCACTACATGTACCTGTACCACTACATGTACCTGTACCACTACCTGTACCTTGACATGTGCTCTACTACAACCTGCGCACAATCTCCATATACCTGTCATCCTGCTGACCTACCTGCAATATCCTATCCTATAAATATGTCATGTAGGATCTCATAGATGCTATGTCATTTACCTGTATCTATCTACTAAGATCATTTTCCACCTCATTCTCTTTACCTTTGATATACGTGATCTCAAAATCAAACTCACTAATCTTGGCCAACCACCAAGCCTATTTGCCATTCAAATTTGGTTGGTTAAATAGATACTGCAACCCACTGTGATCACTCATCAATACAAACCTCTTGCCCAGAAGATAGTGCCTCCACATCTTCAATGCATGCATGATCGTTCAAAACTGAAGATTATGTGTTGGGTAGTTTTTCTCATGCCCATTCCATTTTTGTGACTCATAGCATACCACTTGTCCATCCTGCATAAGGAATCCACCAAGTCCTCTCTTGCAAACATCTATACATACTACAAACTCTTTACCCATATCTACAATCTTTAACACTGGTGCATGTGTCAACAACTATTTGAGTTTCTCAAAACTAGTTGCACACTCCTCTATCCATTCAAACCTCTTACCATGCTTCTTTAATGATGTGATATGATAAGCAATATGTAAGAAGTTCCTGATGAACCTCCTATAATAACCTGTTAACCCCATGAAAGATATCACCTCATCCACATTAATGGAATATTCCCACTCCATGATAGCTCTTAACTTTTCTAGGTCCACTTCTATGCCATCATAAGAAACCACATGTCCCAAGTAGTATACCTCAGTCTGAAAGAAAACGCACTTGATGAGATTAGCATACAACTGTTGCTCTCTCAATAATATCAACACTGATACTAAATGCTCAACATGATCCTCTTAATTTTTTTGAATATATCATTATGTCATCAATCAACACAATAAAAAACTTATCCAAATACAGATGAAACACACTATTCATCAAGCACATAAAGGTAGCTAGAGCATTAGTTAAACCAAACAGAACTACAAAAAACTCATAATTCCCATACCCGGCCCATAAAGTTCTCTTGTAGATGTCCTCCTCTTTAATGTGTGCCTGATGATATCTGAAGTTCAGATCAATCTTTGAGAACACTACTGCTCCCTTCAGCTGATCAAACAAATCATGAATCCTTGGTAACTGATACCTATTCTTGATGGTCACTTTGTTCAACCACCTGTAATCAATGCACATCTTAAAAGCACCATCCTTCTTGTTCACAAACAATACCAGTGTACCCCATGGCGATACACTTGGCCTAATGTAACCCTTGTCCAACATTTAATTCAACTATAGCTTCAGCTCTACCAACTTTGGAGTTGTGAGGCTCCCTCCTAGGGTCCTCTAACTAAAAACTAAATTTCTCTAATTACAAACACAATAAGATGGGAAATAACTTATCTATATATAAACATTTACTTGATGATAATATACCATTAAAATTTATTTACCACAAATTAAATAAGTAATAATTTAATTGCAACCATTTACATAAGTAAACAATAAACGAAGGAATACATGTTCCAATAGCTTAGTTGAGATGCTCCAGAGTTTCTGGCTCTGTTTGGATGCTCCTCTTGAATACCCGACTGGATTTTCCTCTCAGACAACTAGTAAGTATTTCCTAGCCCAGGGCACCTCCACAGGTTCCCTAGCCCTTCGAGCCCAAGTCCAACTAGGTGTAGTCTATCCAAGTTTAACAAACACTCTTTAGATCCAAGTTTTTATTCCCTCATTTATCTCTCCATTCTCTCCCTTCTCTTTCTCCACATTCCTCCCCCAAAACACAATCTTCCAAAATAAAATCAAGAGCAAGGATCCCCCCCTCTCCTCTCATCATCCTTCCCCTTTTATGTCTCTTCCTCCCATCCACCTCAACCATCTATCATTAATGTCATGACTACCCCCTTATCCGTTCATTTAGTATCCTTGACTTTTCTTACCATATCTTGTTCAAGTAGGTTTGAGAAGACATTTTGGGGATAAGATATGAATATTTAATTTGGAAATTAATTGGAGAAGACCATATCTTCTCCCAAGTAGGTTTTGAGAAGACTCCTTGTGATATGGATATTTAATTTGGAATAAATGGAAGGAGACCATATCCTATCCAAAATTAAATTTGAGACGACAAGTTGGGAATTTAAAAATAACAATAATAAAATTTATATCAGTAAATAAAATTACAGTTTCACAAATATAAGTATATACCAATATTTCTTGATAATTATAAGTGAATATTTTGAGGTAATTTGAACACTAATAAAATTTCATGATAATATTGAGTAGAGCATTACATACACCCCTCCTTCAGAAAACTTCTTCTCGAAGTTAGAGTGAAAAGATACAAGGAGTTCAAAAGAAGTTTGATAATAAGGCATAACAAAATAAAGAGAGAGTTATAGTAGTAAAATTTAATAAGTCAGGCAATGATACCGTTTCCCATCAAGAGTCTCCAACTAATCTATATCCTCCTATCCTTCCTAACCTACTTCCGTTCCCATCCTATCCATCCTCTGCTTTTATATGCTATGGAATTGGCTATACCAATCTAACTACTGATAAAACCAATATGGTGGAAGCGTCGACTATATCAACCTAACTTCCCCAGCAGGCAACTGGAAATCATCATCACACGTCTAGGGGAGTGTGACCATCACTACCTTCCCATGATTCTAGGTTTGGAGGTTACATAGTGGGAAATACCTCCACCCCTCCTTACAACTAGGGTCAATACCCTAATATGGACCACACTACAACATTGGTTGGATACTTGTCATTGAATAATCCAGTCTGGTAGTCTTGTCACCTGCCATTTTCATTTTTACCCATGTCATAAGAGTGCATATCAAGTAGATACAAAATGTAATAGAACAATGTACATCATACCTTTCCACATTAGATGTCTCGACCATCCCCAATGGAAGAGTATATCTTGGTTACCATATAGTTCTTTCCAATCTGCAGGTTGGTTCTCATTCATGCATATATATAACAACAAAATATATATAGATAAGTCATCTTAAACATCATGTTATTAAGTATAGTATCCATGTGTCAATTTTGTAGTTCATACTGGAAATAAATATTACATTAGATAAATCATAATTTCACTAAGTCATTCGTTAGAAAAACCATATTCACTTAAGCCATAAATGAAACAACTATATCTCTAATAAGTCATGCACTAAATAAATCATAACCAAGTCATACATTAGGTCATACATCAACATTTAAATCACCAATACTTAATCCATCTAATGCTTTATAGAAGTAGTTTCACTTGTCCAACTAAATGCATCAATATTACATAAGGTTCATAAATAAATAACATGGAACTTCAAATAGAGCCTTAGCATAGGTAGCTATCTAAGTCAAAATGGACATCATAAATGGTCAAAAGTGAGGGGTAATTGCGACATATAGTCTTTGCATCCTCTCAGGTAATAGATCTTAGGTTATACTTGTCCCATTGTATCTCAACTTGGTCCACAAAGTGATGCCTGAGCTATCGAACCCTATGGTATAATATGCATATTGGTTTGATCATTATGGTTCCCACATCCGAGACCTATAATTCCCTCCAGTAGAGTTTGTGGGATTCATTAGAAACATAATGTTATAGGATAAATACATAAAAACATCATGGGTTTTATGCAAGTGAGGTGGTAGTACAAGACAATAGGACACGGGTCTAATTTTCTCTTTCATTCTAGAGTTTCCTATAAATTGAGGTGGTAACTTCATACCTTTCTCAAACTGAATAGCGTTAGGAATAATTGAAAAAATAAAATTAAAACTTGGTCCCCCTCGTTAACACTTCGATCGGTACTATGTGCATCAACATAACTCTTTTTCCTATCTTGTGCTTCCTTTAAACTTCATTGATTATAGCTTACCTATTCCTCCATTTTTGAAACAATCCTATTGTGACTATTACTTTGTCTTCCATCCTTTCGTCAACACAATGGTGTCCTGCATGGTCTCCCATATAGAGCTTCATAAGGCGGAATCCTAATTGAATTATGGTAATTGTTGTTATAGGAAAACTCTACCAATGGTAAGTACCTTTCCCACCGAGTCTAATTATCCATGACATAAATTATAGGCATATATTCTATAACCTGATTTACTTTTTCAGTCTTTCCATCTTTTTATAGATGATATGTAGTGCTAAGGTTTAACTAAGTCCCCAACACTACTGCAAACTTGTCCAAAATGTATATGTAAAGCGAGAGTCCCTATCAAAATGATCTTTGTGGGTAACCAATGTAGCTAAATAACTTCACCTATAAATACTCAAGCCAAAATGGGAGAAATCCCTTAGACAAGGTAGTTAGCCACCTAGAGATACCAAATACATGGCCACCTAGAATTTGTTAAGGTTGTTTCTCCAAGAAGAGAGCAGCTCATCCTTCAAGAGTAATCCATAATTTTTTTTTTTTTTTGCAAATAATGGTCATGACCACCTTTAAAAGTGGAGTGACTTGAAATAATATGCCAAGGTAATTAGAGTCTTGTAGACAAACAATGTAACTCCTCCAAATTTAAATAGTATAAAAATGTTAGGGAATTATCTCCCAAGATCAACCACATTAGCCATGAATAGTAATCCCATAGAAACATGTGACATAATTTTCCATAAGTTGTTATAACCTCCTCAAAGAAGTGGGGCATCCTCAATCAATGTGCCAAAGTGGTTAAATTCACATGTACCAACACCTCTCCTCCACAGAATATGATAAATAGTTCACCCTAAGAGATTGTGTATCTTTCATTTCTCCTTTGCTACATTCCATCCAACCTCTTTTTTTTTTTTTTTTTTCCATTTTCTAAGGTATTCTGTGAATACTAAAACCATATGTTACGATGTCTTTTATGTTTGACACTTCTTTCAACCTCTTTGACCAGCATGGAATTCAGGTCATCCTAAATTTGTATTTAATGAATCTTTTGCATCATCCATCTTCCAAGTATTTTATTTCCTGTTTCTGTGCTCTATCACTTTATTTGTTGGGTCCTTATAATACTAGTGATTACCCCATTACTATTGTAGTTATACCCCTTATTAATATTGTTGTGCCCCTATTGCCCCCATATTGTTATTACTGTGCCCCATAGAATCCATCTATTGTTATTTTTGTGGCTTTATATTATTATTGTTAGGTTGGCTAGATTATATTGTGACTCCTTAGACTCCTATATATAGAAAGGAGGTTTTGTCATTTGAATCATCCAAGAATAGTTCATTTATGTAATGTAAGGGAGGTTGCCCCCTCGAAGAGGCTGAATTCTAAGGCGTTGATTTATCTTTTCTATCTTTTCTTGAGCTGGTTTTATAACATTTGGTATGAGAGCTTTGGATTCTAGGGTTTCGCTGCTCCAAACAGGTCATCGTAGCATTTTCGCTATAAATTTTTTTATGAGACGTTTCAGAAGTTGCAAAAAAAAAACCCATTTGAGAAGAAAGTGCGCTGAACCTTGGGTCCAAATTTCAGATCTTTTTGTGCTATATTTGCAGAGATATGATCTGAGGAAGTCGGTCTTTTTGCAGACTCCTGAATTACATTCCAAACAGGTGATCTGGGGAAAATCGTCATAACTTTCTCTTTGGGGATTGGATTGAAATTTCGTAAAAAGGTGAAAAAATAGGATAGACTATAGTTTCTTGTATGCATTTTTCAGATCCAAAGGTAGAAACAGTGACTCGTGGCACGTCGTACAAGTTCGCTCTATTGAACTAGTCTATAATCAAGTCACTGTTGGAGATTTCGCATAACTCTTCCTTGGAGAACCCAATTTCGGTCAGAATTGTGGCATTGGAAAGAGGACACAGAGGGCTACTACAGGTCACAAATTCAGAACTAGACGATTGGAAAGTACAACGATACATCAAAGGCAATATCGAGCTCCTACAAAGTGAAAAAAGGTGTGTAGATTTTCTTAAATTTTTGCTTAAGCCTGGTTTGAAAATTTATTTTGAAGGAATTGAAAGGGCGTAATAGAGCATTATTATTGGCAACTGATGCCCCAAGGAAAGAAAATGCAAACACCTAGTAAGGAACCTGAAAGCTCTAACATGACTCATGAAGAAGAAGAAGAAATGCTATATGATATACCAAAATTACAAGAACAAGTGCAACAAGTGTCACTTGCACAAAAAGCAACAAAATCTAAGATGGATGGTTTAAGGAAAGATGTAGAAGCTAAAATGGATGGTTTAAAGAAAGGTGTAGAAGCTAAGATGGATTGTTTAAAGAAAGGTGTAGAAGCTAAAATTGATGGCATGGATGATAAGATGGAAGAATTGAAGATAAATATGAATAAGTTGCTACAAGAAATGGTCACTAAGGGTGAAAGGGTACTAAAGGAAACTCATGATGAGAACAAAAGAAATGTTAATCATGATTCCATAGACTCTAATGTTGGATCGAAGATTCACCATATTCCAAAAATCAATATGAGGAAGTTTGATGGCAAGGATCCCGCCACATGGATATTACAGATTGAGCAATTATTCGATCTCAATAATGTGCAAAACACACAAAAGGTATGTATGGCAACTTTATATTTGGAACCAAATCAGTTTGTATGGTATCAATGGCTTTGCTCTCGTAAACAATTTATCACTTGGGAAATTTTTACAAAAGAATTGATAGCACATTATGAGGATACAAAAAGAAACACTTTTTTTAGCCAATTGATAAGTCTCAAACAAAAGGGTTCAATAATGGAGCACATTGAGGAGTTCCAAAAATTGAACATAAGGGTAAAAGATATTCTAGAGGAGCATAGGATTGATGTGTTCATAGGGTCTTTAAAGGATAATATCCAACATGATTTTCACCTTTGGGAACCTGATTCATTAGAGAAGGCATTCAGGTTAGCAAGAAAAATGGAAAGCAAAATTATGGAAACCAAGAAGCATACCACTCACAACTATAAAGACGGAAGTGTTGTTGCCCCTAGTCTTCCACAACCTATAAGGTTGACACCACAACAATTGGAAGAAAAAAGAGCAAAAGGGCTTTGTTATAGTTGTGATAGCAAATACACTAAAGGTCATAAGTGTGCTGAGAAGAAATTATTCTACATAGATTGTGAAGAGGAAGAAGAAAAGGAGCAAGAAAGGTCAAAAGAAGAGGATATACTCCAGGAACAAAGCCTAGATGAAGAACAAATAAATCTGACCATATCTTGTAATGCATTGGCGGGAATTACCACTCCTCAAACCATCAAGATAGAAGGACAAATCAAGAAGAAAAAGGTAATAGTGTTGATTGATTCAGGAAGCACCCACAATTTTATTCATTGTAAGGTAGCAAAAGAATTGAATTGCTTCCTATATCCAACACCAGAGTGTCAAGTGATGATTGCAAATGGAGGAACAATAAATTTCTCTGGAAAGTGCCATAATATCAAGCTATCCATGGGAGAATATGTATTGACTAGCCCAATGCTTTCCATTCCAATGGGAGGTGCTGATGTTGTACTAGGAGTCCAATGGCTACAATCCTTGGGTACAATAGCTTTTAATTTTCAAGAACTTTTCATCAAATTTTCTAGGGAAGGAAAGGAAGTTGAATTAAGGGGTATTGCAGGGAAACCAGGAAAGATAATCAGCTCTAATGGTATGACAAAGCTTCTAAAAAAGGAGCAAAGAGGTGTAATTGCACAATTATGTTCGCTAGATGTTTCCACATCGGAATCATCTATTTCTCCAGATCTCCAAAAAGTCCTGGACAATCATTCCAAGGTATTTGAGACTCCCAAAGGTCTCCCACCTATGTGTGATCATGATCATGCTATTCATCTGATTCCAGGAAGTGTTCCTCCAACATCAGGCCGTACATATATCCCTATGTCCAAAAGAGTGAAATTGAACGTATGGTTGCAGAAATGCTAGAGGCTGGTATAATTCAACCGAGTCAAAGTTCTTTCTCACCTCTAGTAGTATTGGTGCACAAGAAGGATGGATCATGGTGCATGTGTCCGGATTATAGGGAGCTCAACAAGCTCACTATTAAAGATAAGTTCCCCATTCCTGTCATTGATGAATTACTGGATGAATTGCATGGATCAATTTACTTCACCAAGTTGGATCTTCGTTCAGGATATCATCAAATCAGAATGAAGATTGAAGACATTCCGAAAATGACATTTAGAACTCATGAGGGTCATTATGAATTTTTGGTCATGCCTTTTGGCCTTACCAATGCACCTTCAACATTTCAAGGTTTGATGAATTCAATTTTCAAACCATTCCTTAGAAAATTTGTGTTAGTATTTTTTGATGATATACTAATCTACAACAAGTCTTGGAAGGATCATGTTGAACATGTTGACAGGGTGCTACAACTATTGGAGGAGAAACAATTATATGCAAAAAGATCCAAATGTTTCTTTGGAGTCCAGGAGGTGGAATATCTGGGTCATATTGTATCTCATGAAGGAGTTAAGGTAGACCCTAGCAAAATTAAAGCCATTAAGGAATGGAAAATCCCCACATCCATAAAGCATCTGCGAGGATTTCTCGGGTTGACAGGGTATTATCGCAAGTTTGTTAAGAATTATGGGAGAATAGCAGCACCTCTAACAACATTATTGAAGAAAGATGCATTTTCATGGACTCCGGAAGCAACAAAGGCCTTTGAACATCTTAAAGAGGCAATGTGCCAAGCACCGGTCTTAGCTACACCGGACTTCACAAAAACCTTTATTGTGGAATGTGATGCTTCAGGAAATGGAATTGGTGCTGTTCTAATGCAAGATGAAAGACCCATTGCTTTTGAAAGTCGTCCAATCAAGGGAAAGTTTTAAAGAAAAGCTATTTATGAGAAGGAAATGTTGGCAATACTCCATGCACTTAAGAAATGGCGACCCTACCTAATGGGAAGACACTTCAAGGTAAAAACAGATCATGATAGCCTTAAATACTTTTTAGAACAAAGATTATCCTCTGAAGAGCAACAAAAGTGGGTCACAAAGATGTTGGGTTATGACTTTGAAATCATCTACAAAAAAGGGAAGCAAAATGTGGTGGCAGATGCACTCTCAAGAAAGGATGAGGATGTGGAAGCATTGTTGTGCACCATTTCTATTATCCAACCAGATTGGATAAAAGAAGCAAGGGAGGAATGGAAGAATGACGAAGAAGTGTGGGCACTTATTCGAAAGTTACAACAAGATTCCAGTACGTCTGATACATTTAGCTGGAAAAATGATTCGTTATGGTACAAAGATCGCTTATACCTCTGTAAGAATTCCCAGCTAAAACAAAAGATTCTTATGGAATTGCACACTTCTCCCTTAGGAGGGCACTCAGGATTTTTAAAAACTTACCACAGGGTTAAGAAGGAATTTTTTTGGGATGGCCTTAAATCAGATATTCAAAAGTTTGTGGCGGAATGTTTGGTTTGCCAACAAAATAAAGTTGAAACAATTAAGACACCAGGTCTATTACAACCTTTATCCATTCCAAGCCAACATTGGGAGGAGGTTTCAATGGATTTTATCACAGGTTTACCCAAGTCTGAGGGAAAGAGTGTCATCATGGTGGTAGTTGACAGACTTACCAAGTATGCACACTTTTGTGCATTATCACATCCATTTAAAGCCAGTACAATTTCTACTGCATTTATGGAAACAATTCAAAAGCTACATGGAAACCCAAAGATTATTGTAAGTGACAGAGATCCCATTTTCACTGGAAATTTTTGGACAGAATTATTTTCTTGTCTTGGTACTCAGTTAGCTCATAGCTCATCTTATCATCCTCAATCTGATGGGCAAACTGAGATAGTAAACAAATGTTTGGAAGGATATCTTCGTTGCTTTGTATCTGATAAACAGACACAATGGGTCAAATGGTTGCCTCTGGCTGAATGGTGGTATAACACTTCCTTCCATACAGCAACAAAAATGACCCCATTTATGGCACTTTATGGGTATCAACCACCATCCATCACATCATATTTAAGAGAAAATTCTAAGGTTCAAGTAGTGGAACATCACATCGAACATCAACAACAAGTCCTCCAACTCTTAAAGGATAACCTTGTGTTGGCACATAATAGAATGAAACATCAGGCAGATCAACATCGCAGTGAAAGAAGTTTTGATGTAGGTGATTGGGTATTCCTACGGCTACAACCATATAAGCAAATGTCCCTCAAGCAAGCTAAGAAGGATAATAAATTATCACCAAAGTATTATGGTCCATACAAGGTGTTGCAAAAGATTGGTACTATGGTGTACAAATTGGAGCTTCCCGCAGCTTCTTGATTGCACCCAGTTTTCCATGTTTCATGTTTAAAGAAGGTTATAGGCGACAAGCTCCCAGTTCAAACAATATTTCCAGAACTTGACGAGGAAGGAAAAATTATATTGGAACCGGAAGCAGTCACAGAAACAAAAACTCGACAACTATGAAATTGATCAATTTCAGAGTATCTTATCAAGTGGAAGAACTTATCCGCTGAAGATTCCACATGGGAGGATGAGAATTTTATGCAGAAGTATCCAGAACTACTCAAGCATTGAGGGCAACACTTTTTTGAAGGAGAGGGGCATGTTGGGTCCCTATAATACTAGTGATAACCCCATTACTATTGTAGTTATACCCCTTATTAATATTGTTGTGCCCCTATTGCCCCCATATTGTTATTACTGTGCCCCATAGAATCCCTCTATTGTTATTTTTGTGGCTTTATATCATTATTGTTAGGTCGGCTGGATTATGTTGTGACTCCTTAGACTCCTATATATAGAAAGGAGGTTTTTTCATTTGAATCATCCAAGAATAGTTCATTTATGTAATGTAAAGGAGGTTTCCCCCTCGAAGAGGTTGAATTCTATGGCGTTGATTTATCTTTTCTATCTTTTCTTGAGCTGGTTTCATAACATTATTCTTATGATGTTTGTATTCCAAACAAAATATGGTCATATCACTTCCCAAGCACCTAACTTTTTCTTTGTGGGGCCTTGATATGTGTTGCTTTTAAATTTCAATATTAAACCATTCAAATTGTTACACCATTTATTTATCCATGCATGATAGCATGATGAATAGAGGTCTTGGGGAAATTGGATGCTAATTTATTGGCAAGACGTGTACAGTCGGTGACTCTGCAGGCTGACCTGGTACCAACAACCTCACTCTTGCCTTCATGTTGAGAGTAAGGCCGATTTCTTTAGAAGAAAAGAAATAAGTACCAGGAGGAATTTGAACTAGTAATAGGCCCAATATATAACTATAATATTCATTCACAGCCATGGCCTTTCTTTGCATATTTATAACCATGAGTTAGAAACTCAGAATGCCACAATTAGTTGCAAATTTTCCATGGATGACAACATCTATGAGTTGCCTCATTTGGCCAAAATATGGTTACTTGACAACCACATTGTCCAAATTGAAGATGTAAACAAAATAAAATAGTTGCACACACCTACCAAGTGCTCTTCGGACTGTTACATCATACATGCAACCAAAAATAGGCAACAAAGTCCAAGCAGAAAATATATGTGCATTTTGTAAAACTTTTAAGTGCTCATCCCATTCATGCTAATACCTTTTATGATCCATAGGTTTCAATACACATACTTATATCAATCTTCTAAGCAATGAAAATATTTGACATTTAAACTAATGCATATTTAATCTATAATAAATGCTCATCAAAATTATAAACCATGATATCTAGAGCAGTAAAGATCAGTGCATATTTATCAAGCTTATATTTTGTTTACTTATTCGTGTTAGTATTTAATGTGACGAGAATATCATATATTTGAACTCATGCATTTTTAATCTCGTATAGCTTCTCAATAAGCATAATTATAATTTGTTAAAGGCCAATGTAATTCAGCCCTGATCTCTCTTATTTTTAGTTTATGCCCTTTCTTTGTACTTGAAAGAGTTCAAAATTCGAGGAGTGGATATTACTAAATCTGAATTCGAGAAGGAGATGAATGAAATAAGGGATTCAAAACAAAGAATGGTTTTAATGAATAGTTGGTCATGTTTTTTGTGTTGATAAACACCCCTTGCACATTTATAAGAACAATAAACCAGGTACTTACACTACACATTGATTTTTTTTTTTTGTTGTTGTTGTCTAATTTCATAATAATAATTGTTAGGATAAACATGAATTAATATTTAGAACACTTGTATTAAAAAAATTCACATAATAAATCTTGAAAAGAGTGAGTCTTGCAAAGAAAAGACAAACCTTTAGTACTTTGAAATTCAATTTCAGTAGATACCTTGAGCATGGACCAAAGAAGATCAAGGTTGTACTTGAATGGCTTGTTCTAGAAAGAAAAGCAGAGTTAAGAAGTTTCATTTGATAAGTAAATATTTAGAAAAGATTTATTAAACATTTCTGGCATAGCTGCAACCTTAACAGATTGCACCAAATGTCAACATTTAGATGAAGTAACACTGAAAGAGACATTTAGCTACCAAAAAGGGAAAACAATATGCCCCATGTAGCAATGCATTAAATGTTGTATCGGTTGGGATATACAATATTGGACTTAAATGATGTATATCCCAAATTATTTAGCATTGAATGTTCTGTGATGCTTCTTCTGTAGCAGTTGGATTAGTATTGAGTCAGACTCGGACATGTAGGATTGTAGCACATTTTAACAAAATTGATGCCAAAATAAAATATAACACTTCTCATAAAGAAATATATGTTGTTATTAAAAACCTTATATTGGTGGCATTATTTCTTGCGTAAAGAATTTGTTTTGTCTAGATTAGCAAGCACTATGGTATATAAATTCGCAAGAAAAATTATAACATGGACATGGCAATTGGTTCCCATTATTTAAGATTGTCACCTTCGTTATTAAACATATAATACGAAATGCAATGTTTCTGTGGAAACTTTAAGTAGGGTTTCCATTTAATTATAACTATGCAAACTGAACCATGGTCTTTAATGGAATTGAAGAGGCACAATGTTATGAAATGAGCTCACAAAAAGATAGAAAAGATAGATGAACACCTTGGAAATAAGCCTCTTCGAGTGGGAAACCTCCTTTACATTACACAAATGAACAATTCTTAGATGATACAAATGACAAGACCTCCTTTCTATATATAGGAGTCTAAGGGGTCATAATATAATCAAACCCGACATAACAATAATAATGTAAGGGCACAATAATAACAATATGGGGACTACATGGGCACAACAATATAATAAGGGGGTTGTACTAATAACAATAAGGGGTTACACTAGTAGTATAGGGACCTAACATGCCCCTCTCCTTCAAAAAGTGTTGTCCTCAACACTTGAGTAGTTCTGGATGCTTCTGTATAAAATTATCATCCTTCCATGTGGAATCTTAAGCAAGTAAGTTCTTCCACTTGATGAGATACTCTGAAATTGATCAATTTCGTAGTTGTCGAATCCTTGGTTCTGTGAATGCTTCAGGTTCCAATATGATTTTTCCTTCCTTGTCAAGTTCTGGAAATATTATTGGAATTGAGATCTTCGGCAACTTTTTAATGAATTCCCACCCTACTTCGCCATTCTTCCATTCATCCCTTGCTTTCTTTATCAAATTTGGTTGGATAATTATACCAACCTCTACCATTTTTTCAACCATATGTTCGATTTCACTCCTTTGGGCATATGGATATCTATAAGGGTTGATGTTTGGAGGAACACTTCCTGGAATCAAATGAATAGCATGGTCATGATCACAAATACGTTGGAGACCTTCGGGACCCTAAAATACCTTGGAATGATTGACAAATTCTTTTTGGAGATCTAGAGAAATAAATGATTTTAATGTGGGAACCATTAGCGAACATAATTGTGCAATTACGCCTTGTTGTTCTTTCTTTAGAAGCTTTGTCCTTCCGTTAGAGTTGATTAACTTTCCTGGTTTCCATGTGATACCCCTTAATTCAACTTCCTTTCCTTCCAAAGAAAATTTCATGAAAAGTTCTTGAAAATTAAAAGCTATTGTACCCAAGGATTGTAGCCATTGGACTCCTAGTACAACATCAACACCATCCATTGGAATGGAAAGCATTGGGCTATTCAATACATATTCTCTCATGGATAGCTTGATATTATGGCACTTTCCAGAGCAATTTATCGTTCCTCCACTTACAACCATCACTTGACACTCTGGCCTTGGATATAGGAAGCAATTCAATTCCTTGGCTATCTTACAATGAATAAAATTATGGGTACTACATGAATCAATCAAAACTATTACCTTTTCCTTCTTGATATGTCCTTCTATCTTGATAGTTTGAGGAGTGGTAAATTCTTCCAAGGCATTACAAGATATGGTCAGATTCATTTCTTGATGCTTGATGTGATCTTTCACTTCTTGAACATTTTTCATCTTGATATGTCCTTCTATCTTGATAGTTTGAGGAGTGGTAATTCCAGCCAATGCATTACAAAATATGGTCAGATTCATTTATTCTTTCTCGATGTGATCTTTTACTTGTTGAACCTTTTTCTTCTTGATATGTCCTTCTATCTTAAGATTTTGAGGAGTGGTAATTCTTTCCAATGCTTTACAAGATATGGTAAGATTCATTTCTTCTTTCTTTGGGGTTAGTTCGTAGTATATATCCTCTTTTTGATGTTTCTTTATCATTTTCTTCCTCCTCTTCACAAACTATGTAAAATAATTATTCTCAGTACACTGATGACCTTTAATGTATTTTTTTATCACAATTGTAACAAATCCCTTTTGCTCTTTTTTCTTCCAATTTTTATGGTGTCAACCTGGTAGGTTGTCGAAGGATAGGAGAAAAAAACATCCATCATTATAGTCGTGAGTGGTGGGATTCCTTGTTTCCATAATTTCGCTTTCAATTTTTCTTGCCCACTTGAATGCCTTCTCCAATGAATCAGGTTCCCAAAGACGAACCTCATGTTGAATGTTATCCTTTAAAGTACCTATAAAGACATCAATCCTTTGCTTCTATGGAATATCATTTACCATTATATTAAATTTTTGAAAGTCCTCAATGTGCTCTGCCATTGAACACTTTTGTTTGAGATTTATTAATTGGCCAAAGAAGGTGTTTCCCTTTGTATCCTCATAATGTGCTATCATTTCCTATGGGAAAATTGACCACATAACAAGTGGTTTACGAGAACAAAGCCCCTTATACCATAAAATTTGATTTGGTTATAAATATGAAGATGCAATACGTACCTTCTGTAATAGTTGCACCTCATGTAGATCAAAATATTGCTCCATCTGAAGTATCCAATTTACCGGATCCTTGCCATCAAACCTCCTCATATCACCTTTTCTTGATTTTAGGAGCTCGATATTGAAACAACAATAACTCTATAATTTTGGATCTTCTAGTTCTGAAATCATGACCTACAATAGACCTCTGTGTCCTCTTTCCAATGCCACCAGTGTGATCGAAATTGGATTCTCCAGGAAAGAGTTATGCATAATCTCCCACGACGACCTGATTATAGACTGATCCAATAGAACACAATTGTATGAAGTGCCACATGTCATTATTTCAACCTTAGAATCTGAAAAATATACAAAGAAAACTACAGTTTATCCTATTTCTGTAACTTCTTATGAAATTTCAATCTGATTCTCAGAGCGAACGTTATGACAAGTTTCCCAAGGTCACATGTTTAGAATGTAATTTGGGAGTCTGCAAAAACCCTAACTTCCTCAGATTATATCTCCGAAAATATAGTGAGACACAATTTGAAATTTGGACTCGAGTGTCACGAACATTTTGGCTCAAACGGGTTTTAATTTCAAAATCTGAGACTTCGCAAAAAAACAATTATAGTGAAAATGTCACAATGACCTGTTTGAGATGGAATTTTAGAGTTTTAAAAAACTCTAACTTCCTCATATCATATCTCCGAGAATATAGTGAGACAAGATCTGAATGTCAGAGCCGAGATTTAGACCAATTCCCTCTCAAATGGGTTTTGGTTTTAGCTTCTAAAACTTTGTAGCGAAGAAGTTATAGTGAAAATTCCACAATGACCTGTTTAGAATAGCGAAACCTTAGAATCTAAAGTTCTGACACCAAATGTTATGAAACGAGCTCACAAAAAGATAGAAAAGATAGATGAACACCTTAGAAATAAGCCTCTTCGAGGGGGAAACCGCCTTTACATTACACAAATGAGCAATTTTTAGATGATACAAATCACAAGACCTCCTTTCTATATATATGAGTCTAAGAGGTCATAATATAATCAGAGATGACATAACAATAATAATGTTAGGGCACAATAATAACAATAGTGGGTTTCTATGGGCACAATAATAACAATATGGTGACTACATGGGCACAACAATATAATAAGGGGGTTGTACTAATAACAATAAGGGGTTACACTAGTAGTATAGTGACCTAACATACACCTAGAAGCACTTTTAGGGAATATTTGTTGGTGGATGGATTTTGACTTATGTTAGACAATTGGCTTAAATGTAATAGAAAAGGATTCCATGAATTATGCATATTTTGGTAAAAGGGTTTCAAATATTACCAACCAATTCAACACTAGAAGCAGTTTTGAAGATTATTTTTTGGTGGATGGATTTTTTTCTAAAGATAGACAATTATGTATTCTGGCCAGATCAATGAGAGAGAAATTGATCCAAAAGTTGGATTCAATTGGATTGAGAGGAAGCTTTTGCAAAAATAAAGTATTCAGTTAAGTGAGTTGAAGGTTTTGTTGGTTGAAGGTTTCATTGGCCACAATGAGAGATGTGAGTAACTTTATTGTTGCTCACAATATTTGTTAATTGCAGAGGATAGAAAGATACTGGTGTGCATAAGCCTTTGACTGTGTTGAATAAACCATGGGCTGATATTACCATGGACTTTGTTTTGGGGTTGCCTCAAACACAAAGAGGATGTGAACACTGAAAATCTATTTATAGTTGAATGCGATGCTGCAGTTGTAGGAATTGGAAGAGTATTAAGTCAATAAGGCATATATAGTACATTTTAATGAAAATCTAGTGTTGGGTGTGGATCCTGATTATATTCTATATTCAAAGGTATCGCCACATTGCACCCCAGTTCGAAATGGGGGTGGCAACGCCGCCCGTAAAATATTCGCTACAGGGGGGGTCTAGGGGGGGGTGGCTGCGACCTTTGGGAGCCCCCCCTGGCGGGGGGTTTCGGGGGCAGCGCCCCCGAAGCTAAAAACAACTGTAAAATTGCCTTGTAAAAGTATAGTAATTTCTAGTCAATCTGGGCCGTTCATTAGGCGAATGATCTGACTGTAGAACTTATGTTTAGTTTAGGGTTTTTTGCCCTAGAAGGAAACCCCTCTCTTTGTATGAGGGAATTGTGTTTGAGGCTATGTGATAGATGTGTATTCTGTGAGCGAGAAATAGAGAGGTGAGACTGTGAGAGAAAACAGAGGATATTACAACGATTTGCTGTAGGTTGTGTCTCTTCATTTTGCTAGATAATAGAAAGGAAGGACTGGCTGTTCGGGGTGGATGTAGCCCAAACTGGGTGAACCACGTATATCTGTGTCTCTCTTGTTTTGTGCGTTTTCTATGTTTATATTTCTGCAATATTTTATGTGTTCCATTGCTCTGTAATATATAATTTTCTAACAACTGGTATCAGAGCCAAAGGTCTATTTGGATGATAAACTCGCAGGAAAAAAGGGTTCCTGGTTCGAGTGGGAGCAATGGCGAAAGATGGTAAGTTTAGGGTTGAGAAATTTAACGGCCAAAACTTCTCGCTGTGGAAGATGCAGATGGAAGATTATCTGTATCAGAAAGATCTATACCTACCATTGGGCGGAAAAACAAAGATGCCGACGAGTATGAAAGACGAAGAATGGAACCTTCTCGATAGAAAGGCACTCGAAACAATACGGTTGTGCCTTGCTGCGTCAGTCGCCTTCAACATTTCAAAGGAAACCATGACAGAGGGTTTGATGCAGATGTTGTCGAAACTATATGAAAAACCCTCGGCCTCAAACAAGGTATTTCTTATGAAATGGTTATTTAATATGAATATGTCGGAAGGTGGATCTGTTGCAAACCATTTAAATGATTTTAATACAGTTACAAGTCAGTTAAGTTCTGTAGGGGTAAACTTTGATGATGAAGTTAGAGCTCTGTTATTCTTGTGCTCATTACCAGAAAGTTGGAATGGTTTGGTAATGGCCATTAGTAACTCTGTTTCTGGATCTAGTACTTTAAAGTTTGATGATGTTGTCGGTGCTATCCTTAGTGAGGAAATGCGACGGAAAAACTTCGGTGAGACATCGGGAAATTCTTTGAGTACAGAGTCTAGAGGAAGAAAAATGGAAAGAGGAAAGAGCTTAGGATATCGCAGTAAATCAAGGAAAGGCAGATCCAAGTCCAGATCGGGGATAGTGTGTTGGAAATGTGGAAAGAAAGGACACCTAAAGAAAGACTGTAAATCTCGGAAGGGAAAAGAAGGAGATGCACAACAAGAAAACAATCCTGAAGCAAATGTGACAGGTGAGGTGTTACAAGATGTTTTGATTCTTTCTTTCGAAAATATTACTGATTCCTGGGTGGTAGATTCAGGGGCTTCATTCCATGCCACACCTGATAAGAAATACTTTCATGACTATGTTCAAGGAGATTTTGGACAAGTTCGTCTGGGTGATGATAAACCCTGTAAAATCGTTGGAATGGGTAAGGTTCTTGTAAAACAGCAGAATGGAAACCAATGGCTATTAAAGGAGGTAAGGCATGTTCCAGATCTAAAGAAAAATCTAATTTCAACAAGGCAGTTAGGCGGTGAAGGTTGTGTGACAACTTTCACAGATAAAGCTTGGAAGGTCACCAAAGGATCCCTGGTAATAGCAAAAGGCGAAAAGGTTGGTACATTGTATTTATGCAATGGTATTTGTAACTCTGTTAATGCTTTAACTTCAAAAGGAGCAGATGCAGCATTATGGCATCATAGGCTCGGACGCATGAGTGAAAAGGGGATGAAGATTCTTCACTCAAGGAATTTGTTGCCGGGTTTGAAGAATGTTGATTTGGACTTCTGTGAGAATTGCATTTATGGAAAACATAAGAGAGTCAGATTTCTCAGAGTTGGGAAAGAAAAGAAGAATGAAAAATTAGAGCTTGTGCATACAGATGTATGGGGACCTGCTCTGGTATCATCTCTCGGTGGCTCTCGTTATTATGTTACTTTTATTGATGATGCAACTAGAAAAACTTGGATTTATTGTATTAAGAATAAATCTGATGTATTTGATACTTTCAAGAAATGGAAAGCTTTGGTTGAGATTGAGACAGGAAAGAAATTGAAGTGTCTTAGATCAGACAATGGAGGTGAATATTGCAGCAAAGAGTTTGATAGGTACTATTCAGAGCATGAAATTCGCTGAGAGAAGACAGTTCCAAGAACACCAAAAGAAAATGGTGTGTCAGAAAGGATGAACAGAACAATCATGGAGCGTGCAAGGTGCATGAGATTGCATGTAGGATTGCCTTTACAGTTTTGGGCAGATGCTGTAGATACTGTTGTTTATCCAATAAACAGAGGGCCTTCAAGTTCCTTGGATGGTGGTGTTCCAGAGGAAGCATGGACAGGTAAAAAGGTAAACTACTCTATTTTAAAGCCTTTTGGTTGTGAGGCCTTTGTCGATATTGATAAAGAAAATAGAACAAAGCTTGAGGCAAAGTCAAAGAAATGTACCTTTATTTGATATGGTGTTAATGATTTTGGTTATCGCTTATATGATTACGAAAATCACAAAATCATTAGGGGCAAAGATGTAATATTCAATGAAAAGGTCTTGTATAAGAATCAGTTGCAGGAAAAGAAACAGGAAAAGGAAAACAAGGAATACGCAGTTCTTGATGAAATCACTGAAAAAGGAAAGGTGCCTGAAAATAATAATAATCAACAACCACAACAACAACAACCACCAAAACAACAATAGGCACCCCAAACACTTGAAAGTGGTGTTAGAAGATCTACCAGGATAAGTAGACCCCCTGAACGATACTCTCCTTCATTATATTATTTATTGTTGACTGATTCCGGTGAACCCGAATGTTATGAAGAAGCAATGCAGGTTGAAAGCAGGAAGAAGTGGGAGGTAGCCATGGAAGAAGAAATGGACCCCTTAATGCATAACTAGACTTGGGATTTAGCCAGGTTGCCTGTAGGAAAAACTACATTGAAGAATAGATGGGTTTATAGGCTGAAGGAAGAAGATGGAGGAAAACAGAGGTATAAAGCTAGACTTGTGGTGAAGGGGTTTGCGCAGAAGAAAGGTATTGATTTTCATGAAATATTTTCTCCTGTTGTTAAAATGACTTCAATCAGAACCATTTTAAGTCTTGTAGCAGCTGAAGATTTGCATCTCGAGCAGTTAGATGTAAAGACAACCTTTCTCCACGGGGATTTGGAGGAAGAGATATATATGCAGCAGCCACAAGGATATGAGGTGAAAGGGAAGGAGAAACTAGTGTGCAGGTTGAAGAAGAGCTTGTATGGCTTAAAACAGGCTCCAAGGCAGTGGTATCTAAAATTTGACAAGTTTATGTCTAAAAAAGGTTATACTAGATGTCACTCTAATCACTGTGTTTATTTGAAAAAGCAAAATGATGGCAGCTATATTATATTGTTATTGTATGTAGATGACATGCTTGTTGCAGGATCTAACATGCAGGAAATAAATGTGCTCAAAAGAAAATTGGCAAATTCATTTGCAATGAAGGATTTGGGAGCTGCAAAACAAATCCTTGGTATGAGAATAACTAGAGACAGGAAAAATCGTAAATTAACATTGTCTCAGAATGAGTACATACAAAAGGTGTTGAAAAGATTTAACATGCACAATGCAAAACTAGTTAGTACACCTTTTGCTAGCCATTTCAAACTTAGCAAGGAAATGTGCCCAAAGACCCAAGAAGACATGGATTATATGTCTAAAGTTCCATATGCATCAGCAGTTGGAAGCTTAATGTATGCAATGGTCTGCACAAGGCCTGATATTGCACATGCAGTGGGAGTTGTAAGCAGGTACATGAACAATCTAGGAAAGGAACATTGGATGGCAGTGAAATGGATTCTCAGATATTTGAAAGGTACCACAAATCAAGCATTATGCTTTGGTGGTTCAAACATCTACCTACAAGGATATGTTGATGCAGATATGGCAGGTGACAGAGATAATAGGAGGAGCACTACAGGATATGTATTTACTGTTGGAGGAACAACTTTCAGTTGGGTTTCAAAAATCCAAAGTGTTTTTGCACTTTCAACAACAGAAGCAGAGTATGTTGCTGCTACAGAGGCTAGTAAAGAAATGATTTGGTTACAAAGGTTTATGGGTGAATTGGGTAAGGAGCATGATATGGGCACATTATATAGTGATAGCCAAAGTGCCATTCATCTTGCAAAGAACTCAGCATTTCATTCCAGGACTAAACACATACAGCTCGAGTACCATTTCATACGATCAGTGTTGGAAGATGGAGAGTTGAAGCTGGAAAAGATGCACACTAGCCAGAATCCTGCAGATATGCTAACAAAAGTTGTAACCAGGGAGAAACTGAGAATATGCTCAGTTTCAATTGGTCTTCAAGGATGATGATGAAGATGAGAAACAACTAGGTCCAAAGAGGAGTCATTGTCCAGCAAATGGAGCAGCGGTGGAGTTGCTACAATCAGCCTCCAAGTGGGAGATTGTTCGGTGTGGAGCTTGATTATCTTCTATATTCAAAGGTATCGCCGCATTGGACCCCAGTTCGAAATGGGGGCAGCAATGCTGCCCGTAAAATATTCGCTGCAAGAGGGGTCCAGGGGGGGGCAGTTGCGACCTTTGGGAGGCCCCCCCTGGCGGGGGGTTTCGGGGGCAGCGCCCCCGAAGCTAAAAATAGCAGTAAAATTGCCTTGTAAAAGTATAGTAATTTCTAGTCAATCTGGGCATTTCATTAGGCGGATGACCTGACGATAGAAATTATGTTTAGTTTACGGTTTTTTTGCCCTAGAAGGCAACCCCTCTCTTTGCATGAGGGCATTGTATTTGAGGCTGTGTGATAGATGTGTATTCTATGAGCGAGAAACAGAGAGGTGAGATTGTGAGAGAAAACAGAGGATATTACAACGGATTTGTTGTAGGTTGTGTCTCTTCATTTTGTCAGATAATAGAAAGGAAGGACTGGGTGTTTAGGGTGGACATAGCCCAAACTAGGTGAACCACGTATATCTGTGTCTCTCTTGTTTTGTGCGTTTTCTGTGTTTATATTTCTGCAATATTTTATGTGTTCCATTGCTCTGTAATATATAATTTTCTAACATATAGAAGAGGCCAAAGAGAAAATACAATGATGACTTTGCTTTAGCATTATCACAATCGTAAGACCACACTAAAGCATAATTCAATTTAGTCAATGTCTTTGTAGTTAATGTTTTGTGAGTAATTGATTTGTTCATCTATCAATATGGATTTGTCATTGAATCTATGATTTCAATGAGGAACTAATTAACTGATGTCAATGTCTAAATATTTAAGACAACTCCCAAATATTGTTCTCATAAGAGAACATGTAAAACATTGCCCTCCTTGTGTCCATGCAATTACACCATCCATTCTCCACCCTAAAATTAGGAGATCGACGAGTTTTTTTTTTCTTCCTTGGTAATTAATGACTTGGTTGATATTTTCAAAGTTCAAAAGTTTGATTCCCTTGAATCCTTACAACAATATTGTCCATACTAGCAAACTGACAAGCATGGAATGATGTAAACAGTGTAAATGTAGATTCCCTATATCATAAATAATGTGCTCTTCCTTTGGAAAACTAAAGAGCTGTCTCATTTTTATGTTTGACATTTTGGATTGTGTGCACTACATACTTCCCCTATTTCTATACACCATTTACTTGTTTTATATTTATCACCTTACTTTTCTTCTTATCTTGTTTTCCTTTCATTTTTATTGCTCTATTGATTCAGGAGATTGGAACCCAGTTTGGCATAGGCTGGGAACCCAGTTTCCCCTAGCTTGGATGACATGATGTTATTTTGTGAAGAATGTTGAAAATGTCGAGTCTTCATATTAGTGCCAACAAAATTGATTGCGGATCATGGACTTATTCATTGGATAAAGCACAAAGACACTTCATAAACTATCTAGGAACGATCAAATGTATTGCATGGTTTACATCCTTTTCCCACACAAAAATTTGGGGTTGCCTCAGGAGCATAACCTAGGACCACTGTAATGGGCTTAGACCAGACAATAAGAGTGTTGAAAAATGCAGTTTTCATCTCAACAAAATTCGTTCTTTTTGCTAATTAAACAGTACAAACAAAAAAATATGTTTTAGCAATGCTATGAATTTGCAACTGTTTCATCATGCAGCCCAAGTCAAAATGAAAGTTAACAAAGATGGAAATGTATGTTTCACCCTAAATCAATTGTATGGAATAATAAAGAGATAGGGTTTAAGCAAGCCGGAGAAGATCCAATCTTACAATGACATTATCGATGTTTATTTCTGGGGTTCACCGTAGCCATTTCATTCTCACCAAATGTGGCACAAGCCTAATGGAGTGCAACCAGGGGATAGTTGCATCCTCAAGAGGAATTAACTAAGAGCAACACAAGTTGGGAAGGCTACATCCCTTTGGTTTTGAGAGCTTGGCATCGAAGATGTGGCAGTGCCCATCCTTTCCTGGATGAGTCCAGTTGAGAAGTGGTGAAGGTGCTAGGAGTTCCCGAAAAGCAGAATGATGGTGGGAAAGGAGCAGATGGATTCAAGGTTTCGTATGTAATTTTTGTTTCAAGCTTTGGAAACAGGAGATAGCCCCTCATTCTAATGGGTTTTAATTGCATCTGACATTGCCGTTGTAGGCTATCTGTCCTTCTCCTTCTGCTACGAGTTTGGACAGTAGAATTAGCAGCACAGTGTATCTGAAGGGGTTAGGTGGGTATGATGGATAAGGTCAATGGGATCCCTCGCAAAAGGGTTATCATGCACCACTATAGCATGAGGAGGAAGTGACCGATAATACTTTGGGAGCTCAAAATTTAGAGGATCATTATTCGAATGGAAATGCAGAAGTGTATTCTGAAACCATCTCGTAGAAGGAAGCTTTGAATACCTCTAGGGACAATGTGGGTATTATCAGGCAAAAATACCCAAGGATCAAGCAGAGCCTCTAGACGGTGGATACTATGTGCAAGCTTACAGGGACCCTGCAGATGCACCGGATGGTAGTTATTATGTAGAGGCATATAAGAATCAGATGAATGTGCCGGATGGTAATCATTATGCTGTCAACAGATGTGAAGACCACCCAGGCAGTGGTTATTCAGATAAGGAATGGAGTGGTCAAGAAAATGTCGGAGATCAGGGTCATTATGGCCAGGGATACAAGGGTCAAGATGATGTGCCTGATGATGGTTACTATGCACCAAGTTGCAATGATGAGGCAGTGTATGTTTCACAATCTCATGATGCTCGGTTTGACGGTGGCTATTACTTTCAACCACAAGGTAATGACTATCTAGAAAGTCGTCACCAAAGCTTAGAGCAAACGATTGGTGATGGGAGATTTGCAGAGAAACAAGATTTCAACAATGAAGGGAAATATGCTAGTGTCCAGATTAAGGCCACAAAGGACCAGAAGGCTGAAGATTACTTAGTCGAGAAAGCATTTCCATCTGATACGGGTAGATCCCAAGATCAGGAAACTTTACCATATTCGAAGGAAGGTGTTGGTGAATTGTCAATGTAGGAAGGAGTTGAACAACAAGGAGATTTGCCTTTGAGGCATCTTGCTATTGGGAGGACAATTTCTATTACACGCGAAGTTGAAGCAAATTCCACATTAGAAAGTTACAAGAGGGAGGTTCTGGTAGAGTCTAAAAACCTAATGAAGATCTAGGGAATGATCAAGGTCCCACACAGATAGGGCAGGGGCAACAGAATGCCGTGGACTATGGTAAAAGAAGGTGTAGAATATGGGAACCTCAGCCCGAGGGAGAGGGAGAAGCAACTGAAGGTGAAGGAACGGGTAAGAAAATGAAGTCCAGATGGGCTACAGATGAAAGTGTAGCTTGATTTCTAATATGTTACATGCAATGAAGCTGTCTTGGTTTCTCTTGCAATATTTTAGACAAACTTCTTTGGAGAAATAACGGTTGGTTATTGTATGGTCTGGGAATTATTCAGTTAGCATGTTCTTCATGTGAAATTTTGGTTGTTTATGTCGATATTATGTGAAACAAGAGGGCTTTAGCTGTGCATTTTCCCCCAATGTTTCTGCCAGCAATAGCTGATTGTCTCTTGAGGCATGTTTACTTTCCATTCTCATGTTCACATGGCATATTTGGGAATACTACAATCTTGTGGTTTTTTTTTCTCTCTGTAGCAATAGAGAGATTGAGGATTTGAGTTCATGGTGCTTTTCCATGTATATATGTTTTTGTAATTTCCAAGATATGAATTTCAATGTAAAGAGAATTTTTGTACAGATAAAATGTCTCTCCTTGACAGTGTTGTTTCCGTGTAATCATTATCTCAGTTCATGTTTTCTTCCTTCCTTTTACTAAATTAATTGATACTAAATTCCCATGAATTATAGTCATAAGCTTGCATTTTCATGAAATGGCAGTGTTGTTTCCATGTGATCATTATCTTCCTTCATGTTTTCTTCCTTCCTTCTATTAAATTAATTGAGACTAAATTCCCATGAATTATAGTCATAAGCTTGCATTTTCATGAATTCTGTTTTCTTAGAGATCTATGTGAAACCAACATGGTAAAACCGACTTTCTGGGTAGGGTTGGCCTTTAATTTGAGTGACTTCTCAAGAGTCAATATAGATTAAATTATCATTTTGTGGTCTTTATTCACTGCAGAATAGTGGTTTCCTAACTGTTAGGCTTTCTATCTTTCATCTAAGTTTTTCTATCTTTCATCTAACTCAGGATACATCTAAATCAAATATTAGAATACTTGTGAATGCGTTGTATCTATTTTCATAATTCAGATACATGTACATCAAGATTGTATCTTCATAACTCAGATACATGTACATCAATATTGTTACATCCATGAGCCAAACATGGTTCTCACAAAATTTCCCTAATTACGGAAGCAGGGAGAGATTTGGCTTCAAGGTCTAGATTTTGAACCTAAGCTCTGATACCACGTGTGAGGCTCCCTCCTAGGGTCCTCTAATTAGAAACTAAATTTCTCTAATTGCAAATACAATAATATGGGAAATAACTTATTTATATCTAAACATTTATTTGATGATAATATACGATTAAAATTGATTTACCACAAATCAAATAAGTAATAATTTCATTGTAACCATTTACATAAGTAATCAATAAATGGAGGAATACCTGTTCCAATAGCTTATTTGAGATGCTCCTGAGCTCCTGACTCTATTGGGATGCTCCTCTTGACTGCCCAACTAGATTTGCTTCCTAACCAACTAGGAAGTATTTCCTAGCCCAAGGAACCTCCATAGGTTGCCTAGCCCTCCAAGCCCAAGTCCAACCAGGTGTAGTTTGTCCAAGTTTAACAAACACTCTCTATATCCAATTTTGTATTCCCTTACTTATCTCTCCATTCTCTCTCTTCTCTTTCTCCACATTCCTCCCCCAAAACACAATCCTCCAAAACAAAATCAAGACCAAGGATCTCCCCCTCTCCTCTCATCATCCTTCCCCTTTTATGTCTCTTCCTCCCATCCACCTCAACCACCTATCATTAATTTCATGACTATCCCCTCATCCTTTCATTTAGTATCCTTGACTTTTCTTACCATATCTTGTTCAAGTAGATTTGAGAAGTCATTTTGGGGATAAGATATGAATATTTAATTTGGAAATTAATTGGAGAATACCATATCTTATCCCAATTAGATTTTGAGAAGACACCTTGATCTGAAATGATCATATGTTAAAACTAATGTAGAATTGATTAGCCATTATTGAATTGATTGTTAACTAAAAGTGCCAAAATCAAGGAAACTGATTGAGAAGAAAGAATTTACGACAGCTGACTAAACACAAATAAGATGCATAAATGAAGTGAAAACAATAAAAAAATAGTGATACCAGACATCAAAGTTGATTACGATGTTCCTCCTTGATGGACTACGTCTCCAGGTCCACTTTCAAGATGGGAAACCACTTTATTAGGATTGAAACCAAGGAGTTCGATTACACAAAGAATAGAACAGATTGAATGTGCACATAGGCACTTCTGATCACTGCCAAAATGAATCTCTTTGAACCAGCTTTCCAATGCCTATCACGGTTCCCAATTCTGACTCCGGATTCTCTTGTTACATTGAAAACAAAGCTGCCTATGACCTCCAGAATCTGCATACATGTTGAAGCCTCGGAAATCGGGTCTACAACAAGGGGGATACCCGCCCGGTCCGGAGCTTGGTTGGCAGCTCCTTATCCGTTTGGTATAGCGGGTCTGACTGGGGATATGGGACCAGTTTCCCAATCTATGAGTGTGTGTGTGTAGAATTTGATGTTCCTGATCTAACAATTCCTAATTAAGATATTCTAATTCTAAATTTAATCTAATGCTATGATACTGTAATTTAATAAGCATCAACATCTAAGTCTATACTAACTCGGGATGTAATTCTTCTATTATAGAATCTAGAAAGATTTCAAATAACAACTGGTAATAAATATCATTCAGCTATTATGAGAAAAGAAATCAATAAGGATGAACCACTTCGCATAAAAAGTTAGATGAAACAATTGTTAAAAACATATCGCATAATGAGCTATTCATACATTAAGCATAAATAAATAGCTATCACTGTACAAAAGTGCCGAATGATAACTTAGGCATTCATGCAATAATACATAAACAACTAAAAACTATATATCACTTTAACACATAAGCAGAAATGGTCAAGAGATAAAAGTACCATTTATGACTAGTCCTACGCATGAGCTTCAAGTGATAATGATTTATCTCTCTTTGCTCTAACATGCACTAAGAGTACATAAGTGCAACATCATTAGCGGATATCAAATGCAAACATCAACAAATCCTGTTCCATTCATTCACCAAAACCTCCTCTGAGGGTGCAAAATTGCATGTTCTGAGGACAAGTTTTTGATAAATTTCTGGACCTCTCTCTAAATGCATGAGAAGGGTTTAAATAATACTAAATAAATAACTTAATTACACAGATTTAGGATACGGTTTAAATGACGCCCTTTTTCTAAGAAAAAATGAAATAAAATTATTTCTAAAAATTAAATCTAATATCTAACTATTTCTACATTTGCTCCTTAACGTTGCAAGCATTCAGTATTTGCCTTAGTAGAGTCGACTCAATGTCTTCCACTTTTGGTTGAGCTAAGCAAAATGAATTGGTAAGAGCTGGCACCATCTACTCAGCAAAATCGATGATATACTCGAGAGTCATCCTTTGACTATGTGGCTTTACCGCGTATGCCCAGTAATAATCTCAGTTCAACTTGGTTAACCCTTTGGATTGCTTCTGCCTTTTCTTTAGCTTTCTGTTTCCAGTTTGTTTTTTTACCATTGCTTTCTTGCATTTTTCGGGCTTACAGGTGACTGAGCAGTTAGAGGCTTTCCTTCTCAAGTAATTTTCTCAGCGATGCGTGATTAGCACTAGGCGCTAATCGCGCATCAGAAACTGCCTTCGTTCTTTGATCCGGGCTTCTCTGATGCGTTTTTCACATTTTACGCCTCTCCATATTTATCGGGTATAAAGCTTCAAAATTTGTAAAAATAATGACCTCGTGAGCTCTTGACCCTGAGCATTAAACTGCCTGTTGATATCAACATCATTCAGTACTCATTCAACCATGGCTGTATATGAAAGACCTGTAATGGATGGCTCAAGAGCATTTTGTGAATCTGCGGCTCTGTTGCATGCAATACCTGTTTATAAGGGCACCTTTTCTCTGTCTTTGAACATTGGAGCTCTACCCTTTTCCCTCATAGGTTCCTGCACATTGCTTTGTGTAACTTTTGTTTTTCGTTCCTGCAGTTCACAAGTGAGGAGAGAGTAATGATAATAAATAATGACAGGAAAGCTTTAAATGCTACGGATATGCAAAAACACGCCACCTTATGTGAACTGGCTCTTTGAACAACACAAAACCATATTTTATTAACAACTGGCATATAACTCATTAATTATCATTAAAGCGCATATCCAGTTCTTTATTTATGGAAAACATTTTCTTGAATATTGAGCTAGGAAAATCTGCGATGGAATGTTTCTGCGATCTGCATCGCAGTATCGCATTTCGCTGTATCGCAAAATTGCAATTTTTTCATGTTGTGTTTTCACAAGGATCTTTGATCACGCTATCGCAAGGATCACAGATCGCAGTATCACAAGATCGCAGATCGCTCAATCATTTAATTGTTATGTGTCTTCCATGCAATTTTGCAAGATGCGATATGCGATATTGCATATCGGTGATTTTTAAGGTTTTCCAACGTGAGTGTTTATTAATGCATGCGATGCGATGGAGTTCGCGTCACAATCTCGCATTTTATCATTTTGCCTCATAAGAAAATGCCCTATCATTCTTTGCGTGATGTGATATTTCTTAAGGAGTGACATATATGAGCACTAATTGATTTTTTGAATTTTTTGACTAAGGGTCCCCACTTACATAATGTTATTGCTAATACTAAATAAGGAGGGGGGTTGTTGGTGGCCACAACAATTGGCGATTCACTTGGAAGAACCAGTTATCTCTGTTTTTCTATTGAAGTTTCTAAACTTCCAAAACAGAAAATTTTTCAGAAAATCAGACTTTATTATGGAAAGATAAAGTACATTATGCTCTAACTTGTCAATGATATTTTGTTTCAACTATTTTCAACTTTGATTATTTTCTTCCTCAGGCTAGTCCTTGTATCTACATCAGCCATTACTTGGTCTTGTAAAGATAAAATAAAGTATTCTCTGTAAACCAGTTTTAAATATGCTCATTTGTCGTAGATAGAGCCTCTGCTGCCAGCAGGCGTTTATAGCCTCGACAGGGTTACCTGTTACCCAACAATGATCCTGTATCCTACTTAAGGGTGCCTACAACTTTCAAAGAAAAATCCATATCCACACTTATCACTTTGATTTTCTTTTTTACTCTTTAAAGAACAATGTCTTAGTTTGGTAGCCAAATTATGACACAATCATTCACTTGATTTATAACTTTGCTGAACAAGCTGGCTCGTGATGAGTCCCCTTGTCTTTTGATTGCAACAATCTTGAGTCATTTCCCTGTTGTGGTGTACAGTATTGGCAAAGTCAGCAAGTTATAATATCTGTGATTATGATAAGCCGGCTTGTGATGAGACCTCTTATTCTTCAAGATAAAGTGTATCCTTGGGTTGTTCCTCTGAAAGTTGTGATTTCCTTAGTAGGGAGGAAGTCATTGTTTCCTTAAGATAGTTCTGGACGACAATAATAGAGTTTTTGGAAACAAATGTTCTACAGAGAATCTTTATTTTGTTATTGATACCTTTCATTGTACTGAGATAAAACAATTTCTTCACTAAAGGTTGTTTTCATCAAACTTTTTGAAGTTGAAACTAGTATCATATCTAGGCTAGAGTCTTTAACTGTATCTATCAATAATAAAGATCAGTTTTCCAAAAGATTTGCTATTTATACAAGCGAAAAGTTCAAAATCTGAAAGAGAATTGGTGTCTTTTTCGTAAATGCCTAATGTAACTACTCACAACTGGTTTTATTATGAAAAGAAAAATAACTACTCTACAAAAATAGAAGAATAATCTTCTATGGAAAATATTTCTTAAGAATTTGTCCATTAACAGGCAAAGAGTCTCTTTTACCTGCTAAATCTTGTAACACAAACGTTGATGGACCTATGATTTCTATAATTTGAAAAGGACCAAGCCACATTCTTTGAAATTTTGTATGTTTTCCTTTCTCTTCATGAGCCTTGTCCCATTTTAAAACTAAGTCTCCCATCTGAAAATCTTTTTTGGTCATTACGTTTGAATCAAAAGAGGATTTTACTAATGCTTGATGATGAGCATGCGTTTTCTTAGCTTGTTCTCGTTGTTATTCTAATTTGATTATTTCCATTTGTCTTAGCTGTAAAGAGGAAGTGGGTACTTCATCAATGTATTGAACTAGAGACAAAGAGGGAATTGCCAAATGAGTCAGAAGAACCACTTCTTTTCCATAAACTAAATTAAAGGGAGAAGTGCAGATAGAAGCTTTTTGCATTATTCGGTCTGCCCATAAAGCATATATCAAAGCCTTATGCCAATTTTTATGATTTTGGTTAACTGTTCTTTTGATAATCCTGATTACGTTTTTATTTGTGGACTCATCTAACCCATTGCCTTGTGGGTAATAATTAGTCGAATATTTAAGTTTGAATCCTCTTTTAAGTGAAAATTCAATCATTTCATTTCCAGAAAAGTATGATGCATTATCAAACATTAAAGCAGAAGTCAATCCAAACCTGGTGATTATAAATTGATCTATGAACTCAATGATATTTTCAGCATTAGCCGTCTTGAGTGGAACTACTTCTACCCACTTAGTAAAATAATCTGTTGTTGTGAGGATGTATCTATGCTACTTAGAAGAGTGAGGAATGATCTCACCTATTATGTCCAATGCTCACTGACTGAAAGGTTGCTCAATGTTAACCGGCTGTAGTGGCAAGGATGGCTTCTTTTGTCTTCCAGCAGTAGTTTGGCAGACTTGACATTTCCTCACATAACTGTGCGAGTCTTTAAATAAAGTGGGCCAGTAATATCCTGCACGTAAGATTTTATGTGCAGTAGCATCTCCAGCATAGTGTCCGCCTGCTGTCCCATCGTGGAGTTCCTGCAAAACTTTTTTAGCTTTAGATTTCTCAAGAAACCTAGGAAGAACGGAATCATAATTTATTCTAAAAAGAATATCATTTATGAGCTGATATTGTTTGGCTTTCAACCTTAGAGCTCTTATCTTAGTATGATCGAGGTGTGAAGGAGCATACCCATTCTTAAGATAATAAATGATATCAGCATATAATGACTGTGCATCGTTTAGGCTTACCTCGCACATTTGTACCTCTGCAGATGGAATTTCATAAATTTGCGATGCTCCAGCCAACATTTTGCAAAAGCCTTGGCATCTTACAATCTTTGCTGGTTTAATCTCAATGTCATATTCCTGTAAGGTAGTAACCCAATTGGCCCTTTTATCACCCACATCCTTCTATACTAGAAGATTCCTTACCACTGGAAACGGTACTATAATTTTAGTATGGGTTTTGAGTAAGAAAGGTCTGAAGTATTTGATCGCTTTGAAAACAGCATAAGATTGCTTCTTCATGTCTGAATAATTTAATTTAGTGCCCTATAAATTTGAACTGAAAAACGCAATTGGGGCTTCTGCTTTTTCTTGATTTGCTTGAGTGAGTATCGCAGCATATGACCTATCTGAGGCAAATTTATATAAAATAAAAGGCTCTGAAAAATTTAGAGTTGCTAACGATGGAGCATTAATAATAGCTTGTTTGATCAGGTTGAATGCTTCGTGTTCATCTTGGCCCCATTTAAAATTTGAGTTCTTTTTAATCATGGCTTGCAAAGGAGAGACGATTCGTGAAAAATCTGGAATGAATCTCTTTACAAAGTTGATCTGACCAAGGAAATATTGCATGGCTTTTTTGTTATGAGGTAAGGATATTTCAGAAATCTCTTTGATTCTATCAGAATCGATGTGAATACCAGATTTTGACACTATGAATCCTAGAAGTTTCCCTTCACTTAATGTGAAAAAAGATTTCTTTGGGTTAAGTGAAATTCCATACCTTAAACACCGTTGGAAGATTTGTTTCAAGTCTCTAAGATGGTCGCTTTGTTTCTTGGAATACGCTGTTATATCATCCAAATAAATTACTACAGATTTATTGAGTAAACCTTTGAATGCGATGTCCATGGCTCTCTGAAATGTGGCACCACCATTAATCAAACCAAATGGCATCTTTCAATATGCGTATGTGCCCCATTTAGTTCTGAATGTGGTTTTCAATTGATCATCAGGATGTACCAACACTTGATTGTATCCTGAAAATCCATCCAAGAAAGACATTAATTATGAACCCGCCACTGCCTGAAATATCTGTTTCATAGGTGGTAAAGGAAAATTATCTTTTTGACAGGCCTTGTTAAGGTTTCGAAAGTCAATGAAAATCCTAATATCTTCGTTTTTCTTTCTAACAGGTACCATATTGGAGACCCATTTAAAATGTCCGATGGGAAAGATTATTCTGGCTTTCAATAACTTATTGAGCTCAATTTTTATCTGATTTTCTAAATTCGGATGGATCTTTCTCAGCTTTTGTTGGACAGGTTTTTCATTATCAATCATGGGAATAGTATGTTGGATGATGGAAGTGTCGTATGTTTTCAGCTCATCATAATTCCAGGCAAAAACATTTTTATATTGTCTCAAAAGATGAATATACGCTAATTTTTCTTCAGGGGCTAGGTCGAGACCTAGATTAATGTTTTGTGGTTTGGCATCGCTTCCTAGGTTTACTAATTCGTAGTTCAAGGTTGAACTTTGGAGTTTTGAATTGGTAGACCTTTTAAACCGATCCTTCAAATTGTACAAGTCTTCTAACCTGACTACCGACTTAGGTATAGCATCGTTAGTGCTATCTTGTTGCAATTGTCGATCATTTTGGTCTTCGTCAATTATTTGATTGGAGTAGGATCCTTCAGATGTGAGGCAATTTACAATATTAGGATCGTCATTGAATACTCTCCAATTTGTGATGTTATCATGAATGGATGGTCTAAAGATTAATTCTAATGAGAATCTATCTGGACTAAAATCTTCTAAAGGAATAAGCTTAGAAGCTACGTTAGCCAAAAGGTCTGCACTTGCGTTTTGGAGTCTAGGAATTGAAGAGATATTAAATTCTATGAAATGCTCAGTCAGATCTTGAACTAAGGATTGATAATGTTTTAAATGACCTGATAAGCAATGTATAGTGATACGTACCTGTCTAACCACAATCTCAGAGTCTCCGAAAAGTTGAAGGTACTTGACGTCTAACCCAATTGCTTTGTACAACCCTTGGACCAAAGCCTCATATTCTGCTGTATTGTTGGTGCAACAAATTCGAGTCTGCATGTTAGCATGATTTTATCTCCTTCTGGACTAATTAGAACACATCCTGCTCCTGCTCCTTCATTAGATTTAGAACCATCAAAAAATGATTTCCAAAACAAAGATTTATTTACAGGACTATCTAAAAAATTGATACATTTCGAACTATCATTTCGAGAAAAATTTTCGACTTGGGACAAAACGGAGTGTTCTAAATAGGGTGACGCATGAGCATTGAAATTTCCGAGGAAAGAATCTACCGAGTAATTGCCAATAATGCTACTGTTATATGTTACTGGTTCATTTTCCCCCTCTAGATCCGTTACTATGTATTTCTGATGTAGTTCTCATTCAAATTTTATTTGATTTGGTTTACCATTGTAGGGCAGCCACATGTGCGACCAGTCGGTTGCGAAGTATCCATGAAGCTTTTCTGACCAATCCCTGCTAAGAATTAAGCCATAAAATTCTGGAATATCAGCAACTAAAATGTCAATAACTTGACATACCTTTGGGTTGGATGACAACCTTATGGTTACTTGATTTAGTTCGCCAATCACTTTGACTTGAGATCGATCTAGCTGAACTATGCACACAGCAGATTTCTGTGGTTGAACATTTAACTTGGCACATATGGACTTTGGTAAAATATTAGATGAAGCACCAGAATATACCAAACAATTGTGCACATTTTTATTGAAAATTTCATAAGGAGAAACGGGGGAGTATGAGATCTCGATCTTCCTCCAATTAGAGCGATATTATTTGGATCAATCTTATTGATCACATTGTTTGGAGGTCTTCCCATGTTATGAGAAGCTTGAGAAAGTACAGCGGTAGGCAAAGGTGGAACTGGCACAACATGTAATTCTTTCATCATTATCTTCTGTTGATGCTTTAACTTGCTCAGTTCGTAAAGGGTGATGTTGGCCCTAGTCTTTTTCATATCTTCTATAATATTGTACTCCATTTCATCTGAAACGATCAATGTTCTAGATGGAGTTGATTCATCTATTTGGACTGGGCTAGTTTGAGTCGCTTTAGATGTCGTTTTCTTTGTTGCAACTTTATCCTTTATTGGAGAGCTTGCGCTCTTTGACTTAGGGATAGATTGGGGAGGATCAAGCTGATTTTTACTTTGTGTGCTAACTGGGAATACTTCTTGATCTTCTTCTTGTGGGAGGATGAAATCCCACATTCCTTGTAATTCCACAACTTCTTCTTCATTAGTTTGCCCTTCAGTGGCAATTTCCTCTTCCTCTTCTTCGGATTTAGCATTTGAAATAGCATTGGGTGGCTTTGAATCCGTTGAAGGGCCTCTTTTAAAAGCTCTGTAGGGCTTTTTTGAAGAAGTTTATGCTACTTGCTTTTTGATGTTGACCATTTCATTGGACATGGTCTTTATAACTTTCTGCAATCCTTCCAAATCGAATGGATCTTTTTCTTGTTTCTTCTTGGAGTTTTCCTTGAAGGTGACTTTCTTGGATTTACGTTCCTCTATCGTGGATTTCTTTTCCAGGGCTATTATACGTTTCTCTACTACTATTGTTTCTTTCATGTTTTCATCTAAGGTTTTTTTATTAGCCTTGTCCACGAAGATTGCTATGTTTGATGGTAGAGCAGTGATATATCATTCACTTCGTACTTCTTCGCTGGGCTGGGAAGTAGTAGGAATTTTGTTTAGGATTTTATAGAAACCTAAATTGAAATCTTTGATAGGCTCTCTAGATTTGGCCCTAAGGTTGGATAGGTCATTGATTAACGTTTCCGTAGACCTGTCATCACCAAACTTGGTCAGGAATTGGTCCTATAAGATATCCCAACAAGTGATAGATCCGAATGGTAATGAAAAATACCATGATCCGGCTGTTCCTTGCAGAGTATAAGGAAAGAGTCAAACAACAATATCTTTATTAGTAACCCCATTGAGATTAATGGATAGCATAAAGTTTTTTATGTGCTCTTCTGCTAGCATGCTTGCCTTGGGATTAAATTTAGGTAGCCATTTCTCAGGATGGGCTGGTATTTGACTCAAGGGTGTAGGCATTAGGACTGCCCCAGGGTTATTCTATGGAGACTGGGCCATTGCTGTACTACTAACAGAGGAAAGTGCAGAAGATGATCCGTGTGGTTGGGAAGATGAGGATACTATGATTGTAGATGATTGAGGAAGAGTTGTGGGGGTTCCAGTGGACGGATGGACGATGATCTGAAGTGGTGGAGTGGATGGTTGACTTTGCGGTGAAGAGGTTGAAATGGATGATGCTGACGAAAGAGTCTCGCTGTTGGATTCTTTAGGTGATTTCCTTTCTCTTTTCCTGGTGGGAAGAGGTAATTCGGTTGGCTGAACACCAAACTTTTCACTCTTTAGCCTAGTCAGGGGATGAGCAGGGTTATATTGCGAAGTCACGCTGCCTTGAGATTTATCAGACCTTTGAGGAGAAATAGAAAATCGCTAAAGTTTGTAAATCAGAGATTCAACTTCAGGAGGTTCAATAGTAGATTGTTCTGAAATGTGAGGGTTTGTAGTAGCGGTTGATACTCGAGCGACTTCTAACTCTGGATTTAAGTGTAATGGAGAAGTCAGGGGAGATAGTGAGGGTGATTTACTCTCAGAATGGTATTCAGATTTAGATTTACTTGCCATTCATAGTTCAGGCGCTCCTTCTAGTGCCAAATATGTTGAAGCCCTGGAAATTGGGTCTACAACAAGGGGGATACCCGCCCGGTCCAGACATTGGTTGGCAACTCCTTATCCGTTTGGTATAGTGGGTCCGACTGGGGATATGGGACCAGTTTCCCAATCTATGAGTGTGTGTGTGTAGAATTTGATGTTCCTGATCTAACAGTTCCTAATTAAGATATTCTGATTCTAAATTTAATCTAATGCTATGCTATTGTAATCTAATAAGCAACAACATCTAAGTATATACTAACTCGGGATGTAATTCTTCTATTATGCGATCTAGAAATATTTCAAATAACAACTGGTAATAAAGATAATTCAGCTATTATGAGAAAAGAAATCAATAATGATGAACCACTTCGCATAAAAGGTTAGACGAAACAATTGTGAAAAACATATCGCATAATGAGCTATTTATACATTAAGCATAAATAAATAGCTATCACTGTACAAAAGTGCCAAATGATAACTCAGGCATTCATGAAATAATACATAAACAACTAAAAACTGTATATCACCTTAACAGATAAGCAGAAATGGTCAAGAGATAAAAGTACCATTTATGACTAGTCCTACTCATGAGCTTCAAGCGACAATGATTTATCTCTCTTTGCTCTAACATCCACTAAGAGTACAAAAATGCAACATCAGTAGTAGATATCAAATGCAAACATCAACAAATCCTGTTCCATTCATTCACCAAAACCTCCTCTGATGGTGCAAAAATGCATGTTCTAAGGACAAGTTTTTGATAAATTTCTGGACCTCTCTCTAAATGCATGAGAAGGGTTTAAATACTACTAACTAAATAACTTAATTACACAGATTTAGGATACGGTTTAAATGACCGCCATTTTTCTAAGAAAAAATAAAACAAAACTATTTCTAAAAATTAAATCTAATATCTAACTATTTCTGCATTTGCTCCTTAACAATGTAAGCATTCAGTATTTGCCTTAGTAGAGTCGGGTGACTGTCTTCCGCTTTTGGTTGAGCTAAGCAAACAGAATTGGTAAGAGCTGGCACCATCTTCTCAGCAAAATCAATGATATCCTCGAGAGTCATCCTCTAACTATGTGGCTTTACCGTGTATGCTTAGTAATAATCTCAGTTCAACTTCATTAACCCTTTGGATTGCTTCTGCCTTTTCTTTAGCTTTCTGTTTCGAGTTTGTTTTTTACCATTTCTTTCTTGCATTTTTCAGGCTTATAGGTGACTGAGTAGTTAGAGCCTTTCCTTCTCGAGCAATTTTCTCAGTGATGCGCGATTAGCGCTAGGCGCTAATCACGCATCGGAAACTGCCTCCATTCTTTGATCCAAGCTTCTCTGATGTGTTTTTTGACTTTTGCGCCTCTTCATATTTATTGGGTATAAAGCTTCAAAATTTGTAAAAATAATGACCTTGTGAGATCTTGACCCTGAGCATTAAACTTTCTGTTGATATCAGCATCGTTCAGTACTCATTCAACCATGGCTGTATATGAAAGACCTGTAACGGATGGCTCAACAACATTTTGTGAATCTATGGCTCTGTTGCATGTGATACCTGTTTATAAGGGCGCCTTTTCTCTGTCTTTGAACATTGGAGCTCTACCCTTTTTCCTCATAGCTTCCTGCACATTGATTTGTGTAACTTTTGTTTTTCGTTCCTGCAGTTCACAAGTGAGGAGAGTGTAATGATAATAAATAATGACAGGAAAGCTTTAAATGCTACGGATATGCAAAAACATGCCACCTTACGTGAACTGGCTCTTTGAACAACACAAAACCATATTTGATTAAAAACTGGCATATAACTCATTAATTATCATTAAAGCACGTATCCAGTTCTTGGTTTATGGAAAAAACTTTCTTGAATATTGAGCGAGGAAAATATGCGATGGAATGTTTTTGCAATCTGCATCACAGTATCGCATTTCGCTGTATCGCATTACTGCAATTTTTTCGTGCTGTGTTATCGCAAGGATCTTTGATCGCACTATCGCAAGGATCTTTGATCGCGCTATCGCAAGGATCGCAGATCACAGTATCGCAAGATCGCTCAATCGTTTAATCATTATGTGTCTTCCATGCAATTTTGCGAGATGCGATATGCGATATCGCATATCGGTGATTTTTAAGGTTTTCCAACTTGAGTGTTTATTAATGCATGTGATGCGATGGAGTTCGTGTCACAATCTCGCATTTTATCATTTTGACTCATAAGAAAATGCCCTATCATTCTTTGTGCGATGCGATATTTCTTAAGGAGTGACATATATGAGCACTAATTGATTTTTTGAATTTTTTGACTACGGGTCCCCACTTACATAGTGTTATTGCTAATACTAAAGAAGGAGGGGGCTTGTTGGTGGCCACAACAATACAAAAACCAAAATCACTCTATATCCACTTCAATGAACAAAAACTGCCTCTTATAGGCCTACAATTACATTCAAACCTCCTCTAGCCTAAACTTGGCATGAATTGCCTTATTTTTGGGTAAGTTGATACTCGATCTGGTTGTGAAAGGACACCTAGGGTAGGCTTCTAGGTCCTCGAATTAATTTGTTTAACAAAAATCTAACTGTTTCCATGTGAACAGCTAGTTCACTTGATGGTCAACTATCTGAATGCCACCTAGTGGCTTGTCCTCCTGGAGATTATAGTTGCCGTTACTCCAACAGTTTTACATGTGTCCACGTCTGCCATTGCGGTTACACCTGGATTTCCACCGTTCACAACCTTTGATGTAGTTACACTAAATTCTATAGTGAGCTGACACTTGTTCACATGCTCGGTTTATATCCCACACGATCACGATTGATGGTTACAAAAACCTTGACGGTTTTCACACATGATCACATGGCAATGTTCGCTGCAACTTCTCATGCAGTTACGGTTAGGAGGAATCTACTATTTGTAAACACACCTTTCACATATTAATGGTTCCACTACGATTTTGAGCATGCAGTTAGGAATTGTGTTATAGCTTCTGTAATGTATTTACATGGTCGGGAGTTAATACATGGTATTTTATGTATTGTTCTATTACATATTTGTAATGTAAATATGTTTGGTAGGACTTAGGTAAGGTCTAGAGCTTAGGTTTATGTCTTTAGTGTATGGTTTTAGGTATTATGGTTTATCATTAGGTTTGTACAATAGGTTTATTATGTATTAAGTTAGGTCTTACATCAAAATAACTTATGTACCTTTTCTTCATCGCAAAGTGACATTTGTACCAACATTACAGGACGAAAACCTATGTCGAAAATCAAACCATGAAAAAGGGATGAAAAACCCTACATTGATGATCGCCTTGGCGAAATTGAAGATGACCACTTGTTGACATCCATGTACTATACCCAAATCCTGCGAGGGGAATGAAAAACACATGTCGATGACCAAATCCTAGCAGAACTGACGACAACCGCATGTCGACAGCCAGGTACAACACCACATCAACTGAACACAATGAAAAACCATAAACAACATTGTCAAAATTGACAACACTCAATGCTTATGACAACACAAAATTGAATGTTGACGATGAAATTGAACACTTGCGATGAACCTATGAAACAGATCTAACAAGATCCTCCTAGATCAATCCTCTCCACTTGAAAGCTTTTGGACCAAAAATGTTTGACTAAACAAATAGTCGATGAGGGTAGAGCTCCCTCAATTTCCACCTTGTCCTGATGATGTACCAATACATTCAATCAATCACCTGCAAGTGATGACCCTCATGATGCTGACCATGGAATATTTTGATTCGGTGACCTGTTCCATCCATTTGCAGTATGAAAAACTTGCGACGATGGTCAAAAAACATATTATGAACATGGAAGTTGATTTCTTTCCATGAAGAACCATGAGTTAGTGATTCATAATCGTCTTTGAAAACAATCTCTACAGGATATTGTTCAATACAATTGACATGTATTAACAATCTATTTTGCGGAATAGCAGAGACAATCAAAGGTATTCTTGACATCAAACCAACTACTTGACTTGACATACTTGACTTGACATACTTTCCTGCTTCATGATTACTAAGAGAACTTGCTGCAATGAACCCATCAAACTGTAAGGTGAAAATTGCTGCAACTTAGTTTTTCTTTGAAATTATTTAATTAGCTGTTGATTTGTTTGAATCACATTTTCCTTATTCCTTAAATGATGTTTCCATTGATTAGCACTTTCCCCTGATGCATAAGTTTCCCTTAGATACTTTAACACTTCTTTAGAAAAGGCTTTGATATGAAAATAAATAGGTTTCCTCTCCACTTGAAAAGAGGTTTCCAAACTATTCGAAACATGAAATGGTGACCCAATACAAAAGAAATTGAACATTGACTTTCCCCATTACTGACCTGTATCCCTATAACTATTAATTTCCAAACTCGGAATAAATTGATTCATTTTGACATTAGGAAGAGGAGCTTTATGCACAAACTGTAATTCATGTTGTATTCCTTGCTTATGAGTACGATGTTTGGTTTTACATAGAACTGGAATAGTTTATATCTCTTTGATGAAACTATCTTTAAGCTGAGTCTCATAATTTGAACAAACATCGTGTTGATTGTTATGTTGTTCCTTTACACACATGATTACAAATCTCTTATTTGAACTTATTACTTGCTTCATCTGATTAGCAACAATTAAATTCCTGTGATTTTTGTTTTGATGTGCCTTGGCAATAAATTCAACCCCATCTTTCTTAAAGTGATATTTATGTTCTCTCCTATAAAACACTGCATCACGATCATTAAGATAAGGACTTCCTAAGACAACTCCACATATGTCTATTAGGACCACATCTAATTCCACTTCATAAATGTAATTAGTTGTAATGGAAAATCTGAATCGACACTGTTTGGTGACTTTTATCTAAGTTGATTTATTTATCCATCCTAATGGGTAAGGTCTTGGATGATTCTGTGTTTCCAAACCCAAACTCTTAACTAAATATTCAAGTATTAGATTGGCCTGTGATCCACTATCAAACATTGTATCTATCTTTGTATGCTTAGAAGTTATCCTTATGTTAAACAATTCAACTCTTTTATCCTCATTTGAAGAATTTATGTTTGATGAAGATGGAATAGTATTCGAACTTGAATCAATGTCAGAAGTTTTGCCTGTCATAACCATGGCGGTTATCCTCCTTTCATCACCTGAAACTGAACCTGGATCTTGCTAGACTGCTGCAATTGCCTTCTTTTCATCCTTATCCTTAAGGAACTTTTTGGGCTTAAGTTCTGGATTAAGTTTCCAACACTTAGATTCATCATGACCAATTCTTCGGTAATGAGAACAAGTAGGTCATTCCTTCTGAGCTATCGTTGATTTATTTCTCTTCGAATTGTTCTTCCCCTTACTGTCATTGGAATATTTGATTTCCAACTCTCTGGATGACTGTGATGAAAACTTGAATGGTCTACCACCCGATTCAATATGTATGGCCTGAACACATGCTTCATCAAAATCACCAGGATTAAACATCAATAATGTATGCTGCAAATATGAATGTAAACTGCTGATGTATTTTAATAAAGTTTCACATGTATCTAATGAAATACCAAGCGCCAATGCTTTCTTTCTGAACTCCTGAGTAAACTCATGAACACTCTACCCTTTACCTTGCCTTAGATGATTCCAATCAATAACATCTTGCTACATGTATCCTAAAGGATAGAATTGTTTCCTAAGAGATTTTAAAAACTTAGACCATGAAGATATGAATTTTCCTTTTCGCGTTACATCTATTTGAGTTTTAATTTCCCACCAGATTAAAGTTGTTCCCCCCATTCTAAGTGTAGCTAGCTTAATTTTCGTTTTATCGCTAGAAATGTTCTGAATGCGACAATACACTTCTAACCGCTTAATCCAGTTATCTAGCTTTTTAGGATTCATTTCACCATCATAAATAGGTAACTCAATTTTTTGAAAGAGATGTTTTCTTATGTTTCTTTTCTGTTTTAGATTCTGTGCTGGAAGAAGAATAAGATGATGATGATGGAGATGATGGAGGTGAAGTTTGTTTATCAACCTTGCCTTTACCTTTTTCCTTCTTCGATGTCTTTGCAGAAGAAGCTACATCTCTCACATTCTTGTCTTCATACAGTTCTCCCAACATCTGCTACATAGTCAAGAATACTTGCTGAAATTGTTCATCACTCATCTTATTTTCAATGTTTTCACATGAATCAAATCCTGTCATGTTCGACTTATGAATGACTCATCACTTTCCAATCTCTGGATCAATCTGCTCAAGGATTCCCACTCCTCATTGCGACTTTTACCTGGTTAAAATTCCATGGAAAATTCTACAAATGCAACCTACTATGATACCAAATTATATAATCTAGAATGATCATATGTTAAAACTGATGTAGAATTGATTAGCCATTATTGAATTGATTGTTAACTAAAAGTGCAGAAATAGAGGAAACTTCTAGAGAAGAAAGACTTTACGACAACTGATTAAACATAATTAAGATGCATAATAGAAGTGAAAACAGTAAAAACACAATGATACGAGACAAAAAAGTTGATTACGTAGTTCTTCCCTGATGGACTACGTCTCTGCGTCTACTTTCAAGATGGGCGACTGCTTTATTATGATTGAAACCAGGGAGTTTGATTACACAGAGAATAGAACATAATGAATGTGTACACAGGCACTTCTAATCACTATAAAAAGGAAGCTCTCTCAACCAAATTTCCAACGTCTGTCATGGTTCCCAATTCTGACTCTGGATGCTCATGTTACAATAAAAACAGAACTGCCTATGACCTCTAGAATTTGCATACAAAAACCAAAATCACACTAATATCAACTTTAATGAACAAAAACCACCTCTTATAGGCTTGCAGGTACATTCAAACCTCCTCTGGCTTAAACTTGGCATGAATTGGCTTATTTTTGGGTAAGTTGATACTCGGTCTTGTTGTGAAATGAAACCTACGGTAGGCTTCTAGGTCTTCAAATTAATTTGTTTAACAAAAATCTAACAAAAAACCATAATTAACATTATATTTAACATATAACCACAGGCGGTTAGGTTGACTGCGCGCTGGATAATTGTTTCCATGTGGACAACTGGTTTGCTCGGCGATCGACTATCTGACTGCCACCTAGTGGCTTATCACCCAACGGTTATGGCTACTGTTACTCTGATGGTTTTACATGTGTTCACCTTTGACATTGTGGTTACACTTGGTTTTCCACCATTCACAACCTTGAACAAGGTTACACTAACTTCTGCGGTGAACTCACACTTGCTCACATGCCCTGTTTATACCCTGCACAGTCAGGCTTGATGGTTACACAAACCCTGACGGTTTTCACACCTAATCACATGGAAACGTTGGCTGCATCTTTCGACGTGGTTACGGTTAGGAGGACTCTGCCATTTGTAAACACATTGTTCATATATTAATGGTTTTGCTGCAGTTTTGAGCACACGGTTAGGAATTGAGTTATAGTTTTTGTAATGTTTTATATTGTTTTGCAATGTATTTACATGGCCGAGAGTTAATACATGGTATTTTATGTATTTTTTATTACATAGTTGTAATGCAAAGAGAATCGGTAGGACTTAGGTAAGGTCTAGAGCTTAGGTTTATGTCTTTAGTGTATGGTTTTAGGTGTAGTTTTAGGTAGTATGGTTTATCATTAGCTTTGTACCATAGGTTTATTATGTATTAGGTGTTGGAAATAATACTAAGAGGCGGGGGGGGGTGTGGGGGGTGGGGGTGGGTGAATCAATGTTTTTAAATCAATAATATTTCATTTCTATAAACATATTTGTATACGCTACTTCAACTAAGTGAAACAACATGGAAACACGACTATTCTTAAAGCAACCAGCGTATGGGCAAAGAAATTTTGATTTACCCAATTTAGCATGCATTGAACTTTAACCAGTATGTCAGAGATTAATTAGACAGTGCAGTTAAAAGTAGAATAAAGCATTACACATAAGCATCACACAAGAACACCACGATATAAGGTGGAAACCCAATGTGGGTAAAAACCACCTGCTGCTGTCATCTCTGTCTTCTTTTAATAATAAAAATCTATTACAATCTGTACTGGTGCAGACGTATACCAATACGCATGTTTCTACCTACAGAAGGCCGCAACCTTATCTTAATTTCCAGCTTCTATTGGAAGGGAGCTATAACTCCCTAGCTCTTGTACTAGCCAATATGTTTACTAATATGTAGGTGCCACCCTACAGAAAAACTCCACTCTTCTACTAGGGACCATGTTTCATAAATTTTCAGACTGCATACTCCTAGAACACAACACCATAATCTGAAGGCCACGTTTCATCCAATTTTCATACTGGACCCATCAAAAACATCATAGCTACAATACAATCATCAAGTACATAAACTAATCACTGAAACTCTTGAATCTAATCATTCAGAATATTGTCACCAGAATAAAGTCACTAGAATAGAACCCAGAACTCTGTAACAACAAACAGAAACAACTGAAACTTTCTTCATAAAGTATACGCTACTTCCCTGTGTCGAACCAGCATGTGTACGTAATTTTATCAAATCCAACCAGCATATACATCTGGAAATGTTAATTCATAATTTTATAGCTATTATAGACTTCAATTATACTCAGATCATATCCTTTACAAAATAATACATGCGTCAGTATTCAGATCTAGAAAATACATGAGCAAAACCACATAATGATAATTCATTTTACGCCTTAAGATCTTGATCCATCATTAGATCTAATCCCTCATCAACCGCTAAGGTTCATCCTTGGTTCAGATCTAGCAATGCACCATCAGCCAATAACCTGCATACTAGATCTCACACTTCATCAGATATTTGATACTTGTACACCTTGACCTGATGATCTTCTCCTCTTTATATAGTTTTAGGCCTTCCTCAATACCATGGACCAAAACCACTTAGGACCAATACCCTGGACCAAATACCTAGGGTCAATGCCTTGCACCAAATACCTTGGACCAATAATGATCTGATAATCACACTATGAGTGACATCAGTTGAAGATTTATTAAACAAAAGGTATTACAGAATCATGTGCTGGTGTGTGTTCGGTGTTATTTAAGCAATAGATTGATCATATTGCCAATACACATACTTTTAAATGAAGACAGTAGAGAAATATAGTAAACAACACAAAGACATAAGCAATTTTAATAAGGAGTTCACCCTATTCTCCACGGCTACGTCTTCACTCCTGCTTTCAGTGGTGACCTTGTTTTATTGTGTCTTTAAGCAGAGAATTAAAGTACATGGACTCAATGTGAGTTCTCCTGAAGCAGGTTTGCTTGGCAAGGTGGTATTTGGATTCCCCAAGCCACTGAAGTGCACAGACTCTTCTTCTTCATACCAACTCTATGACCTTGTAGGTCTACAGTGGAAAGAGTCAAATGTGATGCTCAGTCCTGACAAATTCCTCTATGGGATGGCTTGAATCTTCAAGCTCTGGTGCTCGACGCTGCTACTGGTTAGCTTGGCCCTCTGTCTTTTCTGCTTTGCTTTGCTATTCTCTATGTTCAGTCCTCCTCTCAGGGTTCACTGTTCCACTTCTTCGTCTCTCGACTCTCTCTATGTCTAACTTCATTGATTTGACTATCTTTGTTCATGGATTTTAGCCATTCGTCCCCATGCCTGTTTGGTTCCTCTTCAGCCTCTATCGATGCAACTTCTATAGCTGCACTTGGAGTTCCTTGTTCGGCGTCAGCATGAACACTCAGGGAGTGGCCACGTGTCCCCATCTGAACAATGCCAGCCTGCTTGTCGGTTCGTTTCTTCAGTTACATCGTGGATGCGTTTTTCCTCCACTGTGGTGTTCAAATGGATCCCAAATCCTTACAAATTGCGGCGTATTCCTTCATTGATTCCGCTTCCTCCACCGAGCATAATCTCAGTCGTCTGATCTGGGACCCCAGATCCAACATCGTACACACATCCCGCGTGGTTGACCTGCTCGATCGATAATGCACAATCAACGACATTTTTCTCTCACCTCCACTGCCACGCATCGATCGTTGAGTGGGATCGCTCTGCTTTTGTCCAAAACTCTTACCATTTGAGGGCGCCCCGATCAATACCACCGGTTTTCAAAAGCATGGGTCCCACCTTTTACGATTAGCACTTTTTCCTTTTCCGCCTGCAGTCCTCTAGTTCGCCATGAGTATGAGTGCTTGGGCTTTCCCCATTTCGGCCTTGTTTGCCCTAGCACTAAGCGCATCAAAATCCACCTCCTTTTCCTGATCTGGGTCTCCCAGGGGCTACTTTGACCTCCTGCGCAGTCTCCATGGGCCTCGGTCTGCGCGCTTTGACCGAGGTCCTCATCGTTCCATGCTTGCTGCCACTACCATTGGTTCAGGGTGTTTTTGATTGTTCTTTTGGAATTCTTTAGAGATTTTTCTCGACCTGATATAGCCATTGTTCTTTAACAGTCTTTTATGGATCTAATTCAGATCACGGCCTTCCCACTGAAAGAGCTTTTGGACCACCAAAAGTTTTTTTTCAAGCATCGACTAAGTGATGGTATCACTTTCTCACTTGTCCAATCTCAATCCACTTCGCACTGCTCAGCTTTGAACCTCTGAGCCCAATCCTGAGGTATTCCACTTCTCCACTCCACGCTGTCCTTACCTTCCTGTCCAGCACTATGTCTTCCCGCAATTCATTAAGATATTAAGGTAGCAGGTCATCAAAAAAAGGTAATTAACATTGCTCTTCAGGGTGCTCAACCATTGAAGGTTCAAACAACCTCAAGCAATCTGCATTTACGACTGAGTAGATGTGCATGTAAGCTGGTAGATCAAGGCAAAAAGCATTTTCACCAATCTTCTAAGGTATCCTGAAGGGTCCATACCTGATAGGTTTTATATTTTTACCTTCACCTTGCCTTCCGTCCTTGCTGATATACAGCTAGACCTGGTCTCCAACTTGAAAACTATGCTCCATCTGATGCTTATAATGCCTAACCTTGTACTTGGCCTGGCTCTTTTCCAGCTGTTCCTATACTTCCTAGTGGATCTCCTGGATCTATTCAATGAACCTAGTTGCCTTGTCCACATCACTATGTCCATCAACCATGGTATCTTTACCAAAGACAAAATCCAAAGGAGACCTTGATGTGAACCCGAAACATGTCTCGAAAGGAGATCTCTGTGTAGAAGAGTGTTTGGCTCTATTGTAAGCATGTTGCACATAACAAAAGTGTTCATCCCAAATCTTAGGATGTTTGCTGCAATATCCTCTCAGTAATTGGATCACCGTCCTGTTAACTACTTATGTCTGGCCATCGGTTTGTGGATGAAAATTTGTTATTTTATTCAATTGGGTGTCCATCAGTTCCCATAGACTTGACAAAAACTTCCCCACAAATCGGGTGTCTCGATCAGATACAATAGAAGTGGGTAATCCAAAATGAACCCATACATGTTCAAAGAATAATTTTGCAGTTTGTTTAGCTGTAATCTGTTTACTACAAGGTATCAAAATACACATTTTGCTAAACCTATCCACAACAACATATAGATAATCATGACCTTTCCTAGATTTGGGCAGTCCTCCAACAAAATCCATGGAAATACTTTCCAAAGGGTGAGAAGGAACTGGTAAAGGAGTGTGTAAGCCTAGTTTTTTGTTGCCGGGCTTGCTTTTAGCACACATGGTACACCCTCTTACATATCTAGAAACTATCTCATTCATTTTCGGCCAATAGCAGAAACTTTGCAGCTGTGCAACTGTTTTACTTACTCCAAAGTGACCTGATATCAGTGGAGTGTGTGCTTCCCTAATTATCTTTACCCTCTCAACTTGTGGAATGCATAATTTCCCACAATGGTATAAGAATCGGTCCTTCACATGATAGTCCAATTCTTCTACTCTTTTGCCTTTAATCAAAGTTGCATATACGTCTTTAAAGTCCATATCCTAAGCATATTGTTCTATGTAGCTTTCATGCAACATAGGATTATGCTTGAGCATGGTAGATGCATTTATAATGGGTCTAGATAACATGTCTGCAACCTTGTTATGTATGCCCTTTTTATATCTGATGACTAAATGAAACTGTTGTAGAAAACCCATCCATCTGTAATGTCATGATTGCTACAACTTAGTTTGTGAGTGTAAGTATTTAAGTGGCTGATGATCAGTATGTATTACTGTTTCTTTTCCCATTAAGTAATGTTTCCACTTTTTCACACTCTGAACTAATGCATACAATTATTTATCATATGTAGGATAGTTAACTACTGCAAGATTAAAAGTCTCAGAATGATAACATATGGGTTTATCATGCTGCGTCAACACTGCTCCCATGGCATAGTCACTGGCATCAGTTTGGATCTCAAATGGTCTTTGCAGATCTGGTAGTGCTAGTACAAGTGCTGTACTAATCTTCTCTTTTAAGGTTTCAAAGGCTTTTTGATGTTTGCCTCCCCAATGAAACACCTTGTTCAATCCTATTAAAGCATGTAAGGGAGCTGCAATTGAGGAAAAATTAGGAATGAACTTTCTCCAATATTGCGCTGCCCCTAAGAAGATTCTCAATTCTCTAGCAGAATTGGGTTTAGGCCAGTTTACAATAACTACCACCTTAGAGGGATCTATTTTTAGTTCACCTCCCCCTACTATATGACCCAAGTAGTTTAGAGATGTTTTGCCAAATTCACATTTTGAGAGTTTAACATAAAGCTTTTCTCTTTCCAAAACATCTAATGTCTACTTAACATGCTTTAAATGTTCTTCCCACATTTTACTAAAAATCATAATGTCATCCAGATACACAATAACAAAATCATCAAGAAACGTTCTGAGTACATCATTCATTAATCTCATGAAAGTAGCAGGAGCATTGGTTAAGCCAAAAGGCATAACCATCCATTCATACAATCCCTACTTTGTTTTGAAAGAAGTCTTCCATGCATCTTACTCTACAACTCTCACCTGATGGTATCCACTGTGCAAATCCAGCTTGGTGAAATAAACAAATTCTTTTAATTGATTTAAAATATCATCTATGCGAGGAAGGGGATAACGGTTTTTTATTGTTATCTTATTCAGTGCTCGGTAGTCAATGCACATTCTCCATGAGCCATCTTTCTTTCTCACCAAAACAATTGGTGACCCACATGGTGATGTGCTAGGCCTGATGAACCCTTTCTTGAGCAACGCCTGCACCTGCTTCTTGATTTCATCATTCTCTAAAGCAGAAAACCTGTACATCCCAATGTTAGGCAATGGAACATCTTGTTGCAAAATAATATCATGTACTATTCCCTTTTTGGGTGGCAAACCTTTAGGTTCTTGAAACAAGACATCATACTCTGAAACAATCTTTTCTATATCAGCTTGCTGATCAACATTATAGCTCTCAAATACATTGGTTTTATCAGGTTTCTTTTCCTTTACAACCATCAGTAAGAACTGTTTGCATGAATTTATCATTCTTTTCATCTGTCTCGAGTTTATGAGAGTATAATTTTTCTTGAGCTTATGAGCTCTTACAAAGTATTCGATTACACCTTTGACAAGTAGATACTTGTTCTTAGCTCTATATAAAATAGCCTTTCTATCATACAAGTAAGGGCTTCCTAAAACAATTCCACATATATCCAAAGGAATTATATCTAACTCAACCTCAACTACAAATGCTGACCAAAAAGAAAACTTGAGTTTGCATTGTCTAGTCACTTGTAGTTGTGCTTTATCATTCAACCATCCTAGTGGGTATGGTTTCTTATGAGGTGTAGTTGCTAATCCAAATTTCTTTACAATTGCTTCAGAAATTAGATTTATTTGTAAGCCACTATCAAGCAAAGTATCAATCTTTTGTTTTTTGGAAATAACTCGAATATGGAAAAGCTCATGTCTTTTTCTCTCATGTTCTTCATCAATAGCATATTGAGTAGAATTACTAGTAGATGTTTCAGAATTCTTAACTTTTATACCTGTGGCTGCAATGATTAGTTTGTCTCTTGAGTCTGACCCCAAATCTTTCTGAATAGTTGCAACGGTCTTCTTCTTCTTTACCTCATACTTCTTAGGTCTCAGCTCTAGATGCAGAATCCAACAGTGCTCGTCATCATTCCCCTCCTTTTTACAGTGAGTGCATGAAGCTTTTCCTTTTTGAGTAGTGTTAGCCTTGCTTTGCAATTCTGCTTTCTTTTCTCCTTGCTCTTTCTTACAGTCGGTTGGGATAGTCCCCCAAAATTTGGATTTCCATTCTTTCCTCTAGATTCTAGATGAGTAGCTTGTACAAATACCTCATCTATACTAGTGGGATTAAACATGAGGATGGTATGCCTCATGTAGCTGTGTAGACCACCAATGTACTTCAAAAGAGTTTCTGGTGAGTCTAATGAGATACCCAACATCAATGATCTCTTTCTAAACTCTTGAGTATACTCTTGCGCACTTTTCCCTTTCAACTGCCGAAGAGTTTGCCAACTCATCATGGCTTGTTTCATGTAGGCCAATGGATAGAACTACCTTTTGATTGTAGCAACAAATTCACTCCAGACAGAGATGGTCTTACCATGTCTTTTTATATTAGCTTGGGTTCTGCCTTCCCACCAAACCAAGGCAGTGCCTCCTAGGCATAGGCTTGCCAGCTGAACCTTACTCTTGTCTGAGTCTATGTTCTACACCCTGCAATACACATCAATTTGTCTAATCCAATTGTCCAACTTTTCAACATTTACCTCTCCATCATATATAGGCAAATCAAATTTAACATCTAGTTTAATCAAAGATGCTTTCTTATTATGCACAGGGCTATTAGGAGGTGTGAGAAAGCTTTCCTCTTTCGCCTTTCCTTTTGAGTGGTCATGGGAATGAGACTCATCTTCCTCTTTATCTTGTTTAGAACCTGATGAATCTTCATCCTTGTGCTTTATAATGTCCTTATACATTTCTTCTACCATAGATTTTATAGCTAGGAAAATCTCCTTGAATTGAGGGTTCGGCCCCATAGAACCTTCCTCTAACATTGTCTCCGAGAATAGACTCTCCCAAGTTCAGTATTAGTTTCCACCAAATTTCCTTCTCCTAATTTGATCTTTGATCTAGTTAGCATTCACAACTAAATCAACACAAGCTTGTCTAACCTTACAGCCTAAAGCTCTGATACCACTTGATCTGATAATCACCGTATGAGTAACATCAGTTGAAGATTTATTAAACAAAAGGTATTACAGACTCATGTGCTGGTGTGTGTTCGGCATTATTTAAGCAACGGATCGATCAAATTGCCAATACATAGACTTTTAAATGGAAAGAGAGCAGAGAAATACAGTAAGCAACACAAAGACACAAAATATTTTAATGAGGAGTTCACCCTATTCTCCAGGGCTATGTCTCCAGTCTAGCTTTTAATGGTGGCCTTGTTTTATTGTTTCTTTAAGTAGAGAATTACAATGATGGGACTCAATGTGAGTTTTCTTGAAGCAGGTTTGCTTGGCAGGGTGGTCTTTGGATTCCCCAAGCCACTGGAGTGCACAGACTCTTCTTCTTCCTACCAGCTCTATGACCTTTGGGTCTACAGTGGAAAAAGCCAAATGTGATGCTCAGTCCTGACAGATTCCTCTATGGGATGGCTTGAATCTTCAAGCTCTGGTGCTCGATGCTGCTACTGGTCAGCTCGGCCCTCTGTCTCTTCTACTTTGCTTTGCTGTTCTTTGTGTTCAGTCCTCCTCTCAGGGTTCACTGTTCCACTTCTTTGTCTCTCGACTCTCTTTGTGTCTAACTTTGCTGATTCGAATGTCTCTGTTCATGGCTTTTAGCCATTCGTCCCCATGTGTTATGAAACCAGCTCAAGAAAAGATAGAAAAGATAGATCAACGCCTTAGAATTCAGCCTCTTCGAGGGGGAAACCTCCTTTACATTACATAAATGAACAATTCTTGGATGATTCAAATGACAAAACCTCCTTTCTATATATAGGAGTCTAAGGAGTCACAATATAATCCAGCCGACCTAACAATAATAATATAAAGCCACAAAAATAACAATAGAGGGATTCTATGGGCACATTAATAACAATATGGGGGCAATAGGGGCACAACAATATTAATAAGGGGTATAACTACAATAGTAATGGGGTAATCACTAGTATTATAGGGACCCAACATGCCCCTCGCCTTCAAAAAAGTGTTGTCCTTAACGCTTGAGTAGTTTGGATACTTCTGCATAAAATTCTCATCCTCCCATGTGGAATCTTCAGCGGATAAGTTCTTCCACTTGATAAGATACTCTGAAATTGATCGATGTCGTAGCTGTCGAGTTCTTGTTTCTATGACTGCTTCCGGTTCCAATATAATTTTTCCTTCCTCGTCAAGTTCTGGCAATATTGTTTGAACTGGGAGCTTGTCGCCTATAACCTTCTTTAAGCATGAAACATGGAAAACTGGGTGCAATCGAGAAGCTGCAGGAAGCTCCAATTTGTATGCCATAGTACCAATCTTTTGCAACACCTTGTACGGACCATAATACTTTGGTGATAATTTATTATCCTTCTTAGCTTGCTTGAGGGACATTTGCTTATATGGTTGTAGCCGTAGGAATACCCAATCACCTACATCAAAACTTCTTTCACTGCGATGTTGATCTGCCTGTTGTTTCATTCTATTCTGTGCCAACACGAGGTTATCCTTTAAGAGTTGGAGGACTTGTTGTTGATGTTCGATGTGATGTTCCACTGCCTGAACCTTAGAATTTTCTCTTAAATATGATGTGATGGATGGTGGTTGATACCCATAAAGTGCCATAAATGGGGTCATTTTTGTTGCTGTATGGAAGGAAGTGTTATACCACCATTCAGCCAGAGGCAACCATTTGACCCATTGTGTCTGTTTATCAGATACAAAGCAACGAAGATATCCTTCCAAACATTTGTTTACTATCTCAGTTTGCCCATCAGATTGAGGATGATAAGATGAGCTATGAGCTAACTGAGTACCAAGAAGAAAATAATTCTGTCCAAAAATTTCCAGTGAAAATGGGATCTCTGTCACTTACAATAATCTTTGGGTTTCCATGTAGCTTTTGAATTGTTTCCATAAATGCAGTAGAAACTGTACTGGCTTTAAATGGATGTGATAATGCACAAAAGTGTGCATACTTGGTAAGTCTGTCAACTACCACCATGATGACACTCTTTCCCTCAGACTTGGGTAAACCTGTGATAAAATCCATTGAAACCTCCTCCCAACGTTGGCTTGGAATGGATAAAGGTTGTAATAGACCCGGTGTCTTAATTGTTTCAACTTTATTTTGTTGGCAAACCAAACATTCTGCCACAAACTTTTGAATATCTGATTTAAGGCCATCCCAAAAAAATTCCTTCTTAACCCTGTGGTAAGTTTTTAAAAATCCTGAGTGCCCTCCTAAGGGAGAAGTGTGCAATTCCATAAGAATCTTTTTTTTAGCTGGGAATTCTTACAGAGGTATAAGCGATCTTTGTACCATAACGAATCATTTTTCCAGCTAAATGTATCAGACGTACTGGAATCTTGTTGTAGCTTTCGAATAAGTGCCCACACTTCTTCGTCATTCTTCCATTCCTCCCTTGCTTCATTTATCCAATCTGGTTGGATAATAGAAATGGCGCACAACAATGCTTCCACATCCTCATCCTTTCTTGAGAGTGCATCTGCCACCACATTTTGCTTCCCTTTTTTGTAGATGATTTCAAAGTCATAACCCAACATCTTTGTGACCCACTTTTGTTGCTCTTCAGAGGATAATCTTTGTTCTAAAAAGTATTTAAGGCTATCATGATCCGTTTTTACCTTGAAGTGTCTTCCCATTAGGTAGGGTCGCCATTTCTTAAGTGCATGGAGTATTGCCAACATTTCCTTCTCATAAATAGCTTTTCTTAAAACTTTCCCTTGATTGGACGACTTTCAAAAGCAATGGGTCTTTCATCTTGCATTAGAACAACACCAATTCCATTTCCTGAAGCATCACATTCCACAATAAAGGTTTTTGTGAAGTCCGGTGTAGCTAAGACCGGTGCTTGGCACATTGCCTCTTTAAGATGTTCAAAGGCCTTTGTTGCTTCCGGAGTCCATGAAAATGCATCTTTCTTCAATAATGTTGTTAGAGGTGCTGCTATTCTCCCATAATTCTTAACAAACTTGCGATAATACCCTGTCAACCCAAGAAATCTCGCAGATGCTTTATGGATGTGGGGATTTTCCATTCCTTAATGGCTTTAATTTTGCTAGGGTCTACCTTAACTCCTTCATGAGATACAATATGACCCAAATATTCCACCTCCTGGACTCCAAAGAAACATTTGGATCTTTTTGCATATAATTGTTTCTCCCCAATAGTTGTAGCACCCTGTCAACATGTTCAACATGATCCTTCCAAGACTTGTTGTAGATTAGTATATCATCAAAAAATACTAACACAAATTTTCTAAGGAATGGTTTGAAAATTGAATTCATCAAACCTTGAAATGTTGAAGGTGCATTGGTAAGGCCAAAAGGCATGACCAAAAATTCATAATGACCCTCATGAGTTCTAAATGTCGTTTTCGGAATGTCTTCAATCTTCATTCTGATTTGATGATATCCTGAACGAAGATCCAACTTGGTGAAGTAAATTGATCCATGCAATTCATCCAGTAATTCATCAATGACAGGAATGGGGAACTTATCTTTAATAGTGAGCTTGTTGAGCTCCCTATAATCCGGACACATGCGCCATGATCCATCCTTCTTGTGCACCAATACTACTGGAGCAGAGAAAGAACTTTGACTCGGTTGAATTATACCAGCCTCTAGCATTTCTGCAACCATACGTTCAATTTCACTTTTTTGGACATAGGGATATCTGTACGGCCTGATGTTTGGAGGAACACTTCCTGGAATCAGATGAATAGCATGATCATGATCACGCATAGGTGGGAGACCTTTGGGAGTCTCAAATACCTTGGAATGATTGTCCAGGACTTTTTGGAGATCTGGAGAAATAGATGATTCCAATGTGGAAACATCTAGCGAACATAATTGTGCAATTACACCTCTTTGCTCCTTTTTTAGAAGCTTTGTCATGCCATTAGAGCTGATTATCTTTCCTGGTTTCCCTGCAATACCCCTTAATTCAACTTCCTTTCCTTCCACAGAAAATTTCATGAAAAGTTCTTGAAAATTAAAAGCTATTGTACCCAAGGATTGTAGCCATTGGACTCCTAGTACAACATCAGCACCTCCCATTGGAATGGAAAGCATTGGGCTAGTCAATACATATTCTCCCATGGATAGCTTGATATTATGGCACTTTCCAGAACAATTTATTGTTCCTCCATTTGCAATCATCACTTGACACTCTGGTGCTGGATATAGGAAGCAATTCAATTCTTTTGCTACCCTACAATGAATAAAATTGTGGGTGCTTCCTGAATCAATCAACACTATTACCTTTTTCTTCTTGATTTGTCCTTCTATCTTGATGGTTTGAGGAGTGGTAATTCCCGCCAATGCATTACAAGATATGGTCGGATTTATTTGTTCTTCATCTAGGCTTTGTTCCTGGAATATATCCTCTTCTTTTGACCTTTCTTGCTCCTTTTCTTCTTCCTCTTCACAATCTATGTAGAATAATTTCTTCTCAGCACACTTATGACCTTTTTTGTATTTGCTATCACAATTGTAACAAAGCCCTTTTGCTCTTTTTTCTTCCAATTGTTGTGGTGTCAACCTTGTAGGTTGTGGAAGACTATGGGCAACAACACTTCCGTCTTTATAGTTGTGAATGGTATGCTTCCTAGTTGCCATAATTTTGCTTTCCATTTTTCTTGCTAACCTGAATGCCTTCTCTAATGAATCAGGTTCCCAAAGGCGCACATCATGTTGGATATTATCCTTTAAAGACCCTATGAACACATCAATCCTATGCTCCTCTGGAATATCTTTTACCCTTATGTTCAATTTTTGGAACTCCTCAATGTGCTCCATTATTGAACCCTTTTGTTTGAGACTTATCAATTGGCTAAAAAAAGTGTTGCTTTTTGTATCCTCATAATGTGCTATCAATTCTTCTGTAAAAATTGCCCAAGTGATAAATTGTTTACGAGAACAAAGCCATTGATACCATACAAACTGATTTGGTTCCAAATATAAAGTTGCCATACGTACCTTTTGTGTGTTTTGCACATTATTGAGATCGAAGAATTGCTCCATCTGTAATATCCATGTGGCGGGATCCTTGCCATCAAACTTCCTCATATCGATTTTTGGAACATGGTGAGTCTTCGATCCAACATTAGAGTCTATGGAATCATGATTAACATTTCTTTTGTTCTCATCATGAGTTTCCTTTAGTACTCTTTCACCCTTAGTGACCATTTCTTGTAGCAACTTATTCATATTTATCTTCAATTCTTCCATCTTATCATCCATGCCATCCATCTTAGCTTCCATGCCCTTTATCTTAGATTCCACGCCATTTATCTTAGCATTTGTTAGCTTTTGTGAGCGTGACATTTGTTGCACTTGTTCTTGTAATTTTGATATATCATGTAGCATTTCTTCCTCTTCTTCATGAGTCATGCTAGAGCTTTCAGGTTCCTTACTAGGTGTTTTCATTTTCTTTCCTCGGGGCATCAGTTACCGATAATAATGCTTTACTATGCCCTTTGAATTCCTTCAAACCAAGCTTATGCAAAAATTTAAAAAAAAACTACACACCTTTTTTTTCTTTGTAGAAGCCTGATATTGAATCTGATGTATCTCTGTAATTTCGAATCATCCAGTTCTGCAATTTTGACCTGTAGTAGCCTTCTATGTCCTCTTTCCAATGCCACTAGTCTGATCCAAATTGGATTCTCCAAGAAAGAGTTATGCACAATCTCCCGCAGTGACCTTCTTACGAAATTTCAATCCGACGCTCAGAAAGAAAGTTATGACGATTTTCCCCAGGTCACCTGTTTTGAGTGTAATTCAGGAATCTACAAAAAGACCAACTTCCTCAGATCATATCTCTGAAAATATCACGCAAAAAGCTCTAAAATTTGGACCCAAGGTTCAGCGCGATTTCTTCTCAAATGGGTTTTTTTTTCGACTTTTGAAACATCACAGAAAAAACGTTATAGTGAAAATGCCACGATGACCTGTTTGGAGCAGCGAAACCCTAGAATCCAAAGCTCTGATACCAAATGTTATGAAACCAGCTCAAGAAAAGATAGAAAAGATAGATCAACGCCTTATAATTCAGCCTCTTCGAGGGGGCAACCTCCTTTACATTACATAAATGAACAATTCTTGGATGATTCAAATGACAAAACCTCCTTTCTATATATAGGAGTCTAAGGAGTCACAATATAATCCAGCCGACCTAACAATAATAATATAAAGCCACAAAAATAACAATAGAGGGATTCTATGGGCACATTAATAACAATATGGGGGCAATGGGGGCACAACAATATTAATAAGGGTTATAACTACAATAGTAATGGGGTAATCACTAGTATTATAGGGACCCAACTCCATGCTTGTTCGTTTGCTCTTCCAACTCTATCGATTCACCTTCTCCAACTACGTTTGGAGTCCCCTATTCGGCATTAGTGTGAACGCTCAGGGAGTGGCCATGTGTTCCCCTCTGAATAGCGCCAACCTACTTGTCAGTTTGTTTCTTCAGTTACATCATGGATGCATTTTTCCTCCACCGTGGTAGTCAAACGAATCCCAGAGCCTTACAAATCGCGGTGTATTCCTTCGTCAATTCCGCTTCCTCCATTGGGCGCAATCTCAGCCGTTCAATTTGGGTCCCCCAGATCCAACGTCGTACACACGTCCTGCGTGGATGACCTGCTTGACCGATAACGCGTGATCAACGATGGTTTTCTCTCACCTCCGCCGCCATGCATCAATCGTTGAGTGGGATTGCTCTGTTTTTGTCCAAGCCTCTTACCGTTTGAGGGCACCCTGATCAATACCACCAATTTTGCAGAGTGCGGGTCTCACCTGGTATGATTAGTGCTTTTTCCTTTTCTACCCACGGTCCTCTGGTTCGCCATGCATTCGAGTGCTCAAGCTTCCCCCATTTTGGCTCTGTTTTCCTAGCGATGTGAGATTAGTGTTAATCGCGCCTCAAAATCCACCTCCTTTTCCCAATCCGGGGCTCTTAGGCACTACTTTGACCTCCTACACAGTCTCCATGGGCCTCAGTCAACACATTTTGATCGATGTCCTTGTCGTTCCATGTTGGCTACCACTACCACTGGTCTAGGGTGTTTTTTATCGTTGTTTTGGAATTCTTTAGAGATTTGTCTCGACCTGATACAACCATGGTTCTTTAACAATATTTTATCGATCCAATTCGGATCAAATACCATGGGTCAAAATACCTTGGACCAAAAATGACGGATGAAAATCTTAGTTTTCCAACATATACACGCTTTTCTTTATGTGAAAGTGCGTATGTACGTATATGCGACATGTATATAGTGAACCTGCGTGTATACACAACTTGGTCAAGGTGAACTTGCGTATACCTCTTTTTCTTCATTCTTTGTAGTTCGATCTGTAATTCTTTGTTGTTAACCTATTGTACTGTGATCTTTCATCTGTGTGAGTTGCCATTTGTACATTACTTCTGAACTGCCCTACATTTTGTCACATCTGTAAACACAATTGTCATGCATTCTATCACATCTGATATCTCTTTTGTAGATTCATCTAGTTCCCATATACAAGTGAGTTGTTCTGCTAAAAGTGAGTTGCCATCAAGTACAACACATACATCATAATGCCAACAATCTCCCCCTTTGGACTTGATGGCAACCACAACACCAAGTCACTCTCCCCCTTTGACATCAAGGGCAAAGGGTCACGCTCCCCCTGAGTACATGCTGAATTCTTTGATATGCTTAAATGTAATGATTGAGCTCCCATGATTGAGTCCATGCTCCCCCTGAGCACTAGCAAAGTCAAAAGAATAACATGACTCTATAAATCAACTATGTGAGGATGACCTTCCTATCATCAACGACTCATACATCCATCTCCCAACCAAGTGGGGATATAAAAAATTTGACTCATCCACCCAACCAAGTGGGGATATACCAATTGTTTATAGATGACAAAAACAAGAAATATTACATCGTTCATCCCATGCATAGTGGGGTTACAAATTAGGTATTTTCATGACCTTTACATTAAATGATATACATGACATTTATAATAAGGACGACTAATCTAAACAAGACCATGATTGTCATCAGCAACTATCATACACCATATATGATCTGCACCATCAACAACATCAGGATCAACAGCCTGTATACGTCCAACACCAAAAGAGTCACCTGAATCAAAACAATTATGCGGATTTGTACCAAGATCTTCTAAGATAATGCGAACAATGCATTATTAGAAGCATATACTCCCCTTGAACCATTGCCAGATGGTCATTGTCAGATCTGATTATTGCATATATTAGTAAGAAATATCAAGGCATCATCATCAATCAGATATACATCAAGTTATCAACATCTTATGAGGAACAACATATTTCCACATGTTATCAGCAGATTGTAAACATCATCAAATAGAGTAGATAATTGATAGAACCATATCAGACCCCTTTTTCTTGACTCTGGCCCACTGCTTTTCCTTAAACCAACATATACATGATTGTGCCCACAGAAACCCACGTATGTACGTGACTAAACTTCATGAAACTCACATATAACTACCTTTCTATGAAAAAACATAAGATTTAACAATAGGATGACGCAACGATTACTCCCAGCTTTTGTCTGAGATATTCAAATGTCTCTCTGGGTAGTGGTTTAGTGAATATACTTGTAACCTGTTCTTTGGGGGGAACATACTCCAATTTGACCTTTTGTTCAAGCACTTGTTCATGTAGAAAATGATATTTGATGGGTATGTGCTTGGTCTTGGAGTGCATGATTGGATTCTTTGAAATACTGATGGCACTTGTATTATCACATAGAATGGAGATGGGTGGAGTACATGTGATCTGAATGTCTTGCAAGGTTTGCATCATCCAAAGTAGTTGTGTGCAACAAGATGCAGTAGCCACATATTCTGCTTCAACTGTAGATAATGCAATTGAAATTTGTTTCTTGTTGAACCAAGACACTAACCTGGAATCCACATAGAATGCACCACCACTAGTGCTTTTTCTATCATCGACACTTCCTACCCAATCTGCATCTGTATATGCATGAAGAGTAAGATCTGTATCTCTAGGATACCATAAACCAAATTTTTGTGTTTCTTGAAGATATTTGAAAATCCTTTTGACTGCCTAAAGGTGTGATTCCTTTGGATTTTCTTTGTATCTTCCAACTATTCTTACTGCATTCATGATGTCAGGTCAGGTACCTATTAGATAAAGCAAAATGCTAATCATGGATTTGTAAGTTGGTTGATGTACTGCTGCTGATTCATCATTTGAGCTGAGACTGCATCCTGTTACCATTGGGATACATATTGGTTTAGAATCTTCCATGCCGTACTTTTTCAAGATCTACTTGAGATATTTGGTTTGTGAAAGAAAAATACCATCTTCATTTTGTTGAACTTGTAGACCAAGAAAATAGGTAAGCTCACCAAGCAAGGACATTTCAAATTCTTGTTGCATTAATGAGGAAAAATTCTGACTCATGGATTCTTCATTGCTACCAAAAATGATATCATCAACATAAACAACAATTATTAGCAATTTATTAGTGTCAGTCTTTGTATATAGATTGTTATCTATTGACTCCTTTGAAAAAACATGTTGGTGGAGATATTTGTTGAGATAGTAATATCGGGCCCTTGGAGCCTGTTTTAGACCATAGAGAGCCTTTCTGAGTTTCCTACAAGTTTTGCATCATTTCCAAGAATGAATCCTTTTGGTTGTTCAATATAGACTTCTTCTTCTAAGTCTCCATTAAGGAAGGAATATTTTACATCCATTTGGTATACTTTGAATTTCTGAAAATTAGAAAGAGCAAGAAACATCCTTATGGCTTCAAGTCTAGCAACAGGTGCAAAAGTTTCTTCAGAATCTATACCTTCTTGTTGAGCATATCCTTTACAAACAACTTTGGCCTTGTTTCTAATAACTTGTCCATTTTCATTCAGCTTGTTTTTGAATATCCAATTAGTTCCTATGATATTCTTATCATGAGGTCCAGGAACTAATTCCCAAGTATTATTCTTTTCAATTTTCTCAAGTTCTTCATTCATGGCCTTGACCCAACATTCATCTTTGCATGCTTCATTTACATTTTGAGGTTCAGTGGAGGATAGTAATGCTATATATCTTGAGTTTTCTGTAATAGCTCTTCTTGTCTGTACACCCGCCTATTTATTCCCTAAAATTTGACTTTCTGGATGATTTCATACCTGGACGGAATCTTTTCTTCTACCATTTTCTCTTCTTCTGGTGCTTCATTGGTTTCTTCTTCAGAATCATTGTGATTTGATGTAGGAAAATAATCTCCATCTTCTTCATTGTCATAATCTTTGGTTTTTATCTATTTTGGATTTTTGTATGCTTCATCGACTACAACATCAATACTTTCAACAACTTTCCCAAGTATTTTATTATAACATTTATATCCTTTACTTCAAGAAGAGTAACCAAGAAGAATACCTTCATCTACTCTGGGCTCAAAATTACTAAGCTTTTCATCAGTCCTTTTAATATAGCATTTTCTTCCAAAAATTTTAAAGTATTTTACCGCAGGAGTCTTACCATACCAAAGTTCATTGGGAGATTGAGTGCTATTTACCCGAACATTTTCTTGGTTGAGAATAGTTACAACAGCGAATGCAACTTCACCCCAGAAGGTTGCAAGAGTTCCAGATTCATTTAACATAGCTCAAGCCATTTTTTGAATAGTTCTATTCATTCTTTCTACCACTCCATTTTGCTGAGGAGTCCTTGTGGTGGAGAAATGCCTTTTTATTCCATGTTGTTCACAAAAGTCAAAGAATTCATCTGAGGTAAATTTCCCTCCTCGATCAGATCTGAGGCATTTGATTTTGCGATTTGATTCATTTTCAACCAAAGCTTTCAAGGCTTTGAAATTTTCAAATGCTTCATATTTATGCTTTAGAAGACCTATCCAACACATTCTAGAAAAATCATCAATGAACAATATAAAGTATTCTTCTCCACGAGGTCACTTTTTCCTTGATGGTCCACATAAATCGGTATGAACAAGTTCAAGAGGCTTACTAGCTGACCCTTATTTTTCAATGAAGTGAGATCTTGTTTGTTTATCAAATTGACATGGTTTGCATATTGTATTTTCAGGATTGATGATATCTGGAAGATCACAAATAGCCTGGAATCTGCATGCTTTTCTTACTTAAGAAAAGCTTAGATGTCCCATTCTTCTGTGACATAGCTAGTTTCCATCATTTTTGCTTAGATAGCATTGTTGTTGTCCTCCCTTGAGTTTGTATAAGTTGTTTGGAGTTCTTCTACCTTTGATCATGATTTATCCTGTATCAAGCTCACGAACAACACATATGTTTAATCGAAACAACACTTCATGTCCTTGATCACACATTTGATTGATACTCAACAGGTTATACTTCAGACCATATACATACATAACATTCCCAGCTTTAACCTTTTCTTTCAAGAAAACGAAGCCTTTACCTTTTATGACAGCAGGAGTGTCATTTCCAAATGAGACATTCTTTTCTTTTTCTAAGGCATTATATGAATGAATTTTTTCTTTGTCACCTGTCATGTGTTTTGAGCATCCATTGTCGATGTACCACTGATTTTCTTATCCTTCTGTATATAAGACTATACCACATATCTCTATTTGATGTTCTTTCTAACTCCATATTTTTGGATTTAATGGAGTTTTCTCCTTTTGAGATATTTGCTGAAATTTACTCCTGCATTCAGATTCTTCATGGGAAAAGTTGTTACAGATTGAGCATTCTATTTCATTTTCAAGAAGAGAAAAGTTATTATAGGATCTTTTCTTGATCTCAGTCACATTCCTTTGATTCCGAGCTTCTAAATTCATGATGGTTTTGTAAGCAACACATTGAGCAGTTTTGTGTCCAAAATTATGACATGAGAAACATTGACCATTAAAGAAGTTATTGCGATTATCAAATCTATTGACCTGGTGATTGTAGTTTCTATTCATCTTTGAAGAAAATTGAGTATGATTTACCTGAGGTTGGTTGTGACTTCTGTTCATCCTTGAAGCAAATTGAGCCTGATTTACCTGGTGATCTGCTTTATTCCTTTGTTGACGATTGTCATACTGTTCACTGTTCTTTGTTGCATCAAGATAGCTTTTAGTGGAGGTTGACAACTTCTGTGATTGAGATGCTTCTTCAGTATATCCAAGACCTGTCTTTATCAGAGGATAATGTTTCACTTTGATAATTTCATTTAAGGTTTCTGATAGTTTAGCAAATCTAAGATTGAGAGATTTTGTTTTCTCAAGATCCTTTCTTAGACCCATAATTTTACATTCTAGTTTTTCATTGTGTTTTTCTCTTTCACCAAGTTCATATGTCAAGGTGTCTATAATCATATTCTTTTCTTCTAAACAGATTTTGAGTTTAGAGATTTTTCATCAAGGTCATCTTCCTCTAAAGCATTGCAAAAATTATCATCTTCATAAGGAATTACAAGTCTATAGTCATTACTATTTTCATCTTCATCACTATTTGATAAACCATTGCTATATTCATGAGTATAGTAACTATTTTTACTTACACTTTGTTTTCTATTCCATTTTGCAGATTCCTTCCCTTTATCATATTTATATTTATGAGGACATTTGGCAGTGGTATGACCAACTCTACCATAGGCAAAACATTTGAAAGGTAGTTTACCTATAAATATTCTGGAACCCCGTTGAAGCTTCTTGACAAAGTTTACTTCATCTTTGTGGAGTACTGAAGAAGGTATGTTTTATTGATTATTTTGTCATCTTTTCTTTAAAGACTTATAATCCCTTTGCATCATGAAGTAGGTAATTAATAAGAAAATATGGCAAAATCTATGAGGATTGTATGTAACACAAGATAGCTAATAATCAGCATTTTCTTATGCAGAAAAAGGGAAAAACGAAATATTTCCATCCCAAGGAAAAGGACAGAGCAGAGTTAACTGCTGTCCCTGTGGCAGGAAACCATATGCAGACACGACAATCCAAACTGAAGCATATTAGCTAGGGAAAATTTTAAGAACCCCCCCTAAATTTACATGTATAATAAATGGGCGAATCTCCATGGTGTATAGGGAAAATGGAAGGCGCTTTTATCAATAATATGATATGTATATATAACTTTTTGGCGAATCTCTCACCAGGAATGGCGAATATTTTACTCAATTATAAAATCTTGTGTTTATTGAATACACAAATGAAATCATTGCATTTCTTTAAAATATCTTTTGAAATCAAAATTACCGAAATTACATATCGATAACCTAGTGGGTGTAGGATAAAATTCACCCGTGCCATTCACAGAAAGCATGAGAAAAAACCTAATACTATATATAAAACCAAGAAAAATTCAAATTCATCACTTCTAGGGACCTCATAACCACCCTGCCAATACACAAGTATGTTCTTGTTTGCAATTAGGAAAATTACCCAAATTGCAATCTGTTTACTCCACTTCTAGGGACCTCGTAACCACCCTACCAATACACAAGTATGTTCCCGTTTGCAATTAGAAAAATTACCCAAAAATTACCCAAATTACAATATGTTTACTCCAGCATATGTTGGAAAGTTATAGAAGGATGACTAGTGCAATCAATCCATTCCTTTTAGCCCTGGATTTGTTTCGGTTTTAAAACAGAAGTATACAAATATACTTGTCCAATGTCTATGCTTTAACCATTCACCTTAAGATGTTTTTACAATATAATTTCCTAAGTCTATTTAATATCTTCATTATCATAAGAACCAACCTATATCCATCTTAACTCCACATCTACCACTCTTAGGGGGATGAAATCTATTTATCCCTCTGAGCACTTGGTAGACCCAGAATTAAGATGGATCTAAGATAGAATTTCCCCTTTAAATAGTCTATGCTCACATGAATACCATGGGTCAATACCATGGGTTATCATAAACCTGAAGCTTAAAAATTACTATTAGTAATTTATAAAAATTAACAAAATTAATAGTTGATTTTTATTTTATTTTTTATTTTAACGAAGCTAAAATGTTTAACATACATTAAATAACAACATCCATTTTTGCTCTTGATCGGATAAAATATTTTTTCACTCTATGCTAGTTTTCATATCATGATATTTGATACCTCTCGGGGGTTAGTATATCCAGAGTAAAGATGGATCTATGTTGGTTTAATTCCCCCATTTAAATAGGCTACATTCCAAGTGAATACCATGGGTCAATACCATGTGCCATTTTGGTGAATACCATGGGTCAATACCATGTGCCATTTTTATTTTTATTAATACTAATATTAATATTAGGGTTAATAATGTTTTTTTGCATGGTATTAATAACAATCTAGTCCATGGTATTTGTCCCATAAGGTGACTTATGGAGTAAATATAAAAAAATGTTTTATTTGTTTACCATACCTCTCGTTTATTTATATTTTTATTAATTTACCATACCATTCATAAATACAAGGTGACTTATGGAGTAAATATAAAAAAATGTTTTATTTGTTTACCATACCTCTCGCTTATTTATATTTTTATTAATTTACCATACCTCTTTTACAAATATGGTATTTGGCCCAGAGGATTCATTTAAATAAAACCTCTTTCTTGAGCCTTCATAAATAGAATGAGGGTTATGGACTAAATATAAAAAGAGGTTTTATTTATTTACCATGCGTCTAGTTTATTTATATTTTTATTTATTTACCATACCTTTTGAGTAAGTATAAAAAGACATTTTATTTATTTACCATACCTCCACTTTACTTATATTTTTATTTGTTTACACCCTTGCATGTATATAAGGTGACTTATGGAGTAAATATAAAAAATGCTTTATTTATTTACCATACCTCTCATTTATTTATATTTTTATTAATTTACCATACCTCTTTTATAAATATGGTATTTGGGCCTTTGGCCCATAGGACTCACTTAAATAAAACCTATTCTTGAAAATGGGCGAATGGATTCACTTAAATAAAACCTATTCTTGAAAATGGGCGAATGGAAGGTTGTAACTCCTAATTTCAAGGGCTAAATTTACCTTTTTTACCCTCTCCCTTAAAATAAGGTGGGCTATTTGAGGTGATTTGTAAAAATGTACTATGATACAAAATATTCGCCCACTAAAAATTTAAAACCCCTTAATTTTGCCAAAGGGCGAACATTCGCCCCTAAAATCACCCCTAATATTAGCCAAGGAAAGGAAAGGGAGATATCGAATCAGCGCAAGAAAACAAAGGGATAACTGGAATTAACAGTTTGGCGAATCCCTCAGGATCCTTTGATCCTGAGGGATCGCATTCGTAACTATTTTTCATCATTGATATCTTCGCCCGACTGTTATGAAAGGGGCAGCACTGCTAGCCCAAGGGGCGGGTTGTTGTTACTTTTATGTAATTTCTCATTGTATTCAAAACTTTGATCATCGACTCGCATTGAGAAGTGATGCACTGTAACTCTGTTTTAATGCTTTAAAATAAATCTGGTTGCTGTTCCATCTTTGATCTTGGAATAATTTCAAGCGGTGTGTCCCTGGAGGCTAAGAGCCCGGCCCTGGTGGAACACTTTCTCCTGTACCATTACCTTTAGTTCATGTGTGGTTTGCATTATCAGCTTTGATCGGTAATCTGGTGTGTTTTGTTATTTTATCACAACTCTGTTATATTTACAATATTGTCTCTGTAACAGGAAAGTCGTATTGTTCATTCTGACCTTATAACGTATTGTTGTTCCTTTAAGTCATTAATGTAACATTACTATTCTTTACAGAATGCTATTGCTGTTCAATTGCAGAGTAACCGAGCTGTAATATTCTTAAGTTGGTATTACTGTATTCGTCTATGGTTTATACTTCATTACAATTGTTGTTCAATTGACATTGTTGTTCCATTATGAATTGCGATCGTTATCCTTTCTAACTGAGATCAATATTTGTGGTATCAGAGTCAGATTACTGTTTCTCTTAATATCTCTATGTGCTGTGTGTGTTATTTATTTCGGTACTGTATATTCACAATTGGCTCTAAGCACTATTCTATATTTCATTGGTAATTGGTTTCTGTTCCATTTCTATTTGCTGTCCGATTTATTCTTAGAGTAAGGATTGCTCTTTCATTCCTGTAGGGTACGATTGCTGCATTCATTTTCTTAGAGTAAGGTTTTGTTGTGTATCAATACTAGTTGTAGTTTCATTTCCTAGTTGCTGTTTATTTTCAGTTGCTGTTCCATTTCTTGTTATTTGCATTTCCATCGCATTGAACGATCTGAAGCTGTAGCGAGCATTGACATTCATTGTCTAGTTCCCAGATTGATGATCTATTCCTTGACTATCTTCAGTTACATCAGTTTATAGAGGGATGAGTTATTGTTACTATACCCTTGACTGATAATTTACTTAATCTTCTGAATGCATGATTTAGGCTTTAAAGTGCTTTGCTGTAAGTAGATTTTCTTTTAAGCATCCATTTACTCTTGTATTTTCTTGAGCACTATACTACTAGCATTACTCTGACAAATGACCGCCTCAAACTGAGTACACTCTTTGAGATAACAAATCATTCCTGGATTGACAAGTTAATGTGAGGTAATTAGAGGTGAAAAAGACCCTTTTTATGGCTCGACATTTTGGCGCCGTTGCCGGGGAAGAGTGTAGCCATTTGTTTCTTTTTCAGAGTAGTGTAAGAACCTGTTAGGAAAGAACTGGGTTTTAAAAACGGAAGGTAAGAACCTGCGTGTGGAGTATGTAATAGCCCTGCTCCCCTGCCCGCTTTCCTGTAGATTTGTTGCTGTTTTGTTTGGGTAGAACCTAGCAGTTGATTTGTGTGCATGACTAAGCAGAAAAAGCCAGAAAAGAATCCCAAACCTCTACCCAAGCTTGATAAAGCTAAGGGGCCAGTGACCCTTGGCCGATCGACCTTTATAGACGAAATCCTTAAGAAAGCAAAATCTCAGCCTTCAGTAGGACCTAGAAAAGTTACTTCTAGACAACCTACTAGTTCCCTTCAGGCCATAGGATCACCATCTGTAGCCTTTGCTGAGGTGCATAGCCAAACCGAAGAGCAAGATTTTCAAGAAATTGAAAATTCTAGCCTAAAATCATTGCAAGAAGGGAACCTTAGCAATCTCTCTGAAGGAAGAGGAGAAACATTAGAAGCTGAAGAACCAACATCTCCTCTTAGGATAATTTAGCCATTAAGCAGCCCAGATAAGGGAAGTGCTGCAAAAATCATTTATAACGAAATTCAAGGACTGGAATCCCCCTAGACATTAGGCACTCTCATCATCCCAGATAAAGGAAGTGCTGTCAAGGCCACCCCCATTAGAGCCATTCCCCATCGACAACCTAGGAATACCCTCCTAGATATCCCAGATGGTTATTGGCATATATTTGACCAAATGGCCCAGAACCAGCAAAACACCCAAACCTCTACATTGCAATACCCCATTGTGGATACTGCAGCTAATGCACCTATGAAAGAAATTCCTCTTCAGCATATCCCTACATTCCATGGTCTTACATCAGAAGATTTGGATGCATTCCTGTTTGAATTCGATGCGCTGTGTAGAGGATATGACTATACCACCGATCCCCAGAAACTGAAATTATTTCCCTCTACATTAAAAGGGGCTGCTTTAAGATGGTTTATGGGATTAGGTGGTGGTGTTATAAATAATTGGGATCAAATGAAAGAGTCTTTTCTAAAAAAATATCAAGACTATTGTAGGTCTCGAGAGTTAAAAGATGAACTCTTTTAGATGGTAGCTAAACCAAATGAAATATTAGAAGAGTATGTTGAACGATTCCAGTATACTCTTCAAAGATCTGCTTATGCATCATTATCCTTACTTGATAATGTATTAAAAATAACATTAATTAGGGGAATGAAGGAACAATGGATTGAGACATTAAACATTATGGGGAAAGGAGATATTTATCAGGAAAATTTTGCTGACATTATTGATTTATGTATTAGGAGCTCGAGAGGCAGCACAAGGCTAAAACTAGCAGAACATGATCGGTTTGTAAGAGATAATAGAATTTCGGCAGAAGGAGTAACTCGTGCAGAAACTGGAAATTTATTAGAAAATTTTAAAATTGACATATTGGGGACATTGACAACGCAATTTGATATTATGCAGGCCAAACAAAAGCAAGCAAAAGCATAACAGAATTTGGCAATCTTCTGTCCCAGATGCAGAAAGAAACATAGCCATAATCAGTGTCCATTATATGCAGTCCAAGTTTGCGCCATTTGTACAAAAGACCACTCCACAGAGAGTTTCCCCTCACTTCCTGGATTGAAAGCAGTATACAAGGAAGCAGAAGAAGAGCTAGAATCAGTGTATCTACTTAATCACCGCTGTTAATGGCAGCCACGACAAACAGGTATGTTTTCAGACCCAGCTTCTTCTTTCCAGCCTCCACAATATCATACTCAACAATATAATTCAATGTGGAAAAATTAACCTCCCTTCCCAAATTGGTTACAACAATCATTCCCTTCATCATCTCCATGGCCAAATCAAGCAAGCCAACTCAACTGGCCAAATTTTCCCTATACCCCACCATATTGGCAAAATAATTTTTATCCACCACAATGGACCCCTCCTACTTCACAGAGTCAACCCTGGCAGACAAACTGGCAAAGACCGATGAATCAACTAGTAGAAACTATCCCGCTCCCTCAACCTACACTGCCAGCCCTACAACAAAATTCCCAGTCTAACTTGAGGCCGCAACTCCCAGCCCAACCCAACCCCAATCCAAATAACAGATGGTCCAGTCTATTCAAATAATTGAAACACCAGAGATAGGAACCGATATAAAGGAGTGTGATGACCTTCAATTAATTTCTGGGCATATCATTGAAACGGAGGGAAATAAAACAGTTCAAGTTGAAAATCAATTACCTGTAGAACAACCATTAGAAGAAGAGGACGTGACCAGACAACAAATTCATGATCCAGCAACCAAATCCTCTCCTCCATTCCAGAATGCTTAATTATACCTCGACCTATACAATATCCTAATTTTGACATTCTGCTAGAATTACAAAACCTGTACATAAAAATACCTTTCCTCCAAGCCATTCAAGACATCCCGATATATGTAAAAACTATCAAAGAATTATGTATAAAGAAACCAAGGATGAAAATAAAAAATAACCCAAAAGTCCAAGTAGTTGGCACTTTATCCGACTTATTATCAGGAAAAGAAACACGTTAAATACGAAGACCCAGGAAATCCAATAGTAACCATACAAATCTATGGTCAAACCTTCTCAAATGACTTAGTTGATCTAGGATCCGTAATTAACATCTTAACAACCACTACTTGCCAAAAACTGGGCATTACATCAGTGGAACTGACCTCCACTTTATTAGAACTGGCTGACCGATCTGTAGCTAGGCCAGAGGGCACCCTACAAGATGTTATGGAATCCGTTGACTCCTGGGAGTATCTCGCCGATTTCCTAATAATAAACCCCAAAAACCGACTTGATGGACATCCATTGATCTTAGGCAGACCTTGGCCCGCAACTGACGATGTTTGTATTGGCTGCCAACAAGGCAACATGACCATTACGAGGGGGAAAACATTAAGAATCTAGCTTTATACCCCCCAACGCAGCCAAGTGTCACAATAATAAAAATTAACAAGCATCCTCTATCACACTTCACCGAAAATATTAGATCTCCATTAACCATACAAGAGGCCCTTGATTTCAAAGACCAAACAGAAGATGATGTCATTAATAATTTCATTAGCCAAGCTAAACCCAGATCCCACATACAATGTCGTATGATAGAAGCATCATTTGATAATGAATTAGAAGAGGACCCTCTTAAAGTTACACATGATGAAACAATACCTACTACTTCTGTTTCACATAACAAAATTGTAGAAATTGAGCCAATAAAGACTTTAAACATTAGTGCCAACCTGACTTCCGGACAAGAAAAGAATCTCATCCAATTGTTGAGGAAATATAAAGAAGCATTTGCATGTGACTACCCTGATATGAAAGGAATTGATCCCCAATTATGTACACACCACATTTACATAGAAAAGGATCCGAGACCTGTTCGCAAACCACATAGGAGACTTAATCCTCATCTCAAAGTCGTGTAAAAGTTGAACTTCAAAAACTTTTAGATGTTAATTTCATCTACCCTATCTCCGATAGTAAATGGGTCTCTCCACTTGTTGTGGTACCAAAGAAGAATGGAAAGTGGAGGATTTGTGTAGACTATAGAGAGTTAAACAAAGCAACATAAAAAGACCACTTTCACCTTCCATTCATCGATCAAGTATTAGACACTCTAGCAGGAAAGAAATTCTTTTCTTTCTTAGATGGCTTCAGTGGATACAATCAGATTTAGATTGCCCCTAAAGACCAAGACAAAACCACTTCTACTTGTCCTTGGGGAACATTTGCCTACAGAGTTCTACCTTTTGGCTTACGCAATGCTCCTGCCACATTTCAAAGAGCTATCCTCAGCATTTTTTCAGATCTAATAAATGAGGGGCTCGAAGTCTACATGGATGATTTTACACCATACAGAGATGATTTTGACCCAGCATTTGATACACTGGAAAAAGTCTTGCAGCGTTGCATTGCCAACAGGCTTTGCTTAAGCCATGAGAAATGCTATATGATGATGACGGAAGGACTTATTCTAGGCCATTATATCTCAACAGCTGGCATACAAGTAGACCCAGATTCCTATTGCTAGGCTTGCTGGTTCAATAAAGAATGCATCCTCTTATGAACGGAGCTACCTACTCTTTCATATTCGGAAATTTCACATGCCTCTGCATATTAGCCATGATATTCCCTACACCAAAGTGACGTGGAACCTTGGAGGTGTGAGCCTCTCTAATTAGCTACCAATGCTCACCTTTAGGAATAAATAATTTATCCATCTTGTAGAGTAACCCATCCTGGAGATGGTATTAAATGGTGTTGTTTCCGTCATGCACATGACTCTAACCCTGCAACTGTTGATACAACTCCTTGAAGTCATCATCTTCTAAATATACCTCTCTGTATGCATCATTGGTGAATGGATCCATGTGCATAAGATTCCCCAAATATGTAATATTTGAAGTGGGTGGCATTGAAAACATATCGGCGAGGTTGTTTGTACTACCCTTCTTATACTTGATCACCAAATGAAAGTGCTATAAAAATCCCATCCACTTGAAATGCTTGGTCTGATTTAGCTTACTTTGGGCCTGCAAGTACTGCAAGAACTCGTGATCTATATGGATTATTATCTCCTTTCCCATCAGATAGTGATTCCAATTCTTCATAGCTTGCACCATGGCATATAGATCCTTATCGTAGGTAGGGTAGTTAAGAACTTCCCTATGAAATACTTCAAAATGGTATCAAACGGGCCTTACTCATTACATCAAGGAAAATCCCATAGCATATCCACTCGCATATGTCTCCACTTCAAAGGGCTACAACAAGTTTGTTAATGCTAGACCTGGTGCTTGACTGATCTCCTTCTTTAGCTCCTCAAAAGCCTTCTGCTAACCTTTTTCCCACTTAATACTCTTGTCACTTGCGATTACGGTGTGGAGCGATGCTGCTACCATTGAAAATGAGGCTATGAATTTCCTTAGTTAATGTATTGCTCCAATGAAATTCCTAACCTTAGAGACATTGTTAGGCACTAACCATTTCATGATGGCCTCCATCTTGGAAGGATCCATCTTCAGCTCTACCCCACCTATCACATACCCCAGATACACCAAATATTTTTGCACAAATGCACACTTTTTAGATTTTCTAGCAGCTCCTTCTTCTTTAATGTTTCCAACACCCGCATCAAATGTGAAATATGCTCCTCCCAGGTAGAACTATATACTAGTATACCATGCAAATGGAAGATAACAAATTAATCAATAAAAGGGTGCAATATATCATTCATTAATCTCATCAACATAGTTGGTGCATTACATAGGCTAAATGGCACAACTAACCCCTCATACAAACCTTTCCTAGTTTTGAGGGCGGTGTTCCATGTATCTTCTTCTTTGAATCGAACCTGGTGATATCTAGACTTCAAGTCTAGCTTGGTGAAATACTTGCTTGCTGCAACTGATCTAGAAGTTCATCTATCATGGGCATGTGGTATCTATTCTTGAGCATGATTTTATTCAATTCCCTCTAATCTTTACACATCCTCCAAGTCCCACACTTCTTCAACATAATGATGATGAGGGACCCACATGGTGATGTACTTAGTCGAATGAAACCCTGTTCTAGTAATTGCTACAACTGTTTCTTCACCTCACTTACCTATAACAGATTGCTTGTACAACCCAATATTTGGCAATGGGGAGTCTGGCAATAGTTGGATGTCGTGCTCTACTTCTTTCTTAGGTGGTAAACCTTTAGGATCTCATAACACATCCTTTTATGCCTGTAAAAAGTCCTCCAATTGTTATTTTTGCTTCTTAGTTCACCCCTCAAGGGATGCCTTGCCTCTTATTGACTCATCTTCAAACTAAATTCCTCTTAACAACAACAAAAAATACTTATTTTTGGAACTGATCAATTTCTTTGCTTGGTTGGGAATTTCTTTGTGCACGTTGATGATGAACAATTTTCCATCCTTAATGAGCTTGTACTGTTTATCTCTCCTCATGAATATTGCATCACACATGTACATGTATGGACTCCCAAACATGACTTTACATACATCAAGGGGAACCATATCAAGATCTACTTCATCAATAAAATCAAAGTGGATAGAAAATCTAATTTTTCACTGTTTTGTTAGCTTGAAGTCTACATCCTTATTTAACCATCCCAGTCAATATGGGTTTGGATGATCATGAAATTCTAGCCCAAACTTCATGACCGGCTTTGCTTCAATAAGATTCGCCTATGATCCTGAGTCAAAAAGAGCATCAAACTTTGTCTTCTTGACCTGTATCTTTATATGGAAGAGTTTGGTCATTTCTTTGTCTTCTTGGGTCCGAAGGCTACTGAGACTCACCTCCTTCTACACTGATGTACATATGATATTCTCATCCACATCCTAGTTGCTTTCAACTTGGTTGCTCAAATTATTGGACATGATATTCTTCTTCTTATTATCTTTCTTCTTGTTCTTCAGGTTTAGCTATGGATGAAACTTCCAACACTTCTTCTTTGTATGGAAATCAATGTTGCAGTGGTTACTAGGATCTTTGCATTGGCGTGGTGTGGTTGTCGTCTTTTCATATTTTCCCCCTTTTTACTTCTTCATCCCCTCCTTAGAATCTTCTTGTTTCTCTTTCTTCTTCGATCCACATGATTGCACTCTTTTCGGGCCTATCTTCTCCAAACAATGTGCCTGTAAATAACCCTCATCCACTGATTTTGGCTTGAAAAACATCACTTACTCACGCAAATGGCAGTGTAGACACCCCAAATACTTGAGGAGTACATCTGTGTTCTTTAGAGAGATACCCAACATTATAGCCATCTTTCTCAATTCTGTGGTGTACTCCTACATGCTTTGGCCCTACTTTTGCCTAAAGTAATACCACCGGATCAACTGGTCCTCCATGTACCAAATGGGATAAAATTGTGACTTACCGAGGGTTTTGAAATCATCCCACTTAGGCGTTGGAGGTTCTCCCTCAAACCTCAGGGTATCTGTGTGTCTCTCCCACCAAGTCAATGCATAGCCCTCTAATTTCAGCTAGGTGAATGAGATCTTTTGCCCTTCCTCACTTTGATGGACACTCAAATAAACTTCCAGTTTCTACAAAAAATGCTTCAGCTTTAGAGCATCGATCTCGCAATGGTATGACTCCATATTGACTTTTTATTCCATTTTAAAAAAGGATTTATTCACGACACTCGAACTTGGTTGATATTTTCAGGGTTATTTCTTTGACTCGTTCTCTGTGTCTTCTTGATCTCCCGACCCCCCTTCTAATTTGTCCTCTACAATTGAACACCCATCTTATCCAAATATCCCTAGATTATTTCTTAGGGCTACCATGAGGATATTTACATTCTGGTTTATATCTACGACTTGTTGTTAAAGTCGTGAAAACTTCATCTCTAGAAGATCGTGAGGTTTGTTTACAGATTCATCGACCACGATTAAAGTTTTACAATTTTTGACGTCGTGGACCTAGATCCCTTGAAAATATCCAAAAATACACAAAGAAACCTTCTATGATACCAAATTATTCATAAACTTCCATGGATATTCCACTAGACTATTCGTCACAACAAATCGGATAATAATATATTAAAATATTGAAATTTTACAATATTACAGTTTATTAAACTTTAAGACAAGTGATTTTAATTTTAATTAGTGCATGCATGAAAGTAAATTATATAGAAAAGTATAGAAAGACAAAATAAGAACACACACACATAAGGTACACGATATTCTCTTTGGGAAACCCTTTTGGGAGAAAACCAAACTGGAAGGTGAGGCCGCTTCACTCTCTTTCTCTATCTCAAAATATGGCTATTTGTAAAAAGAAGTAATACTTTTGGCCCATGAGCTACTATAGTGAAAAAATCCTCTCTTTTTGGTCTACCTCCTATCTCTCCTTGCTATCTTTGCTCAGCTATGGAACAAAATTCTCTCTAAAGAATCAAATGCCTCTTCCTCCAAGTGGCCCGGTTATAACAAAACCCGATAGCCTACTAGTGGTTAAGTTTGACTACATCAAATCTCAAATAGAGTTACAAAATAGAATATTCTAGAGTATTTTACATCAAAAACATGTGTGTATCCTATTTTCCATGAATAATGTGGGCTGATGCGGAATCCTCCCCAATTATAGCTGTGAAATCACGAAGGGAAACTTTTGACTAGCATAAATTTTTCATACAAACTCTGATTTATGTGCTTCTTATGCTGTTGAAATGGTATTTATGTGTAGAATAGGGTGAAAAAGTGCACCCCAAAGTGGAAAATTTTTACCCCCAAAAATTTTCGTTTGATGCCTCAAAACGCTCTGAGAAGCTTTCAGACCTCATTTTGCCAAACTGGGACCCACTGGTACAAATGATCCCTTCAGCTAATTCTTCCACTTTTTCCACTCCAAATTTATTGATATGGATGGCAAAAAATGTAATGATCCAATTCAAATCACCTTATATATTTGATTATAATTAAAGAGAAAAATAAAGAAAAGAGAAAGAGATCACATAACTATCACACATTGACTTTCTGAAGTAAAAACCATACATCAAACACATAATGGAATTTCAATTTACAACTATGGGATAAATACACTAAATAATTGCAAAAGTTTGAGATATATTTATGTATATAGAGCTCCACCTTGTAAAGGAACAACCTTTTGGAAGACTACATTGGAACTATAATAATTTATAACAATGCATTGGAAAAATTAGATTTATCCCATTCAATCTAACACTCCAATTTAATGGAAAAATGTATCCTTTACAAAATGTAATTAACCTCCTTTTGTAACATATGAACATGGTGATTATAAATGTACATGTTTCATCCAACCTATCATTTACATCATACTTCTATGATTTTCACATCCATATAAAGGAACAACTGTCCATCGGAATGCATGTGTAACCAAAAAATACAACCATTAGTCTAGTAGAATGTTCTATGTGTACATGGTTCATTCAACCATTTTTCCATCACATGTCTTTATGTCTATATATGTACCTCTAACTCCCCATACATAATTGTTATGCTTGGTTTTCCTTGGTCTACCCACAACCACACTCTTGCATTACAACTTTGGGTTTTTTTGTGGATGATCCTGAATTGTCACCTCAAGTTGTCATTGTTTGCCACAAACATGACTTCAACATGAATCCATTTTGGTTTCCCATGAACTTTTACATACCAAGAGGTTTCTATTTAGCAAAAAAATCACATCGACATAAACTACTTTTGGTTATTAATGAACCTTCACATTAGATGGTTTCTAGCGAACCACAAACTATACACTACAATATTTATGGGAGTACACTTTCCTCATTAAACTCACATTTGATTTAGGTAAATAGAATTATCATACTTTAATAATTGGTATACTAGGTACATACTAAAACATGATACCATATACTTATTTACAAATATAATGTGTGTCCTACAAAATTTCATCTTTGATTATCCATCATCATTTATTTTTAATTGTTGCCAAAATACTTTCACGTCTAGTATTACCAAATTTTCTTCTTTGCTATATCAAAATATTATCATTCTCTTGAATTTGTGGGATTTATTTATCATTGAAATTTCTTCTACATCCTTTTTTTCTTGCATAAAAACTGATTATCCCATGAATTTTTTACTTCTTCCTATAACCATTGACCATTTATATCCATATAAGAAGAAATCCATCTACTGAGATGCATGGGTTCCATATGTTGTACTCACTTGTTTTCTAGAAATATTTGTCTCTTACACAGTCAATCAACATGTTAAAGTTGATTCCAATATAGTTATTTATTGAGATTACTCTATCTCACATTCCCCCTGTTAATATTTTATTATAATCTAGAAGAATGAATTGGAATAATACATTTCTACCACACACTCTAACGTTCCCCCTTAATGGATAAATATATTCTTCACAATACGTAACTTGTCTTCTTTGGAAAGAAATGATCCTCCTAATTATCAATATCTATTGTTTTTCCAGTGTAACATTTTTATCATGTGTATCTGATGTTGACATGCCCAACCATCCACCCAATGCATAGGTAACCAACCACTGAGGCCAATTTTCCTTTTTTAGCTCAGAAGAGGTTAAGATCTTGTTTCAATAAATAGCCTTAAACTCTTGGATCATATCAGCTTCACCTCTTCTGAAATTCGCTCTCTCTAAACTTACAATGGTTATTGCATCTGCAAATTGCTGATTATTTAAAAAGATGCTAGTTTCTCTGATCCTTCAGTTCCACATTAAACTTAAGTGCCTATTGAGCTAATCTTCCATTTGATGAAGGGATATGACTTTCGAGATGCATTTAATTCCTTACTAGCGAGAGAATACACAAACAAGTATTTTTATGCTACCTCTTCTATGTGGCTCTTACACACCGCCATGGCCTTGACTGATCCGATCCCCTGTTCGATGGATCTCGTGATTTGTTAATCAAATTTGGATCCCTAACTTATCTACAAATATTGATCATAGAGATGAGCTAACTCAATGCAACCTCTAGAAATACTGCTCCCAATAGTGTTTTAAAGTCCCCTTTGCGCCCTACTCATGCTAGGTCTGTATTGGTGGATAAACACTTACAGAAAATTCTAACAACCAAAAATCCACACTCAACACAGAAAACCGAACTTGTATATTTATCTATTAGCATCGAGTGATGCAAGATACAAATATTATTCTTAATCAACTATGTAATGAAAAAAACTAAAACTCAGAGATAATTATTGCCCTTAATGGCTTTAGTTTACATTGAATTTGGGTGCTCTAAAGGCCCTACCCATTCTTTCTATACTCACTATCCTTATTCGAATGGATTACAACTATATTCCATTCAGATCTTCCAACAAATCAATCCCTGATTAATTGGACTATAAAGCACAGGCTAAGCAATTCAATCGGTTCATTACCAACTCGGTAGTCTTAAAAAGTTCTTACAAACAAATAATTAAAGAAAATTAATAGGACCAACCCTCTTTGGTAAATGATTTTGTTTGGTCAGGTTAAAGTATGTCGATATGGTTTGATGATCCTACATCAAAATCTTAGGGATAAAAGAATGTTACATCAAAACGTTAGGATTTATTAGATATTTCTTTAACTCTATTGTTGTCATCCAACTAGCATCTTCAATTAGATGTCCCTTCCATTTGATTAGATACTGATAATATGTTTGTCCCCTAGTCTTCTTTTCCACTCTCTTCTTTATGACTACTTCGACTTCTTTGTTTTCTATCTTTCGCCTCTATTTCTCCCAATTTAGAGTCTCAACTCCCTAATCTAGAGTTACAGCTTGTGATTATGCTTCTGTTTCACTGTATGTCTACAAGCCTACAACATTAAAGATATGATATATTCCAATGCCTTCTAGCAGCTCAATCTCATAAGCAATGGTAGAAAACTTCCTTAAAATTCTCCATGGTCCTATCTTTTTTATTTTTAATTTGTTATAAGTTGCTACGAGAAATATTTCTTTCCTCATGTAAACCATAACTAAATCACCAACTTGGAACTCATTTTCTCTTCTCTTCACATCAACCCTTTGTTTATACTTGTTGTTTCTTTCTTGCAACCTTTGCTTGACATCTTCCTGCAATTTCTGTATCTGTTCTACAAATTCTTCAACCTTTTCACTCCTTATATCTTGCCTTCCAAAATATTTAAGCTCATATACTCCTCTAGGGTGAATGCAAAAGATATCTGGAATGGGCTCATTCTTGTACTCGTGTTAGGAGTATCATTGTAAGCAAATTCAGCTTGAGCAAGTGCTAAATCCCACTGTTTTGGATTTTTATAAACCAAACTTCTTAATATGTTTCCCAAGCTCCTATTCACCACTTTGGTTTTCCCATCCGTCTAAGGATGATAGACTGAGATAAAACTAATATTTGTACCTAGCTTCCTCCAGAGACTCCTCCAAAAGTGTCCCACGAACTTAGTATCCATTTCTGAAACAATACTCATAGGCAACCCATGTAATCTTACAATTTCTGAGGAAAACAAATTAGCAATACTAGTTGCATCACTAGTCCTCCTACAAGCAATGAAATGAACCATTTTCGAAAATATATCTACAACAACATAGATAGAGTCATGTCCTCTTTGATTTTTTGGCAAACCTAAAACAAAATCCATGTTGACTGCATCCCATGTTTGCTATCGGAAATGGTTGATATAACTGAGTGTTTTGGCTCCTTCCTTTGGCATGTTGACAAATGTTGCATTTCTCAACAAAAATTTTGACATCAGTTTGCATTTTTGGCCAATAATAGAAAGAATTCACTTGAGCAAATGTCTTGTCCTGTCCAAAGTGTCCAGACAATCCTCTACTATGTTTTTCTTTAATCAAATTTTCTCTCATGGAACACTTAGGAATGCACAATTTGTTGTTTTTGAACAACAAACCTCCTTGAATCATGTAGTCCAACCATTGGCTTCTATTATAAATCACGGGATTTTGAAGAGCTGCATATATTTCTTTAAAATGTATCTTCCTTGTACATGTCAATCATTTCTTCAAATCCCAAAATGCCAATCTTCAGCTCCTGCACAACCAAATTTACTCAGCTCAAAGCATCAACAACTTTATTTGACTTACCGCTTGCGTACCTACCTACAAAGGTAAGACTTTGTAAGAACTAAACCCACTTAATGTGCTTTTGTCTCAACTTTGGCTAATTATTTATGAACTAGAGTGCACGATTATCGTAATACAAAATTAATTCTTTGGGAAGCAAGTAATGCCTCCATTTATTTGAAGATTGTGCAACATCAAAGAATTATTTATCATGGCATGAGCACTTCCACTTGGCCTCATTCAAATTTTCACTGAAATAAGCTATAGGTCTCTGCTCCTCACTCAGTACAACTCCAATTGCTATCCCACTAGCATCAGTCTCAACTTGGAATGTTTTATCAAAGCTTGGTAAGGCTAAAACAAGTTTTTCAATGATCTTCTTTTTCAACAGTTTTAAGTTTTAGTATGCTACCCCTGTCCACTTAAATGGTTGTTTTATTTCATCTATTGTTTCAACTATTGGTGCACAAATCTACCTAAATCTTCTTATAAAATTTCTATAAAAACTTGCAAGACCATGAAACCTTCTTACCTCGAATATGCTTCTTAGAGGTGGCCAATTCAAAACTTCTTGTATTTTTTCTAGATCCATCTTCAAACATTCTTATGAGACTACAAATCCAAGGTAAATGAGCTCTTTCTTCATGAAATTACACTTATTTAAATTTATCTGCAACTTCTCTTTTTACAAAGTATTCAAAACTAACTTAAGATACTCTAGATGCTCTTCTTTACTCTCATTGAAAATCCGAATATCATCAAGATAAACTATCACAAATTTTTGAGCATATTCTTTTAATACCTCATTCATTAGTCTCATAAATATACTTGGTGCATTAGCGAGTCGAAAAGGCATCACTAACCATTCATACAACCCCACTATTAGCCTTGAATGTAGTCTTCCATTCACGCCCCTCTCTAATCCTTATTTGATGATATGCACTCTTTAAATATATCTTATAAAAATACTTTGACCCACTCAAGAAATCCATCAAATCATCCATACATGGTAGGGAAAATCTGTACATGGTAGTGATCTTATTTATCGCTCTGGAGTTGACACACATTCGCCATTCACCACCCTTCATTGGACTGAGCACCACTAGTATTGCACATGGACTTAGGATCTCCTTTATCAACCCTTTATCCAAAAACTCCTGCACTTTTCTTCTAACTTATTGATTTTCTTGAGGATTTAGCATATATGTTTCTTTGTTTGGTAAACTTGCACCAATTATTAAATCTGTGTGATGGATGATACTTCTAATTAGTGGCAATGCATTGGGTAATTCATCAACAATAATCTTGATATAATCATTTAGCAGGTTCTTAATTTCCACAAGTAGATTATCTAAATTAGTAGAAGTCAAAATTACCTTAGGTTTACCCACAACAACAAAATGGATTTCTTTCTCCTTTTTTACTTCATGCAGCAAATATTTTCCACTGATCATCAAAACATTATTTCCAGCCACTCCTTTATTTCTTTCATCATTCAAAGGAAAAAGTGTGTGCTTCTTCTCATCATTATATAATGTATGTGTTTCCTCTGCCATCATGAATGGATTTCCTATCAAACTACCAAGGTCTTCCCAGTAATATATGGCACACATCCATTGGAATTACATCACACAATAACACATCTTTATATGTACCAATATGTATCTCCAGTCCGCATTATTCTTTCAGCAAGAGCTAATGTCCTTTCTACAGCCAGGACACTTTTTAGGGAGGAGGATGTACCATCTTAACCAACCCCAATTTCTCTACCATCTCTTTGGAGACAATATTGCCAGTGCTCCCACTATCAATCACAAACTTTCGTCATTTCTCTTTAGACTTGCACATAGTCCTGAATAGACTTTTCCTGTGAGCTAGTTCATTTTCTTCCTTTTCTACCTTAAGCAACACTCTTTTTAACCATAAATACTCTCCCACCTCACGTGGATCTTCTTTCCCCTTGAACTAATGGTTTTCTTCTTTTCTCTCAACTATATTTACATCCCTTTGATTTGCTGGTTTGTTTTTAGGACAATCCCAAGACATGTGTAGCATCGTATTTCTTTTCCTTAACCTCTTCCTCTCATCCCAAATCTTCCTCTTCCAAAGTCTCCCCTCTCTGATGTCCAAATAATTGAACCTTTTGCTTCATTTTGAGAATTCTAGAATCTTGGTCTAGAAGCTCCTCTTTCTCTTGCTGGACCTTTACCTCTATTTATTTTACTTTTTTTCTCAATATTTTCTCCTCTGCCTTCAAAACCGATTGATAGGAGCCTTCAATTATCTTCAAACTTAGTATATTGATTTCATGTTGTATGTCATATCTCAAGCCATTGATATACCTTGATTCCTTTCCTATGTCATCTTCAACACGTCTTGATCTAATGCTCAACTTGTAAAACTCCTCTATGTACTCTTTGATAGTCATCCCTTTCTGTCTTAATTTTTGTAACTGCCTACAGAAATTTAACTAGTAATCCTTAGGCATAAACATACTTTTTAATTTACTGACCATTTTATCCAACTACTTAATCTTGAATTTTCCCTTTCTTTCTCTTGAAATTTGTAGCTAATCCTACCAGATGGATGCTTGACCTTTCAATCTGGTAGCTACAAATTTCACCTTCTTTTTATCTTCGACCTCATCATAGTCGAAATACTTATCTAATGAACTAATCCAATCCATCAGTTCTTCCACATTAAGGTTTCCTTTATATAGAGGTATTTCCACCTTCTGTCTTCCACTTGATTTTTCCAACACCTTGATAAATTTGGTTGCTTCACTTTCTTCCTCTTATTCTTCATCATAAGATTATTCTTCAACACTGACATATCCCTCATTAGGTGCTCTCCTCTGAGTAGTCTCCATTGCTTCCATTCTTGCGCAAAGATGTATAATCTCCTCAAACAGTATCTATTGGCTATCGGTCTTCCCCAACCTATGCCAGCTCCTCCTATCCTGGGTGGCATATTTATTGAAGTTCTAAGAACAAGACACTATTCCTACCCTCTCATACCAAATGATGGCCTACCAAGGAAACTTTTCCTTTTTTCGCTCACAAGAGGTTAAGATCCTCTTTCGATAATAGCCTTAAACTCTTGGATCATACCAGCTTCACCACTTCTACAATTTTCTCTCTCTGTCCTTCCATTAATTATTGTGTCCGAAAACCGTCCATTATTTAAAAAATCCTAGTTGCTCTGATCCTTTAGTTTCCATGGTAAACTGAATCACATGTTGAGGTAATCTTCCATCGGTCGAAGGACTGTGACTATCAAGGTGTGTTCAATTCATTCTTAGTGGGAGGATACGCAAACAAGTGTTTTTATTCTACCTCTACTTTTCAGCTCCTACACACAACCATGGCCTCGACTGATCTGATCCCTTGTTCAATGGGTCTCGTGATTTTTTAATCTGATCCGGATCTCCAGCTTATCTACAAATATTGATCACAGATATGAGCTAACTCATCGCAACCTCCAAAAAGACTGCTCCCAATAGTGTTTTAAAGTCCCCTCTATGCCTTGCTCATGCCATATTTGTATTGGTGATTAAACACTTACAACAATTTCTAACAACAAAAGGTCCACACTCAACACAAAAAACCAAACTTATATATTGATTTATCAACAGAGAGCGATGTGAGATACAAATATTATTCTTAATCAACTGTGTATTGAAAAAAACTAAAACACAAAGATAATTGTTGCCCTTAATGGCCTGATTTTACATTGAATTTGGGTCCTCCCAAGGCCCTACCCATTATTTCTATACTCACTATCCTTATTTGAAGGGATTTACAACTATATCCCATTCAAATCCTCCAACAAATCAATTCCTAATTAATTGGACTATAAAACACCTAGGCTAACAAAATCAATTGGTTCATTGCAAAATGGGAAGTCCTAACAACATATTATAGACAAATAATTAAAGAAAATTAAGAGGAACAACCCTCTTTGGTAAATGATTTTGATTGCTCAGGTCAAAGTGAATTGGTATAGTTTGATGCTCCTGCATTACCACTACTATAATAGAATTCCCTTCATGAACATGTTTCATTCAACCATTCTTATATCACATGGCTTCATTTCTATACATTTACATATAACTCCCCTTACATTATCATTATTCTAGGTTTTCCTTTCTTTAATCATAATGATATTCTCACATTACGCCTTTGGGTTTTATATGGGTGGACCTTAACCATCACACCTCAAGTATTTTCTATTTACCACAAACATCACATCTACATGAAGTTTTCTTTTCTAACCACAAACCGTCACATATTAATGGTTTATGTTTACCACAAACATGAAAGAAACATGAAGTAGTTTTGGCTAACCATGAAACTTCACATCTGGTGGTTTCTAGCTAACCATAAACTATATACTTCAATCTTTGTGGGAGTAAACTTGTCTCATCAAACTCACATTTGATTTGAGTACATAAAATTCTCACATTTCACTCAAAAATATATTAGGTACATACTCAAACACGACACCATAGACATGTTTACAGTTATAATGTGTGAGTCTCACAAACATTCATCATTGATGTCCATCATTATTTATTTCTTTTTATTGTCATCTTTATTGATGTCACACTATTGTCACGTGCAGTATCACCAACATTTCTTCTTTGCTCCAACTAGAATCATATCATTCTCTTCATTTATCAATCTTTCCTTACCATTGAAATTTCATTTGCATCCTTTTTCTTACTTATAAAATGGTTTATTATGTAAATTTTATGGTTTATTTTGTGACCATTGACTATTAATACCCATATAAAAAGAAATCCACTTACCAACATTTATTTCTAAAGTTATATATAAATTACCATGTTATATAGTCAATATTTTTTCATATGAAAACATGATATCCATATAAGATACGCCAAACAAAGTTATAAAATTTATTTGTTTGTTTACTCCCTTATGAAAATTCCATTATATTTACTTTATCATGTTTCATATATTCATTTATTTTATTACATTTGTAAATAATATATTTGATTTTGTCCAAAAAAAAAAAAAAAAAATACAAAATTTTTCTATTAATTAATGAGTTAAAAATATTAATAAATACATTTAAGTTAAAATATAAATTAAATTAAATAAGGGTAAAAATATTATCATTAACATTATTAATTTTGAAAGGTTTCTTTTGTAAAGTCGTTTAGGTTTCAAAATTTCCATAATTAGAAGGAAAAATTTAAATCCTAGCTATATTAAAGGTTTAAAATCGCTATATTAAAGCTCAATGCGATTTTGACAACAACTTAAATACTCTATAATCATAATTTCCATATATATATATATATATCTATATATATATATATATCTATATATATATATATATATAAAGCATATGTAACTAAATCGTTATGAAGTAATACAATTTTTGCATTAGATTTAAATATCATTATTAATATATTTGCTTTATATTGAAATTCATTTAACAAATACTACTTTATATATATATATATATATATATATATATATATATATGATGATATTGATCATTCATGTCCACTAAGACCATTGTTGTAAGGCCTTCGAGTTGTGCGACGGTTGAGTGCTAGACGAGTGGGCGCACGCACACGGCAGGCGCATGTTGGAGGTGCGACGGGCAAGGCTTGCACGACCGAACAGAGGAGCGACCGACCGATGTGCGATGACGGGCGAACTGCGGTTCGGTGTGATGTGCGAGCTTGGCTTCATGTGCGGTGGACTTATACGCATAAATGAAGAGCGAGCTGCTATCTATACGCATGAGAGCGTGGTGACAAACGTTATGTAGGCCGACCAACATTATGTGGAGCCGACGGCGCGTTTGATAACTTTGTGATGCCGTTTGGGGCATTGGGTGAGTCGGCTAGCAGCCAGACTACGCCCTATGCCTGTGTATATATTGGTGGATGCGTGGAGTCATTCCACCATCATTCGATCACACACATCTTCGCTCTAAGGAAGAAAGGCGCAGTTTTCTAGTGCCAGTTCAAGAGGTGAGGCGCACATCTCATGCGCCAGTCTTGGGTGAATGCACGGTGAAGGAAAGTCGTACTTGGTGTTGGGCGAAGGTGCGGGCGAGGGTGCGCTTGGTGGTTGGAGAAGGGCGTGCACGGTTTTGTGGTGCCCGCATTGTGCGACGAATTGGCGTGGGTGTCTTCGCGACTCGGGTGAGCGCCCGCCCACCATGCAAGTGTGCACGAAGGTGAACGAAGGTTGGAACCGGAGGTCGTGGAGTTGGGCAGGTGGTACTACGTGCTGTTCATACGATTTGGGCGTTTGTCAAGAGTTGGCAAGTGGGATTGCGTGTGGGCAGGGATACACGGTATGGGCATTTGCGACCAAACGAAGAGCGAACAGGTGAAGACGTGCGACGAGGTGAATGACGGGTTGGAGAGTCGTGACGAGCTGGGCAACCGAGTTTTCCGAAGTTGTGAAAATTGACTAATTGTACATTTGGGGTTTCCCAAGATTTAGCTTGTACATTGTAAAAGTGATGATTATATAATATATTGATTCGGGCAGACTCATATTGCAGGGAGTTACCCCTCCCCTTTATACTGTGCAATTATATTCTTGTTTATAATTGCTGTTGATAATGAATGAGTATGGGTGTTCATTGGTATAAAGGATAAACATAATAATACTTGGTTGCGAAACACAAACTAAGTAGGAGAAAGTGAATTAAGGCGTAGTCCACGAACATAAGTATTGGTGAAAAGAAAGTGTTCGGTGGTGCCGCACCTCGCTATAAGCAGTTGAAAGACTACCGCAGGTGTAGGGGCGTGATAGTTGGTATCAGAGCTAGTCTGAAGATTTGGAGGAGTCTTGCAGGAAGCTGGGTGAAGCAAGTGTATCAAAACACTTGGAAGCTTGAAAGTTGATGACAGTGGAAGCAGGTACTTGCAGGTGATGGAAGCTCGTTTCACATACAAGTGGAATAAGGGCCGGTTCATGGTTGCAGGGAACTTGGTGAAGCTGGTGAATGGTGAAACATGTTTAGCAAGGGTAAAGCTTAGTGCTCAGGCCAAGCTGAACAACAAGGCATGGCAAGTTTGGAAGAATGCAAAGGGAAGCTCTTGCTTACCTTATACAGGTTGAATCGGTTGAAAGAAGAGAATCCCCAGATTTGGAACGAACTTGAAGTCTTGGAAAAGAATGTTGAAGACGAACTTCTTCAACTTGGTTGGAAAATGGAGCAAGAAGAAGTTGTAGATTGTGTTGACAAGGAAGAGGAAGTTATGATGACTGAGGATGTTGCAGATGTGACAACGATGGAGGATGATCTTGAGGATGATCAATTTGGACCAGGATCGTGCAGTTTGCAGACATGGATGAATGAGGATACTCATATGGATGAGCCTCATGAGGATGATGTAAGTACTAATGATACTTGTGTTTCACTTGAGCATTTGGTGGATGGACCGCATGCAGGGAAGGGCAAAACCAGTTTGTCGATGCAAGGGAGCATCTTACCATGGATGACTATGATGAGACCTTGTATGGAGAAGCAAGGATTGTTGATGGTTGCTGGACTTGTTGGGGTTGGTTGTGACCTTATGGTAGAAGGTACAAAGGCCCGTGACAAGGGAGGAACATGATGATCGTTGTGGAGGAATAGGTCATGCTTTAGCCATATGAAGAATTGGCTAAGTGCCCGGCATGACTCATGGACAGATTGGAGGGCACACACTTGGGTTGCTTGGGTGTACTTCTCATGGCCGAGACTAAGAGCAAGTCTTGGTGGAACCTTTGGTGGAGGAGATATGATCGAGAGACTCATGTGATGATGATATGGTTGGGTGACCGAGTTCACTAGACCGAAGATTGCAGACTTGGATGAGGATGATTGATTATTGTGATGAGTCTACTTGGTTGGACTACATGGGCAACTTAGTCATGGACATCAGGTTGGAGACATGGAGCATGGTAGCCTTATGCAGGGACATTATGTGGGAGCACTTGTAGATGTGTCACTTATGGGCATCCAATGAGGAGTGCCAAGGCAGGGGTGTTGTGCAGGTAGATTTGCGGATGTGACATGGAGATGTTTTACTTATGAGCCGATGGAGAGGTTGGGCACTTATGTACAACAAGGCCATGAACTTGGATGGAGTGAGTAGGCTATGGAGCATTCCTACTACATAGGGAGATGAGGCATCTTGCAGAGACCTTTGGGCTGAGACTTGTATGCTTGCTGAGATGTTGGTTGGGGATGGTTCATGGAGCTCATGATGACATGAGATTGTTGTGACTTTTAGGGACTTCATGTATGGTAGACTTAGAGGATTTGATGCATTGAGGAGCTAAGATCGGAGACTTTGATGTAGGATGGGGTGCATACTTTCAAGTACATGTATGGGAATGGCTTGGAAGAGTGACTTGATATGGAGGATCGATATGAGACACTTTGAAGTGATAGAGTTACAACAATGATGATGCCTTGGTGGCAACACTTGGGCATGGGTTGAGCCAAGACTCAACCACCTTTTGACATGGGAGCTGATTGATCCATGATCATGGGCAGCACATGGACAGATGAGACAGGTGTATGCTTGTTTCTATGGCAGACTTTAGGGATGACACATTGCAGATATGATGGAGGTTGCTTCATGGACCTGGATGTGACACACCGAGAGTTGGATATTGATGAGATGATCTCTTCATATGGAAGAGATACACATATGGATGATGTTGGGATAGATGTGGCTGATTTCATGTAGAACATTGACACCAAACATCATGGACAACATGTTGCGGATGAGATGAAGACTACTTCATGGACCTGAGCATGGCTTACACTTGTATGGAGATGGACTCTTGATCGAGTTGAGGATGGGATAGGATGTTTTGTGAAACAACTGATGGTGGCATGAGGATGTGCATTCTCATGATCTGAGCGTGACAGTTGGATTAGCTACCCAACTAGTTCAGACATGGGGGCCGGCATGTATAGAGATGTGTTAGCATTATGTTGGAGTATCATGGTAGTAGTTCACATGATGACACATGAGGGGTCGACACGAGATGTTGTAGTGGGCATGTAGCTTGGATGGAGGGGCCAACCTTCCATGGAGGAGAGAAACATGTGGAGATTGTGATAGGGTGATCAATGATCATGGATTGAGATGATCTCTGATGTATGACATACCAATGAGGTGTATACCTTGGTATGTGGCCTTGGTGACAGATGGTTGTCAAGGCGAGACATGGTGGAGACAGTGGTTCTACATATGATGCAGATATGTTTACAGTATGTGGAGGAGTTGACATCATGGATATTGATGATCTTGGTGGAGGGCTACTAGGATGATATGTTGTCAAGGACGACAACGATTTCAGGTGGAGGAGGATGTAAGGCCTTCGAGTTGTGCGACGGTTGAGCGTTAGGCGAGCGGGCAGGCGCGCACGGCAGGCGCATGTTGGAGGTATGACGGGTAAGGCGTGCACGACCAAATGGAGGAGTGACCGACCGATGTGCGACGATGGGTGAACTATGGTTCGGTGCGATGTGCGAGCTTGGCTTCTTGTGCGGTGGACTTATACGCATAAATGAAGAGCAAGCTACTATCTATACGCATGAGAGCGTGGTGACAAACGTTATGTAGGCCGACCAACATTATGTGGAGCCGACGGTGCATTTGATAACTTTGCGATGCCGTTTGGGGCATTTGGTGAGTCAGTCGGGCAGCCAGACTACGCCCTACGCCTGTGTATATATTGGTGGATGCGTGGAGTCATTCCACCATCATTCGTTCACACATCTTTGCTCTAAGGAAGAAGTGCGAAGTTTTCTAGTGCGCAGTTCAAGAGGGGAGGCACACATCTCATGCGCTAGTCTTGGGTGAACGCATGGTGAAGGAAAGTCGTACTTGGTGTTGGGCGAAGGTGCAGGCGAGGGTGTGCCCGGTGGTTGGAGAAGGGCGTGCACGGGTGTGTGGCGCCCGCATTGTGCGACGACTTGGCATGGGTGTCTTGGTGGCTCGGGTGAGCGCCCGCCCACCGTGCAAGTGTGCACGAAGGTGAACGAAGGTTGGAACTGGAGGTCGTAGAGTTGGGCAGGTGGTACTACGTGCTGTTCATACAATTTGGGCGTTTGTCAAGAATTGGCAAGCGGGACTGCATGTGGGCAGGGATACACGGTTTGGGCGTTTGCGACCAAACAAAGAGCGAACCGGCGAAGATGTGCGACGAGGTGAACGATGGGTTGGACAGTCGTGCGGCGACCGTATGGAGGTGCCGACGAGCTGGGAAACCGAGTTTGCCGAAGTTGTGAAAATTGACAAAGTGTAAATTTGGGGTTTCCCAAGATTTAGCTTGTACATTGTAAAAGTGATGATTATATAAAATATTGATTCGTGCAGACTCATATTGCAAGGAGTTGCCCCTCCCCTTTATACTGTGCAATTGTCTTCTTGTTTATAATTGTTGTTGATAATGAATGAGTATGGGTGTTCATTGGTATAAAGGATAAACATAAAAACACTTGGTTGCGAAACACAAACTAAGTAGGAGAAATTGAATTAAGGCGTAGTCCACAAACATAAGTATTGGTGAAAAGAAAGTGTTCGGTGGTGCCGCACCTCGCTATAAGCGGTTGAAAGACTGCCGCAGGTGTAGGGGCATGACAATTGTGGTCTAACGACTCTTAAGAAGTAGAAGAATCTAATTGTAATTCTTTAGAATCTTATTTCTCTACTTAAAAAGAAAGGAAAGAAGCGCACCAAGATAAGTATAGTTGGGCTGACTTAACAAGTTAAGAAGATTGGAACTGTGACAGATTTTAGAGAAATGAGTGCGGATGTCAGTAAGGGTTGGACAATTTAAAAGATAGTGCTTTTCATCCTCCACTCTCTTAGTATCACAATGCTGACAAATTATATCATCACAAGGAGTCTTGGGAGTAGCCCACCCCCCATTTTCACTTCATAGCTCATGAAAATTAATTCTAATCTTAGCGATGTTTATCTTTTTCTTTGAGCTAGAAAAAACAAAAAGATAATTTTGGTTCTTAAGGTTGGGGTTGATTACCTCCTTATAATACCTTAGCTTCCTTTTACCCTCGAGCTCCTTATCATTGCATAGTTTATTCTTAAATTTGGAGGTGATAGAATCTTTGACACTATCCTTGCTTCCCACGATGATCTCCTCGTTTATCCCCCAATGTTCGAGCCAAGACTGGGCATCTTTATGCCACCCACCCTTGAGGCGAAGGTGGGGATTTTGACTAAAGTTAAAAGAGATTTTAGGAAGCCTCTTGGATTCCATGTTGTAAAGCTTCTTCTTATACATTAGATATTTGAGCATAGCCCTGCTTTCAGTAAGGGAGAGGCCAAATTCAATCTGGAGGATAGGATAGGGGGTATTTCCCTCGATCTTGAGATTGTAGGTTATGAATTGCTTTTCAATAATCTCAATTTTTCTCCACGACTCTCTAGATATATTGCAAACCCAAACTTCACAACCATATATGACAATAGGGGTGACGAGGGTTTCAATGTGGAACCTTTTTCTACTCCAAACTCAAAAATCGACAACCTTACAATTCTTTTCAAGCACAAAATAAGCTTATAATGAATGTCAATACCCAAATATTTATAACAAGGAGTTGTTATAATAGATGAAATTTTCATGAGTGATCTTTTTAGATTTAATTATCATGATTTTAGTCTTGTCCATATTAACCATCATACCCATCTTGGAACAATAGTCATAAAATGTCTTGTGCTGGTTGATCAGGTCCTCATAGCTTTTACCCCAAAAACTATATCATCAACATAAAAGAGAAACTTAATAATAATACCATATATAATATCTATAAATAATAATTATTTTATAATTTATTATTATAAATTAAATTTTAAACCTAACGTTTTAATTAATATTTTAGCGTCCATAAACATATGCTTTTAACCTTGTTGGTAGTAAAGCCGTGCTAAAACTTCCTTGATCCTTCGTGTATCACACCAATAAAGTTTCCTCAAATCTGAAAAACGACGCATATCTTATCTCTAATAGACTGATATTGTTTGGTTAATATTTTCCAATAAAAACTTTGTCTGCATGTGGAAGCCATGGCATCTATATACTGCTCGAACAACAAAATGGGAAAAGTAATGACAAAGAGAAAAATGCCAAGTTATTTGTTTGTTGACTTTTCGATGGCCACATTCTCATCTCGCATGCATGCCCTGTCAGGTTCTCACTCTCCCATTATGCCCATATATAATATTGCCTTAGTGTATACTCATATTCTCAGTCTCCCATTATGACTACATAATGATGATGTATGCATTGCTTTTTCTTTCAATTTTTTTACAATAAGAAATGCAGATCCATACCTATTATTTTTCTAATTTATTGAAATGGTAAGTCGAAACAACTTTTTAATTTATGCCATTATGTCTAGAAGATGCTTTTAAATATTTCAGCTGTTCGAATTTATCGGTGCATTTGAAATATTCAAGGTTTCGTGTTTGCTCATACTCATTTTACAGAAGTATTATATATTTTGTGTAGGTTCATCCAGAATCCCAGCATATTAAACGCTACCAGTGACAAATGGATGTTTTCCCACTTCAAGGTAAAAAATATCCATGAACTGGTCCGACACTTTGTTGTTGATGGATACCGAGATTCGGTAAACGATAGTTTAATGATCAAATAAATTAATAAATTTATACTCATTTCTTTCGCGTGTGTCATAAGTAAAATTAGGTTGGGACTATACAATCTGTATACGTGATAACTATCCTGGCATTCTGAATGGGGAAAATATCAGTGAAGATAATTACAAAATAGTTTTAATTTGCGCTACTCGGTTTTATATACTTCGTTGTCTGATAAATTCGACGACACGAGTAAATATTACAACGCAGTTTTAGATGCCGATGAGTTGAAAATAATATAATTCGAGATCATTAGTTTTATATACTTGTACTTCCAATAAATTCATCAATACTGATAATTTACGATGAGAAATTCATTTTGTTTTATTTAGCATATCTCTCTAAAAAAAATATGTATAGGTGTAAAGTAAAGCTATATGCAGCAGGTTTCAAAGTTTGAATGTAGCCTGTCTAAATATGGAGTTATAACGGTGGATAGCTTTTATGAAATGGACAAATTTTTGTTCTTGAAATTTATTTCAGAGAGATATATATTTTTATGAAAATTCAGTCACTAATTTCTCTTTAAGGAAAGATATATTTAATTTTATCATTAAAAATAATTTTCCGTTAAAATTGATTTAGAAAAACTTTTTACATCTTTATTATATATTTTTTAAATAATAACACTTTGTAAGGCGGGAAGAAATGTTTACATAACAATTACATCTATATTTAGATTTTCCTCAAAATAGAGATCTAGGCAAAAGACTTCAAAAACCCTCGAGTCCAAATGACATTTATTCAGACAAAAAAAATCCATGTACCAAGAGATATGAAAACATTACATAAGAGCATATAACAACTTTGAATTAATTTCATGCAACTACAAAACTAAGAGGACTCTAGAACATATTCCATCAAAGGCTTAGCCTTATGCGATGAAACAAAACCAAAGACAAGGTCTACGAAGGTGTGCAGTGGTAAGAGACCAAAAAAAAATCTTTCAAGTTGCAACAACTGCAAGTTCTGTCACGCCCCTACACCTACGGTAGTCTTTCAATCACTTATAGCGAGGTGCGGCACTACCAATCGTTTTCTTTTCACCAATAATTAGCATTGTAGACTACGCCTAACATTCCATACTTAGTTTTATTTTTGTTATCAAGTATTATTTATTTATCCTTTATATAAGTGAAAGCCCATAACAATCACATAAACAACATTATACAAGAGAAATGCACAACAGTATAAAGGGAGGGGCTACTCCCTGCAATATGAGTCTGCCCGAATCAATATATATAATCTTCCTTTACAAGTACAAGTTAAATCTTGGGAAACCCCAAATTTACACTTAGCCAATTTTCAACTTCGGAAAACTTGGTTGCCCAGCTCCTCGGCACCTCTGCACGGTCACCGCACGACTCACCAACCCTTTGTTCACCTCGTCACACAATCGCGTTGTTTGCCCAACTTGGGCACACCTTGTCGTAACCAAGTCACTACACACTAGTGCCTCTGCACGAGTCACACCCTCGTTCACAATCTCAACACTTCACCAAAAATCACTTTGTGCACACTTGCACGATGGGCGGGCGCTCACCCGAGTCACCCAAGAACCCATGCCAAGTTGTCGCACAAATCGGGTGCTCCCACCTTCGTTTCACCATCAGGCACTCCTTCGCACAACCGGGTGCCACACCCCTGCACACCCTACTCCAACCGGCAGGCAACCTCCACCCGCGCCCTTCACCCAAACCAAGAAACACGCTACCTTCGTGCGGTCTTTCCCAAGAACAGGGGCATCACCTATGTTCTGTGCCTTCACCGCTTGTTGCATCCACCTCTTAGATCTACGCGTTCTTCACATGTTGAGCGAAGTTGTTGTGATGAGAAATGGTGGAAATGACTCCATCGCATGACCATTATATATGAGTGGCAAGGCAAGGTCATCACTACCTAGCCGACCAGCCCAGCCCTCCAACTTCATCGTAAACATGAGTTAGCCTCCTTGCAAATGCCCTCAACCATCGGTCGGCCTACTACGTTTGTAAGTCGGCCCCATGGGTGCTCCACCACGCTCCCCATGCATATAAATCAGCTCACCCTCCTCCTACGCACTTAATTATAACATAACTCCGTCGCGTTGATGGTCCGAGCTCGCACTTCGTTGTTTCATGTTTTTTTTTCGTGCCTCCAACCTCTCGTCCTCCGTTCAGTCGTGTCCCACTTAACCCGATGGGCTTGTCAAGGACTGCAGGTCCTTACATCCTCCTCCACTTGAAGTCGTTGTCGTCCTTGACAACATACCATCCTGGTAGCCATCCACCAAGATCATCAACAACTGTTTCATCCATGATGTCAACTCCTCCACATACTACAAGCATCCCTGCAACATATGTAGAATTACCATCTCCATCATGTCTCGTCCCAGCAACCATCTATCACCAAGATCACCATACCAAGGTATACACCCCATCGGTATGTCATACATTGGAAATCATCTCAATCCATGACCATTGACCATCTCATTGCAATCTCCACATGCTGCTCCCCATCGTGGAAGGCTAGCCCTTCTATCTCAAGCTACATGCTTCCTGCAACTTCTCGTGCCGACCTCATCATGTGTCATCATCATGTGAATTGTTGCCATGATACTCCAACAAATGCTAACAGATATTTGTACACGCTGCAACCCCATGCTTGAACTAGTTGGGTAGCTAATCCAACCGTCATGCCCAAACCATGACAATGTACATCCTCATGCCATCACTAGTCGCTTCTTAGAACATCCCGTCACATCCTCAAATCGATCAAGAATCCATCTCCATACAAGTATAAGCCATGCTCAAGTCCATGAAGTAGTCTCCATCTCATCTGCAACATGTTGTCCATGATGTTTGGTACTAATGTGCTGCATGAAATCAGCCACATTTACCCCAACATCATCCATCTGCAAAACATCCATCTCCTCAAAGTGAAGAGATCATCTCATCAAACTCTGACTCTCGATGTGCCCCATCCAAGTCCATGAAGCAACCTCCATTATATCTGCAATGTGCCATCCCTCAGGTCTGCCATAGAAACAAGTATACACCTGTCTCATCTCTCCATGTGCTGCCCATGGATCAATCAGCTCCCACGTGTCAAAAGTGGTTAAGTCTCGGCTCAACCCATGCCCAAGTGTTTCCACCAAGGCATCATCATCATCGTAACCCCATCACTACAAACTGTCTCGTATCGATCCTCCACATCAAGTCACTCTTTCAAGCCATTCCCATACATGTACTTGAAAGTATGCACCCCATCCTGCATCAAAGTCTCTGACCTCAGCTCCTCAATGCATCAAATCCTCCAAGTCCACCATATATGAAGTCTCCCTGGAAGTCACAACCTCATGTCATCATGATCTCCATGAGTCATCTCCAACCAACATCTAGCAAGCATACATGTCTCGGCCCAAAGGTCTCTGCAAGAGGCCTCAGCTCTCCATGTAGTAGGAATGCTCCATAGTCTGCCCACAACTCCATCCAAGTCCATGGCCTTGTTGTACATAAGTGCACAACCTATCCTTCGGCTCATAAGTGATAAGTCTCCATGCCACATCATAAAATCCACCTGCACAACATCCTTTCCTTGGCACTCCTCATTGGATGCCCATAAGTGACATCTCTACAAGTGCTACTGCATAATTTCCCTGCATAAGACTGCCATGTTCCATGTCTCCAACCTGATGTCCATGACTAAGTTGCCCATGTAGTCCAACCAAGTAAACCCATCACAACAACCGGTCATGCTCATCCAAGTCTGCAATCTTCGATCTAGTGAACTCGGTCACCCAACCATATCATCATCATCACGAGTTCCTTCCATCATAGCTCTCCTACTAAAGGTTCCACCAAGACTTGCTCTTGGACTCAGCCATGAGAATTCCACCCAAGTATCATCCTATCCAAGTGTGTGCCCTCCAATTTGTCCATGAGTCATGCCGGGCACTTAGCCAATTCTCCATGTGGCTGAAGCATGACCCATTCCTCCGCAACGATCATCATGTTGCTCCCTTGTCACATGCCTTTGTACCTTCTACCATAAGGTCACAAACAACCCCAACAAGTCCTGCAACAATCAAAAGTCCTTGCTTGTCAATACAAGGTCTCATCATAGACATCCATGGTAAGATGTTCCCTTGCATCGACAAACTGACTTTGCTCTTCTCTGCATACGGTCCATCTACCAAATACTCAAATGAAACACAAGTATCAACACTTACTTCATCATCATGAGGTTCCTACAAATGAGTATCCTCATCCATCCATGTTTGCAAAATGCAAGATCCTATTCCAACTTGATCAATCCCAAGTTCATCCTACATCATTGTCACATCTGCAACACCCTCAATCATCACAGTTTCCTCTTCCTTGTTAGCACAATCTGCAACTTCATCTTGCTCCATTGCCCAACCAAGTTGAAGAAGTTCGTCTTCAACATTCTTTTCCAAGACTTCAAGTTCCTTTTGAATTCGGGTATTCTCTTCTTTCATTCACTTCAACCTGTATAAGGTAAGCAAGAGCTTCGCTTTGCATTCTTCCAAACCTGCCATGCCTTGTCGTTCAGCTTGGCCCAAGCACTAAGCTTTACCTATGCTAAACCTGTTTCACCATTCACCTGAATCACCCTGATATCCCACCTATCACCTGCAAAACTTGAGCTCCCTGCCAAGTGTTCGGTCTTCGTAGAATCAGCTCCTTGATTCAGTTCACTAGCTCTAATACCAATTGTCATGCCCCTACGCCTGCGGTAGTCTTTCAGCCCCTTATAGCAAGGTGCGACACTACCAATTGTTTTCTTTTCACCAATACTTACGATTGTAGACTACGCCTAACATTCCATACTTAGTTTTATTTTTGTTACTAAGTATTATTTCTTTATGCTTTATACAAGTGAAAGCCCATAACATCCACATAAACAACATTATACAAGAGAAATTCACAACAGTATAAAGGGAGGGGCAACTCCCTGCAATATGAGTCTGCCAGAATCAATATATATAATCTTCTTTTACAAGTACAAGTTAAATTTTGGGAAACCCCAAATTTACACTTAGCCAATTTTCAACTTCGGAAAACTTGGTTGCCCAACTCGTCGACACCTCTGCATTGTCACCACACGACTTACCAACCCTTCGTTCACCTCGTCGCAGGATCGTGTTGTTTTCCCAACTTGGGTATGCCTCGTCGTAACCAAGCCGCCACACACGGGCGCCTCCGTACGAGTCACACCTTCGTTCACAATCTCAACACTTCACCAAAAGTCACTTCGTGCACACTTGCAGGACGGGCGGGTGCTCACCCGAGTCACCTAAGAACATGTGCCAAGTCGTCACACAAACGAGGCGCCCACGGCTTCGTTTCACCATCAGGCACTCCTTCGCACAACCGGACGCCACACCCATGCATGCCATACTCCAATCGGCAGGCGACCTCCACCCGCGCCCTTCACCTAAACCAAGAAACACACTACCTTTGTGCAGTCTCACCCAAGAACGGGCGCATCACCCAAGTTCTCCGCCTTTACCTCTTGCTGCATCCACCTCTTAGATCTGTGCCTTCATCACATTTTGAGCGAAGTTTTTGTGATGAGCGATGGTGGAAATGACTCCATCACATGACCAATATATATGAGTGGCAAGGCAAGGTCGTGGCTGGCCAACCAACCTACCCATGCCCTCAAACTTCAACGCAAAAATGAATTGGCCTCCTTGCAAACGCCCTCAACCATCGGTTGGCCTGCTATGTTTTTAAGTCAGCCCCATGGATGCTCCTCCATGCTCCCCACACACATAAATTAGCTCGCCCTCCTCCTACGCACTTCATTATAACATAACTCCGTCGCGTTGATGGTCCGAGCTTGCACTTTTTCGTTTCATGTTGTTCGTTCGTGCCTCCAACCGCTCGTCCTCCATTCGGTCGTGTCGCACTTCTCCCAATGGGCATATCAAGGACTGTAGGTCCTTACATCCTCCTCCACCTGAAGTCATTGTCGTCCACGACAACATACCATCCTGGTAGCTATCCACCAAGATCATCAACAACTGTTTCATCATGATGTCAACTCCACATACTACAAACATCACTGCAACATATGTAGAACTACCATCTCCATCATGTCTCGTCCCGGCAACCATCTGTCACCAAGATCACCATACCAAGGTATACACCCCATCATTATGTCATACATCAGAAATCATCTCAATCCATGACCATCGACCATCTCGTCGCAATCTCCACATGCTGCTCCCCATTGTGGAAGGCTAGCCCTTCCATCTCAAGCTACATGCTTCCTGAAACATCTCATGCTGACCTCATCATGTGTCATCATCATGTGAACTGCTGCCATGATACTCCAACAAATGATAACACATCTCTGTACATGCTGCAGCCCCATGTTTGAACTAGTTGGGTAGCTAATCCAACCGTCACACCCAAACCATGAGAATGTACATCCTCATGCCATCACGAGTCGTTTCTCAGAACATCCCGTCACATCCTCAACTTGATCAAGAATCCATCTCCATACAAGTATAAGCCATGTTCAGGTCCATGAACTAGTCTCCATCTCATCTGCAACATGCTGTCCATGATGTTTGGTACTAATGTGCTACATGAAATCAGCGACATTTACCCCAACATCATCCATCTGCAAAAACATCCATCTCCTCAAAGTGAAGAGATCATCTCATCGAACTCCGACTCTCGATGTGCCACATCGAAGTCCATGAAGCAACCTCCATCATATATGCAATGTGCCATCCCTCAGGTCTGCCATAGAAACAGGTATACACCTATCTCATCTCTCCATGTGATGCCCATGATCATAGATCAATAAGCTCCCATGTGTCAAAAGTGGTTAAGTCTCGGCCCAAGCCATGCCCAAGTGTTGCCACCAAGGCATCATCATTGTCATAACTCCATCACTCCAAAGTGTCTCGTGTCGATCCTCCACATCAAGTCACTCTTTCAAGCCATTCCCATACATGTACTTGAAAGTATGCACCCCATCCTGCAACAAAGTCTATGACCTCAGCTCCTCAATGCATCAGATCCTCCAAGTCCACCATAGATGAAGTCTCTCTGGAAGTCACAACCTCATGTCATCATTAGCTCCATGAGTCATCTCCAACCAAAATCTAGTAAGCATACATGTCTTGGCCCAAAGGTCTCTGCAAGATGCCTCAGCTCTCCATGTAGTAGGAATGCTCCATAGTCTTCCCACAACTCCATCCAAGTCCATGGCCTTGTTGTACATAAGTGCACAACCTCTCCATCGGCTCAAAGTAATAAGTCTCCATGCCACATCAGAAAATCCACCTGCACAACATACTTGCCTTGGCACTCCTCATTGGATGCCCATAAGTGACACCTCTACAAGTGCTCCTACATAATGTCCCTACATAAGACTGTCATGTTCCATGTGTCCAACCTGATGTCCATGACTAAGTTGCCCATGTTTTCCAACCAAGTAGACCCATTACAACAATCGGTCATCCTCATCCAAGTCTGCAGTCTTCAGTCTAGTGAACGTGGTCACCGAACCATTTCATCATCATCATGAGTTCCTTCCATCATAGCTCTCCCACTGAAGGTTCCACCAAGACTTTCTCTTGGTCTCGGCCATGAGAAGTCCACCCAAGTATCATCCTATCCAAGTGTGTGCCCTCCAATTTGTCCATGAGTCATGCCGAGCACTTAGCCAATTGTCCATGTGGCTAAAGCATGACCCATTCCTCCGCAATGATCATCATGTTCCTCCCTTGTCACGGGCCTTTGCACCTTCTACCATAAGGTAATAAAAAGCCCCAACAAGTCCTGCAACAATCAACAATCCTCGCTTCTCCATACAAGGTCTCATCATAGACATCCATGGTAAGATGTTCCCTTGCATCGGCAAACTGACTTTGCTCTTCCCTGCATACGATCCATCTACCAATTGCTCAAATGAATCACAAGTATCAATACTTACTTCATCATCATGAGGTTCCTCCAAATGAGTATCCTCATCCATCCATGTCTGCAAACTACATAATCCTGGTCCAACTTGATCAATCTCAAGTCATCCTCCGTCGTTGTCACATCTGCAATACCCTCAATCGTCACAAATTCCTCTTCCTTGTTAGCACAATCTGTAACTTCATCTCGCTCCATTGTCCAACCAAGTTGAAGAAGTTTGTCTTTAACATTCTTTTCCAAGACTTCAAGTTCCTTTCGAATCCGGGGATTCTCTTCTTTCATTTGCTTCAACTTGTATAAGGTAAGCAAGAGCTTCCCTTTGCATTCTTCCAAACCTACCATGCCTTGTCGTTCAGCTTGGCCCAAGCACTAAGCTTCACCTCTGTTAAACCTGCTTCATCATTCACCTGAATAACCCTGACATCCCATGTGTCACCTACAAAACTTGAGCTCCCTGCCAAGTGTTCGATCTTCGTAGAATCAACTCCGTGATTCAGTTCACTAGCTCTCATACCAATTATCATGCCCCTACACCTGAGGTAGTCTTTCAACCACTTATAGCGAGGTGCAGCACTACCAATCGTTTTCTTTTCACCAATACTTACAATTGTAGACTACGCCTAACATTCCATACTTAGTTTCATTTTTGTTATCAAGTATTATTTCTTTATCCTTTATACAAGTGAAAGCCCATAACATTCACATAAACAGCATTATACAAGAGAAATGCACAGCAGTATAAAGGGAGGGGAAACTCCCTGTAATATGAGCCTACCCGAATCAATATATATAATCTTCTTTTACAAGTAAAAGTTAGATCTTGGGAAACCCCAAATTTACACAGTGAATTTTCAACTTTGGCAAACTTGGTTACCCAGCTCGTCGGCACCTCCACATGGTCGTCGCACGACTCACCAACCCTTCATTCACCTCATCACACGATCGTGTTGTTTTCCTAACTTGGGCGTGCCTCATCCTAGCAAAATCTCCACACATGGACGCCTCCACACAAGTCACACCTTCGTTCACAATCTCAACAGTTCAACAAAAGTCACTTCGTGTACACTTGCATGACAGGTGAGAGCTCACGCGAGTCACCCAAGAACCTGTGCCAAGTCGTCACACAAACTGGGCACCCACGCCTTCGTTTCACCATCGGGTGCTCCTTCGGACAACCGGGCACTACACCCGTGCACGCCCTACTCCAACCGGCAGACGACCTCCACTTGTGCCCATCACCCAAACCAAGAAACTCACTACCTGTTGAGTCTTGAAAATGTCATTCATTTCCATTACACTTTCACTATTATGTCCATTATATCACTTCCATTTCACCTCTATTTCACTACTATGTCACTACATTCATCCCACTTTCATTGTCATTGGGCCACCTTTATGTTTTTCCAATCTTTATTATTTCTAAGCATTTTAAGTGAATTTGTGGTTAAACATTAGAAAATAATGTGCATATGCTTATACCTAACAAATGGGTTGAGATTGTTGACATGTGTAGGTTGAAAGGAGGCTTCCAGAAGACTCTTATGTGGCACTCTAAGGCCAAATTCGAATTTGAGTGGAAAGAAAGAATCATGGGATCATGAGGATATGTGTCACATCTCATAATTGTATTGTAACTCTAAGAAGACATGTGTCTTATCAGTTTCTATTTTGATTAGGACTCTAGATGTAGAGGGAGAGATTCATGGATTCTCATTAATGAGATGGCTTCTCATCTTTTTGTATAAATAGGAGATCTCTCTCCTTCATTTGTGAGCTTAGCTTATTAGTCTTTTTACCTTGTGAGTTCTTTAGCTTGGAGTTTGTAGTTCTTCCTTGATGGCTTTTGAAAGCTTTGGAGAACTTTGTTGTACTTTGTAATTTTGAAGAATTTGAATAAAGCTTTGATGTTCTCAACATGGAAGGAGATGTGAAGTAGATTTCATGGAGAATATTAGAATGTAAGGTAGAGTAGATTTCATTTTGTAAATTTTGCTTTGATTTCATTATGTCATTTGATTGCTTTCAAGTTTGATAGATCAGATTTTTCATTCATGCAATTTTAATTCATGCAAGTGTGTTCAACTAGTTGATTGTAGGTTAGTAATGCACATAGCTTTTTAATGACTAATGACATGACGGAATCATCTTATTCTTCTGCTGATTTATTTTCTGAGTTCTAATTCCAGCATTGTTATTTCTTTCAGCTTTGTTTTGCTCATTTACTTTCATGCAAATTTAGATATCATATTACTCAGCTTGTTCATGATTACTTCCCATGAGGTAGATTGAGCTAAAGGGTAAAGGATCAGAAGAGTTGAAGTAGTGTGATTAGTTTCCTTTATGCAATTTAATTTCTTGCAATTTAGATATCATATTGCTTAACTTGTTCATGATTGCTTCCCATAAGGTAGATTGAGCTGAAGGGTAAAGGATCAGAAAAAAAAGTTGAAGTAGTGTGATTAGTTCCCTTTATGCAATTTAATTTCTTGCAATTTAGATATCATATTGCTTAACTTGTTCATGATTGCTTCCCATAAGGTAGATTGAGCTGAAGGGTAAAGGATCAGAAGAGTTGAAGTAGTGTGATGAATTAGTTGCTTTTCTTTCAGTCTTTGAGTTGCTTTAAGTTCAATATTTATTTTCTTTTTCATACAGCAGCAAGGATACTAGGTCTCATAGTCACTAGCTCATTGATTGGTTGTTGCATTCCATTTTGATTGAAGTAGCTGCATATTTACACTTTTGTTCAAGTACTAATTCCATCAATAACATGTTTTGAGATCTTTTGAAGTGCTAAAGTTTCGGAAGTTACCATTCGGGACATAGGCCTTAGGCCTTGTCTTGAAATCTCTATCCATACTTCTCCTTTAAAAGTATTCTTAAGACCTTAGAATATGATTTCCATTTGCATTAGACACTTTAGGAAACCAACAAAAACAAAACCCCAAAACAAAATAAAATCTATAAAACAACGAAGTTAGAAAAATGTTAACTAAGCACATATGGTGCACCGCACTTCATCAGTTTACGATACCTGGATTGATAATTTATGTAGAGCAATTTAAGACGTTAAATTGACTAGACATTTTGGTGCTGATGCCGGGTAAGTGTAATTAGAAGACCTTATTTCTTACATCTGAAAAAAAAAATTAATAATTCTTGAGTATGCTCTCCTCCTGCACTTCGTGTGATCTGGAGGATCAGAAAAATGATTGTTAAGTAAAAAAAATAAAAAATTAATTAATAATTCTTGAGTTTGCTCTCCTCTTGCACTTTGTGTGATCTGGAGGATCAGAAAAAGAATTATGTAAAAAAAGATAAGAAAAAAAAAAGAGACAAAATAAACTTCATCATTTCAATTGATTCAATAAAAAAAAAATGAAAAAAATGAAAAAATGAAACTCAACTGCTTTGATAGGTTCAAATTGTCCAAAATTGTCTGGTTATGGTTTGTAGTGGTCTTCAAAACACTGTATCTTGTTCTAATAAGGTTTTGCAACTTAGCTGCGGAAAGTGCCCTGATTCCACAACTGTTTCAAGGTTTAGCAGGTTACAAGCGTCCAATGGAGAAATCGACCACATGGGCATCTTCAGAATTGTCCCGACATGGATCTTATCTAGTCACCCAGCTCAGATCGATGAAAAACCAGCATAAAACCTCAGTCAAAGTCCTATTTTTAGCATGTTTTTCTTGAAGTATTTGCTGCCTGAAATTGAAAATCATTAATCCTTTTTATAAAATTTTACAATTTCAGAGAAGAAGAAAAGAGAAAAACAATCCTAGCTTCCACTGTAGGCTTAACAAGAAATATGCATCCCTGTCCAAGCATTGGCCCTGAAACAAACCTGCAAGAACATTTGTTAAAAATAAAAAATAAAAAAAATATACAAGCACATTAAGCTTTTTGTTAAGGGGAACGAATTGGGCCATGATGATGAGAGATTAGCCACTGTAACACCCTCTGAAAATCACCATTATTTTGGGTTTGCGGGGCTCACAAATTGCTGTAAAAGGGGCTGCTGTTTTTTTGTTTTGTTTGAGCTATTACCTAACGTTAAACAAAATCAAGAGAAGACCAGACTCTCATGACGTGGGAATAGTAGGACAAAGTTTGTATGGATAGATGATGATGACCAGTGGTAGGAAGCTCGGCTGGCTGGCTACTGCTTATGGAATTTTAGTTGGGTGAACAGATGGATAGGCAAATGATAAAAAAATTTTTCATGAGGGAAACAGCAGAAGCTTAACATGCAAGTACTTGGACTCTTTTGAGGATTCGTTCTTCTCTTTCGTTTCATTGCTGCGAAAAGGTGAAAATTGTGGTGGACAGCTTGACATGTATGAGAATGCACAAAGTCATATCATCCAACCACTAATTCAAAAATTCTACAGGCCGAATGCAGAACAGTAAAACTCAGAAAAACGTAAACAACTTAAAAAATGTAAAATTTCAAACGCTCGATTTTACCAAACAAAGACGAATTTGAAGAAAATAAAACATGAGTTTTTTTGTCAGCATGGTCAGTTAGATAACCCAGAAACCGTTTGAAGTGATTCCTGGCGGTTTGGGAGAAATTTGCGGTTCTTTGGAGTGCTTTTTTGTGTGCCGCGTGTGAAAAAAATCAGTGTTTTTTTTAGTAGTTGCCACCATATTTTTGATTTCCTTGAGAAATCCACTTAGATCTGATTTCCTTGGCGGCCAGGTCATCCACCATGTTACTGAATATGAGGAAAAAAAATATTTTTATTAAATGAACAGAGAACAATTCAAACACGGCATGCTTTGGTTGTTTGAGGTAACACATCTTCCACCACCCGTCTAATCCTATTCCATTTTAACTCAGACTCGCCCACGTCTCTCACCATGCCTCACAACTTCCGTCTTTTACTCATACTCCATTATGCCAAGGTGGATGTCATGGTTTGTTTGGTTGAATCCATGAATAGTTTCTTCAGGCAGTTTCATGTTACATATGTGGACGCTATGTCAAACCTTCTCCATTCCCCGCTAACACAACCGTTATCACTTCACGTGAATTTGTTGAAAAATTCAATTCGTCAACACCTTAAATTTCTTTTGGCTGATGGTATAAACTATAAATGTCACACACAAACAGTCTGAATCTGTGTTCAATCGATTTGTATTATATGAATACCAAAAGGCATGCGATGATATAAAATCCGTCAGCACACAAAAAAAAAAAATGCAGCAAAAGAGTAAGTACCTTGGTTTGCTCCATATGCCACTACAATTCACAGAGTTCCTACATGCAAACAATGAAGAAAATAACTTGAAACTGATGGTTGACTGTTGCAGCCATTTTCCGCAGCTGATTCAACTTTCCGCAGCTGGCTTAACTTTCCGCAACTGTTTTGTTAAACTCTAGGTTACAGGTGTCATCAAGCAAAACAAGCCACATGGGTAGTTGGAGGAATGTCAATACATGGATGGTGTCCTATTCATTCGGTCAAATTTGATGAAAAAGACCCCGGTCAAAGGGAGGTCAAGTTGAGTGTTTTCACTAAGTCGCCACACTGAGTCGCTGCATGTCAAGAAAAAAATACTAATTTTGAATCAATGAAATGAATAAGTTATTTTCTGAAGGTATTGATTAATTTTGGATTGATGATGAAAAATGAATGGCTAACTTTTTATTCAAGATTTTTAGCTACAGAAACCGTGCACATTCCGCAGCTAAAGTCCAATTCCGCAGCCAGAAAAACCTCATTGTTCAAATCAGCCTAACTTTTTCATACAAAATCAGATTTTGATGATTTAAGTACCATTGGAAAGATCTCAACAATATCTACACAATGATAAATCCACCATTTGAGTTTAAAATGGCAAATAATGAAATAAATTGCTGAAAAGAAGCAACATCAACTTGAGGCACTAATTCCAAATCAGGTATAAATTCTTTTGATTTTTCCTTTGAGAACTTGTTTCACTAATACAAATTCTTAGTTTTGTGTGTAAATATCATAACTAGAGAGATTGATCACCTCTCTCCTTTGATAATCTTACATTCCATTGCAGAAGAAGTATTAGTTTTTCTTACAGATTCCAGGAGGAAGGACAAATGACTACAAGAGAATGGTGTCTCTCTAAGAGACCAATTTGTTTCATAAGAGGATGATCAGCAACAAAGAGGAAATATGTTGATGCAAAATCAGATCCAAACACTTGAAAAACTTTCAGATACTATTGTCTCCATGACATCCATCCATCACATCCATACTTCATAATAAACCATTCACCTCATTCCACTCCATACTTTCCACTTACATTCACATACACTTTCCATCTCTTGTTGTCCATTCATAACCCACAAATAAAATCAAGAGGCTCATTCATATGCTTATTGCCCATTTCAATTTCTACTCTCCATTGCCATCTTCCATTTTCATCTTCCATTTCCTGTCATTTTCATTCTGCAAATAAGCCCTGCTTCAATGCAAATTATTGAGTCCATAGTCCTTTGAGTCTAAGTTCTTTGTAAAAACACCTTGAGGCTTGCATGCCTTAATGGCAAGTCCTCATGCTGACAAACAATGGGAATACATTAATGTCCTTTGTTCGTTAGATCTTCTAGATGACTCGACATCAGCGAATTCATTCGTACCTAGCAAGATGTGTTTGGGCATCTTGACTCTCATTGTCATCAATGGTGAGAGTTCTCATGTTGACTAGTGGCATCCATTAATGGCCACTAAGCCAACAATTTCCTATTATGCTCGACATCAGAACATCTTTTCACATAGTAGGAATTGTGCCAATGAGTTTTGAAGACATGAAGACTATTATTTTCAGTATTTTGGAGCAGATTCAGCAAGTTTTAGTAGAAGCAATAAAAAGTCATCTTATCTCTCTATCCATGACTCCTCTTGTTTAGCCACTTGAAGAAGAATATGATCAGAAATTTTCAGCCACTACAAATACAACTCATCCATTCCAAAGGGTAAGTGAAGGTACAACATTTTCTAACTTTTGACCATAGAATTCCATAAAAAGCTAGAATGATAATTGTTGGAAAGACATTTCTCTTCCTCATTTCATAAAATTGCCAATACCATCAGTTGGGGGGGGGAATACATTCATATTCATATATTGCCATGTCCATATCATATTTAGGAGCTCACATACTTCCAACATATATTAATTATTACATTGTTATTATGAGCATACAATGGCTTTTGAAAAAGTGCTTAAAGGATAAATTGGATACAAAAAAAATCATGGTTGTCACACAAGAACCAACCATCATGCAATCCAATAAAGATATACTTTGCAACAATAATCAAAATATCGTTATGCAAAGTTCAAAGATCAAAATAGAAGGCAACAAAAAAAAAAAAAATGGTTGTAACACAAGAACCAACCATGTTGTAATTCAAGTGAAACACTTTGCAAAAATATGAAGTTATCAAATAATATCATGCAAAGTTAAGCCAAAGCTCAAGGATCAAAAGAGTTAATGTAATATATATTGCATGAGGACATGCAATAGCTTCAGTTGGGGGGTATGTTGAGTCTTGAAAATGTCATTCATTTCCATTACACTTTCACTATTATGTCCATTATATCACCTCCATTTCACCTCCATTTCACTACTATGTCACTACATTCATCCCACTTTCATTATCATTGGGCCACCTTTATGTTTTTCCAATCTTTATTATTTCTAAGCATTTTAAGTGAATTTGTGGTTAAACATTAGAAAATAATGTGCATATGCTTATACCTAACAAATAGGTTGAGATTGTTGATATGTGTAGGTTGAAAGGAGGCTTCTAGAAGACTCTTATGTGGCACTCTAAGGCCAAATTCGAATTTGAGTGGAAAGAATCATGGGATCATGAGGATATGTGTCACATCTCCTAATTGTATTGTAACTCTAAGAAGACATGTCTTATCAGTTCCTATTTTGATTAGGACTCTAGAGGTAGAGGGAGAGATTCATGGATTCTCATTAATGAGATGGCTTCTCATCTTTTTGTATTAATACGAGATCTCTCTCCCTCATTTGGGAGCTTAGCTTATTAGTCTTTTTAGCTTATGAGTTCTTTAGCTTGGAGTTTGTAGTTCTTCCTTGATGGCTTTTGAAAGCTTTGGAGAACTTTGTTGTACTTTGTAATTTTGAAGAATTTGAATAAAGCTTTGATGTTCTCAACATGGAAGGAGATGTGAAGTAGATTTCATGGAGCATATTAGAATGTAAGGTAGAGTAGATTTCATTTTGTAAATTTTGCTTTGATTTCATTATGTCATTTGATTGCTTTCAAGTTTGATAGAGTAGATTTTTCATTCATGCAATTTTAATTCATGGAAGTGTGTTCAACCAGTTGATTGTAGGTTAGTAATGCACATAGCTTTTTAATGACTAATGACATGACGGAATCATCTTGTCCTTCTGCTGATTTATATTCTGAGTTCTAATTCCAGCATTGTTATTTCTTTCAGCTTTGTTTTTCTCATTTACTTTCATGAAAATTTAGATATCATATTACTCAGCTTGTTCATGATTGCTTCCCATAAGGTAGATTGAGCTGAAGAGTAAAGGATCAGAAGAGTTGAAGTAGTGTGATTAGTTTCCTTTATGCAATTTAATTTCTTGCAATTTAGATATCATATTGCTTAACTTGTTCATGATTGCTTCCCATAAGGTAGATTGAGCTGAAGGGTAAAGGATCAGAAGAGTTGAAGTAGTGTGATTAGTTTCCTTTATGCAATTTAATTTCTTACAATTTAGATATCATATTACTTAACATGTTCATGATTTCTTCCCATAAGGTAGATTGAGCTGAAGGGTAAAGGATCAGAAGAGTTGAAGCAGTGTGATGAATTAGTTGCTTTGCTTTCAGTCTTTGAGTTGCTTTAAGTTCAGTTTTTACTTTCTTTTTCATACAGCAGCAAGGATACTGGGTCTCATAGTCACTAGCTCATTGATTGGTTGTTGCATTCCATTTTGATTGAAGTAGCTGCATATTTACACTTTTGTTCAAGTACTAATTCCATCAATAACATGTTTTAAGATCTTTTGAAGTGCTAATGTTTTGGAAGTTACCATTAGGGACATAGGCCTTAGGCCTTGTCTTGAAATCTGTATCCATACTTGTCCTTTAAAAGTATTCTTAAGACCTTAGAATAGGATTTCCATTTGCATTAGACACTTTAGGAAACCAAAAAAAACAAAACCCGAAAACAAAATAAGATCTATAAAACAACGAAGTAAGAAAAAGGTTAACTAAGCACATATGGTGCACCACACTTCATCAGTTTACGATACCTGGATTGATAATTTATGTAGAGCAATTTAAGACGTTAAATTGACTAGACACTACCTTCATGCGGCCTTGCCCAAGAATGGGTGCATCACCTAGGTTCTGCGCCTTTACCTCTTGTTGTGTCCACCTCTTAGATCTGCGCCTTCTTCACATGTTGAGAGAAGTTGTTGTCATGAGAGATGGTGGAAATGACTCCATCGCATGACCAATATATATGAGTGGCAAGGCAAGGTCGTGGCTGCCCAGTCGAGCTACCCATGCCCTTAAACTTCATTGCAAACATGAGTCCGCCTCCTTGCAAATGCCCTAAACCATCAGTCGGCCTGCTACATTTGTAAGTCAGCCCCGTGGGTGCTCCTCCACGCTCCCCACGCATATAAATTAGCTCGCCCTCCTCCTACGCACTTCATTATAACATAACTTCGTCGCGTTGATGGTCCGAGCTCGCACTTCGTCGTTTCATGTTGTTCGTTTGTGCCTCCAACCACTCGTCCTCCATTCGGTCGTGTCGCACTTCACCCGGTGGGCATGTCAAGGACTGTAGGTCCTTACAAGTTCCATCCCATACCAAAGCAAAGTGAACCATCACTAACCAAGGCTAAATTTAAGGATCAAAAATGTGTGTGATAATCAAAGTCTACAAGCCAACACCTGAAACAATAGATACCAAGTACAAGAACCAAAATGAGTTGACCGACAAGCTGAAAGGAAAGAGCACCATCAAAACATAGAATGTCATTCATACCAATACTTTTGAGAAGATATGAGCTCTTAGAGCCACTGACAAGGCCTTAAGAAACCATGTAACAACCATGCCAAGAATGTGGCAAAAAGAACACAAGATTCTAGGGCTTAATTATGATCAGAAGATATAATATTCAGGTGCATAGCACTGTCCACTCGTGGTTCAATGAAATCACACAGATCCACAGGAGGGTTAGTAAGGTCACTAGAAGTCGAATCAGATATAAGGAAACCCTCCACCTGAGCTAGTCTAGAATCCAGATTGTCTAGACAAAACCATTGACTGCGGAGCATGCTGTTAACATTTTCCAAGCGACAGAAAACATTATAATTATCTTCCTACTTATCATTCAGGATTAAATGAAGCATAGTGTCCATTTCTTGATATAATAAAGGGAGTATAGAAACAAAACCTCTTCTTACGAAATCTACCTAGGACCAGGACCCTTTCTAGATCCAAGATTGATCTCTTTAGCACAAAATGAGAATGGTAGGGCCTATCCTCATTTTCTTTGGCCTCCAAAAGTAGAGCTCTCACCTTACTTTGAGAGAGACCACATCGAAAAAGTTTTCCATTGAGCCAAAAGGAAAAAATCAGGTGTGTTTAATGCCCACATTACCTCTATTGTCAGGGCCTCATGTTGGCATCACCACCCTTGGGTGAGTTAGGCGACCAATTGGGCACACATGACACTTAGGTAAGTCATGGGTATGGGCATGCCCATGTTTGTGCAATGGGTGTGAAAACATAGTGGCAAACGCACCATAGCAGTGGGTGTCCACCCAACTCGTGTTCAGTTAAAGGCGTTCATATGTTGATCGATTAAAGGCATGCAACTAGTGTTCGGTTAAAGGTGTGCGACATAGCAGTCAAGTAAAGGCGTTCCTGTTGGAAGTTCGGTTAAATGTGACATGATGGAATGAAGGTCAGTTAAAGGTGACACATAATTTTTAGTTAAACGTGTCAGGTGGAATGCACGACTCTGGGTACACACCCGGGTAGGGGCCCATGCTTGAGCACAGGTGAACAAATGAAGTGTGATGACACAACATCGATGGGTTGGCTCGTGTAATGAATAATGATAGACGTGTTAAGTAAGAGGTCAGCTCATTCAGAAGATAAGAAAAGGATGTGTTGCATATGAGGGGAAGGTCGACCAATGAATCGGCTCACCCACTCGCTGATTAGACATGATGGTTCGGAATAGAGTGTGATGAGTCGCATATAAGTATTAGGGAGGGATTTTGGTTGAGGATCATCACTGAATCACAAAAGCCAAGGACCAACCATTCAAGAAGATCATAGTGCAAAGAGTCGAAAGTGGGAGTTGAGTGAGCCACAGGTTTTGGGCAACCTTTGGATAGCGTGCACGCAGGCATGTCATTTAGAGTGACCTAGGTATGTTCCTGCCTTGGGGGAAAAGGCATATGCTACGTGTTTAAGTTTCGGTAGACTATAACAACTGTGTAGAAAAAAAATTAGAGTGTTGTGCCCATTCAGGGGAAGCCTTCCGTTTGTAAAATAATTGTAAAATTCTGAAAATGATAATGAAATATGGAGTTGTTGAAAATCAATGGTTGGCCCATGTTAGAACTTGATGCACTATTATGATATGTTTTCTAAAAATAGTGAATATTAATAAAAAGAGAAAGATTGTAATAATAAAAACTGTTGTAGGCATAGTTCGTAAAACAAAAAAATGTTAAGTAAAATGACTCTTGCTAGTGTTGCACGAAGCCCCGGTTGGTGGAATCAAGTTGGGGGCACGATAGATGGTATCAAATCTAGGTAAATGGAATGCAACAAAGATGAGAGATGTATGCAGGAGGGGGTTCTTGGAGAAAAGAAGTGTTGGCTGCACAATTTGGGGTTGCTGAATTAGAGATTCATGGGAGAACCATCGAAGCTTTGGATGACACAATTGCCACACATAATTCTATGACGACGGGGTTGGAAAAGGAAGTTAGGTTGTATCTTACCCCTAAGCAGGTGTAGGTCAAGGAAATGAACTCAAGGACCAAAGTGTCGAGATTGTCAAGTGAAGTGTCGGTCTGAATTGCAGATTGGTAGGGCTTTTTGGACTTCACAGTGATGAAGATGAACTTTGACATGATATTGGGGCATGAATTTTTTAAGGAAAACAAAGCCATTGTTGTTCCATTTTGTGATGAGATTATGTTGATTGGGGACACACAGATGTGGACTTTTCCTACTCACTAGCAAAGGGAGGAAGTGAAGGTGGAACATGTTTCTGAACTAAGTAGAGTAGGACAATGCAAGATTTGGATGTTGAGACATATGTGACCTTCATTCAAGAGATTGAGGATGATGATGGAGTGGGGAAACCTATTCCAACCAATATTTATCATGTACTAGCCAAATATGCAGATCATATGCCTGATGATTTTATGAAAGCACTACCAAAAAGACGTGTAGTGGACCATTACATTAAGCTAGAGTCAAGGAAGCAACCACCAACAAAAGCTCCTTATCAATTATTAGGGTTAGAATTTGAGCAGTTGAAGTGATAATTGGAGGAATTGGCTGATGTAGGCTTCATTCAACCTTCTAGGTCCCCATATGTTGCCCCAGTATTGTTCTAGAGGAAGAAAGACACAACAAAATTGTGAATGTGTTTTGATTATCATCCATTAAACAAGAAAACGATAAAAAATAGTTATCCACTGCCACTTGCTGTAGATTACTTTAATAAGCTTACGAAAGCCGAAATGTGCCCAAAGCTCGACTTGAGGAATGGGTATTATCAGGTGCAGATAGCAAAAGGTGATGAGAAGAAAAAAAAGATAGTGACGAGGTATGGGAGTTTTGAGTTCCTTGTCATGACGTTTGGATTGTTCAACGCTAATGCCACATTTTGCATTTTGATGAACGATGTCTTGCGTCTATACTTGGATTCATTAATAGTAGTATACTTGGATGATATCATAGTAATCACTGAAAACATGGAGGATCAAAAGAAGCACTTGGCTTTGATATTTGAGGCACTCACGGAAAATCATTTTTTCTTGAAGAAGTTGAAGTGTATGTTCACTCAGAGCGAGATTTTGTTCCTTGGACACATAATGGGTCAAGGTCACATATAGATGGAGCCAAGCTGGGTGTATGTGATAAAGCATTCGGTTGAATCGAGGAATCTCCATTAGATGAGGGTCTTCTTAGGGATGAGGAACTACTAGTAGAAGTTTGTAGAGGTCTATTGCAAGGTGACTACCCCCGTTGTAAACTTGTTGAAGAATGAAAAGTGATGGAGTTGGACCAAGAGATATCATGATGCATTTGAGGATTTAAGAAAAAGGATGGTTACAACACCGATACTAAGGCTACCTGAGTTTGAGAGACTATCCGATGTGCACACATATGGTTCTGATTTTGCGATTGGAGGAGTACTCTTGTAGGATGGGCATCAAGTGGCATATCAGAGTAAAAAATTACATGATGGAGAGGAATGATATATGTTCCATGAGAAGGAGATGACTACTATCATCCATTGTTTTCAGGTATGGAAACACTATTTGATAGGGAAGGACTTCATTGTCAAGACTTACAATGTTGCAGCAAGTTATTTTTCATCTAACCAAAGTTGTTAGCGACGCAGGTTCCTTGGCAAGACTTCTTGGAAGAGTTCAGCATGACTATTGAGTACAAATCAGGTAGACTCAATGCAGTTGCATATGCCCTCAACAAGAAGGCACAGTTGGCGGTATTGGAGGAGGACGGAAAATCTTGTGGTGAGAGGAGTAGTATTCGAGTTCATATGAATGATGAGATGTAGAGTAGACTACGTGTGAGTGTACAGACCGATACTCAAGCAAAGAATGTTCTAAAGCAGGTGAAGGAAGGGAAGACGACGAAGTTATTTCTATGAGACAGACTCTTTTCTCGGTGATCATCTTTACATTCTAAAGTCATCTAGACTTAAGAGGATCCTCTTGAAGGATTGGCATGATTTTACTTGGGTTGGCCACCGAAGGCAATGTTGCACTTTGGAATTATTAGAGAGAGGGTACTTTTGGGAGAAGGTGAGGCAGAATGTAGAGGAGTATGTGCATATGTGCATCATTTCTCAATAAAACAAATTGGATAACCAGAGACAGGGAGGATTATTTTAGCCTTTCTTGATTCCATAGAGAACTTGGATGAGAATTTTGATGGACTTCATTGCTTAGTTACCGCAGGTGGAGGGGTATAATGGGTTCATGGTCATTGTAGATCGTTTTTCCAATTATTCAGCCTTCATTCAAATGAAAATATCTCATGGAGCCGAGAATATGGCTAAAATATTCTTCGAGTACATTGTGAGGTACTAGGGAGTACCTTTGAGTATTGTGTAGGACTCAGATCCGCGTTTCACTGGAATATTTTGGACTACATTGTTCAATTTGGTTGGGAGAGAGTTGTTGTAGAGTTCGAACTACCATCCCCAGACATATGGGCATACTAAATGGATCAACACACTATTGGAGGACTACTTGAGACATTATGTGAGGGCTCATAAAAAGAATTGTCCTGAACTCTTGGATGTGGCTTAGTTTATATGAAACTTGTACGAAAGTTACGCAACTAGGTATAGTTCATTTGAGTTAGTTAATGGAAAGATGTCAGTTGCTCCACACACTGTGTTACTGAGAGATTTTTTGAGGATTCCAGAGGTGAAGATATTCTTGACAGCATGGGAGGAGTCCTTGGAGTTAGCACAGGTGCACCTGAATGATGCAGTAGGGAGAATGAAAAACTAGGAAGACAAGGATAGGAGGGACACGCACTTTGATGTTAGATACATGGTTTCTTTTAGGATTACTGTGGTTTAGTTCCGGCCATCGAAAGGGACTGTGAGATATTTGAATAGTAAGTATGAAGGACCATTGTGGGTGAAGAAGCAAGTGGGTGGAGTTTCTTATGAGTTAGAGCTACCAAACCACATGCGTTAGAAACCTTATGTTGTTAAAATAAGATAATTACTCCTGCATAAGGAGTTGGCTAAATATAGAGAGTCAGTTAGCTTAGTGATTGATTGATTGAGTGTTTGAGTGTTGAGTCAAGTTGAGTTAAGTGATAGATGACTTTTAGTGTGTGGTTGCATGTCAAGATATTTTAGGTGAGTAGCTAGTTGTAAGCATTTTGTTTTGTGTGATCAATAGAAGAGTAGCAGCTTGTGTTTTATGTGTAAAATATTTGTGCTTTGTATCCTCCACCCTTCCAACAAATTTGTATCAAAGCGAGGTTACACAGAGTGAAGAAGAACGGTTTTGCGGTGGTCCGTGTGAGAGGAAAAATTAGTTTTTTTCTCATGGTTTGAGAATTAACGCATCCTACAGCTATACACAAAGCACTATAATCTACCAAGGCTTAGCAGAAAGTCGCGTTAAAAGTAAAATACTTAGCACGGTTTGGATGCACGTGGGTCACGCTGGTTTGTGTGGCATTAGAGGACTAACATGGGATTTAGTCATCCTAAAAGGTGTTAAATGCACGACCTCACCACCAGAGAAGCTTTAGCATCATAAAATCTTAACATGGTTTGTATAACGTGTTTAAAAGATAATTCCTTAAACAAAGTCCATTGACTTTTTGAGACAGAAGTTCTTTTGATACATTGAGTAGGAAGCTTATATTAAAATAAGAGATAGTTAAAATTAAAGTTTGTTTTTGTTATTTTAATATATAAAGATTTCTTAAAAGAAAACTTTTATATATAAAAATAACTAAGAGTTTTCCATAAGAGTTTTTTCGCAAAAAGTTTTTTTCTTAAGTTTTTTGTTTAAACGAAAACTTAGAGTTTTTTGAAAGGGTATTTTTTTTAAAGTGTTTTACAAAGCTTACAAAAAGGAGAAATTTAGGGTTTTTTAAAGAGCAATTTTTGGAGAAAGATGGATTTCTTAAATTTTGAGCCCCATTTCCCATCGTTTATAGGCAAGGATTATGATGTGTGGGCCATTAAGATGGAAACCATGTTGTAGGCACATGATGTCTAGGATTATGTTGAGTTTGGGTTTTCAGAACCTAAGGAAGAAGCAAAAGCATGAGCTCTCAGTAATGCAAAGAAATAACAATGGAAGACAGACAAGAAGAAGAATGCACAAGCATTGCAACTTATTCAGTAGGGAGTGGACCGAGAAGTGTTCCAAAATATTATGATCACGTCTTCAACAAAAGTAGCATGGGATACTTTGGCGACAAACTATACAAGTATGGCCAAAGTCAATATTGTTAAGTTGCAGAATACTAGGAGAGATTTTGAAAGTCTGCAGATGAAGGAGACGGAGGACATTGATTCTTTCATGAATTGGGTCATAACTATCATAAATTAGTTAAATATTTATGGTGAAGAGATTAAAGATCAAACAATGGTTGAGAAGGTCTTTGAATCTTTGTCTACCAAATTTGATGTTGTGGTAGCAGCCATAGAAGAAGCCAAAGATTTGACATCATTGACAATTGATGAGTTGATGGGATCAATTTTATAGCATGAGGCAAAGATAGATAGAAATAGGGATTCCACTTTAGAGACCACTTTCAAAAGTTAGGTTTCTATTTCAAGAGACAAAGGTCGAAGGAGAATTATAACGAGAGGCAGAGGATGAAGCGGAAGATATGGTGGTTAGAGAGATGGCCAAGAAGTGCATGAACATGAAAGTGGAAGAAACTATAGAAGCTTCAAAAATAATCAAAGAGTTGACAAATCAAAGGTGAGCTGTTATTACTGCAATAAATTTGGTCACTATGCTTGTGATTGCAAGAAGAAGATATTTGATCAAGGGAACTAGAGAGCTAATGTCACTACAAAGAGTAATAACTCCATGTTCTTAGCTTGCCATCCATTGATGAACCTTTTGCTAGTGTGTCATTGTTAGACAATGGTTACAGTAATAACATGATAGGCAACAAGTATTTGGGTGAAAATTTAAAAAATCCGTGAAAGTATAGGTAAAGTTGGGGACTAACAAGACTGTGGAAGAAGATGGAAAAGGAGTGCTCAACATTCTGACCAACTAGGGGGAGCAAAAGACAATCTCAGAGGCATATTATGTTCCTAGTCTCAAACATAATTTTTTAAATGTTGTTAAATTTAAATAGAAAGGATACATAGTTATATTTCAATGTCAAAAATTTGTTATATATGAGAATCCCCCAAGAAAGCATCTTATAGCAAAGGCATAGATGACAACAAATTGACTCTTTCCTCTAATTTGGAATTGTAGTTGTTAGGGGAGTTCATTTACAGTTGCATGTTCTCATGATTATTGGTTATGGCACTTTCGATTTGGACATTTGCACTTTTTTGGATTAATATTATTGCAACACAAATAGATGGTCAAAGGATTACCTCCCATCAAAGAACCTGCTAGTACTTGTGAATGTTGATTCTTAGGAAAGCAACACTGTGAAATTTCTCCAAAGGGAGTTGCATATAGAGCAAATCAACCTCTTGAGCTAGTGCGTACACACTTGTCTGGACCTATGAAGACACACTTGATTGGTGGAAGTTGTTACTTCCTTACTTTCATTGATGATTATTGTAAAAGACTTGGGTTTACTTCTTGAACTAGAAGTCTAAAACTTTTGCAAAGTTGAAGGAATTCAAAGCAATAGTAGAGAACCAAAGTGATCGACAAATCAAGGTATTGCAATCATATCATGGTGAGCAATATGACTCAAAGGAATTCAATGATTACTACAAACAACAGGGAATCAGAAGACAATTTACAACTAGGTACACACTGCAATAGAATGGTGTAGTACAGAGAAAGAACAGTACAATTATGAACATGGTAAGAAGCATTTTGAAAGGAAAAAACTTGTCTAATGAGTATTTGGAAGAAGCAATTGCATGTGCTATTTATGTAATCAACAGATATCCTACAAAAAGCGTGATGAACAGAGTACCAAAACAAGCATGATGAGGTATGTCATGCAACGTATCTCATCTCAGAGTATTTGTATGTGTAGCTTATGCACACGTGCCTAAGGAGCGAAGAGGAAAATTGGATGATAAAAGTGAAAAATGCATATTCACTGGTTATAGTGAGCAATCAAAATCTTACAAATTGTATAACCCTATCATAAAGAAGACCATAATTAGCAGAGATGTTGTGTTCAAAGAACAAGAGTCATGGAATGGAACTGTAGACAAAATAGTTGATGCACAAGTTCCACTGATGGAAGAAGATGATGTAGCAGAAAAGGAGGAACATGAATCATAAGTGAAGACACCAAACAAAGACACACCAATAAGGACTCTATATTTTTAGAGCACCATGGATCTTCAAGCGGATCAACAGATCAATATTCTCCCAACAGTCAATTAGGTTATGAATCAAGCACTAGTAAGAGAAAGATGAGAAGTTTGAAAGATATTTATGATGATTTGGATGTTATTTCAAATTTTGCATTGTTCTCATTCCAACCTTCTTCATTTGAATAATCAATCAGAGATGAATATTCGGTGCAAGCCATAGATCAAGAAATTGAAGCTATTGAAAAGAATGATACATGGGATTTGGTTGATTTTCCAAAAGACAAAAATCGCATTGGTGTGACATGAGTGTACAAGACAAAGTTGAATGAGAAAGGTTAAATTGATAGATTTAAAGCTAGACCTATAGAAAAAGGATTCTCGCAGCAACTGGCAATAGATTTTGGAGAAACATTTTCTCCGGTAGCCAGATTCGATACTGTAAGAGTAGGTCTAGGCACAGTAGCTCAAAACAAGTGGAAAGTATACCAAAGGTATGTGATATCAGCCTTCTTGAATGGAATTCTAGAAGAAAAAATTTATGTGCAATAGCCTCCAGGATATGAAGTTGAGAGTAATGAAGAGAAATTTTACAAGTTGAGGAAAGCATTCTATGGACTCAAGCAAGTGCCTAGAGCTTGGTATAGTAGAATTGATAACTACATGATCAAGAACAGGTTTTGCAAAAGAAGCACTGAGTCTACCCTGTACACAAAGGTAAATGACCATGGACAAATTTTGATTGTTTTCTTATATGTTGATGACATGATTTTTACAGGTGATTTTGAGGTAGATGAATTTAAAGCAGCCATGATGAAAGAATTTGATGTGGCATATCTTGGTCTCTTGAAATATTTTCTTGGCATAGAAGTTGAGCAATCTAAAAAGGAATTTTTATTTGTCAAAATAAATATGCCAAAGATTAGTTGAAAATATTCACGATGGAAAATTGCAAACCTATCCCTACACCAGTTGCAACAGGTACGAAGTTAAGCAAGGATGATGAAGGAACAAATGTCAATGCAACTCTATTCAAAAGTTTGGTTGGTAGCCTCATGTATCTCACAGCTACAAGACCAGATATCATGCAAGGAGTGAGTTTGATTTCCAAATTTATGGAGACTCCAGAAGACATACATTGGAGTGGAGGAAAAAGAATTCTGAGATACATAGCAGGAACTGGAGACTGTGGCATAATGTATGCAAGCACAAAAGATAAATATTTGATTAGATACACAAATAGTGATTTTGTAGGTATTTTCGATGATAAGAAGAGAAATCCTAGTTATGTATTCCATCTTGGTTCAGGTGTGATTTCATGGGCATTTAAGAAGTAGCCCATTGTGTCACCTTTGTCAATAGAAGCATAATATGTAGCAGCAACATCAAGAGCACATCAAGAAGTTTGGTTAATAAGAGTATTTGATGGACTCAATAAGAAACAAAGTTGCTTGAATGCCTTCTATTCTTAGACTCCTCAAATTTATTTTTATGGAATTCTTTAGAAAAAATTCCAAGCTTACCACAATATAAGCATACATCCTTCCTTTCCATATAGGTATTTGTACTTGGTGTTGTTGTTCCCATGCTTTTCCTCTATATGGATTCTTCCCTTCTATCACGAAAGACAAATCTAATCTTTGAGATTTTCCATTAATTTTCTTCCTTATCTCTTCATTTTGCAAGAGAATTCTTGTTAATTGATCAAAAGTGGGATCTTTTTCCTAAGATAAAGTTCCAGTGATAAACATATGATAATCATCTAACATCTCATTGAATGTAATTGCCACTAGATCATTTCTTGAAATATTTTCACCAATAGCACTGAGCTTATAAAAAAATTCTTTGATTCTATAAATAAACTTACTAATGATTTCAATTACCTCCATATTAATTCAGAAAATATTCTTATTTAAAAATAATACTCTATTAGTATTGGGAGTTTCATATAACTTTTTAAGTGTTTCCTAGGTTTCCTGAGATGTAGCATAATACATGATATGTGGAATAATATTGTGTTTTACAGACATTCGCAATATTACCTTGGGCTTGGTCTCTTTTCGCTCCCAAAGTTGAACTGAAGCTGGTGTTTCTACCGGTTTAATTTCATCTCCCATCACAATTTACCAAGCATGGATTCCTTCTAATATCGTTGGCAACTTAAATTTCCAATTTGTGTGATTTTCTCCATCTAACTTTGTGCACACAATTGCATATGAATCAACAAGTGAATTTTCCATTTAAAAAATTCCAAATATCCCCCAACTCACCAATAAAAGAAATTTTTATAAATATTCTCTTCACCCAAACTTAACTTTTAACATAATAAATTCATTTAGCCAAAATTTATTCAAATTTTAATGTCAAAAATACCTTTTCCCAACCTCCACCTAACTAAATACAACCAAATCACTTAAACATATTTTTTAATCAATAAAGCCACCATTAATATCATCTCCCTATAATCAAATTTAAACCACACAATAAACCTTATACCACAATATTTCTTTTATGACCCAACGCAAATAATGAGAAAAAAATGTGGTGTATTCCCAAAGTGAGTTAAATACAGGACCCAATCACAACCATGCCTCAATAAAATACCTTTTCAAATATCCTCCTTTATCCATAATTTTACCAAATTCAAAAATACTTAATAAAAAATAATTGTACACCTCATCCACTTAATAAACATGCAAGGAACTAACTTTCATTTTTATTAAATTTTATGGTTAAACATACTTTTGGATTGCACACTCATGCTCAGCAACGATGGTGGCTTACAGAACTGGTTTTGTAACAACCTTGGTAAACATTGATGTAAAAACAATATAAGATCAACGTCATGGAACGCATATTCCAAGTGGAATTTTGGGAAAAATGTCATAGTGGGTGTTCATTTGGTTTATTGTGGCTAAGGAAATTGGCAAAGACAATGGAAATGGATTTGGAAAGACATGAGGCAATAATTGGAATTTTATTTATGAAAATAATCGAAATTAGGAGATAAGGAAGGTGAAAGGCCACAAGTTGCATGTGAGGAGGAAACTGAAGGAAAATAATGGAAAATGATGAAAATAGAGGCCTTATTGATAAAAAAGTTTATAAGGATCAGTTCATAGACTTTTTTCAATTCATTTTTAGAGCTCTCTCTCTATTCTCTCTCTCTCTTATACTATTGGACACTTAGTGTTTCTTGGAGCACTTTAGCATGGGATCAAGAAAATAAAAGAAGGCAAAGAAAATAAAGGATTAAGCAAGGAAGAGTTGGATCAAGTAGCTACAATGAGATTATTTACAGGTATCGATTTGCATGTGTGGTTTCCATGCTAGTTTTGGCCTGCATGATTATGCACACGTGTTCTTGGTTCTCTTGTTGCCATTGGCATGGGTTTTCCAAGTGTGAAAATGTTCTTTAGCCTTGCCTTTCCATTTCTAGATAGCCATGGTGTGATGGGTTTTCATGTTTTTGGTTGAGATATATTTCCAGATGCATTCAAAACTAAGTGAGGTGGATCTCTGCAAGAAAGAACACATGGTCTAGTCACCCCTGAACCAGATTGTGGGTTGCAATAAAGATGAATTTTTTGTTACCTTCGTGGGCCTAGGAATGCTCGATTGATGAATTGAGGGATATACATTAACGCCTAGAGGTGGGGGCTCTCCATCAAGCCTAGGAATCATAGGAAGGGATATATGGTAAATCCTAGAGGGCGGAGACTCGATTGGGCCTAAGAATCCCAAGATGGGATATATGGTAAATCCTTGAGAGTAGGAGAGATGAAAATTCCTCATAGTTTAGGTGGAGAAATCCGAAAACATCCATGCTCATTTAGGGCCTAGTGATTTCATGTGGATTGTGGTAATGAAAGCACTAGTTTAGTTTTGGTTATGAGTCTCAAATTCATGCTTGAAATATGAAACAATGGTGATTGGATGAAAAAAAGATTTGCTTAAGATAATATATCGTTGGGTGGTGCACGAAAGTCCCAAACTTGGTTGACTTTTGTATTCATTAATAAGAGTTCCTTCTCCTTGGTATTTCATGTGTAAATATATTGGTTTATATGTGGATTCTATGCTTGTTGTATCTTTATTATTTCTAATGTTTATATGCTACTCTATGAGTATGTTTCATGATAGTGATGATGTATGGGTCTCATCGGGTTTTGATTTCTAAATGAATGATCGATGAATATATGACATAATAGATGATAATGCAACTAATGTGATAAGGCATCACTGCTACTTAGTGATTCTCAGATAAGTATGAGACCCCTATGCTTAGATATGTTGTTAAGACCTGTAGAGTGCATATTTGTGACATGTTTGATGAAATGCCAGTCATGGCTAGTAGTGGTCCAGTCAAGTATTTGTTCATGTATTTAAATTTATATCATTGTTTCAATTCTAGTTTTTATTGCTAAGGGTTTCATGGAGTTATGGGCAGCCGCTCCCCCCTGGACCCCCCTTGTAGCGAATATTTTACAGGAAACATTGCTGCTCCATTACAAAATGGGGTCCAATGCAGTGATAGCTTTGAATACAGAAGATAATTAGGCTCCACACTCAACAATATCCCACTTGGAGACTTATTATAGCAACTCCATTGCTACTTCATTTGTTGGACAATGACTCCACTTTGGACCTAGTTATTTCTCATATTCTTCATCATACTTGAAGACCAATTGAAACTAAGCAAATTCTCAGTTTCTCCATGGTTACAAATTTTGTTAACGTATCTGCATGATTCTAGCTAGTGTGTACCTTATCCAACTTCAATTATCCATCTTCCAATGTTGACCATATGAAATGGTACTTGAGCTATATATGTTTAGTCTTGGAATGAAATGCAAAGTTCTTTGCAAGATGTATGGCACCTTGGCTGTCACTGTATAACTTGCCCAATTCCTGCTTCTTACCCAATTCATCCAGAAACCTTTGTAACCAAATCAAATGACCTCTGTAGCAGCAACATACTATGCTTCTATTATTGAGAGTGCAATAACACTTTGCAGTTTTGAGACCTAACTGACAATTGTTCCACCTACAGTAAAAACATACCTTGTTGTGCTTCTCTTGTTATCCATATCACCCACCATATCTGCATCAATATATCGTTGTAGAGAAATGTTTGAAACAACAAACCATAATGCTTGATTTGTGGTACCTTTCAAATACCTGAGAATCGACTCCACCACCATCCAATATTCTTTTCTTGGATTGTTCATGTACATGCTTACAACTCCCACTACATGTGCAATATCAGGCCTTGTGCAGACCATTGCATACATTATGCTTCCAACTACTGATGCATATGGAACTTTAGACATATGAGCGATTTCTTCCTGAGTCTTAGGACACTCTTCCTTACTTAATTTGAAATGGCTAGCCAAAGGTATACTATTTGGTTTTTCATTCTACATATTAAACCTTTTCAACACCGTTTCTATGTACTCATTTTGAGACAATGTTAATTTGCGATTCTTCTTGTCTCTAGTTATTCTCATACCAAGGATTTGTTTTGCAGCACCCAAATCCTTCATTGAAAATGAGTTTGTCAATTTTCTTTTGAGCATATTTATTTCCTGCATTTAGAACCTGCAACAAGCATGTCATCTACATACAATAACAATATAATATAGCTGCCATCATTTTTCCTTTTGAGATAAATACAATGATCAGAGTGACATCTAGTATAACCTTGTTCAGACATAAACCTGTCAAATTTTAGATACCACTACCTTGGAGCCTGTTTTAAGCCATACAAGCTCTTCTTCAACTTGCACACTAGTTTCTCCTTCCCTTTTACCTCATATCCTTGTGGATGCTACATATACATATATCTTCCTCCAAATCCCCATGGAGAAAGGCTGTCTTTACATATAACTGCTCAAGATGCAAATATTTAGATGCTACTAGACTTAAAATAGTTCTTATTGAAGTCATTTTAACAATAGGAGAAAATATCTCGTCAAAGTCTATACCCTTTTTCTGTGCAAGCCCTTTCACCATAAGTCTAGCTTTATACCTTTTTCTACCTCCATCTTTTTCCTTCAACTTGTAAAACCATTTATTCTGCAATGTTGTTTTACCTGCAGGAAAATTGACTAAGTCCCAAGTCTGTTTATGTGCTAATGAGTCCATCTCTTCTTTCATGGCTTGCTCCCACTTCTTCCTGGTTTCCACCTGTACTACTTCTTCATAACATTCTGATTCACTAGAATCAATCAACAATATATAATATAATGAAGGAGAGTATCGTTCAGGGGGTCTACTTATCCTGGTAGATCTTCTAACACCAGTTTCAGGTGTTTTAGGTGCTTTTTGTTGTTGTGGTTGTTGTTCTGGCCGTTGATCATTATGATTTTTAGGCACCATCACTTTACCTGTGATCTTATCAAGCATTATGTATTCTCTGTTTTCTTTTTCCTATTTCTTTTCCTGCAGCTGATCCTTATACAAAACCTTTTCATTGAATATGACATCTCTTCTCCTAATGATTTTGTGTTTTTCATAATCATAAAAGTGATAACCAAAAAAATTAACACCATATCCAATAAAGGTACATTTCTTTGATTTTGCCTCAAGCTTTATTCTATTTCCTTTATTAATGTGGACAAAGGCTTCACAACCAAAAGTCTTTAAAAAAGAATAGTCTACCCTTTTACCTGTCCATGCATCCTCTGGAATACCACCATCCAAGGAACTTAAAGGACCTCTATTTATTAGATAAACAACACTATCTACAGCATCTGCCCAAAATTTTAAGGCCAGTCCTGCATTCAATCTCATGCACCTTGTACGCTCCATGATTGTCCTATTCATCCTTTCTGATACACCATTTCCTTGTGGTGTTCCTGGAACTATCTTCTCTCTGCAAATTCCATTCTCTGAACAGTACCTATCAAACTCTTTGCTGCAATATTCACCTCCATTGTCTAATCTGAGACACTTCAACCTTTTTCCTATCTCATTTCCAACCAAAGCTTTCCATTTCTTGAAAATATCAAATACATCAGATTTATTTCGAATACAATAAATCCTGGTTTTTCTGGTTGCATCATCAATAAAAGTAACATGATAATGAGAGCCACCAAGAGATGATACCTGAGCAGGTCCCCATACATTTGTATGCACAAGCTCTAATTTTTCGCTCTTCTTTTATTTCCCAAATCGAAGGAATCTGACTCTCTTCCGTTTTCCATAAACACAATTCTCACAGAATTTTAAATCGACATGCTTCAAACCTAGCAATGAATTTCTTAAGTGAAGAATCTGCATCCCCTTCTCACTCATGTGCCCGAGCCTATGATGCCACAATGTCATATCTTCTCCTATAGAGGTTAAAGCATTAACATAATTAGAAATACCATTGCATAAATACAATGTACCAACCTTTCCTCCTTTCATGATTACCAAGGATCCTTTAGTGACCTTCCAAGTTTTATCTGTGAAAGTAGTTATGTAACCTTCACCTCCCAACTGCCATGTTGAAATCAGATTTTTCTTCAGATATGGAACATGCCTTACCTCCTTTAATTTCCACTGATTTCCATTTTTCTATTTTATGAAAACTCTACCCATTCCAATGATTTTACAGGGTTTATCATCACCCAAATGAACCTGTCCAAAATCTCCTTGAACATAATCATAAAAATGTTTCCTATCAGGTGTGGCATGGAATGGAGCCCATAAATCTACCACCTAGGTATCAATAATATTTTCTAATGAAAGAATCAAAGCATCTTGCAACACATCACCTATTACATTCGCTTCATGATTAATTTCTTATTGTGTGTCTCCTCCTTTTCCATTTCGAGACTTGTAGTCTTTCTTTAGGTTTCCTTTCTTTCCACATTTCCAACAAACTATCCTCGATATGGACTTGGATCTATCTTTTCTTAACTTATTGTTATATCCATGGCTCTTTCCTCTTTCCATTTTTCTTCCCCTAGTCTTTGCAGTCAAAGAATTACCTGATGTCTCACCAGAGCTTTTTTGTCACATTTCCTCGCTAAGGATTGCACCAACAACATCATCAAACTTTAAAGTACTAGATCCAGAGACATAGTACTAATGGCCATAAGTAAACCATTCCAACTTTTTGGAAATGAGTAGAGAAATAAAAGAGCCCTAACTTCATCGTCAAAAGTTACCCCTATAGAACTTAACTGACTGGTAATTGTATTAAATTCATTTAAATGATCAGAAAAAGATCCACCTTCTGACATCATATTAAATAAGCTCTTCATAAGAAATACCTTATTTGAGGATGAGGGTTTTTCATATAATTTGGCCAATGTAGACATTAAACCCTCTCTTGTCGTTTCCTTTGAAATATTAAATGCTACAGATGCTGCTAGGCACAATTGTATTGTTCCAAGTGCTTTTCTGTCAATAATATCCCATTCTGTGTCTGTCATACTCGTCAAATTCTTTGTCTTTCTGCTCAATGGTTAATACAAATCTCTCTGGTACAAATAATCTTCCATCTGCATCTTCCATAGCTGGTAGTTTTGGCCTTTGAATTTTTCAACCCTAAACTTACCATCTTTCGCCATTTCTCCCACTTGAACCAGGAACTGTTCCCTCCTACGAGTTTATTAGCCAAATAGACCTTCGGCTGTGATACTAGTTGTTAGATAATTATATATTACAGAGCAATGGAACACATAAAAAATTACAGAAATATAAACATAGAAAACGCATAAAACAAGAGAGACACAGATATTGTTGGAAATAATACAGAGAGAGGGGGGGGTGAATCAGTATTATCACATTAATAAAACTTTTTCATTTCCATAATCAGATTCATATATACTACTTCCACAACTTCTTATGATTAAGTTAATTGTTCTTCAATGAGTGCATTAGAACATTATCAACCATATTATCAGATAACAGATGCCGTGATAGAGAATAGATCATCACACATAAGGCACACACATGAACACCATGATATAAGGTTGAAACCCAATGCAGGAGAAAAACCACCTGCTGCAAGTCATCTCAATCTTCTTCTTAATAAGAAAATCCTTTTACAATATTTGTACTGGTGCAGTCTTATACCAGTACGGGAGCTACAACCCCCTTTGCTCTTGTACTAGCCGATCCATTTACTAGTACGCAGGCTGCTACCTGCTACAATGCTCCAAAGATCTCCCTTAGCTTTTGTACTAGCTTAGATACTAGTACATAGGCGCTGGCCTACAATCTTCTCTCGTCCAGGTACCATGTTTCATCAATTTTCAGACTGGATACACTGAAGCACAACACATAATCTGAAAGGCCACTTTTCATCCAATTTTCATACTGGACCCAACAACAACATTGAAGCTCATAATCAAACAACCTTCTGAATCACCCAATCACTAGATCCATACATATACAATGATATTATGAGAGTTATCAACTAGATCTAGTACATAAAGATAAGTCATTAATCATGCTGTTATCTGAACTCAATACCAGTAACCAAACATCAGTTATGCACCCAAAACCCGGCAGAATAGTCAAAGGCAGTTAAAACAAATTTTAAGCAGGGATCGCAACTTCATTGGTATAGATCTGCGGATATCTGTACTACCTCCGCACCTGCGCCTTCTGTGGCGCCGCGACCACCGCACCTGCGCCTTCTGTGGCGCCTCTGTGGCGTCTCCGCATTGCGCCTTCTATGGCGCCTCCACACTATGCCTTATATGGCGCCTCCGCACTGCGCCTTCTGTGGCGCCTCTGTGGCGTCTCCGCACTGCGCCTTCTGTGGCGCCTCCGCACTGCACCTTCTGTGGCGCCTCCGCACTACGCAGCTGCAGCGCTCGAGAGATCACCCTTCACAGATTCGCTTTCAACTTCACTTTCATAGATCAAAACTTTAAAACAATAACCCAATATTTCAGATCTTAAGATATTCGATTTGCAAGAATGAATTAGCCAAGTGATCTCCTTTGCTTTATATAGGCTTAGGCCTTTCACAATACCACGGGCCAAAACCATAGGATCAAAAAACTGTTGGACTAATACCATGAACCAACCATGAAAGTACGTGAGATCAACACTTTTGACGAAGTACCATGGTCCAAAACCATAGGTTCAAATACCAAGGACTAACTACCATGGAACAAAGGTAAGTTCTCCAACATATACGCGCTTTTCCTCATAGGTTCAAATACCAAGGACTAACTACCATGGACCAAAGGTAAGTTCTCCAACATATAAGCGCTTTTCCTCATAGGTTCAAATACCAAGGACTAACTACCATGGACCAAAGGTAAGTGCGTGAACTTTTTCTCTACATGAAATAAACTTTTCTCTGCATAAAAGTGCGTGAACTTTTCTCTACATGAAATAAACTTTTCTCTGCATAAAAGTGCGTGAACTTTTCTCTACATGAAATAAACTTTTCTCTGCATATAAGTGCGTGAACTTTTCTCTACACTATAATTTACTATTTGAGATGAGTGGGTTGCCATCAAGTACAACATATGTATCATAATGCCAACAATCTCCCCCTTTGGACTTGATGGCAACAACAACCAATCACTCTCCCCCTTTGACATCAAGGGCAAAGGGTTATGCTCCCCCTAAGAACATGCTCCCCCTGACTATAAACCAGATCTGCAAAGAAGAACCATAATCCATGACCATGAAAGAGATAGAGACGTATTGCAGCAATATTCAGACCAGCATCCATGATCTCCCCCATAATGCCAACAATGCATTATAAGCTCCCCCTGAGTACCTGTTGAAATCTCTGAATGAGCTCCCCCTTTGTATATGTCATGGTGCATGTTATGAAACCAGCTCACAAAAAGATAGAAAAGAGAGATCCACGCCTTAGAATTCAGCCTCTTCGAGGGGGCAACCTCCTTTACATTACATAAATGAACAATTTTTGGATGATACAAATGACAAAACCTCCTTTCTATATATAGGAGTCTAAGGAGTCACAATATAATCCAGCCGACCTAACAATAATAATATAAAGCCACAAAAATAACAATAGAGGGATTCTATGGGCACAGAAATAACAATATGGGGGTAATAGGGGCACAACAATATAAATAAGGGTATAACTACAATAGTAATGGGGTAATCACTAGTATTATAGGGACCCAACATGCCCCTCTCCTTCAAAAAAGTGTTGTCCTCAACGCTTGAGTAGTTCTGGATACTTCTGCATAAAATTCTCATCCTCCCATGTGGAATCTTCAGCGGATAAGTTCTTCCACTTGATAAGATACTCTGAAATTGATCGATTTCGTAGCTGTCGAGTTCTTGTTTCTGTGACTGCTTCCGGTTCCAATATAATTTTTCCTTCCTCGTCAAGTTCTGGCAATATTGTTTGAACTGGGAGCTTGTCGCCTATAACCTTCTTTAAACATGAAACATGGAAAACTGGGTGCAATCGAGAAGCTGCAGGAAGCTCCAATTTGTATGCCATAGTACCAATCTTTTGCAACACCTTGTACGGACCATAATACTTTGGTGATAATTTATTATCCTTCTTAGCTTGCTTTAGGGACATTTGCTTATATGGTTGTAGCCGTAGGAATACCCAATCACCTACATCAAAACTTCTTTCACTGCGATGTTGATCTGCCTGTTGTTTCATTCTATTTTGTGCCAACACGAGGTTATCCTTTAAGAGTTGGAGGACTTGTTGTTGATGTTCGATGTGATGTTCCACTGCCTGAACCTTAGAATTTTCTCTTAAATATGATGTGATGGATGGTGGTTGATACCCATAAAGTGCCATAAATGGGGTCATTTTTGTTGCTGTATGGAAGGAAGTGTTATACCACCATTCAGCCAGAGGCAACCATTTGACCCATTGTGTCTGTTTATCAGATACAAAGCAACGAAGATATCCTTCCAAACATTTGTTTACTATCTCAGTTTGCCCATCAGATTGAGGATGATAAGATGAGCTATGAGCTAACTGAGTACCAAGACAAGAAAATAATTCTGTCCAAAAATTTCCAGTGAAAATGGGATCTCTGTCACTTACAATAATCTTTGGGTTTCCATGTAGCTTTTGAACTGTTTCCATAAATGCAGTAGAAACTGTACTGGCTTTAAATGGATGTGATAATGCACAAAAGTGTGCATACTTGGTAAGTCTGTCAACTACCACCATGATGACACTCTTTCCCTCAGACTTGGGTAAACCTGTGATAAAATCCATTGAAACCTCCTCCCAACGTTGGCTTGGAATGGATAAAGGTTGTAATAGACCCGGTGTCTTAATTGTTTCAACTTTATTTTGTTGGCAAACCAAACATTCCGCCACAAACTTTTGAATATCTGATTTAAGGCCATCCCAAAAAAATTCCTTCTTAACCCTGTGGTAAGTTTTTAAAAATCCTGAGTGCCCTCCTAAGGGAGAAGTGTGCAATTCCATAAGAATCTTTTGTTTTAGCTGGGAATTCTTACAGAGGTATAAGCGATCTTTGTACCATAACGAATCATTTTTCCAGCTAAATGTATCAGAAGTACTGGAATCTTGTTGTAGCTTTCGAATAAGTGCCCACACTTCTTCGTCATTCTTCCATTCCTCCCTTGCTTCGTTTATCCAATCTGGTTGGATAATAGAAATGGCACACAACAATGCTTCCACATCCTCATCCTTTCTTGAGAGTGCATCTGCCACCACATTTTGCTTCCCTTTTTTGTAGATGATTTCAAAGTCATAACCCAACATCTTTGTGACCCACTTTTGTTGCTCTTCAGAGGATAATCTTTGTTCTAAAAAGTATTTAAGGCTATCATGATCCGTTTTTACCTTGAAGTGTCTTCCCATTAGGTAGGGTCGCCATTTCTTAAGTGCATGGAGTATTGCCAACATTTCCTTCTCATAAATAGCTTTGCTTAAAAACTTTCCCTTGATTGGACGACTTTCAAAAGCAATGGGTCTTTCATCTTGCATTAGAACAGCACCAATTCCATTTCCTGAAGCATCACATTCCACAATAAAGGTTTTTGTGAAGTCCGGTGTAGCTAAGACCGGTGCTTGGCACATTGCCTCTTTAAGATGTTCAAAGGCCTTTGTTGCTTTCGGAGTCCATGAAAATGAATCTTTCTTCAATAATGTTGTTAGAGGTGCTGCTATTCTCCCATAATTCTTAACAAACTTGCGATAATACCCTGTCAACCCAAGAAATCCTCGCAGATGCTTTATGGATGTGGGGATTTTCCATTCCTTAATGGCTTTAATTTTGCTAGGGTCTACCTTAACTCCTTCATGAGATACAATATGACCCAAATATTCCACCTCCTGGACTCCAAAGAAACATTTGGATCTTTTTGCATATAATTGTTTCTCCTCCAATAGTTGTAGCACCCTGTCAACATGTTCAACATGATCCTTCCAAGACTTGCTGTAGATTAGTATATCATCAAAAAATACTAACACAAATTTTCTAAGGAATGGTTTGAAAATTGAATTCATCAAACCTTGAAATGTTGAAGGTGCATTGGTAAGGCCAAAAGGCATGACCAAAAATTCATAATGACCCTCATGAGTTCTAAATGTTGTTTTCGGAATGTCTTCAATCTTCATTCTGATTTGATGATATCCCGAACGAAGATCCAACTTGGTGAAGTAAATTGATCCATGCAATTCATCCAGTAATTCATCAATGACAGGAATGGGGAACTTATCTTTAATAGTGAGCTTGTTGAGCTCCCTATAATCTGGACACATGCGCCATGATCCATCCTTCTTGTGCACCAATACTACTGGAGCTGAGAAAGAACTTTGACTCGGTTGAATTATACCAGCCTCTAGCATTTCTGCAACCATACGTTCAATTTCACTTTTTTGGACATATGGATATCTGTACGGCCTGATGTTTGGAGGAACACTTCCTGGAATCAGATGAATAGCATGATCATGATCACGCATAGGTGGGAGACCTTTGGGAGTCTCAAATACCTTGGAATGATTGTCCAGGACTTTTTGGAGATCTGGAGAAATAGATGATTCCAATGTGGAAACATCTAGCGAACATAATTGTGCAATTACACCTCTTTGCTCCTTTTTTAGAAGCTTTGTCATGCCATTAGAGCTGATTATCTTTCCTGGTTTCCCTGCAATACCCCTTAATTCAACTTCCTTTCCTTCCACAGAAAATTTCATGAAAAGTTCTTGAAAATTAAAAGCTATTGTACCCAAGGATTGTAGCCATTGGACTCCTAGTACAACATCAGCACCTCCCATTGGAATGGAAAGCATTGGGCTAGTCAATACATATTCTCCCATGGATAGCTTGATATTATGGCACTTTCCAGAACAATTTATTGTTCCTCCATTTGCAATCATCACTTGACACTCTGGTGCTGGATATAGGAAGCAATTCAATTCTTTTGCTACCCTACAATGAATAAAATTGTGGGTGCTTCCTGAATCAATCAACACTATTACCTTTTTCTTCTTGATTTGTCCTTCTATCTTGATGGTTTGAGGAGTGGTAATTCCCGCCAATGCATTACAAGATATGGTCGGATTTATTTGTTCTTCATCTAGGCTTTGTTCCTGGAATATATCCTCTTCTTTTGACCTTTCTTGCTCCTTTTCTTCTTCCTCTTCACAATCTATGTAGAATAATTTCTTCTCAGCACACTTATGACCTTTTGTGTATTTGCTATCACAATTGTAACAAAGCCCTTTTGCTCTTTTTTCTTCCAATTGTTGTGGTGTCAACCTTGTAGGTTGTGGAAGACTATGGGCAACAACACTTCCGTCTTTATAGTTGTGAATGGTATGCTTCCTAGTTGCCATAATTTTGCTTTCCATTTTTCTTGCTAACCTGAATGCCTTCTCTAATGAATCAGGTTCCCAAAGGCGCACATCATGTTGGATATTATCCTTTAAAGACCCTATGAACACATCAATCCTATGCTCCTCTGGAATATCTTTTACCCTTATGTTCAATTTTTGGAACTCCTCAATGTGCTCCATTATTGAACCCTTTTGTTTGAGACTTATCAATTGGCTAAAAAAAGTGTTGCTTTTTGTATCCTCATAATGTGCTATCAATTCTTCCGTAAAAATTGCCCAAGTGATAAATTGTTTACGAGAACAAAGCCATTGATACCATACAAACTGATTTGGTTCCAAATATAAAGTTGCCATACGTACCTTTTGTGTGTTTTGCACATTATTGAGATCGAAGAATTGCTCCATCTGTAATATCCATGTGGCGGGATCCTTGCCATCAAACTTCCTCATATCGATTTTTGGAACATGGTGAGTCTTCGATCCAACATTAGCGTCTATGGTATCATGATTAACATTTCTTTTGTTCTCATCATGAGTTTCCTTTACTACCTTTTCACCATTAGTGACCCTTTCTTGTAGCAACTTCTTCAATTCTTCCATATATGTCTTCAAATCTACCATGTCTCTCTTCAAATCTGTCTTCGAATCATCCATCTTAGCTTCCATGCCCTTTATCTTAGATTCCACGCCATTTATCTTAGCTTCTGTTAGCTTTTGTGAGCGTGACATTTGTTGCACTTGTTCTTGTAATTTTGATATATCATGTAGCATTTCTTCCTCTTCTTCATGAGTCATGCTAGAGCTTTCAGGTTCCTTACTAGGTGTTTGCATTTTCTTTCCTCGGGGCATCAGTTACCGATAATAATGCTTTACTATGCCCTTTGAATTCTGTTAAACCAAGCTTACACAAAAATTTAAAAAAAACTACACACCTTTTTTCACTTTATAGAAGCCTGATATTGAATCTGATGTATCTCTGTAATTTTGAATCATCCAGTTCTGAAATTGCCACCTGTAGTAGCCTTCTATGTCCTCTTTCCAATGCCACAAGTCTGAGCCAAATTGGATTCTCCAAGGAAGAGTTATGTGAAATCTCCCACAGTGACTTGCTTTTAGACTTGTTCAGTAGAGCGAACTTGTACGACGTGCCACGAGTCACTGTTTCAACCTTTTAATCTGAAACACACATACAAGAAACTACAGTCCGTCCTCTTTCTGTACCTTTTTACGAAATTTCAATCCGATCCTCAGAGAGAGAGTTATGACGATTTTCCCCAGGTCACCTGTTTTGAATGTAATTCAGGAGTCTGCAAAAAGGCCAACTTCCTCAGATCATATCTCCAGAAATATCGTGCGAAACGCTCTGAAATTTAGTTCCAAGGTTCAACACCAATTCTTCTCAAATGGGTATTTTTTTCGACTTCTGAAACGTCACAGAAAAAAGTTATAGCGCAAATTCCACGATGACCTGTTTGAAGCAGTGAAACCCTAGAATCCAAAGCTCTGATATCAAATGTTATGAAACCAGCTCACAAAAAGATAGAAAATAGAGATCCACGCCTTAGAATTCAGCCTGTTCGAGGGGGCAACCTCCTTTACATTACATAAATGAACAATTCTTGGATGATGCAAATGATAAAACCTCCTTTCTATATATAGGAGTCTAAGGAGTCACAATATAATCCAGTCGACCTAACAATAATAATATAAAGCCACAAAAATAACAATAGAGGGATTCTATGGGCACAAAAATAACAATATGGGGGTAATAGGGGCACAAAAATATAAATAAGGGTATAACTACAATAGTAATGGGGTAATCACTAGTATTATAGGGACCCAACAGTGCACCAATCTGATCATGCTCTTTCTGAGAACAAGCTGAAATGTCTGCTCTGCTATATAGTGTTGTTCATGCTCAGGCTCCCCCTGACTGTAAGCAAGGTCTGCAAAAGGATGTTCTACATCACAAATGACCTTCCTAAAAGATTCAATACATACATCCGTCACCCAACCAAGTGGGGATATATCAGAAAAATGAAAACCAAATACATTACATCTTCATCCCAGGCATAGTGGGGAAACCAACATAGGTCATTACATGACCTGAAGAGATGACACTATTACATCATGAGTCTTGATATGACATCACCTAAATAAGATGAACATCAGCAACAACACTTTATGATCTGCTCCATAGTATCTGTCAACAGCAACTAGACTAGCAACTTGTATTAGTGCATGAATCATCAAGGTATGTCCGCATCAATAGAATTTCACATTCTATGTGAGAAACATCATAGCCATCCAGATCTACATGAATCAAGTATCATCAATTGGGAATATCTGCATTAATCAACATATGTATGAAACGATCCTATCATCATATAGATAAGAGCTCATTATCATCATGTCTCCAACAATGCAACTTTGAATAATCAGCCCTGTATCCAGCCAACAATCCTCATCCATTTGTGCCAAGAATGAAAGGAATCATAACTGTAATATATGATCTTTATGCATATGACGACAGCAGCATATGAGTGACTCAACATCAAGAAGATGTGAATTCAAGCTAAGTGCTTCCCATGCAAGCATCATTAGAGAATCAACCATAAATCTGATCCAAGAACCATGTGAACTACTCATAACCATAGCAAGATGAATCATTTATCCATATAAGTATCATCACCAAGGACTATTAACCGTAATGCCAATAATGCATTAAGTCCATATGCTCCCTCTAAACCTGTGCCATCTGTCTGATCATGCATATCAATAAGAAGTATGAAGACATCATCAATATCAAGTTAGAACCAAAACACTTCTAACCATCATATCCACACATCATTATTATTAACTAGAGAAAAACTGATCCTTCTCTTGAATCTGTCCCTACTGCCTTTCTTCAAACAATCATATACACGACTGTGCAGTAACTAACTCGCGTATATATGCAACTTTCCTTTATGGAGTTTGCATATGAGATTCAGGACACTGAAGTTTTGTACTTTCAGCTCCCTCTAATTCTGGTGTGTCTGTACGTTGTGCAGTGCCGCCTTTTTCTAACTGTACTTCCTTTTTCCTCCATATCTTCAAGCGTGATGATGACATTTTCTCCTTTTGATATGGTGCCCACACTTTGTTCCTGCATTCCTTAGCTATATGTCCAAGCTTGTTACATGCATAACATCTTACATGTTTCATATTCCTCTTGTAACAATCAGCAGCTTTGTGACCAAACATATTGCAATCAAAGCAATATCCATAAAAGTACCTTGAATGTGATGATCTTTCTGCATAATGGTCTTGAACCCTTCTTCTTCTACATCTAGCTGCAACATGTCCAAGATTATGACATACATAACATTCAACATTATTCATAGGAGGAGTAAAGGATTTTCTTTGAGGAATCTCTTTTCTTGGTTGATGATGAGATCGATCTTTCATTTCTTCGTTGATCACTTTAGATTTCTCTTTAGAGTTCCTTGCCTCACCTTGTGAACTAAATTCACCTTCAACAGATTCATGGAAACCAAGACCAGTCTTTATAGCAGGAGACCTTTGACTACTAAGAATATCATCCAAGACTTTAGAACTATCTTGAAATCGTAAAAGCTTATCCTTTTCTTCTAGTTTACCTTTCAAGATATTTACCTCAACCTGAAGCTGTTCTTCCTTTTCAAGAGATTGCTTTTTCAAATCTTCTTCAGATTTCCTTCCTTCTTCCATTTGTTCCCTTAGTTTGAGAATCTCCTTTTCTTATTCTTCATTCAGATCCTGCTGCATTTGACGAACTCGGAAGGCACATTCTAGTTGAGATTTTAAGCTGGTGACTTCGTTTTCTTGTTTTGCAATAGCTTGGAGTAGATCTGTATTCTGCTTCTTTGATTCTTCAAGATCTCCTTTTAGTGAGAGGATTGTAGCTTCATGATTTTCATAGTAGCTGGATCTATCTTTGATTTTCTTGATGGTTGTGCTTCTTTCGTTGACTTCTTTTCTTAATGATGTCACTTCATGCTGCAATTTTTGACATTGGTCTTCCTTGTCCTTGAGTAGCTTTCTTACCTTGTTTCCTTCTTCTAGTTGGGCCTTTAGTTTGGTAGCTTCTTCTTTGAAATCACATTCCCTTTCGTTCAATAGATCTTGTTGATCTCTAATTTTGTCTGTTAGCCTTTTAAATTCTACCTCTATTTGATATCTTTCTTGTTCACCCATAAGAGCAAATTCAATAGTTTCGCTATCACTTTCATCTCTTCCAAAAGGAAAGATAGCTGGAACATCAGAGGATAATATATTCATACCTGATAATGATTCTGAATCTGATTCTGAATCTAAAGAGCTTCTTATACCTAATCCCCAATCGATTCTCCCACTGTCATAGTTCTTCTGAGATGACTTCTTTTTCTTAGGTGCTTTCTTCTTAAGCTTCTTTCCCATTGTTCCACGGATCTCCTTCAAGCAATCAAGCTTCTATCAAAGGACCTGCGCTGATACCAATTGTTGGAAATAATACTGAGAGGGGGGGGTGAATCAGTATTATCACATTAATAAAACTTTTTCATTTCCATAATCAGATTCATATATGCTACTTCCACAACTTCTTATGATTAAGTTAATTGATCTTCAATGAGTGCATTAGAACATTATCAACCATATTATCAGATAACAGATGCCGTAATAGAGAATAGATCATCACACATAAGGCACACACATGAACACCATGATATAAGGTGGAAACCCAATGCGGGAGAAAAACCACCTGCTGCAAGTCATCTCAATCTTCTTCTTAATAAGAAAATCCTTTTACAATATTTGTACTGGTGCAGTCTTATACTAGTACGGGAGCTACAACCCCCTTTGCTCTTGTACTAGCCGATCCATTTACTAGTACGCAGGCTGCTACCTGCTACAATGCTCCAAAGATCTCCCTTAGCTTTTGTACTAGCTTAGATACTAGTACATAGGAGCTAGCCTACAATCTTCTCTCCTCCAGGCACCACGTTTCATCAATTTTCAGACTGGATACACTGAAGCACAACACATAATCTGAAAGGCCACTTTTCATCCAATTTTCATACTGGACCCAACAACAACATTGAAGCTCATAATCAAACAACCTTCTGAATCACCCAATCACCAGATCCATACATATACAATGATATTATGAGAGTTATCAACCATATCTAGTACATAAAGATAAGTCATTAATCATGCTGTTATCTGAACTCAATACCAGTAACCAAACATCAGTTATGCACCCAAAACCCGGCAGAATAGTCAAAGGCAGTTAAAACAAATTTTAAGCAGGGATCGCAACTTCACTGGTACAGATCTGTGGATATCTGTACTACCTCTGCACCTGCGCCTTCTGTGGCGCCGCGACCACTGTACCTACGCCTTCTGTGGCGCCTCTGTGGCGTCTCCGCACTGCGCCTTCTGTGGCGCCTCCGCACTATGCCTTCTGTGGCACCTCCGCACTGCGCCTTCTGTGGCGCCTTTGTGGCGTCTCCACACTGCGCCTTCTGTGGCACCTCCGCACTGCGCAGCTGCAGCGCTCGAGAGATCACCCTTCACAGATTCGCTTTCGACTTCACTTTCATAGATCAAACTTTTAAAACAATAACCCAATATTTCAGATCTTAAGATATTCGATTTGCAAGAATGAATTAGCCAAGTGATCTCCTTTGCTTTATATAGGCTTAGGCCTTTCACAATACCACAGGCCAAAACCATAGGATCAAAAAACTGTTGGACTAATACCATGAACCAACCATGAAAGTACGTGAGATCAACACTTTTGACGAAGTACCATGGTCCAAAACCATAGGTTCAAATACCAAGGACTAACTACCATGGACCAAAGGTAAGTTCTCCAACATATACGCGCTTTTCCTCATAGGTTCAAATACCAAGGACTAACTACCATGGACCAAAGGTAAGTTCTCCAACATATATGCGCCTTTCCTCATAGGTTCAAATACCAAGGACTAACTACCATGGACCAAAGGTAAGTTCTCCAACATATACGCGCTTTTCCTTGCATGAAAGTGCGTGAACATTTTCTCTACATGAAATAAACTTTTCTCTGCATAAAAGTGCGTGAACTTTTCTCTACATGAAATAAACTTTTCTCTGCATAAAAGTGCGTGAACTTTTCTCTACATGAAATAAACTTTTCTCTGCATATAAGTGCGTGAACTTTTCTCTACACTATAATTTATCATCTGAGAAGAGTGGGTTGCCATCAAGTACAACATATGTATCATAATGCCAACAGATATATGTGGTTCACCTAGTTTGGGCTACGTCCATGGAGAAACAATGAGTGCTTTTTATATTATCCAGCAAAATGAAGAGATACAACCTACACCAGATCCGTTGTAATTCCCTATCTCTCTTAATCTCCTCTCTCTTCCTCATTCAGAATACAAATATACATAGACGAAATACAATTCCCTCATATATAGTGAGGGGTTGCCTTCTAGGGCAAAAAACCCTAAGTTAAACCTAACTTCTACTGTTGAATCTCTGCCTAATGAAAGACCCAGATTGACTACGAAATTATAACATTTTACAAGGTAATTTTACATCTATTCTTAGCTTCGGGGGCACTGCGCTCCTAAAGGTCACAGTCGCCCCCCCTTGGACCCCCCTTGTAGCGAGTATTTTACGGGTGACATTGCCAGCCCATTAGGAACTGGGGTCTAATGCGGCAATACCTTTGAATACAAAATATAATCAAGCTCCGCACCTAACAAAAATCTCAATTTATGGTCAAGTTAAGAATAATATCAGGATTTTGAGATGTGAGACTTGTTCAAAGTACCATAATTTAGGTAACCCAGAAGTTGTTTGTCAAAATTCATCATCACGAAGACGTTATGGTTGATCGAATATTATAGCAAACTACCCCTAGTACATAATAAAGTACCAGAATTCTAGGTTTTAAATAATTCGAGTTAAGTACCAGAATTATCGGTTTGAAGGCTTCAAATATTTACACCAACTTGATTTTATTACCAGCCACATGAAGGATCTGGGTTAAAGGTTTATTTTATTTCTTTTTCAAGACTTGTGGAGCTACAATCATAAATCCTAGATCTCAATTAAGCTATGCATGGGTTATGATATTTCATAAGACAAATCTTCCATGACCAAATGCTAGAAAAATCATTTGAGATATATTTTTGTAATATCATTGGCACACAACTAAAATCAGATCCTTTAGTTTAGGATCTAAAATTTTAGAAGAATAATATATATATATATATATATATATATATATATATATATATATATATATATATATATATATATATATTGCAATCACTCAGTACTAGAGAGCTAGTGATCTGAAAATCACTTGTGAGTGATCTCAGCTAATTAATTAATGAATGAAGGTATTACAGAATCATGTGCTAGTGTGTGCCTATGTTATCTTAGGCAATGGCTCGATCAAATTGCAAAATACGCAGACACTGGAAAATAGTAAGAGAAACACAGTAAGCAAATAGAAGAACACAACAAGATTTAATAATGAGTTCACCCAATCCTCTACGGCTACATATCTGGTCTAGCTTTCATTGGCGGCCTTCTTTTATTGTGTCTTTAAAGCAGATTTATTTACAGTGGGAGCTAAATTTGAGTCTCCTAAAATAGATAATGCTTAGTAGGGTGGTTCTTGGATTCCCCAAGCCACTAGAGTGCATAGACTGTTCCTTACCAAGTCTTGACCTCAACGAGTATGAATGGGATGAGTCCAATTTGGTACTCAGTTCCCGATAGATATCAACACAAGGATTGCTTGAACCCCTGAAGACTTCCATTTGATTGATGTTGCCTCAGCTCTGCAGGTCAGCTCGGCTCTTTGCATCTACTTCTGTCTCTTCTGTCTCCTTCTTCACTATTCTCTTTTTTTCTTACAGTGCTCACTTCTCCTCTCTGTTCTCTATTTGTGCGTTCATGGCTTAAAGCCAATACTGCTCATGATTGTTTGCTTCCTCTTCTGCCTCTTCAGTTTGCCTACTGCTGTTCGCTTGGAATTCCCTACCTTTGCATCATCACCACTGTGTAATGTCTCACAGGGAAGTGGCCACCCGTCCTCTCACAAACTGCGCTAGCTCTTATGCAAATGGTTCAGTATTTCGGTTACTCTGTGTAATGATTCATCCACCAGCTCAGCAGTCAAATCGGACTTCAGACTTTTATATGTCGTCGGTTAATTCTCCCTCCAGATCTGGTTTCCCATCTGGTGCATCCTCCACCCTTAGATCTGGAACCCCCAGATCCTACGGTGTTCACTCTTATCATGTGGTTGACTTGCTCAGATGTTAGCCTGCGATGAGAGGTGGTTTTCTCTCTCATCTACCGAACACGTGTCATTTTCTGTATAGCATTGCTGGGTCTCCTGACAATTCCACTTACCGCCGAACATGCCTCCAATATTCTGTTGGTTTTGGGGTGTGGGACCTACCTTTCACTTTAGTGCTTTTCCCATGATTTTCAGCTTTCCCTTGTGACCAAGCGCTTGGGGCATTAGCATTTTGAGGGGAAATGGTCTCTGTTTTCTGATTTGAACTTCCTAACTACTAGTTTGCATCCTGCATGGTCTCCATAGGCCTCGGTCAATGAGCTTTGACCAAGGTCCTCATCGTTCCTTGCTGGCTACAAACTACCATTGTCCATAGGCCTTCTTGATAGCTCATTGTTCATAAGTTTTGAAGTATGTCATGATTTTGATACAGTCATAGAACTCTGATAATTTTCATGGATCCAATTTGGATCATGTCCTTCCCACTGAAAAAGCTTTTTTACCACCAAAAGTTGGTTTTCAAGCATTTACTAAGTGAGGGTACAATTGTCTCACTTGTCCAATCTCTATACACTTTGCACTACTCAGCTTTGAACCCTTCAGCCCAACTCTGAGGTACTCAACATCTCCCCTTCGCATCGTTCTCACCTTCCTGTTCAGAACTGTGTCTTCCTGCAATTCATTAAGATATTCAGGTAACAGGTCATCGATAGAAGGCAATTGACTCTGATCTTCGGGATCCTCAATTAGTGAAGGTTCAAATAGTCTCGAGAAATATGCTTTCACGACTGAGTAGATGTGCATGTAAGCTAGTAGGTCAAGGTGAAAATCATTCTCACCAATCTTTTAAAGTATCTTAAAAGGTCCATACCTGATAGGCTTTAGCTTCTTACATTCACCTTGCATCCTATCCTTGCTGATATACAGCGAGACTTGGTCACCAACTTGGAAACTATGCTCCATCTGATGCTTGTCATGCCTTACCTTGTATTTGGCTTGGCTCTTTTCCAGCTATTCCTGTACTGCCTTGTGGATCTCTTGGATTTGTTTAATGAACCTAGTTGCCCTATCCACATGAATGTGTCCCTCAACTGTGGTGTCTTTACCAAAGACAAAATCCAAAGGAGACCTTGGTGTGAAACCAAATCAGGTCTCAAAAGGAGATCTCTGTGTAGAAGAATGTTTTGCTATGTTGTAAGAATGTTACACATAATACAAATGTTCATCCCAAAGCTTAGGATGTTTGTTGCAATATCCTCTAAGTAACTGGATCATTTTCCCATTAACTACTTCTATATGGCCATCAGTTTGTGGATGAAAAGCTGTGCTTTTCTTCAGTTCGATGTCCATCAATTCCCATAGACTTGACCAAAAATTTCCCACAAATCGGGTGTCTCGATCATATACAATGGAAGTGGGTAATCCAAAATGAACCCATACATGTTCAAAGAATAGTTTTGCAGTCTATTCAGCTGTAATCTATTTATTACAAGGTATCAAAATACACATTTTGCTGAACCTATCCACAATAACATACATATAATCATGACCTTCCCTAGATTTAGGTAGCCCTCCCACAAAATCCATGGAAGCACTTTCCCAAGGGTGAGAAGGAACTGGTAATGGCGTGTAGAAGCCTAATTTTCTATTGTTGGGCTTGCTTTTAGCACACATGGCACACCCTCTTACATATCTAGAAATTGTCTCATTCATTTTTGGCCAATAACAAAATCGTTGTAGCTGTGCAACTGTTTTACGTACCCCAAAGTGACCTGATATTAGAGAAGTGTGTGCTTCTTGAATTATATCTACTCTTTTAGTTTTTGGAATGCATAGCTTCCCACAATGATATAAGTGTTAGTCCTTTACATGATAATCCAATTCTTCTATTCGTTTTCCTTGACTTAAGGTTGCATATACATCTTTGAAATATATATCTTGAGCATATTGTTCAATGTAGCTTTCATGTAACACAAAATTATGCTTAAGTATAGTAGATGCATGTATAATGGGTCTAGATAACATATCTGCAACTTTATTGAAGTGGTTGATGATCAGTGTGTATTACTGTCTCTTTTCCCATTAAGTAACGTTTCCACTTTTTCACACTTTGTACTAATGCATATAATTCTTTATCATATGTAGGATAGTTACTACTACAGAATTAAATGTCTTAGAATGATAACATGTGGGTTTACCGTGCTATGTCAACACTGCTCCCATGGAATAGTCATTAGCATCCATTTGTATCTCAAATGCTCTTTGAAGATCAAACAGTGCTAGTACAGGTGCTGTACTAATCTTTTCTTTCAAGGTGTCAAAGGCTTTTTGCCACTAAAACACCTCGTTCCATCCTGTTAAAGCATATAAGGGAGCTGTAATTAAGGAAAAGTTAGAAATAAGCTTGCTCCAATATTGTGCTACCTCTAAGAAGCTTCTAACTTCTATAGCAGATTTGGGTTTAGGCCATTTGACAATGACTTCCACCTTAGAGGGATCTATCTTCAATTCCCCACCCCCTACTATATGTCCCAAATAATTCGAAGATGTTTTTCTAAATTCACATTTTAGGAGTTTAACATATAAAGTTTTTCTCTTTTCAAGACATCTAGTGTCTACTTAACATGCTTTAAATGTTCTTCCCATGTTTTGCTAAAGATCAGATAAAATCATCAAGAAAAGGTCTGAGTACATCATTCATTAATTTCATGAAAGTAGTAGTAGCATTAGTTAAGCCAAAAGGCATAACCAACGACTCATACAATCCCTGATTTGTTTTGAAAGTAGTCTTCCATGCATCTTGTTCTTTCACTCTGACCTGATGGTATCCACTATGCAAGTCTAATTTGGAAAAATAAATAGCTTCTTTTAATTGATCTAAAATATCATCTATGCAAGGAAGGGGATAACGATTTTTTATTGTTATCTTATTCAGTGCTCGATAATCAATGCACATTCTCCACGAGCCATCTTTATTTTTCACCAAAACGATTGGTGACCCACATGGTGATGTGGTAGGTCTGATGAACCCTTTCTCGAGCAACTCCTGCACCTACTTCTTGATTTTTGCATTCTCTAAAGTGGACAGGCTGTACATTCTAATTTTAGGAAATGGAGCATCTTGCTGCAAAATAATATCACGCACTATTTCCTTTTTGGGTGGCAGACCTTTAGGTTCTTGAAACAAGATATCATACTCTGAAACAACTTTTTCTAAATCAGCTTGGTGTTTAGCATCACAACGCTCAAATACATTGGTTTTATTATGTTTTTTTCCTTTACAACCATCAAGAATTGTTTGCATGAATTTATCATTCGTTTCATCTACCCTGAGTTTATGAGAGTATAATTATTCTTGAGCTTATGAGCTCTTACAAAGTATTTGACCATCTTTAACAAGTAGATACTTGTTCTCATCTCTATAGAAAATAGCTTTTCTATCATCAAGGACTTCCTAAAACAATTCCACATATATATAAAGGAATTATGTCTAACTCAACCTCATCTACAAATGTTGACCCAAAAGAAAACTTGAGTTTGCATTGTCTAGTCACTTGTAGTTGTGCTTTATCATTCAACCATCCTAATGGGTATGGTTTCTTGTGAGGTGTAGTCACTAATCCCAATTTCTTTACAATTGCTTCAGAAATTAAATTTACTTGTGAGCCACCATCAAACAAAGTATCAATCTTTTGATGTTTGGAAATAACTCAAATATGGAAAAGCTCATGCCTTTTTCTCTCATTTTCTTCATCAATAGTAGATTGTGCAGAATTACTAGTAGATGCTTTAGATTTCTTACCTCTTATACCTGTGGCTACAATAGTTGTTTCATCTCCTGAGTCTGGCCCCAAATACTTCTGGATAGATACAACAGTCTTCTTCTTCTTGCCCTCGAACTTGTTAGGTCTCAACTCCAGATGCAGAATCTAACAGTGCTCATCATCATGCCCATCCTTTTTATAGTGAGTGCATGAAGCTTTGTTTTTCTATGTAGTGTTAGCCTTCCTTGCTTTACATTTTTGCTTTCTTTTCTCCTTATTCTTGTTTGCAGTGGGTAGGGATGATCCCCCAACTTTTGGACTTCCATTATTTCCTCTAACTTCTAGATGAGTAGCTTGTATAGATACCTCATCTATACTAGTGGGATTAAACATGAGGATAGTGTGCCTCATGTAGCTGTGTAGACCACCAATGTACTTCAACAGAGTCTTAGGTGAGTCTAATGAGATTCCTAGAATCAATGCTCTCTTTCTGAATTCTTGAGTGTATCCCTATACACTTTTCTCTTTCAACTGTCAAAGAGTTTGCCAGCTCATCATGGCTTGTTGCATGTAGGCCAATGGATAGAACTGTTTTTTGATTGCAGAAACAAATTCACTCCAGATAGAGATAGTCTTACCATGTCTCTTTATGTCAACTTGGATACTTCCTTCCCACTAAACTAAGGAAGTGCCTCCAAGGTGCAGGCTTGCCAACTAAATCTTTCTCTTGTCTGAATTGATACTCTGCACTCTGCAATAAACATCAATTTGTCTAATCCAATTGTCCAAATTTTCTCCATTCAGCTCTCCATCATATATAGGTAAGTCAAATTTAACATCCAGTTCAATCAATGATGGCTTCCTTTTATGTTCATTGCTATTAGGAGGTGTGAGAAAGCTTTCTTATCTCCCCTTTCCTTTTGAGTGGTCATGGAAGTGAGACTCATCTTCTCTTTTATCTTGTTTGGAGCCTGATGAATCTTCATCCTTATGTTTTCTAAAGTCCCTATACATTTCCTCTACAATGGACTTTATGGCTAGGAAAATATCTATGAATTGAGGGTCTGGCCCTATAGGACCTTCCTCTGACACTGTCTTCTGAGGATAGACTCCCAATTTCAGGATTAGTTTCGACCAACTCTCTTTCTCCTAATTTGTGCTTTGATCTAATTAGCATTCAACAGCTAAATCAAACACAAGCTTGTCTAACCTTATTAGCCAGAAGCTCTGATACCACTTGTTCTGAAAATCACTTGTGAGTGATCACAGTTAATTAATTAATGAATGAAGGTATTACAGACTCAAGTGCTGGTGTGTGTCTATGTTATCTTAGGCAATGGATCTATCAAATTGCAAAATGCATAGACACTAGAAAATAGTAAGAGAAACACATTAAGCAAATAAAAGAACACAACAAGATTTAATAAGGAGTTCACTCGATCCTCCTGGGCTACGTCTCCGGTCCAGCTTCCAGTGGTGGCCTTATTTTATTGTCTTTAAAGTAGACTTTTTATAGTGGGAGCTCAATTTGAGTCTCTTGAAATATATAATGCTTAGTAGGATGGTTCTTGGATTCCCCAAGCCACTAGAGTGCACAAAATCTTCCTTACCAAGTCTTAACCTCAATGGGTCTGAATGGGATGAGTCCAACTTGGTACTCAGTTCCCGACAGATATCCTAACAAGGATTGCTTGAACCTATCAAGCCTTCTATCTACTCAATGATGCCTCAGCTCTGCAGGTCAGCTCGACTCTCTGCGTCTGCTTTTGTCTCTTCTATCTCCTTCTTCACTATTCTCTTTTTTCTTACAGTGTGCGCTTCTCCATTCTTTTCTCTATCTGTGCATTCATGGCTTAAAGCAAATACAACTCATGAATATTTTCTTCCTCTTCTACCTCTTTGGTTCACCTGCTGCTGTTCGCTTGGAATTCCCTGGCTCTGCATCATCACCACTGTGTAGTGTCTCACAGGGAAGTGGCCACCTATCCTCTCATGAACTGCGCCAGCTCTTCCTCAAATGGTTTGGTATTTCGGTTACAATGTGTAATGATTCATCCACCAGCTCAGCGGTCAAATCAGACTTCAGATTTTTATATGCTGTCACTTAATTCTCCCTCCAGATCCGGTTTCCTATCGGGCACATCCTCCACCATTAGATCTGGAACCCCTAGATCCTATGGTGTTCATTCTTATCGTGCGGTTGACTTGCTCGGATGTTAGCCCATGATGGGAGGCGGTTTTCTCTCTCATCTGCCAGACATACGTCATTTGTTTTATGGCATCGCTGGGTCTCTTGACAATTCCACTTACCGCCCAACATGCCTCCGCTATTTCGCCGGTTTTGGGGTGAGGGACCCGCCTTTTGCTTTAGCGCTTTTCCCATGGTTTTTGGCTTTCCCTTGTGATCGAGTGCTTGGGGCCTTTCCATTTCAAGGGGTTTTGCCACTAATCGCGCATCAGAAACGGCCTCCATTTTCCGATCCAGACTTCCTAAATGCTAGTTTATGTCTTACGTGGTCTCCATGGGCCTTGGTCAGTGTGCTTTGACTGAGGTCCTTGTTGTTCCTTACTAGCTACAAACTACCACTATCCAGAGGTCTTCCTAATAGCTCGTCGTTCACAAGTTTTGAAGTCTGTCATGATTTTGATACAGTCATAGAACTTTGATAATTTTCATGGATCCAATTCAGATCAGCTAGTTACGTAGGGTAAGAGAAGCGTATGTACATCTACAAGATTCAGTAGTTGTTGTATATTATACTCTTTTTTTAGCTAAATAAATAAAGGATAATGAAGTTTCTATAAGCTTTGGTGTCCATTTTGTGAGTTTGAGCTTAGAATTATAGCGAATGGATAGAAAGGCCCCCCTAAACCCATCGTGTTTGTAGGTTTAATATAGTTATTTAAGTGTGAATTTTATTTTTTAATTCCTTTTATATTTTATATTTTTTTTCTTGCATTTATAATTAAAAAATGTTTGAAGCTAGAAGGGAATCACATATTCAATATGATTGGGAATCCATGTCGCAGTTGTAAGACTGAAGGACTCATTTTACTAAAACTTTAGATACTCTTTTGGTCACTCCCTAATCTTGTAATTTCTTCCTTTACTTGTTTGCATGCCTTTGTGTGGATAAACGAGGATTTATGAGAGAAGTCTACAAGAATATATGAACAGTTTAAACCCTGCAAGACTCAGGGAGCTAAACTTTTAGATCTCTCTTTGTGAATTTATTTATGCATTTACTTCTTCATTCTAGATCCTGTATTTTCTTTTTGGTTTATGGTGCGACCTCAGGGATAGTTTTGTGAAGGAAGATTGAGCAAAATAGTTTATTTGAATTTGATTTTAGAATCAATTATAACAGTTGATTTGTAATAGCCCTGGTGAAAATTCCAGGTAATAAATTTAAAAACAATAACCACGGATGAATGGGACACTTATTCCAAGCTCAGTGTAGGGAAAGACATCCTAGGGGGTGTTCATTTGGTTGTTTACGGCTAAGGAAATTCACAAAGGAAAAGGCAAAGGAATTAAAAGGAATTTTGGCACCATTATTTATGAAAATAATGGAAATTAGGAGAAAAAGGAGGTGAAAGGTCACAAGTTGCATGTGGGGAGGAAAATGAAGGAAAATAATGGAAAATGAAGAAAATAGAGGCCTCATTCGTAAACATGATTCTGAGGATCAGTTGGTAGCATTTTGTCAATTCAGTGTTGGAGCTCTCTCACTTTGTATGTCTCTCTCTCATACTCTTGGATACTTAGAGTTTTCTTGGAGCACTCTTGGAGAGTGTGGCATACTTGGATTCTTGGAGGAAGAAGGCAAAGGAAGAGAAGGATGGCACAAGAAGGCATCAACATCAACAACTACATCAGATTTTCTTGCAGGTACTGAGTTGCATTTATGATTTCTTCACTAGTATGGACATGCATGGCATATGCATGTGGATTATTGGGCATGATCTATCATTGTCATGGATGATTACCTGGATTGACAATTGATTTCCTAGCCTTGTGGTTCCCTGGATAGCCATGGCGATTGTGGGTTTAGTTTCATTGTTTACTTTTGGTTGGTTCTCATGTTTCCTTAGCTTGGGTTGAGTTATTAGTTCATGGAGCTTTGGTTTGAAAAACACTCTAGAGCCCTATAATAGATTGGGTTGAGTTACTAGTCTTGAAGTCTTGGTTGGACAAATGGTCTAGATCCCTTGGTGGGTTTAGTTACTAGTCTTGGACCCTTGATTGGACAAATCTTTTGGAGCCCAGTGGTAGTTGTGGGTTGAGTTACTAGTTTTTTGACAATATTGGACCTGTCAAAATTCAAGGGATCATCCCGATATGAAGTCCCAACTAGACCTCACACCATTTGGTGTGGGAATCCCATCTGGTATAATGGCCCGGTTTCCATTGTCTTAAGCATTTTCCTCAACTCTTGCTTGTCAACACTTGAGAGTGGTTCTCTTTTTCTTTGAGAAGTGAGGTTCATGTTCCTGGTGAGTGTAAGTGTACTTGTGTCAATGGTTCTTTCACCGTGAGCGGAAAAAGGTGAGGATCAGTTCCAGGTTAAAAGGGATCAATCCAAATTCAACTACGAAAAAACAACACAAAGAACATACAGAACTTCTTACATAGCAGTCCACTTGGATGTGGCAATCACAACATACAAGGTAAGATAACACGTACATCACTCATCGATCAGCTTGAGACCAGTGCAATGGTTGTTACAGCAAGGTTCATGTGAAAGTTCTATTTGATGTCTGGTAGAGCAGTTGACATGGACGAGACATCATTAACAACATATACAACACATTTCCATTATTATATTATGCATTAAAACAAATGAATCAGTTCATATGTAGAACACATGGTTAAAGAAACATGCATTACAAGTGTTAGATATCATTCTTACAATAACTACAAAATATGTGTGAAAATGTGTTGGCCTATTGACAGGCTTCTGAATTAAGTGAATGTTCGAAGACACATCATTACACCATACATTAGTGGGGTGTTGGATCCACTAATTTCTCCTCAAAAAAAATATTATAGACTCTCTTGGCTATGTGGGAGGAGCTGAGGTGAAAATTCCTTTCATGAACAAATGATGGGGGTATTTATATCCAAGGGTGAAACTGACCCTTGTGGGTTGTTTGACTACCCTCATGACTGTTCGACTTCCATGAATTTTCGACTTACATGACTTTATGTTCAAAAAATGGGTCTCTAGGACTTCCACATTACATCACATTGATTGAAAATAAGCCCATAGAGGAGATGTGGGAAACATGACTCGTGACTTGACGCGACATGACTTGACATGACAATGTTGGTACGTTTGTGCTGCCACTAGAGTGCATGTTGAGCTACAATGTTGCTGAGTTGTTATCACCTTAAAATTTTTGTTTCTAAACATTGGAAAGTTTGCCTTGTTTCTAGTCATAGTCTTATAATAGGTTTTGAGTAATCTCATCTCAATAGTGTCATTTTCTTTTCCAAATAAAGTTTGACAACCTCATTCCATGTCCTAGAAGCCTCACTATGTGTTTAGAAGTCATATCTCACATCATTTTGAAGAAATTTTGAAATTAGCTACGAATCCACGTTTTTGTAGCATAGATAGTGTAAAAATCCTGTTTTGGACTACAAAATCACTGAACTAGGATTTTTCTTAACGCGCTACGAAACCACTGAGAAAGCCTGTTTCAGCATAAAAGACTTTGTTTTCTACTTCTACTAGTCAACTTCCAGAAGGGTTCCTGAGCAGCTGAGAACTCAATTTTGAAAATTTAAAGAGTTGTTTCTTCCTAACATACTGAACTACAAAAACCTCTTTCAGTTACTTCAAATTCGTTATGAGGTGGGAGAAATTTATGGTTAAACTTGCGCTACGAAACTGCTGAAAGCTAAGCTTTGTCTTCTGGTTTTAGCAGTATTTTTCTAGATCTGTTTGTGGTCATAGGAAAAGGTATTTCAAAATTCTAAAGGAGGTTTCTCTTCATAAACTCTCCAGCTAATTTTCAAGGATCCTAAACCTAAAAATAGAGAAACATGTTCCCTAATTTCTAGGCTTTATCATCAGCAGCATGGTGAAAACGTGGGAGGCTTCGGCAAATTCGACATCATGAGGTTGCATTTGTCAAAAAATGCACTCAATGTTTAGTTAAGGTGGTTTAGTCATAACAAGGAGTAGTACTCCTAATTGTATTAGGACTCTAAGATAGTCAATTAGTTGTCACTTGTATTTAATAGCTTTTTTTATGGTTAGTATAGGTGTCAATAATAGAAATTTGAATTATCAGAATGAGCGATGAGGGAATCCATGTTGTTCATGGTATACATAAGGAAAGAGGTTGAATTAGCATAGGTTTGGAAGACTTTTGGCCCATCTGCTGCTTTATGCTATGAACTATAATCAAGAATGCAGAGAGGTTTTCTTGAACAGATTTGAGTTCTCATGGGGTTAATGTTTTCTTGATTTATATGTTACTTTGAGTCATTTGTAGTATATATCATTGCTATTACTCAGAATTCCCAGCCATGTGCTCTGACTTCCTTTAGAAATGAAATGACTGTATCTTTTTGCATTTTGTGAGTAAACTATCTTTAAACTACTACCAATAAGTTTCATTACTATTACTCAGAATTCATAACCCTATGCTCTGACTTACTTTAGTAATGGAATTATTATGTTTAGTAGTAGATCTCATTGCTATTACTCATAATTCACAACCATGTGCTCTGACTTCCTTTAGAAATGAGATGAATGTGTCTTTCTGCATTTTGTGGGTAAACTATCTTTGAACTACTAACAATAAGGTTCATTACTATTACTCAATATTCATAACCCTATGCTCTGACATCCTTTAGTAATTGAATTATTGTGATGACCTATTTTCTTAAGTAAATTATCATTGTTTTAAAACCCCATTTTCCCTCAAATTTCATGTCAAGAAACCTTGCCACTGAGTTTCTTTACTTGTTGAATCCATAGCCCAATGGTAGAAAGCCTTCATCTTTTCAACCTACAAACACACAAAACCAAGATAGAGTTAGCCATCTATATTATCATTAATCAATATCATTAAGAGAGCCCTCTCAGGCTGAGGAGGCTAAGCCTCAGCTAAAAGATTGGTTTGAAATAGTTACACTGAGATAGTCTGATCAACAACATCTCAAGGTCCTATTTTGGTGATAACATTTTGGTGCATCTTCCAAGAGTCTGAATATTATTCATTCTTGAAATCAGGAAAGCTGAACTTCTGAAGGTAGTAGGAGCTAAGAAATATTTCGAGGTTGCATCTACCTTGGTGACTCCACACATCGAATAACAAATTGGAAGGTGACTCCACTGCTAGAAGATCAGTAGCTTGATGAAGCTTCGAGATGAGTTCCATTGCAAGAGTGAATGCCAGGTATGCCCCTATGAGTCGGTCTCATATCCCTGGTTTTCCAAATCCTATGCCAAAGATTGATTGGTTAGATGATCTTCCAATATTAAATGATTAAAAGAAAGACAATGTTGCTCTCAATTTGGTTAGGTTCCATATGCATGTACACAGTCTTAAGGTTCAGTTCCCTAAAGATTGTCTCATGAAGATGTTTATGACCACTTTAGAAGGAAAAGCATGGTCTTGGTATAAAAGCTTGGAAAAGGGTTCATTATATTCTCTTGCTGATTTCCATGATGTATTCTATGACATGTATAAAGAGTGTCATCCCTCCTTATTGCTAGTCAAAGATTGTTGTAAACATTCTATCAGTTTTATTCAATATTTGGAGGATTTTTATGATGATGATGAATTCATGGATGAAGAAATTTTAGATGTTCTTCATAAAAATAAATTTCAACACCAAGAAGAAAGGATAACATCCCATGAAATGCAGCATGAAAATCAGCAGGGGTTTACTTATGAAAATCATATTACATCCTCTGAGATTGATGTAGAGATGCAATAGACTTGTTAGTCTTTGGATGATAATGAAGATGAAAATAATTTCAAAAACCAAGAAGAAATACTGGAGGAAATTTTTTATAACCCTCAAGAAGAGGAAAAGGTTGATCATTTATGTAATTCCTTGCAGTGGATTACTTCAAAGAATGATCATAATAGTGAGGAAAATTACATTGTCTATGGGAATCATGTAGAAAGGCAGTTGGATAGCATATCAAAGGAATTTTGTGTGGTTGAAAATTAGTTGTCTGAAGATATAGAATGTTATGAGAATCATCAAACTAATCATGTCTTTTTTGACTGTATAGCTGATTACATGGAAAAGATTTGTTTTTCACATTTCCAGTTATATTTTTATCTTGAGGATTAGTTACATCTCATGGTGCCTTGTTTATTTCAGTATCTGGTTTATTTATGCTTCAAGCATAGTCAAGAGATTCAAGTGCCAGATCAGATAGATGACTGGCTTCATTGGAAGTTTCATGTTCCTTCAACTACAAGTGGAGATTGCAGCTGATAGGGTAGGTAGGAATGTGCAAATAAGCTCAGGGTAGGTTGACTGAGCATTTGATTCAGTAGGTGCAGTTTGAATTATTCTTAAAGAAATCATTAAAGGCTTGAGGAGTAGATTGGGCAGAAGTTCAGATTTTTATTTTAGAGGATGGATAGTGGCACTGGAGCTACAGGTTCTTAGTGTACCACAAGGGCACACTATCCCTAGTGGAGCCAATGTTGTCACCCTAAAATTTTTGTTTCTAAACTTTGGAAAGTTTGCCTTGTTTCTAGTCATAGTCTTATAATAGGTTTTGAGTCATCTCATCTCAATAGTGTCATTCTCTTTTCCAAATAAAGCTTGACAGCCTCATTCCATGTCTTAGAAACCTCACCATGTATTTAGAAGTCATATCTCACATCCTTTTGGAGAAATTTTGAAATTAGCTATGAATCCACATTTTCATAGCACAGACAGTGTAAAAAGCCTATTTTGTGCTATGAAATCACTAAACTAGGAGTTTTCATAGCGCGCTACGAAACCACTGAAAAAGCCTGTTTCAGCATAAAAGACTCTGTTTTCTACTTTTACTAGCCAACTTCCAGAAGGGTTCTTGAGCAATAGAGAACTCAATTTTAAAAACTGAAAGATTATTTTCTCCTAACATACCGAACTACAAACAATTCTTTCAATTTCTTCAAATTCTTTATGAGGTGGAAGAAAATTATGGTTAAATTTGCACTACGAAACTACTGAAAGCCAAGCTTTGTCTTCTAGTTTTAGCAGTCTCTTTCATGATCAGTTTCTGGTCACAGGAAAAGGTATTTCAGAATTCTAAAGGAGATTTCTCTTCATCAACTCTCCAGCTACAATAACCTATCTCACTTTCTTCATAAAAGTTATCAGTTGGGAGATACTAAGATTTCTTTCAAACCCTAATTTCAGAGAATAGATATTTCCTGTTTTACATGTGTTTTTCAAGGACAAATTCTGGAATAGCTAGAGAAGTGTTTTTAAAAACCAAGAGAGGCTTTTGTTCTAGACAGCATGGAATACAAAATCTCCTTCAGTTTCATAAAATATGTCATGGATGAGAAGATAAAGGCTCTGTCCCATGTGATAATTTTCAAGGATCCTAAACCTAAAAACAGGGAAACATGTTCCCTAATTTCTAGGGTATATCATCAGCAGTATGGTGACAACGTGGGGCGTTTCATCAAACTTGACCTCATGAGGTTGCAACTATCAAAGAATTCATTCAATGTTTAGTTAAGGTGGTTTTGTCATAGAAAGGAGTTGTACTCCTAATTGTATTAGGACTCTAAGACAGTGAGTTAGATTTCACTTGTATTTAATAGTCTGTTTTATGGTTAGAATAGGTTTCAATAATGAAATTCGAACTCTCTTGATGAGGGATGAGGAAATCCATGTTTTAAATTCTATATATAAAGCAAGAGGTTGAATTAGCAGAGGGTTGGAAGACTTTTGGCCCAGCTGCTGCTTTATGCTATGAACTATAATCAAGAATGCAGAGAGGTTTTCTTGAATAGATCTAAGCTCTCATGGGGTTAATATTTTCTTGATTTATATGTTACTTTGAATCATTTGCAGTATATCCCATTGCTATTACTCAGAATTCACAACCATGTGCTCTGACTTCCTTTAGAAATGAGATGACTGTATCTTTCTACATTTTGTGGGTAAACTATCTTTAAGCTACTAGCAATAAGTTTCATTATTATTACTAAAAATTCATAACCCTATGCTCTGACTTCCTTTGGTAGTGGAATTATTGTGTTTAGCATTAGATCTCATTGCTATTACTCAGAATTCACAACCATGTGCTCTAACTTCCTTTAGAAATATGTACCTTGGAAGCCTCAATATTCTTTGAGATGATCTCACCCTTAACAATCTCTTTCTTTATCCAAGAGTTCTAGTAATTTTAAATAGAATTATTTATTATTCTAGGTGGATTGAATGCCATTTCTACCCACCTGTACATATTTAATCCATAAAAATATATCTTAATGTCAATCATTTAATGCACCACCAAGAACTAATAAATCGATGAAACTTAAACCAACCCGTTTCTAAGAATGGTATGCAGTTGAATGATAAGCTTTTATTCACTTTTATTAAAACTACCTCACTTGATATCAACTCTCAAGTAGTTGATCCATCACATTTTGCAACTCTTTCAACAATGAATGTTGAAGACCTGCCATCAAAGTAATTATGAATCGATGCACAATAATAGTAAAAAAAGCCATATTTTTAGTTGTTGTTAGGAATGTTATTGTTGGGTAAGGAGGATTTATAGAAATAGGCATTATTGGTCCCACATTTGTTCAACTAATATTTGCACAAGGATGGAGTTTTGGGAGTCTCTTTATTTATTTGAGATTTGACAAAGACCCATGGCCTTACTGTCTCCACACTAGATGAAACCTTAGAGTGGAATCACCATCAAGAGCCTTGAAAAGCTATGTGATAATTAATTAATGAAACTTTACTGACTATATTGAATCGTTATGTGATGAAACCCCATGACGCGAGAATAAAAATGTTCAAAGATGATGATTGAAGCCCAATAAATTCCATATGGCCATAACTAGATCCTTCGAAGGAGAGTCTCAAAATTGACCCTATCTTCCTAACTCATCATTCTCACTCATGGTGGAGGTTGTGTCCACACTTATGTTGAAGAGGTTATTGAAAAGGATCTATTATATTTTCCACAACATGAATCAAACAAAGCATGTTGAAAAATAGAAACAAATTATGCAAGTGGGATAGAGAAAGCGTTAAAGAGTTGCCGCATTTACCATCCCTCACTAGGGATTCCTCAAAAACCCTAAGGAACACTAGAATTTTTTTTTAAATAACATCTTTAGAGTGCACTCAAAAAACACTACCTCTAGACAAGAAATAACATCATCCATATATATATAAGTAATTACAAAATTCAAAATGTTTCAACAGAGGAAGAAATTCATTGAGAGTTTGTTAATTCGTTGTAGTTCATAGTCTCTCTTTAGAGTTTGGACTTTAGTCTATGAGACATGAATATGTGAGTATTTTTCTTACTAGTCCCCATTGTTTATGACATGGGACTATAGTAATAGATTTTAATAGTTAGCATTAGTACTTTTGCATATTAATCCAAAGTTTTTATGAACTTTACCATGTCCATAAAATGACCATTTTTCTCAACCAATAAATTTATCAATTTAAATTTAAGGACCAATAAGATATTTGATGGTGTTATTTGGCCTCTTCCTAAGGAATACAAACAATATCATCGATATTATTCATACAATATCTTTGTTCCCTGCATTTATTTGATTTTTTTATTTCCAAGATTTGAAACTAATGCTAACATTAGTTTATAAACATTAAATGCTACCTATAACCATGGAAACACTAAAGAGGGATATATGGATGTGTGCATGTTGGTGTGGTGGTGTATAAGGAATGAGACACATGTCATTCTTCTCATTCTTCTCCTAAGAAAAATCAATGGCTACCTTCAGATTTGGTTATAGCTCTAGAATTCTTAGCAGGGTGCACAACCTCTCCTTTTCTTTAGTTTGACAACCCAACTTCAACTGTAAATGCTTTAGCTTGAAAACCCAAACTCAACTCCAAGGAAAATGATTTTATATTTGACAATGGATTTGTGGTTAGTGTTGGTGCCAATGGGATTTAAGGCTCGTCCACTCTACCTAACGTCTGCATCTGAGATTTGATCAGTGCATCTCACATAAACTGCAAATATTGGTGGGGAGGTGACATCCCAAAACCATGATCGATAAAAATTTCATTTGGAAGTATGAGATGTTGATTTTTGTGTAGCTTGGGAGGTACTGCAAGCCCTAGTGTTCGAGTGTTAGAGGTCAAAGCGACACAAGCAGTTTTGGGGGCTTGGAACCCAAGTATGGGGTTTTCCACCCATCGATGTTTGGGCCAAAACCATGATGATTTTTTGACATGTGACGGATAAGGATGATTCTTGTCAAGATGATTCTAATGCAATGTGAATCATCTAATTCCAAGTTTTCGTTCAGGAGAAATGGATTTTTGAAGTTTATAAGCAATTATTGGTTTTCAAGTCATGCATATATTGTGACACCCTTGCACATCTTAGCATGCCTTAGCACTTGGCACATTTAGCATATTTGACATGCCTTTACACTCTCTGGCACATATTAGCATTCCCTAGCATGCCTTGGCACTCACACCCTCACAAATAGCCTTACATCTTTTCACGACTTGGGAACCCAATCAAGTCCTTATCTACTATAGTTCGTGTGACATTGGTGTGCTTCGGTTGCAATAACTAGACTAATTGCACATAATAAAAGTAGATTGTGCCTTGTTCACCAAAGAATTGTCTATAGTTCATATTAGGACATTCATGTCCAAGCTTAACTTGTCCCACATAAGAACTTACCAAGACAAGGATCGCATCTAGCCATGGACTTAAAAAAACTAAGCAACATAGCTTACACAGACAATATTTCACATGTATGTCTGGTTCATATAAAAATAAAGCATTAAATAAGAGTTTGTAAAAACCACAAGATGCATAAGACACACATGGTATAGGCTAATAGATGTTGACTGCCCCAAAACTTATACACAATAATGTACAATATGTAACTGTATAAAATAGTTTAAAACATAAGCATTTGGAAAAAATGTGCCACATGTCATATACAAATAATGGCTAAAGGAAAAATAACGTTGTGCCTAGAAAAAAGTCTCCCATTGTCTAAAACTGCTCTGTCAAGCTCCTTATCACAAACATAGGGTTGTATCTTGAAAATCCTATTATGAACTTCTCCTAGCACACTTCATCCTTGGCACACTTGAATTCATTAACACTCCCTGGCATACATTCTTATTTTTTCATTTCCATGCATTTTGACCTAGTTCTCCCTTGTGAGTGAGTGAAACAAAGAGGTAAGAAAAACATGTATTTAAAAAGACCATATATCAAGAAAATGAAAGAAAGGAAACAAGATAAAAATATGCTACAACACACAAATAGTTAGTGATTCCAATGTTCTTCCATCAAATGAGAAGCTAGGACTAAACTTGGAATATACGAAACTTAATGTTAATAAATTGAGGTTTACATACGTGAGAATTAGATTGAAGGTAAAGTCACACACTATTTTGATATATGATCCAGTAAATGATGTTTTTTAGATGACATAATCCTAGAAGACAAGAAATTAGAGACTCCTAAACCCCACGCGCATAACATCTTTCTTGGCCCTCGCATTTGAGTGGTCTCCAGAATGACAACAATTATTTCACGATAACGTTTGATGCAACTTAATTGGATGATGCCTTCGATCTTCCTATAACTGCAATTATATTATTTGCAGAAAATCAAATACCCAAGAATTTGTGCAAACCTGGCTGTGGTGATACTAATTTCCTGACCATCAATCAATGATATTTCTATCAGCAGTGAACATTTGATCATGTAACATATGCTTTAGAATTTATTCAATTCTCTTTCACTTCTGAATCTCTACGCTTCTCTTTTTTATTAACAAATTAAAGTTAACAACTATTGTTTTACACAATTGAAGGAGCATTGTGTTTTTTAGTTTATATTATATTTGGTTCATGATCTTTGCTCCAGATATGGAGATGATAAACAATGGGAAAGAGAGACCATGCCCTACATCTATGTCTGCTACTTTTCGTTATCATTGCAAGATAGATAAAAAATAATAATACACAATCTGCTGACGTTGGAATCAAATATTACAAAATTTGCTGACTTTGCAATAAAATATTACACAATATCTCAATTATCATATTTTTTTGTTTCTTTCAACTTTCAAATGTGGTGCCAATATTCCATTATGTTATTCTTGATTATGTTTTAGAAATGACCATTGATAGTAAAATTATTTTCACGTTTTCTTTGCCCTTACAAGTTTTTTTACTGAATCACAACTGTGATTTTTTTCTTCTTCAGATATGAGTGCTTTGATTCCCCTTTTCTTCTCAAATTCTTCCATTGATAAGCCATATGAGTGGCACCTCAGGGACGAACGCAATCCCCTCCTATCACAATGTTATTATGGGATCACAGAAACCCAAGAATGGGTCAAAAAGTTCCTCTACAGAATATTTTGGGACAAAGGAAACCCTATTTTGGGGCCCAATTACAGTCTAGCTTGTGGGGTCGATGCCTCCTCAAGGTGACATCAAACCACAAGTACATCATTCCCAATAATCAACTGAAGGAATCATGGAATTCTATGAAGGATCATGCCCTGATTTGTAAGTTGATGGACATTCAGTCGAAGGAGAAATATATAGTAAAATGGATCTCAAAGAAATGGAGGTTGTCGGGTCTAAGAAATCTTCAACTAAGGGCCAAGGGTAGATCTCAAAGACCATGAGAGGATGTTTTAAAATGGCTCTTATTTCATGAACAAAGTTATTAATATTTTTCATCTTTTCACAATGTTTGAAATTGTTGAATTGGTTTTGAGTATCAACCACATCAATGATTTTTGCTCCAAATGTTGCAACTCACGCTTTCATTCTGATCATGGAAGAGTTACAATTTAATGATACTCTTTCCTACACTACTTCGTTACAACTTTTCCTTTGCAACATGTCGTGCAATTACTAGTTAATAATCTCGAATAACATGTCATAAATATATTGACAAAAATTCATTACTTATAGTTGTGAATATAGGAGAACGATGATTAGTAATGTAGTATGTAGCATTATATAACTTGTTGTAGTCGAAAGTTGGGATATCTTCTTTGTCATTGGAATTGAGTGGATGCTTCTTACAACACTTTGGAGCTATTAATTTGTCACCTTATTCCATTTGCACATGAATTCTATAGTGAGATGTGCTTTTCATCCCCTAGAATAGTTCGCCTTGTGGACAAAAATATTTTTAGAAACTTACCAACCTATTGATAGATTAATTTCTGTCAAAGCCCTATTTTGTTCTTTACATGTTGTTTTTTATTTTTTGTCTTGCAAAGGGGTGGGGATAATGTGACGGGTCATCAGAGGATATGGGATTGACCATTACTAAAGGTAGAAATGGCATCACCGCTTCAAGGGACGACTTTCCATAGGGGATTCACTTTATTAATTATCATGTTCATTCATAAAGGAGATTTTAAAATTGTGAAAAATAGAGCCAATATATTATAGATATTGGGGGTGGGGATTTTGGGTAGAGGGTTACAAGTTTTGGAGGTATTAAAATTGGTATTTGGTAAAACTAGGGGATATTTACTAAAATATGCATAGAGTAGTATTGATTGTTTAGTAATAAAAAGAAATGGGTAATCTAAATCATGAACACATTGATGGTTTTTTATCTCACCACTTGAAAGGATTTTACGAGTTCAAATAGCCACACGAGGGAGAATATTATATACGACGTTTCAAATCATATGTGAATGGAGAGGAATTTTCAAAGGTTTTCTGCAAGGGTCAAGGTTTTATAAGCTTTGATATTTTATCAGAATGGTGGCATGAGGAGGCATTATCTAACACAATGTGGTCAAAGGAGGTGGATTTAGTTGTATATTTGGGTGTGGTGAAGATGCCAAAGGTTGTTGAAAAATGTGTAACTAGGTTTGGTCTTCATAAGTATGAAATGTACTCTTAAATGAAAAGAGATTATTATTATTGAAGCATGGGTTTCATGCTCAATTTATTTTATTTTATAGGTTAACCACCCATTGAGTACTTCTAGGGTTTCTCCTAGGTTTAAGAGTCATTGTCATATATTGAAAACCCTATGGGCACATTGTATTATGTAAAGAAAATTTATTTTGTCTTTAAAGTGTTGACATATCTCCAAGACCAGGTTGGCCTACGTGAAGAGCCATGTCTACCCTTGAAAGATCCTATATATAGAGATAAACTTGTCATCCATTAGACACACTCACTCATCTCATTCTATGCGAAGAAGAGGAGGAATAAAGGTTGAAGAAAGAATGAATGAAGAGGGATTTGAAGAAGTTGAAGTGCTTGGGCTAGTTCTGTCAACCTCTTGTGAAAGTTGAAGTTATGGTTTCTGCGCTGGGACTATCTTTGGCTCGATCTTGAAGGAAAGAGAGAAGAAAGGCAAGTGAAAGTAACTTCGGGCATCTCACTAGCTCCAAGTCTCAAGGAAAGGCGAGTGAAGGGAAGAGAAGGTTATACGAGTGAGATCAAAGTCTCTAAGAGGATAAGCAACAGTTGTAGTAGTTGTTGGGAGACAAAATTTCGGGTCTGCAACAGGAGGTCGAAGTACTTGTAGTAGGAGGCCAAGTTCATCTTGATATTGGAGGGTATTTATCTGAGTCACTAGGTCATGTTATTAGTTAATTGAAAAATCTATAAGAAGAGAAGGGATTTAAGGGTTTTCCCATCAAGAGGAGTGGTTTTGGCCCTAGCTTGCAACCTATATATTGTGTCATTGTTGTTGCTATTTTTGTAGCTGTTTGATGTATCTCAAAAATCTTATAAGGGAGAAGTTAACACAAAAAATTATCAATTTAAAGAGAATTAACATAATTACTCCCCTTTTGAATTCTCAACACCCTTTTCTCTGCTTATCTGCTACTGTGGGTTGTTCGCTTGCATTGTGGTGGCCATGGTTAGGGCTTCATGATATTTTTGGTTCCTATCAAATCTGGTCTGAGTTATCCTATGGCAGCTCCATTGGTGGCCTTGTGCCATTTTCTTCATGGTTATTTTCAAGGCCCTCATCCTCCTGAAGTGGAGCACCTCTTTTTGTCTTTTGAATGAATAAAATGGGTCAATATTTCCACTTACCACTTTCTATTTCATGAGATCTTATTAAATCATGAATTTAATATTCATCTAAGGGTTTAACTATGTCAACAATCTCATGTATATCCTCATGCAAAATTTCTTCCAAATATGAAGAAAAGGTCTCGAACAATATGTACATTGAGAAATGTAGTGCAAGCAAGAACTTGTACATGTTTAAGAAAATAATAAATAAGACAAGATAGAGAGGTATTGCACAAATTGAAGAACTGAGAGAAAGAAATGCACAAAAAGGATGAAATTACAAGTTTTTAATAGGTTGAAAGGAAATTGTAAAAAGAACCAATACAATCATATGGACATGTATGACCATATGGAGGAATACAACGGTTGCACAAATTCTGCCTTTCTTTTTTGTATAGATCATATACCTCATTTTCAGATGATTATGATGACCATGCAATTATTATTTTAGTAACTTTTAGAGGTTTCCTTGAGGTATGCAAAGCTAATTTTGAGAAGAAATTACTTATGTATCTAAAAAACTCTTTTTTTCTTCCATGGCTTAAATTTTCAATTATTGTGTAATTGATGCTATGATCTGAAAGTAATTTCTACATTATATTAAATTTAGCAATTGATCTATTTAACTTGGATCATATGGATAATAATCACCTAGGGCTGAATTTTTGTAATATACTTAACCCCAAATACCTCAAAAGGTGAAATATGCCTCAAAATATGTAAAAATGTGTCCTTACCCCCAAAAACTTCTACTTCAGGGGGAAACACACCTTCAAATAAGTGGAAGCTCTTCCATTAGGGTTATTTCTCACCACTTCTTACCGACAAAATCCCCAACCACCTCATTGAAGAGGGTGTCCAACCTCAAGAGTCAAGTAGGCCTTTGACCAAACCCATGCGTAACTGAGTGCTATATGGCATGATCTCAAGTTGGGTGTTCATCTTTTCAAGCTCCCTTTTTTCTTAGATCCTTCATAAACATGGTCTTAGGCCCTAGTTTTAACCTAAAAACAGGGATATCCATCAATGACATGACAAAAGGGAATGTAATACACGTAACCATTCCTCAAACTACATGTAAAACATGCTAGAATGGATCCTCATAGTGAAATGCATCTCTGGAAGAACCTTCATTAAACCAACCATACACCTTCTATATTCTTTTTCTTCCCTTCGATGATGATAAGTTATTAGGCTTGACGGATTTCAAATGTAGATAACATCCCAAACTGGTACAATCTCCAAAATAGTGTTTTTTCCCTACACATTGTAGCATACCTCTATAAAAAATGAGTGTTTTTGTCCCCCTCCTTTAACCATATAACATGGTTTTTTAGTTGCCATGTCTCCTTATGTAGTCTAAGGATGTATCATTTACGAGCCTCCAACTCCCATAAATCGTCAATTTGTGCCCATGAAAGAAATCCATCATTGAATAAAATAATTTATGTGAACCATCTTCGCGTCAATCTCCTCCAGCTCTTTCGGATGTGCAACCATTTTTTCTCATTCCCATCCCTTTACCACCATCTTGACGATGTCAAGCTTCAAGGAAACTGCCTCCATCCAAGATAATTCATCATCTTCAAATAACTGGGACCATGATTTACGAACCATCTTACGAAACTCCTCGTCGGTTAGTCATGTTTTGTTGAACTTGAAGATCAATGCTTTCCACATCCTATTTCCCTTCCACTGTAAAATATTAGAATGTGGTCAAAGAGTGTTGCCAGAGAGACCCAGGATCACATATATCCCATCATGTCCAAGAGATTTGGATGAACTAAAAATTGGTCCAACCTTTGCAATGTGTTCGATACCAACCTTGCAGTTCCTCCAAGTCAACACAATGGGCTGTGGATATATATCCACCATAGAGTTTGTATATATAATTTTTTTCTATGCATATCACATTAAAAAATTAAATTAAAACAAATTATAAAATATATGAAAGAAAATATCATTTTTATTATATCTATTATAAATGTTTTAATAAAATAAAAAGTATATATATATATATATATATATATATATATATATATATATATATATAGATAGATAGATATATATATATATATATATTGACATGTTAAATTTATATGTAATATAAATAATATTACAAATATTTATCATATATCTATTTTAATTCTAAATCCACAAAGTGTTGTGGGGTCAAATTTTTAAATTTGTAACATTTCTTAAGTTATATACTCAAGAAGAGATTTACATATTTAGTGATTTGATTTCTTTTGATACTAGGTTTATTTATAATTAAAATGGATCTTTGTTGGTTTAGAAATTAACTTAGATCCATTTTAGTCCTAGATATATGAAACTTGCAAAAGAATCAAATATCTTGTCAAAATATTTTCTCAAAAATTTGACACTCAAAAATTAATTTATACCTTTACAAATATCACTTTAAATGTCTAATAAATTTAACTTTAAAATAAATATAAATTAAATATACAACTTTTCCATTTAAATCTTTAAACAAATACTCCTTTTCATTACAACTCTCATTTTTTGCCTCTTTAATAATAATACAATATCTCCTCAAAATATAAAAAACTTCATTATTTCAAATTTAATTTTTAATAAAAAATCTAAATTATATATATATATATATATATATATCTATATATATATATATATATTCTTTACTATTAAAAATATTATATCAAACTAACAAACTTTCTATTTTTAATGTACAAAAAATACAAATAAAATTCAAATCCGGAAGAAGTCCAAACCTCTTAAAAATTATATACCCACTCGCAGTGAAAATGTGTCTATTTATCTTTTTCTTGCTCTGAGAGCCATTTACTTCCTCTGAGCACCAAAGTTAAGAGAGTCAACATCGTTTCCATCCCATCTCCTCCATGGAAACCCTTAGCTTCTACAATAAATTTGCTGGCGTGCGCCCTCCACTCTACGAAAAGTCCAATTCATGCAATCAATTTCATCTAATCTTAGCAACTGAAAAATATAAAAGATGCGGCTCCCACTGAACCTTTTGTATTCATACCATTCTCACCCAGTATTGCGTTCAAATCCTGATGAGTGGAGCGGAGCGGGTGCACCTTTTCCTCTGTGTTATATCCAACAAAGATGATGCATATGCTAGGGTTTTGAACTCCAACGGGGTTGATTAAGCAGAAAAGAGCTGATCTCTGTCCAGTAAGTCCTATGAATCCCACAGTCACGGCTCCAAATGGCCCCACTAGGCCCCTAAGGCTAGTCTAATGTGATGATAAGGGTAAGTTTAGAACAGATCCCGAGGTCGTCGCCACTCTGCAGCTCGTGAAAGGGCCTCTCGGTATTGTTTCTATCTGTGACCAGGCATGTCAAGGGAGGACCTTCATTTTAATTTAGGTTGGACGTCAAAATATTTTGTGGAAGATCTTTGTTTCTTTGCTAGAAAATACTTAGTAATATATTTCATTAAATTTGAAAATAATAGTGTGTTTACTGTGGCATAATTTGTAGAGAAATAACAGGCTATGGTGTAGAGGCTAGGGCATTTAAGATCGTGTAGTTGATAGGGCATTCAAAACCGTGTAGTTTATGCAAGCCAAAAGCCAAAACCCCTTTCTGATTTAATGCACGAATGTAGAGCCACCCTTTTTCAGGGTCAAGGAGGGGATTCCACCTTTTCAAATACATGGGGAAATATCTTATGCCGGGGTGCTTGTCTGAGCTAAGGTGAGGGAAAGGTATCAGAACAAAATGAATATTAAAAAATTTCTCACTGCTAGTAATAAGAACACCTGGGCTTTGTCCTTTCACTAGACGAACTTTAAGAAGGTACCTTGATGCATCCTTCACATGTAAATAGGGATCTAGAGCACATCTTTCACTCATGGATATTTTCAGCTAAATTTCCATTGGTAGATAGTCTTTAACACAAACCTTGGTTAAGGGCTTTGATAAAAGAGTTTTTACTGTTCGAGTAAAAATACTTACTTATACCTATCATGAGCATGTATCAATGATTTAAACTGAAGTCATAAGCTCTACTGAAGTCAATCAAGTGAATCTTCAGGAAAAAAAATTTCTTATTCAATTTTCTTCCTAATTCAGTGTGTTTCCCGCTATAATAAGGCTATCTATAAGATAAATCAACCTTTAAAAAACCTTGTTTGCTCATGCTGAACAAGTACTACAACCATATATTTGATTGTGTTGGCTAGGAATTTAGCTAATTCGTTATAGGAGACATTAAGAAAAGTAATTGGTCTCCTATTGTACTTAGTTTCCAAGGCCCCTTGACACATGCTTAAGAGTTCCTCATCAAGAACAAACCAAGGGATCAAGTATAATTCACAAGGTAATGCATCCAAATGTGAGTAATCATCTTTTAGCCATTCTTCTTAGAGCTTCCAACAGTTCATGCGACTTAACTTCATTTATATTAGCATCACTCCTAAGTAAATATTCTTTGTATTAGCGATTAAAAATGTCCTTTATTCTATTCCTATATTTTGTCATCACCCTACTATCCTCCTAAGATCTTTAGTTGTGATGATGATGATCCAAGATCTCCTTACTGATGATTACTAGTGATAAGAACACACACAAGGAAAGATAGAGACACAGAATGGAAAGAAAGCACTCTATTCATTACTTTAGACTCTTAGAGAGGGCTAATATTATGTTAAAAACAACAATGATTGCCATATTGGTTTCAGTTGGGTTTTCTTTGGTCAATTAAAATATATTAAAATAATAGCTAAATTAATTGCTCTAATTAAGGGCGGGATCTAGCTACCTTGAATTGGTGAAGACATAGGTAACTAGCTATGAATAGGATTCAAGGGTCATCATACATTGTTCTCTCAAAAAACTTGTTTTTATCTTAAAAGTTGAAAACATTTTTTGTAGTGTCATTGTCCTTGGTAGAAACTTTGCCTGATTTTATTCCCTTTGACGTTATAATTTTTAAAAATGAAAGTGAAACTTGAGCTGTCAATACACTTTGGATTTCAAATAACCATTGTGGTAAAATAATTGGGTGGACACTAATGAAATCCTGCACTAAGATAGATTGTCTAGATCTACTGGTGAAGATGACATAAGGCCTATCCATATGTGACTATAGTCTAGCTGTTGTTCTTTGTTGACTGGACCATCCATGGCAACCCATTGTTTCCAATAGTTTTTTCCTGAGATTGATTTCTAAAATGTCCAATATTTGAAATTTCCAACATAGAATTGAAATGTTTCCTATTTTTCCTTTTCATGGCCTTGAGAGTTCTGGCTCTATCCTCAGTTCAATGACCAGTCCAGTGAACATATATTTAAATCATCACCAATGATTCACTGAGCTATTGGTAAGGACTAGTAAATCTAATCCCACAAATGTGTTATGCCAACAAGTCATTTGAAGTGTACATAGAAAAAACCACATATTATTCTAGTAGCCAAAACTCTCATTTAAGAACATCTCAAAAGTGGGCCTTGCCCACTATCTAGAATGAAATATGCCAACGAATGGGATACTGCACATTTTGTTTCGTCCTTGTCACTTTGTATTGACAATCCCATCAGTTAGATTTCCTGCAAAAGAAGAATGTTTGACCCAACATTTATTGAGAGCTTGAATTCAAATTTTTGGGGTGCCTTGAACATTACAATACATAAGATGAATTACGATATAAGATGGGAAGTCATCACCTCATGGAGTTTAAAATTGTCACTTCTCTTGATCTCATCTCCCATGGAAACACCTAGTAAGGGAATTGGGGAAGACATGCCTGCCATACAAACATGAGCAATGTCTTGGCAATTGGTAATTTGAGGATATTGGTTTTTCTTGTATACGTGGGAAAAATTCATGGATTCTGGGAAGATTTGCATGAGATTCTCAATTTTCCTTTATTTTTTTCCATAGAAGCAGTTTACTTGGACAAATGATTTGGTGAAAGGCAAGTGGAGAAAGCATTAGTAAGTTTGTTAGATCCCTATACTACTAGTGTAACCCCTCATAGTTATTAGTACAACCCCCTTATTATATTGTTGTGTCCATGTAGTCCTCATATTTTTATTATTGTGCCCCATAGAAGCCCACTATGGTGATTATTGTGCCCTTACATTATTATTGTTATGTCGGCTTTGATTATATTATGACCCTTTCGACTCCTATATATATAAAGGAAGTCTTTTCATTTGTTTCATACAAGAATTGTTCATTTGTGTAATGTAAAGGAGTTGCCCCCTCGAAGAGGTTGAATTCTAAGGTGTTCATCTATATTTTCTATCTTTTTGTGAGCTGGTTTCATAACATTTGGTATCAGAGCTTTGGATTCTAGGGTTTTGCTGCTCCAAACAGGTCATCATGGCATTGTTGCTATACCTTTTTTTTTCTGACATTGCAAAAGCTAAAAAAGAACCCATTTGAGAAGAAGTCCGTTGAACCTATGGTCCAAATTTCAGATTTTGTCTCGCTACATTCTCTAAGATATGATTAGAGGAAGTCAGGGTTTTACAGACCGCTGATTTACATTCCAAACAGGTGAGCATGGGAAAATTGTCATAAAATTCACTCTGAGCATCCGATTAATTTTTCATAAGAAGTTATAGAAAGAGGACTTCCTATAGTTTCCTGTGTATAGTTGTCAGATCTAAAGGTCAAAATAGTGACATGTGGCACTTCATACAAGATCGCTCTTATGAAAAGGTCTATAGTCAGGTCACCGTGGGAGATTTGGCATAACTCTTTCTTGGATAATCAAATTCTGATCAAACTTGCGGAGTTAAAAAGAGAACTCAGAGAGCTACTGTGGGAAGAAATTTTAGAACTTGGAGATCTGAAATTACAGAGTTACAGTAATTTCAAGATCGAGCTCCTAAAATCAAGAAAAATCGATATGAGGAAGTTTGATGGCAAGGATCTGGTAAATTGGATACTACAGATGGAGAAATATTTTGATCTACATGGTGTACCACAATTACAAAAGGTATGTATTGAATCTTCATATTTATAACAAGACCAATTTTTATGGTATAAAGGGTTTTGTTCTCATAAACCATTTGTTACGTGGTCAATTTTCATGGAGGAAATTATAGCACATTATGAGGATACAAAGAGCAACACCTTCTTTAGAGAAACACCACAACAATTGGAAGAAAAAAGAGAAAAAGGGCTTTGTTACAAAGTGGAAAGAAAAATTATGTCAACAAGGAAGTCTACCCCTCACAACTATAAAGATGGAAGTATTGTTTCTCCTAGCCTTCCACAACCTACAAGGGTTACACCACAACAATTAAGAAAAAAGAGAAAGAGGGTTGTGTTACAATTGTGATAAAAATACATTAAAGGTCATAAGTGTGCTAAGAAGAAATTATTTTACATTGATTGTGGAGAGGAGGAAGAAAAGGATCAAGAAACGTCAAAAGAAGAGTATATACACCAGGAACCAACCTTGGAGAAAGAAGAAATGAATTTGACCACATCTTGTAAATCATTGGAAATAATTACTACTTGTCAAACTCTTAAGATGTATGTAATCTGGTGAGAAGTCATTATGCCATGATATAACATAAGTTGTATCCCTTGCAATCATCCAAGTTCCAAATAACAGTAGAACCCAAGCTTCTATCTCTTCATAGTAAAAAACCAAACAAATATAGCCTTTCTGAGCCTTAAGATGACTCAACCAAATGAGGCACTTTACTTGTATTGACAAGTATTGAAGTGTCGTAGTAGGCTGCTCTTTGTGGCAACATGAAGCTCTCGAAGGGTAATTTTTTTCCTTGACAACTATACTCATCTTGTGGTGGCATTTAAAATTTGTGGAGTATGAAATAAGGAGGAAAAATCATGCATTGTGGCATTGGTGATCACTGGGTTAACCATTTCTGCTACTAATTGGTTTCTTAGCTCCAAGGTTGATGTAGTTGTTGGGTTGAATAACCATACAACCAAAACTAATTCTCTTCCAACTGCTGCTAAAATACACTCTCCTTTTAATTTCTGAGGAGATCCTTGCTTGGAAACCTCTGAGAAATTGTATTTTGCAAATGGTGCCTAGTGTAAACTTGCCGGTGTTGATTACAGTGCCCAACCCAGTAGGGACATTGTGTGAGGCACACAACAAAGACAGATGGTGCACAAGATCAACCCAAAGACACATGCATGAAGCTCAAGGCACTCCACTCAAGCTAGCCTACTAGGCTAACTGAAATATTCATGGTAAAATGGAAATTTTTTATGAGAGATGCCTAAATGGGCATTTGTAATTCTGATCTTGAAATATATTATTTAGGGCACCTCCTTCATAAAGCTAAACTATCTGAAGTCACCATTACATTGCAGTGGATTCTAGAGTGTGTATATTTATGAGATAAATAATACCACTCATAAGAATTTGATGGTGTCAGGTTTCACGCCCTTGTAGATATTTGACTATAAGCAGTGTTATCACAATTCAAATTCTAGTTCATTTAAATCCTAAGTTGTTACAAATATATCACCTCAACCACCTGTTTGCTTTTGGTACAAGATAAATCTTTATCTTGAAACATTATATAATAAAATGAAAGCCTTTTTTCTAAAATGTTTTGTTGTAGTCAATAACAATTCCATCTCTTTGGCTTGTGTTATGTGGTATATCTTGAATTTTCTGATTCTAAATTGGATGCTTTTTCCAAAATTGACCTTGAAGGAGACAACAATGTAGTATGACTTCTAAAATAAGGAAGCATTGTTGATTAACATGAAGTAACCAATTTCAGGCCAGCATAAGCCTTGACCAAGGCATTTAATTTTTCGAGACTAAATGCATACACTATTATTCAAGTTCAAGTGTTTACTTACTAGTGTACCTCAAGTCACTCCACTCAAACCTTGTAGGGAAACCTCTGAGAACTTCCTTGTATTTTGCAGATGGCACCCAGTGTAAACCTGCTAGTGCTGATACCAATAACAACCATACCTATTTAAGTGATATTTCAGAATGCAATAAGTAATCTCGTTAAAATTACTTAGTCTGGGGGGAATCAGGAAAAGAGAGGGTGATGGAGATCAATGGCGATGTCGATTGGTTTATAGATTGGGGGTTCATGTTTGTCAGTTTTTCATCGGTGCCAAAGTGATTGATGATTATACTGTTATCTCCCAACACTTCAACTCCCTCATTTTTATTAATAAATTAGACTACATAACACCTCAAGGATTTCAATGATTTTAGCGATTTTACTGATTCATAATTAACATCATATTATGTATCCCACTTGATTGTGTTTGGACTGGGCATCTAATTTTTTATAATTCTAAATTTTAATGCATTTAACAAAATGGAAAACTTATTATTAAAAGTTTCTTTTGGGATGCAGGAAGCATTTCTTGTAATTTCAAGCCGAGGCCTAGTGATTGATGAAGCAGCCTTAGTGGGCCATTTGAAAGAAAATCCCATGTTTCATGTAGGACTGGATGTGTTTGAGGTAATTTACTTTATACGTTTCCTCGTCACACTTTCATGTGGATGCATATTCATTGCAGTTTTAAAGTTTGGTGTGTGAAAAATATGTTGGTTTAATGACCAAGTTGATATTGTGAATGAAGCTATAATTTATGTTAAACATGGAAGGAAAAGCACTCTCTTATCGTATTTACTAGTTTTAGAAGACACATACTAGAAAGTTTCAATATTTTTGGTGTTAGGAATAAACTACATCATTCCTTGTTTGACATGGTGCAGAATGAGCCACACATGAAGCCTAGTCTTGTAGAGCAAAATAATGTTGTTGTGGTGCAACACATTGCCTCAGGTTCAAAGGTCATTATGCAGACTCTTCATATGTACAAACATAGGAATGATAGGGAAAAAATGAAGCTATATGTCTATAATTCCAGAATTGGTTCTATGTTTTCCCCTTGGAGAAATTGGTTGAAGTCTAAATAGTAGTTTTAAGAGTTTAGCATTTTGTCGTATCCTTTTCTGCATTTTTCATTTATGCACATTTGTGTTTTCTTTCTAGTTCACTAGTTTTTAAAGGATGTTATCACAAGGTTTTCTTGCAGTTCTGTATTTCTGTCCTGTGTATTGTTTTTTCCTACAGTTTTTCATGAATCTATGATTTGCATTAGGATATTTTCATTTATTATATGCTAGCATTCCAACGCCTTTATGTTCCATTATCAGCTTTTCAATTTTAATTTCTAAGATAATCTATGGCAGTGTGTGAGTTTAGGGCATATATTGGGCATCATATCACCCTGCAATTATCCACGGCAGGCCTAAGGAAGCCATTGAACGGTAGTAGTAGAGAGGCAGTGAAATCTGGCTGATTCTTGAGGCTGGTTGCGAGGTTAGATTAAGAATATTAGAATAACAGGGTTTTTTGATGCAATAACAATTGTTGTGTATCTAAAAATGTAGTGTGAGATTTCAAAGGACTATGGGTTTATAACCCATTAGATTATGTTGGAGTAGTTTCATGTACATGAATTCTTGGTGGAATTGAATGCTGGTTACTGTTTATTGTATTCAATATTGTTTCCATTTGCAAACATTGAAAGAACACTACGATACTAGTTATAATACAAATATCATCCTGAGCTCTTTGCAACCCTAAGGGGAATTTTTCCCTGAGAGATATCACAGTAGTTAAAGAGTCATGATGTGTGCTAATGCACATGCATTTGCAGAACATTGTATCTCATGATTGATTTACTTAATTACACTTAAATAACATGTAGTCTTTTATTCTTATTTGTCTCATGGACATGCAATCATTATGTTATATGATATTGAGTTTCTTTAAGGGAATATCTGATTGAGTGTTGTATTAGATATATTGGATATATTGTGTTGACTAAATTGTTCTTAGGATATTTTGCTTTCATTAGGATTAAATTTAAATCTCAAATTTTGAATTGCATACAATGTACATTTATTTGATCTTTATTTTGGATTGGTTCCATTTGTATAAAATATCTTGACTAATCAGAATCTAAGAGATAAAATTTGTACCATATCACAACTTTGCCAAAAATCCATGTCTAGAAATGTGTACTGAAAATTCGAAAACACTATGTACTAGGAAAATGGTGAGTATTCCATACTATTTAGATCTCCGATTTCTATACTTTTAACATATAGTATTTTTTGGCAAATAAGCCTTCATCATGTACTAGACAAGACTACTTCACATTTGATTAACAAAGAAATTCTATCAATCATGAAGAAGGAAATGTATTTATTTCAATGCTTGCTTTATGAAATTAGAGCATTCATCATTAACAACATATTATGTATCTTGCTTAATTGTGTCTGGACTAGGCATCTAATTTTTGATAATTCTAAATTTTAATGCATTTAACAAAATGGAAAAGTTATCGTTAAAATTTTCTTATGGGATGCAGGAAGTAGTTCTTGTAAATGCAAGCCATGGCCCAGTGATTGATGAACCAACCTTAGTGGAAAATCTGATAGCAAATCCCATGTTTCGTGTAGGACTGGATGTGTTTGAGGTAATTTATTTTATACGTTGCGTTCACACACTTTCATGTGGATGAATATTTATTGCAGTTCTCAAGTTTGGTGTGTGCAAAATATGTTGGTTTATTGACCAAGTTGATATTGCGAATGAAGCTACAATTTATGTTAAACATGGAAGGAAAAGCACTCTCTTATCATATTTACTAGTTTTACAAGACACATACTAGCAAGTTTCAATCTTTTGGTGTTAGGAATAAACCATTTCATTCCTTGTTCGACATGGTAAAAATGAGCCATACAGGAAGCCTAGTCTTGTAGAGCAGAAGAACGTTGTTGTGGTGCCACACATTGCCTCAAATTCAAAGTTTATTATGCATACTCTTCATATCTACAAAAGTAGGAATGATACGGAAAAGATGAAGCTATTTGTCTACAATTCCAGAATTGGTTCTATGTTTGCACCTTGGAGCAATTGGTTGAAGTCTAAATAGTAGTTTTAAGAATTTAGCATTTTGTCACATCTTTTTTTGAATTTTTCATTTATGCATATTTGTGTTTTATTTTTAGTTCACTAATTTTTAAAGGATGTTATCAAAATGTTTTCTTGTAGTCTTGTATTCCTGTCTAGTCTATTGTTTTTGCCCATAGTTTCTCATCATCTGTGATTTGCATTAGGATTTTTTCATCTGTTATAGGCTAGCATTTCAACACCTTTATGTTCCATTATCAGATTTTCAATTTTAATTTCTTTGAAGGACAACCTCATTGAAAAGCGTGAACCTTCCTCTCATTTCTTCCATGACATTACTGAAGGTTGGCAGGTTTAGTGTACCTGTTCATGCGTTTTAAATATTTATGGTAGACCTTGAAAAGCATGTTCAAAATTGTTGGTAGAGAATAGCTGCGCAAAGTTCTCTCTCCATTCCCCTCTTGCCATTTGCACTGCACTAATACATTACTAATCAGTTTTATATGCTAGGAATGGGGATTCACTTCTTCAATCCCCAAGACTCTTGAGCCATATTTCGAGTTCATTTCGGTTCCCATTTGTTGTTCAATTTTTTTTTTATTATCTCTAGTAACATAGGAAACTCCAACATTTCTCTATCAGGTAGTGGGAATGACCTACATATTAATATGACCCTAACCTTTCATTTTACCCAAATAGATGGCATGGAACTCCATATTCTGAAGTTAAAGTATACTACAATCTATTGTGAACAGACTACATTTGCAGTCTATATTTGTGGCCTAAGACAACCATTAGAGAACGTGGTCATATTAATTGTGTTCAAAATTGGTTACATCTATTTGGAGCTTTGCAAGCACAGAATGATCCTCATATGAAGGGAAAGGAGTCCATCTGGCTTTTTCATAAGCTATATGGACTTGTTTTAGGAGATACAATGGCACTCCCATGTTGTACGGACATTGGATATTATAGATATTATTATTAAGTCGTAGGTGTGGTTTATAGGGCAGTAAGAAGTTTGATTTTTTAATAATTGAATGGATAACATTTGATATTATATTATAGATATTATTAAGTGGTAGGTGTGGTCTATAGGGTTCAGTGTTTCTACAAGATGCTCTAAAACTATGTTGAAGATACGTGCTGAAGCAGTGCAGTACTCCAAAGCATCAGCATATCTTACAGCGATGTATATAAACCGAGAGCATATACTGGAAAATAAAATGAATGTCACAACTAAAAAAAAAAATACAATCTCACTACAACCAATATACAATAGGGTAGTTATTCTTCGCAGAAAAACACTAACCTACAAATATTAACCAACGTTCAATGAATGGTTCAAGATGTTAGGCCAGGCAGTAACTCCATTTGGCAGAAAATTGATTCGTATTATTCCATTAGGTAGGTATTTGTTATATACAATAGGGAGTCACTATTTAGTTCATCTCCCGATGACTGTTCACATTCCTAAGTTAATTATTTACATAAATTCACCCAAACATGAATATTAGGTGTCAACATTCCCCCCTTAATCTGAAGGGATGTTGGTGAGTCCAAGAATTATTTTGAATTGTTCAAGCTTTTCCCTTCCAAGCGCTTTGGTGAAGAAGTCTACAATTTGCTCATTTGTGGAACAATGGCAGAGATGGATTGCTTTGGCCTTAACATGACGTCGAATCAGATGATATTTAGTATTGATGTGCTTTGTTCGATCACGGAACTTTGGGTTCTTGGCCAACTTTATTGCAGAGGTGTTGTCAATCATGAGTGGAGTTGATTGTACTTGTTTTACCTGCAAATCTTCAAGAATTTTCTTGAGCCACACAATTTCTTTTTTTTCTTCAGCTACTGCCACATATTCTTCTTCAGTTGTGGAATCTGCTTGAACTGATTGTTTGTGTGATCTCCAAGAGACAGCTCCTGATCCAAGACTCATAGCATATCTTGAAGTAGATACCCTAGTTTCTTTGTCTCCATCGAAGTCTGAATCAGAGTATCTGATCAAGCTGAAGTCATCCACCTGTGTGTACTTGATTCCAAAGTCTTGAGTTCCCTTCAAGTACTTTAGAACTCTTTTTGCAGCAGATCAATGCCCCTCACAAGGCTTTTGCATAAACCTGGAGAGGATTCCAATAGCAAATGAAATGTTTGGTCTGGTAGTAGTTAGGTAGTTGAGACTTCCTACAAGCTGTCTATACTTTGTTGCATGCTCAAATTCCTTTCCTTCAATATATGTGAGCTTTAAGTTTTATTCCATTGGAGTAGTAAGAGGATTGACCTCTGTCATGCCAAACCTGTTCAACAAATCTCCAATGTATTTCTTTTGAGAAAGAAATATGGACTTTGGATGTTGGGTTACTTCAATGCCAAGATAGTAATGAACATAGCCCAAATCAGTCATTTCAAAACTTTTTCCAAATTCCTTCTTTATGGATGCAATGTAGCTTTCATTGTTCCCTATCATTAAAAGATCATCTACATATACTACAAGATATACAACTATTTTTCCAACTTTCTTGACAAATAAAGTTGCATCATCAAGATGAAAATGATTGAAATTGAGTTTCAGAAGATGCTCAGTTAGTTTTTCATACCAGGCTCGCGGTGCTTGTTTGGGGCCATACAGGGACTTCACAAGTTTTCATACTTTATGTTCATGTCCTTTCACATCAAATCCTTCAGGCTGGATCACAAAAACATTCTCTTTTAGATCTCCATTCAAGAAAGCAGTTTTTACATCCATTTGATGGACTTTCCAACCATTCTAAGCTGCTAGTGCAAAGAGTGTCCGGATGGTAGCCAATTTTGCTGTGGGAGCAAAAGTCTCCTCATAATCGACCCCTTCCTTCTGTGCAAAACCTTTTGCCACAATCCTAGCTTTGTGCTTGTTAAGTGAGCCATCAGCTTTATACTTGTTCTTGTAATTTCACTTGCAGCCAATTGGTTTGGTTCCAAATGGATGATCAACCAGCTTCCAAGTGCCATTCTTTATGAGGGCATCATACTCCTTTTGCATTGCTTCTTTCCATTCATCATGAGAAGCAACTTCTTCGAAGGAAGTTGGTTCAAAATCTGTAGACAAGTTCAATTCACAATCATAAGAGACATCCATGTCAACAGGTGAATTATAGTCATCTACATCACCTCCATTTTGCCAGTTTGAATTTTTGGTTCCTGCCTTTCCAACTTCATCAGGATGAACACTTTCAAGTGTCTTTGTCAGCCACTTTGGGGGACCGTTATGAGATGGTCCAGGCTGCTCTGTTGATTGAGTTGAGACTGAATCAATATTGAGTCTCCCAATTCTATTAATTACATCAATTAAAGCATCATCCGCTGTTGAAATTTCATGCGGGGGAGTGTGTTCTTCAGAAGAAGATTCCACATGTTGATCTAGTATAGGAATCCCCCCTTCAAGATGTGGAATCTTATTATCAAATTTTTGAAAGGATTTTGCTTTTGTGAATATATCCAAGCGATCAAGTTGCCACTCAACAACATTGTCAGTTTTGGATGATTCAAGAAAAATTACATCTCTAGATACAACAAACTTTTTATTTACTTCATCATAGAGGGGGTATGCTTTGGAGGTGTTTGAGTACCCCAAGAAGATACACTTACGACTTCTAGCACCAAGTTTGTTTCTATGTACCTTTGGTATCAAAGCATAACAGGTGGAACCAAAGACCCTGAGATGTTTTACTGAAGGAACATGTCCATACCACAATTCATAAGGAGTCTTGTTTCTTATAGCATTAGATGGACATCTATTCTTTATATATGCAGCACATAGAATAGCATCAGCGCAAAAAATTATCTTTACATTTTTGAAGAAAAGCATGGATCGTACCATATTCAAGATTGTTCTATCCATTCTTTCAGCTACACCATTCCATTGGGGATTATAAGGCACAATTGTTTGATGTTTGATTCCATGTTGGCGAAGATATTTTTCAAATTCATTTGATGTGTATTCTTTTCCATTATCAGTGTGAATACACCCAATATGATATTTTGCATCATTTTCAATCCATTTATGAAAATTCTTGAATGTTTGAAAAGCATCATATTTGTTCTTCAATAAATAAACCCAGCACATTCTGGTGTAGTCATCAATAAACATCATGATATATTTATTTCCATTTGCAGAAGGAACAGGTATTGGACCACATAAATATGAATGAATGAGTTCAAGTTTCCTATGTGCTCTTGAATGTGAATCATGAAAAGACTGTTTTCTATGCTTTCCTAGAATGCAAGCATCACATTACTTAAGTTTTCTAGGAATTGTAGGCAAACCAGCAACACCATTTTTATTCAATAAGAGAAGACTGTCATAGTTCAAATGTCCAAATCTAGCATGCCATAATAAACTTGATGGAAGTGTACCTTCCTCATGATGAGAACTGTATGAGAAATGTTGTGCATGGGCAAATGTTCCTTGTAGTTTGAGAAGCCTTTCTTCTTCTATTCCCCTCATGACAAGTGAGTGGTCAGATGCTTTTCTTACCTCAAGCTTGCCATCAAACATATGAATGGAGTGACCTTGCTGGTGGATGTGTACCAAGGACAGCAAGTTTCTCTTGAGCTGTGGGAGATATAGAACATGATCCAGAAGAAAGTCTGGAAGACCAGGTAGTTTAAGCCTGATTGTGCCAAGCCCTAATGGCTTGATTTTTGATTGATCTACAAAGTATACTGCTCCATCAACATTGTTAGTGAATTCTTAAAAAAAATATTTTCTATGAGTCATGTGGCAGGTTGCTCCTGAATCAAGCAACTAGTCATTTTTCCATGAAGCAAGTGAAGCATTAAACAAATCTTCATTTACTCCAATGTTACATTATGCATCAACATAGCGAGCGGATTCAGGTGCTTTACCTTTGTCTGTATCATCAGTTTTACCTTTCTGTTGGTTTCTTTTCTGCTCAATTTTGTCCCATGGTAGTTTGCATGTAGAGGCATCATGTGATCCATTTCTTTTGCAGCGAATGCAGTGAAAATATGCCTTTTCTCCTTGAGAATGTCTGCCCCCCCGCCTCTGAAATATCTTCCTCTTCCTCTTTGTCCACCTCTTCCTCTTGTGGAATCTTGAGCAGGATGCTTTTATTTATGAGCAAGGCACAAAGTCTCTTCAGAAGATTCAGGGGCTGTCTTTTTTCCAAAAGCTTTCTCTCTTTCAACAAACTTTTTCACAAGAGAGTCAAAGGTTATATCTTTGAGATTTCCATTTGCTTGCAATGATTCAAGATAATTGGAGTAAGTAGGATAAAGTGCCTTGAGAAAAGCAATAAGAGGAATATCCAAATCAACCTTATTAGATTTGATATCATGCATTATAGACTTTATTTCAGATACAAGAGCAAGAGGATCATTATTTTTCAGTTCAAGTGTGACGAGTTTAATCATGAGTTGGACAACTTCAAGTGTAGAATGTGAGTCATAGAGTTCTTTCAGCTTTTGTAGGGCTTCAAAGGCAGTTGAATATGACGAAATATGGTGACTCACCTCTTCATTTACAGATGCTGCGATTAATGCATAAGCTTTGCTGTTCTTGTTTTCCAAAATGACAAGCTCTTTGTCTGAGGTAGGTTGTACCGGGTCATTGTCTCCTTCTCCGACACGCACTCCTTTCCACAACTCATTGAAAATGAGGGTGTTTTTTATCATCCGGGACCATTCAGGATAGTTCTCCTTGCCAGTGAGAACTATTCCCACCATGGATATGATTGAATGCATTCTGTAAAAAAAAATACTTCTGCTGATAGAAAAATACTTCTGCTATTAATGTATAAAATTGTACTTCTCGTGGAGGAAACAATGCAGCTCTAGTGTAAAAAATTGTAAAAATATTGCCCTCTTATATATAGGACAAAGGTATTACCAATTCCTATATGGTGGAGATGATATCACTCATAACACAAAGCTTTAGAGAACCACATAACCTCGAGCTAGAAAACTCGTGAAATGTACGAAATAATACAATGTTTAAAAAATACATATGGTTGCCTTCAACAAAATACATATGGCTGCGTTAAAAATACATATGGCTGCGTTCAAAAAAATATATATGGCTGCATTAAAAATATATCTAACGCAGAGGTATCAACACCATTCAAAAGTACCATTCAAGGGAAGCGCTTCTCCCACTTCAAACACTCATCAGTCTCTGGATTCTCCACGCATTAGCAGCATACCATTTCAGGCTTCACGTATCAGTGGCACATCTCCACGCAGAGGTATCAAAACCATGCATATCAGTATAGTCTCAAATATTCACGCTATCTCAAAGAGTTCTTCGAGCAATGGATGGTGGCACGATGGCTGACTGACCTACCTTGGTTCCAACAGGAAAACCGGCTGATTTTCTAGCAAATCAACCTCTCTATTTATCAGCGTTTTGCGCTGGAATAAAATAATTAAACAATAGAAATCTGACCTTTCAGTGGAGCACAAGCATTCATCATCCCCATAAAGAAGATCACACTAACCAGGCCTAGTGCTGTTGCATGAAAACTGGCCGATGCAGTACAGGCTATGGGCTGCCAAAAAGAGGAAGGTCGATGGTTAGAGTTGGCTTAATGGACTAAGAAATTCTTCTTTCATCGAGACAGATTATGAATACGACATGTCCTCCACTTCAAAGCTGTTGCAGGAGGTTCTCTTTCAAACACACTTGTTGCTATGGCAAGGTATTTTACAGAGAAAAACTACAACGGAGCAGTGAATATCTCACTCGTACTGTTAATATCTCTCAGGCGATACCACAGTGGGGAACGAACCAGTGTGTTTTCATTGAAAAAAACGGAGAAAATGGGAGACGCTTTACAAAACCACTACGCACTTATTCAAATGAGAAATTATTCAGAATGCAGGTAATGTCAGACGCAGGTGTTAGCGCACACAAATGAACAGGCTACCAACGTTTAGCATAATGCAGGCTACGATTTAATGCTAGGTGCAGATACCATGTCAGGTGATGGTTTAATGGAATATTCAGAACAACAAATGTTCATGGACAGACCTTCAGGCAGATAGAGAGCGCAGGTAAGGAATATGACAGACAGATAGAGGAGTTACAAGGAGCATGAGAGCTAAAAAAAGAGCTGGCTCTGATACCATGTCAGGCCAGGCAGTAACTCCATTAGGCAGAAAATTGATTCATATTATTCCATTAGGTAGGTCTTTGTTATATACAATAGGGAGTGACTATTCAGTTCATCTCCCGATGACTGTTCACATTCTGAATTTAATTATTTACATAAATTCACCGAAACATGAAGATTAGGTGTCAACACAAGAGATAATGAGATTTGTATGGGTGCATATCCACCACAATATACATGGTCTAAAAAGGGATACCATCCACATGGCTAGGTGATTGGCTTAAGATTTTGTACCATGTTTATATCATGCTTTGGTATCGTTTATTTTTGTTTTCCCTGCAGCAACTGTTTTCCAAGGCACTCCCTTGTTTACAAACTCCTGAATATTATTATGCTGAAAATAGCATCCCCAAAATGAACATGCATTGTGAGGGGGAAAACTACACTTTATTTCTAATTTGGTCCTTAAATGAAACTTTCTTGCCAGCACTACTAACTATGTTTGTTCACCATTCATTCTTGTTTGGTCATGTTTCAGATATTGGTTTATGGCAATAGTTTCAAATATTTTCTTGTGGAAATTATTATACTTGATCAGAAATCACTTGAAAGCTGGGTTGCCACTAATGAGGTAATAGGGAATTTTGAATCTTTGTGCAAAAATCAGAAGGCAAACAAATAGATCTTACACGAGCTCAATGCAACTAGGAAAAACCACAAGGTAACACATTCTGAATCATCTGTCATGATGTCGCTTCATGTTTTGAATTTCCATTTCCAATACATCTCTAGGAACTTTCTTTTAGTTCTGATTCATTTTTATTAGGTATCTGTCAATTTCATGATTGTTGGAATTTTTTATGTTGAATCTAGCTCAAGGGTTTCGATATGATGAAAGGTATTCACCTTGAGCCTAAGCCATTTGATGTGGAAAAGGAACTGATCACTCCAACATTTATATTGAAGCAACCTCAATTACTGAAGAACTACAAGGTAAGACTGTTGAAATATTTATTGTACTTGTTGTTGGTACTTTGTGGTGCTTTCAACCTCACCTTTTATAGATATTGTTTCCCATAAATTCTATGCAATAGAACCATTGTAGCTGGAAATATATCTATATTGTTTTCTGAAGATGTTTATGTTTATCCTACTACACAAATATGGACACAATCCTCATGAACTTGATCTCTTTTTCTTGATGGAGGACATCATTGATGAAACTTGTTGTTGTTTTTTTCATTATCATGATATTTTCATTTAGTAGCAACATAGATGACATTTTTAGCACATGTTCTCGGTCATCATTACTCTTCACTGTCATAAAGAATGGCTGGTGTGGAACTCCCAAGCCATAGAGGGTCGCGAGTAATTGTGGATCTAGGATGGAGCCATGAATCTATCTAGCTTAAAATTCAAAGGAAAAACATATTTGAGGTCTATTAAATTTTAAGTAGGGATACCTGATAGCAAAGGTGCAAGAGAATATATCCACTCCATTTCATTTCTCTTTCTTTGATAACGACTCAATCATAGATTGTGGATTCGCAAATCATAATTCTGTTTCTTTTACGTTTGGAAATCAAGACATTTTTTTATAGAATTTTATATGGGTGTATATACGCGATAATAGAGACATATATGTCTGGACAAGAAGATGAAGAAAAATATTTCTTTACATGGAATGAAATCCCAACATAGGGATATGCCACTATAGCAAGATAGCCTGTATACATGAATTTTATGCAACCAACTCACAAAAAGATATAAAAGATAGTTGAACACCTTAGAATTGGTTTCGAAAGTCGTCCAATCAAGGGAAGCAAAATGTTGGAAGATGCCCTCTCAAGAAAGGATGAGGATGTGGAAGCATTGTTGTGCGTCATTGCTATTATCCAACCAGATTGGATAAATGAAGTAAGGGAGGAATGGAAGAATGGCGAAGAAGTGTGGGAACTTATTTGAAAGTTACAACAAGATTCCAATACATCTGATACATTTAGCTAGAAAATTATTCATTATGGTACAAAGATCGCTTATACCTCTGTAAGAATTCCTAACTCAAAAAAAATATTCTTCTGGAATTGCATGCTTCTCCCTTAAGAGGGCACTCAGGATTTTTAAAAACATACCAGAAGGTTAAGAAGGATTTTTTTGGGATGGCCTCAAATCGGATATTCAAAAGTTTGTGGCGGAATTTTTGGTATGCCAACAAAATAAAACTGAAACAATTAAGACACCAGGTTTATTACAACCATTATCTATTCAAAGCCAACGTTGGGAGGACGTTTCAATGGATTTTATCATAGGTTTACCCAAGTCTGAGGGAAAGAGTGTCATCATGGTGGTAGTTGACAGACTTACCAAGTATGCACACTTCTGTGCATTATCACATCCATTTAAAGCCAGTGTAGTTTCTACGACATTTATGGAAACAATTCAAAAGCTACATGGAAACCCAAAGAATATTGTAAGTGACAAAGATTCCATTTTTACAGGAAATTTTTGGACATAATTATTTTCTTGTCTTGGTACTCAATTAGCTCATAGCTCATCTTATCATCCTCAATCTGATGGGCAAACTAAGATAGTAAACAAATTTTTGGAAGGATATATTCGTTGCTTTGTATCTGATAAACAGACACAATGGGTCAAATGGTTGCCTCTGGCTGAATGGTGGTATAATAGTTCCTTCCATACTGCAACAAAAATGACCCCATTTATGGCATTTTATGCATATCTACCACCATCCATCACATCATATTTAAGAGAAAATTCTAAGGTTCAAGCAGTGGAACATCACATCGAGCATCAACAACAAGTTCTCCAACTCTTAAAGGATAACCTCATGTTGGCACAGAATAGAATGAAACAACAGGAAGATCAACATTGCAGTGAAAGAAGCTTTGATGTAGGTGACTGGGTATTCCTACGGCTACAACCATATAAACAAATGTCCCTCAAGCAAGCTAAGAAGGAAAATAAATTGTCACCAAAGTATTATGGTCCATACAAGGTGTTGCAAAAGATTGGTACTATGGCATACAAATTGGAGCTTCCTGCAGCTTCTCGAGTGCACCCAGTTTTCCATGTTTTGTGTTTAAAGAAGGTTATAGGTGACAAGCTACCAGTTCAAACAATATTGCTAGAAGTTGACGAGGAAGGAAAAATTATATTGGAACTGGAAGCAGTCATAGAAACAAGAACTCGATAGCTACAAAATCGATCGATTTCAGAGTATCTCATCAAGTGGAAGAAATTATCTACTGAAGATTCCACATGGGAGGATGACAATTTTATACAGAAGCATCTAGAACTACTCAATCGTTGAGGTCAACACTTTTTTGAAGGAGAGGGGCATGTTAGGTCCCTATAATACTAGTGATGCCCCCATTACTATTGTAGTTATATCCCTTATTAATAGTGTTGTGCCCCTATTGTCCCCATATTGTTATTACTGTGCCCCATAGAATCCCTATGTTGTTATTTTTGTGCTTTTATATTATTATTCTTAGGTTGGCTTGGTTATATTATGAACCCTTAGACTCCTATATATAGAAAGGAGGTTAAGGGGTCACAATATAACCAAGCCGACCTAACAACAATAATATAAAGGCACAAAAATAACCATAGAGGGATTTTATGTGGCACAATAATAACAATATGGGGACAATAGGGGTACAACAATATTAATAAGGGATACAACTACAATAGTAATGGGGGCTTCACTAGTATTATAGGGACCTACTAATAGAAGATTTTGGATTTTTTTGCTATAGATATAATCTACCTCCGTTTGTACCTTTAGGGGCAATTACTAGTTTTAGTAATTTAAAAATATGGTCTACATGATTATAGTTTTTATAAACATTATGGATCATGTGTCATTTTTTTTTTTTAATCAATGGCTATAAATGTAGTATTTAGGATTGCCATCACTCTTCACATAATTCTTTAAAGTGTGCTAGCTCAATGGAAGAGTGCTTGCCTTGGAAGCATGAGGTTGGTGGTTCGATTCCACTCTGCGCTAACATGAATTAATCAACAATTTTGTAGTTTATTTTGAAATAATGTTTTTTATATCAATTTTTTTTAATGGTGAGATATTTCTGGATTCATTTTTTTCATTTGTCTCTAGAGAGACAAATGTGATCTTTAAATAAAAAATTTATTTTCTCTAGAGAGACAATAGCTGGTATTAAATATGTATTGTCTCTAATCTGAGTGTTGTCTCTAGAGAGACAAAAATGAAATTGTCTCAAGAGAGGAAAAAAATGAAATTGTCTCTTAAGAGACAATAAAGCTTGTGTTATATATTGTCTTTATAGAGACAATTTTTTAGCACATTACTTTTAAGACAATTTTTTTTAGGACAATAATCTTTAAGACAATAATTTTTGAGACACCCGCTTAAAGAAAATATCTAAGACAATACACAAGTTTTTTTTTTGTCTCAAGTTAAGACAATTTACCCAAAAATTGTCTCAAATATTGTCTTAAAACCCCCCTTTATGTAGTAGTGAACTCAACTAGATCCTTCTACTTTTTAACTACTTTTTAGAAAACAAGGTACTTTAAGGCATGGGTGAGCTACCTATGGTTAGTGTCAAGGTGCCTGCACATCCAACAGTAAAGATGCAAGGCAACCACCATTGTTGAGGGTATCAATTTAAACATTATAAGTTTTGGAGTTTTTGTTAAATTCAAGATAACAATTTTTTGAAATTTTGATATTTGTTATTTAAAATTGGTTTTTGTCTATAATTTTAGATTCAATACTATGAAAAACTTTAAGAAAATTATGATGGTTGAAAATTAATAAGTTCATCTTGTTATTTCTGATAAATTCCTGCCTTATTTTGAACCAATTAATTACAAAATAGACGTTAAAAAACTGTCCAAAACATATAGAAAATAGGCTACGACTCCTTAGTAAACATGGAATTGACAAGTTTCAAGAAGTTGTCCAACTCCTTAACATCTTTCTTGTATTTTATTTTCCACTACTTTATCAACTTTCCCTCATGACCAAGGTATTACCCACACTTTCCTTTTGTCTGTCCACATTTTCCCACAAGTTGAGTGGGTTTATCACTCTCAAATATTGTTTCCACTTATGACTATACCATGAAATCAATACAAAGATAGGAATCCGAGGTTTCATAATGACATGGATCTGAACAGTTTCCAACATCAGTCAATTCTTCTTCTTAAAGTTGAAGAAGTTTTCCATTACACCAAAATTAAAGTTGAAGAAGTTTGTTATTACACCAAAACCTACAAGTGTACCATGTTAGTAAACTTTTTAAACTAGTAACTAGGATTTCCAAACTATTCCACAAAGGTGCTATAATTCCTCCAACAAAAATAGAGATACCAAATTTGGTATCTTTGGGTAAGTACCTGGTCAATGTTGCTTCCAATTAGTCTAAGATTTGTAATTTAAGGAATCATCAAAACCAAATTCTTCCTTCACAAGCTTCACCTTCTGGTTGCTACCTGCACTTCCAACAATGCAGAAGCCCTTGATTTTGGTGAGCTGCCCAAAAATGCTTCCCACTAAGCCCACTACTATCGGGATGAATAATTATCTTAGGGATTAAGTTCTCCAACAATTATGAAAGCAACCCATGCAGTCTAGTTGGGCATACCTAGTACCAAAGAATCAGATGGTTTTTTAATACCGATCTCAAGTTTTCTGAAGACCTGGAACAATAGTGTACTCAAAGGCTTAATATAACCCATAAATGATACTTCCCATTTCAACAAATATATTAGCACCATGTGGAGTTGAAGGAGGCTCGAACAGTTGGGACACGCTGAGGCCAAAAAGAGGATGGTGGGCTATACATCGTGGTTTGTTAAGATCTTTAGGGAAGGGCGAGTTTGCTACTAGATAGCAAGTGAAAGAGACAACAACATGGCCCATAACTCGTGGGCTTCCCGCGTCGAATCAACGGGGCATATAAAACATACTTATGTGAAGGAACAACCTCTCCTGCTCTCAATAAGTTGGGATCCCTCTTCTTCCTCCAAAATGAATAAGTTATATGCACAGTTATAAAATTAAAAAAAATGAAAAAATGAAAATGTGATTTTTTCTGAAGAAAATGAAAAATGAATAAGGTGAAAGAAGAGAAAGACTTCCTGCACAGAGAGGTAATGCAAGTAACTCCACCGAGGTACTAGCCAGGTTCACTAGAAGTTAAGCGATTCTTGTGTTCCTTTGTGACTTTGTCAAGGTACTATCCAGGCCTACTAGTAGTGGAGAAAAACAAGAGATGAAACTTTAAAATCTGGCTATCATATTCCTTGTGTACCAATAAATCCCTCATCCTAATCGAAACAACTGTGTTGACTTAGCTTGGAATATGTTTTGATTGACCAAGAGCATGGTAGATGCTACATGTTTCAATCAAGCTAGCCTAGGAGTCAAGATGATCAGAGAACTGAACAATACTTCCAGAGGAGTTAGACTTGCTTTTCACGAAAAAAATTATGTTCAGAGAGCTGGAGATATACCAATGTGTCACAAAGTGTTGTAGCGACTACAACCGCCCTCCAAAATTTTCCCTTTGCCTTGTTTTAGAGCCTCCCTACAAACAATCCTTAGCAGCATGTTTTGCACTATCAAGTACATAGGCTTCAGCTATGTTTCAGTGGCTTTCTAGCCTGTGCATGTTAAGTTTCTAGTCTCCAATCATAGGCTACCATTATGGACCTAGGTAATTTTCTAGCTGAGATGTTCACCTAGAAAATTGCGCAATTCTAGAGGGAAACCAACCTTCTCTCCAGAAATTGTGCAATCCTGCTGGGCTCTAAAATTGCACAATCTAGCGAGGCAACCATCCCTTAGAAAATTGTGTAATCCAAACCAACAAAGGGATTTAGCTTAGAAATTGTGCAATTCTAGGAGGCAGTGACCTGCTAACCCCAAAAATTGCTCAATGCCTGAGGGACGACTAGCCTTGCTCAGCCCAAATACTGCTCAAATCCCTTTTCCAAACATGCGAACTGTTACATGTTCCTTCAAGTTGATAGGTTCCCTCCAGGACTAAGCAATCATGATTTGCATGCATGGGCTCCTTTTTCCGAAATAGCAAAAAGAAACATGAAAGAAGAGTCCCTAAATTTTAGGGATCTATTTTTATCAGTTGGAGGTTACATGCAAAGATCGTTTTAGAAAATTCCCTCCAAGTGTTGATTTTTCCTAGATTTGTGGCATGCATATCATAAGCCTCAAAATTATGTATTCGATGATGTGGAGCTCATTCCTCACATTGATCTTGGAGCTCTAACATCTCGTAGCACATCTAGCAGTCTTTGACACATTCAACTCAACTTTTTTCTAGGTAAGTCTACTTTTAATGTTATTTGCTGATTTTCTGTCACTTTTCGTATTTCACTTTGTACAAATGTTGTTTGATTGGTTTTGTTGAATGCCTGCTATCATTTTAATGTATATTATCTTGTAGAAGAACCATTATAGTTTTTATTTTCATCTCACTACTATCGCATGCATGAATCTATTTTGCGCTAATGGTCGTCATTGCTGCGACTTGTTTCACACACATACATGCACTCCCATTTTCTGAATCATGCATTCACTATTTGCATGCATGATCATTCACTCTTGCTTACACTCAGTCTCACCATGCATTCAAACCTTCTCATGTTTTTAGTCGCTCATTGGCGGGTCTAGGTTGCCTTGACCTGGACCTTGCCTTTCCCTGACATAAATGTGCATTTCTGGAAGTGAAGGCTCTACCTTCTGTCCAGAAATTTTGCAAGCCTAGCTAGCACTTACCTCCAGGATTTCATTGCACAATTCTGGGAGGCAGTGTCCTGCTAACCCAAACAATTGCGTAATGCAGTCTTTGGGCATGCATGTCCTTGCTGACTGAAGATGTGCATTGCACAGTTTCAGTCCTAAGAAGGTAGGCTGGACTGTGCAGTCAGTCAGCCTCTTTGTAGCCTGGACTATGCCTTGAAGAGTTTTGACAGTTACTCTCCCATCCTCCTGGTGAAAATTGTGTAATCTTTACTACTAGTCACCCAGGTATGTTGCATGTCAGACCTCAGATTTGTTTTGGCTTTCAACTAACATATTTCTTACCATGAGTTTTTCTATGTCTCTAGGTATAGCAAGTGTTCATTCGTTTCTCATTAGTATAGTTACAATGGCCTCCAAGAGAGCAGGGTCAAAGGACACCGTTAGAAGTGAAACTGGAGATGAAGTTGAACAATTGTCTATGGGCCTGCCTGTTTACGAAGACACGAAGCTGTGCATAGACAGAGACATCAAGATGAAATGGAAAGAAATCAATGATACGTTCTGAGGCACATTTGAGGAATATTTGGAAGACCGTAGGGTCTATGTCAACATCCACAAATCTGGCTTGTATAGGATTTCATGTAGGTATCTCGCATTTCCATGTGTGGACTTGATACATTGGATTGTCTCGCACACTAATCTTGAGATGATGATGTTGAGCAGTGTCAATGGAACAAAGATTTCTACCTTTATGGCAAAGGAATATCAGGAGATGTATCACTTGCCACAACCATTGATCACAATGGAGAAACTCCTCAGCACATGCAACAATGCAAACTCGAGAGATATATTAAAGAGTTGGGTGAAAGAGCCACGAAAGTTCAGGACAACGCATAGTTTGGTTTATAGGACAAAGATACTGCGGAGGACATGTTGATACTTGGTTAGCTTTGGATGTTGCTTATATGGCCAAGATAGCACAGAGACCTTCCCATAGAGCTGGGTGATTGCATTGGACCAACTAGTGAGTGAAGGAAGGCCATGTAACCGGTTCGACATGCTATCTCTCAGGTTGAAGGAACAGGTGACAGGGACCTGATATCCACAAAAAGGTTAGCCAATAGAGATATTCATGTTTGATTACATTTGGATGCAATATGTGCCCATCAATAGTTTCAATATTTGAAGTGGCCATGGACACCTTCGGAAACCTCTATGCACACTTATTTCATATTCTTCTCCAAATGCAGCTTCCGCGGACTCACAACACAGTTGTCATACCACTTTGTCACCTCGGTGTATGAAATGATATTTGAGCAGGATACACCTTGCATGTTGTAGGCATTAATGGAGGCTTTGATTGACATAGTAGATTAGTGTGCCTCACCCCGTGGCACATTCATATGGATGTAGATCTAGGAGAAGCCTCCCCATGTTTTACCGAAGTTTTCCATCGACAAGCTTGTCATGCAAGAAGCGTCGTATCACATATTGATAGGGTTATCAGCTAGACATCATAGGAAGAAGAAGACACCTTGGCCTGCTCTTCCTTTGTGGATCGGGTTGTATAAGATACATAATCTCAAGCACACTGATGCCTAGAGAGAGGAGTTCAAAAGATTCACTTCGACACTAGAAGTTTCTACCTGTATGACCCACATTGCTTCGTAAAGGACCACTATGTGAAAGTGCAATTTCCATGGATCCACGGGCCATCTCATTGTCCTAAGGAAGACCCAAGGAGATATTCTCATAGCTTCTCGATGCTCAATGAATAGGTTGGCATATTTGTGGAATGGTTAGTGAAGCAGCATCTTAGAGAGCACCATCATCAGTAGTGGCAGAGGGTAACAAACTTGTACATGACAAAGGCAAGAGAAAGGTTGATGACATCACAAAGGTAGAACAAAGCCACAATTTCAAAGTTGATCCACTCATGATGAATGTAGCTTTGGAGATTGAGGCTAAGAGGTGACAACGTGACAAGAGGAATGCACAAAGGAAAAGAGATAAACAGAGGATGGAGGAAGAAAAGAAGGAGTTGCAAGAGTTGAAGAAACAACTCTGGGAAGAACAGGAGCTGCACAAAAGGGAGAATGAAGTGCAATAGGGACAAACACAATAGGAGGCACAACATGCATAGATTGACGAAACTATGCCCATAGAGGTTGTAGATTCATTCGAGCAGTTGGCACAGAGTAGACAGGGTGAGAAGTCACAGGAGCAAGACTTAGCTGAAGAGATTGAACAGATACTAGAACATATGGACACAGACATGGTGCAGCCTGAGTTAGATCTAGATATAGACCTCACGCCTCCTAATCAAGAGGTCATCCCAATAGATTCTCTAGATCCGAAAGCAGAGCAAGTCACAAGTGATCAAGGAGACATAAATATCCCTGAAGAAAATATGGAGGCAGAGATTCATAAAATATCTTTCAACGAATCGCAACACAGATTTGTGCAGTCATGCAGAGTGACTACTCTGGATGTACACACATCTCCTACACATTTTGAAGAACGAGCGATCTTATCTGATGTGCCCAAGAATATAGGAGCATTGAACGATGCTACCAGAGCATATGCCAAGGCCACCGGCTCGAGTGTTCAATTCTTAATAGCAGAGAATGAGTGCATGGCCAAGGAGTTAGAAGCAGCCAAGCAGGGAGGAGAACAGGTTACATCATCTGCAAGAACAGAGTTGAAGAGAGCGATACTAGATGCAATATTGTCCCTTTCAAAATTCGTCACTGTGCATAAGGCAGTTGTTCATCTCAATGGTTGGCAGTAGGGTTTTCCTAGGGGAGAACACATGTTTTCAAATCTTCACACTGTCATTAACTGCATGTAGACATGGACAATGAGATACAAAGGATCCCCATTACCTTTGCCAAAGATGGTGAGGCTGAAGGCGGTAGAGTTGAAGGCATGCATTGGAGTCAAATTTGGAACTATGCATAACTCCCCCAGCTCATCACCAGTTTGTAGGCTTTGCATGCACGAGTATTTAGAAGAATGGATGTCATTGTGCACGCACACACGATCCCATCTATTGACACACTCACCAAGGTGAATTCAAAGAACCAAGTACAAAAATAGCTAGACATGTACTTTGTGATTTGATGCGTGTAGCCACTAGTGCAAACTTGGAGATCAGCACAGACACTATGCATAAGTATGTTGTTGGTCCAACTGCACTCAAGAATATGATGTAGATGTTATCATATGAGTTGGACAAAGGTACCAGATCAGTGTACCTGGATGCAATGAAGGCGAGAGTTCTCTTTCAGCAGGATGTCACCATTGAACATGCACACACCATCATAGATTACCAATCTTGGCATCAGTTCATCACTGTCAATCATCATGAGGATGTCAAAGAGTTGGTCTTCCCACAAATATCTAAGTCTTAGTGATATCTTGCATGGATTACTCAAGCCTATTTTGTCTCACGTGGGTACATGTGCAGATCTTGTAAAAGTGAAAGACCAAGTGTCAATGGTCAAATGTAACAATCAGGTTTTAGTTGAAGAGTCATGAGGGTAGGTGAAGATTCACAAAGGGGAATGTTAAGGGTCACCCCACCCTTTGCTATTTATAGAACATCATAACTCATTGTACAGGCTTCTGGGAGCCAAGATTCTTATAGGTGTATCATAGAGAAAGCTTGGAGTGTATTATAACGAGCCTTGGCTTCTCCACAATGCGGAGATAGTATAGCTCTTTAGAGGAGAAGGTGACAGTGGTTGTAACATTCCGCTATTGGAACTAGTGGTTGGTCATCGTTGCATGTATGATTAGAACTTTCACTTTCTTAATATAATAGAGCCAACAAATTTCGTGCATATGTTATGACCCAAAATGGATCCTAAAAACCTCTAAGTTTTCATATACATAACTATTGGCAACACTATCGCATGGGAAAAACATTAAGAAATGGCGGAAAACACTATCGCAGAAGAAAAACCATGGAAAATGGTGAAAACATAGTAAAGCGAAGGTTCAAACAGCGCTGCATAAGAGCCGTCAGATTAGGTTGAGCAATGGTACAGATCAAATTGGCCTATCACAATTGGTGTAGGCCAGGGGGAGATATCGGAGGCAGTATTATAGAAATCGTGATAGCGATCAGTGCAAGTCAATAAGGACTGTTGATTGAGTGTGCAGATCAACGACCCAGATTAACTTGCAATATCGCATCGCAACATAACACAAAGGAAGGACTTACCGTGGGCTCAAAGGACTTGTGATATGCGATTGTGATATATCGCATCATAATATCACATCACAACTATACAAGGGTCGATACCAAAAGACCAGTGACCATGTGATACGTCGATGCGCTGATAGCCGATAAGGCCAATCGGAGTGATCAGCGATCGGAGATTGGGAAGATATGCGACATGCAATAAAGTCAGACCTGAAAGGGTTTATGGATGCAGATTGATATATTTTGAAGTCCAATATAAAGCCATTTGTTGGGTATTTTAATTCATTTGGGGTTTTTCCATTATAAACCCAAATAGAAAGGAAACTGTGACTTGCAAGTTACAATAGCGATATAACAATGGACGCGATGGATTATAGGTTGGACTTGATAATTTTTGAAGTCGAGCTTGGAAGATTTTTCACTGTTTTTAGTGTATTTCTCTACGTAAGTAGAGAAACGTATTCCCTGGGATTTTAATCGTGCCAGTGGTCCTTTCCATTTAAAAACAGGTGGCGACCATACCTGAGAGTGTTCTGCAATGATTGTTTAACACTCAATAGGGAAATGAATGGACAGGAGAGGGAGCCAGAGAGCCCAAAGAGGAAGACAAATAGACAAGCGCTGATAGGCTTAAAAAGCCATCCAATGATATAACTGAGAGAGCTAGAGAGGAAGTCAGAGGTCAGAGACAGATTGATCAGAGGCACTAAGAGGGGGAGTCTATGCACTCTTTAGACTCAAGGTTTTCAAGTATCCCTGCGTAATATCATTGTCTGTGTGTTGAGGCTCAGATTGAGCTCACACTTGTAATACTTTGTTCTTAAAGGGTTAATAGAGGGGTCGCCACTGAAAGTTGGACCATGAGACATAGCCGCAATTTGTTGTGAACTCCTTGATTATTTTTTGTGTCAATGTGTGTGTGTGCTTGTGATGTTTTCTGACTGCTCATTGTCTATATTATTTGCAATCTTTTCGATTCGTTGCAATAAGAAATATATGCATGATTCTGAACATAAGTCTGTAATACTTTAATATTGATTTAAGATCTCATTTTTAGATCAAGTGGCTTCAGAGCATTTGGTTTTGGTTTTGTTAAGGCTAGACAAGATTGTGTTGGAATTTGAATGCTAACTAGATTAAAGATTAGACTAGGGGAAGGAGAACTTGTTGAGGCCAATCCAGATATTGGAAGAGTCTTTCCTCATAAAATAATGGCAGAAGAAGCTCCACTGGGATCAAAATCTCAGTTCATGGACAATTTATCGGCATGCGAGCCATGGTGGAAGAGATGTATCTGTAATTTAAGAAGGTTTGAGGTGAAAGCACTTCAACACCTAAATCAGGAAAAGGAGTAGAGGAACCTTTTCTAGTTTCCCCCCCAGAAGGCAAAGGAAAAGGAGAAATTCCTTCTCCACCATCTCCTCCATCATCACCTTCATCATCCTCATCATCTTCTTCACATAAAACTAGCCCTGATAAGAAAAAGAAGAAAACTTCTTTTATTAAATTAGATGTGAAGTTTGATTTGCCAATTTATGATGGAGAACTAAATGTAGAGAAGCTAGATAATTGGATAAGACAGATTGATGTATATTGTAGGGTGCAAAACATTGATTCAGAAAGGAGGAAGATTCAGCTGGATAGCCTTCGACTTGGAGGAACTACACTAGTATGGGGGGAAGGCAAGACCCAAGATAATCTGCAAAAAAATGATAAAATAATTTCTACCTGGAATGAATTTGTTTTTGCTATCAAAAAGCAATTCTATCCTTTAGCTTACATGTAGCAGGCAATGATGAGTTGGCAAACTATTCGCCAGTTGAAGGGTTAGAGTGTACAAAGTTATTCTCTGGAATTCAGGAAAAGAGCTTTAACTCTAGGTATATCCTTGGACTCACGTGAGAATTTATTGAAGTATATAGGTGGTCTGCATGGTTATTTAAATCATACTATACTAATGTTTAATCCCACTAGCCTAGATGATGTATTATTTCAAGCAACACATCTAGAGGCTAGAGGAAAGACTGTGAACCCAGAGGTTGGAGGATCATCTAGATATTCTATAAGCAAGAGAAAGGAAAAGAAGAAACTGAAATGGAAGGAGAGGAAACCAAACATTGTACAAAGGGACAAACCTTCATGCACTCACTGTAAGAAAGGAGGACACGATGAGGCACACTCCCGGCTTTTGCATCCAGAACTAAAACCTAAGAAGTTCGATAGAAAGGAGAAAAATAATGTTGCTGCTATTCAACAAGATGGTGTCAGATTTAGGTGATGAAACAACAGTTATAGCCACATGTATTAAAGGTAAAGATTCTGAAGCATCCACAAGTAATTCTGCACAATCTATTGAGGATGAAAATAATGAGAGAGAAAGAAATGAGCTTTTTTGTATTAGAGTAATTTCCAATCACAATAAGATTGATACTTTATTTGATAGTGGATCACAAGTAAACTTGATTTCTGAAACAATCTTAAAGAAGTTGGGATTACAAACAAAACCTCATGAGAAGCCATATCCATTAGTTTGGGTGTGTGATAAAACAAAGCTACAAGTAACAAGACAATGTAAACTTAGGTTTGATATTGGGTCAACATTTGTAGATGAGGTTAAGTTAGATATAGTTCCATTGGATATATGTGGTATTGTTTTGGGAAGTCCATACTTGTATGATAGGAAAGCTATTTTCTATAGAACTAAAAATAAGCATCAACTCACTAAAGATGGAATAGAATATATTGTAAGAGCTTATAGACTCAAAAATAACTATTCTCTCATAAACTCAAGGCAGATGAAAAGAATTGTGAATTCAAGTAAGCAATTTTTGCTAATGGTTGTAAAGAAAAATGACCTTGATAAAACCAATGTATTTGAAGGCTGTGGTGCTAAACAAAAATCTAATTTAGTTAACATTCTTTCAGAGTATGATACCATATTTCAAGAACCTAAAGGTCTACCACCCAAAAGGGAAATAGTACATGATATTCATTTGCAGTAAGATGCTCCATTACCTAACATTGGAATGTACATGTTATTAGCTTTAGAGAATGCAGAAATAAAGAAGTGGGTATAGGAGTTGCTCGATAAAGGGTTTATAAGACCAAGCACATCACCATGTTGATCTCCAATCGTGCTGGTGAGAAATAAAGATTGTTCATGGAGAATGTGCATTGATTATATAGCACTGAATAAAATAATTATCAAGAATCATTATCCTCTTCCTCGTATTGAAGATCTATTAGATCAATTAAAAGAAGCAATTTACTTTTCCAAGTTAGACTTGCGAAGTGGTTATCATTAGGTCAGAGTTGTAGAACAAGATGCATGGATGACTGCTTTCAAGACAAAGCAAGGACTTTATGAATGGTTGGTCATGCCTTTTGGCTTAACTAATGCTCCTACCACATTTATGAGAGTCATGAATGATGTAATCAGACCATTTATTGATGATTTTGTAATTGTTTATTTAGATGACATTCTTGTTTCTAGTAAGACATGGGAATACCATCTAAAGCATGTAAAGCAGACTTTAGATGTTTTAAAAAGGGAAAATCTCTATATAAACTATCAAAATGTGACTTTGGCAGAACATCTTTAAATTATTTGGGTTATATTTTTAGGGGGTGGTGAATTGAAGATAGATCCCTCTAAGGTTGAAGTCATTGTGAACTGGCCTAAACCCAAATCTGCTACAGAGGTTAGGATTTTCCTAGGGGCAACACAATACTAGAGAAAGTTTATTACTAACTTTTCTTTGATTGCAACTCCATTACATGCTTTAACAGGATTGAAATAGGTGTTTAAGTGGGGAGGAAAACAGTAGAAAGCCTTCGACACCTTAAATGAAAAAATCAGTACAACACCAGTACTAGCACCGCTAGATCTTCAACATTCGTTTGCAATTGAGACAAATGCTAATGACTATCCCATGGGAGCAGTATTGATGCAACACGAAAAAACCATATGCTATCATTCTGAAACATTTAATTCTGCAGTAGTTAATTATTCCACATATGATAAAGAATTGTATGCATTAGTAAAAAGTGTGAAAAAGTGGAAACATTACCTAATGGGTAAAGAAACAATCATACATACAGACCATCAACCGCTTCAATATTTGCATTCACAAACTAAATTTCAACAATCAAGACATTATCGGTGGATGGGTTTTCTACAACAATTTCATCTTTTCATCAGAGATAAGAAGGGCATACACAATAAGGTTGCAGACATGTTATCAAGACCAATCATAAATGCAGCTACTATACTTAAGCATAATTCAGTAATGCATGAAGGTTACATTGAACAATATGTTCAAGATGTAGATTTTAAAGATGTATATGCAACTTTAAGTCATGTCAAGAAAGTAGAAGAATTGGATTATTATGTTAAGGACCAACTCTTATATCATTTGGGAAAGTTATGCATTCCACAAACTGAAAGAGTTAACATAATCTGAGAAGCCCATACTTCTCTCATATCAGGTGATTTTGGTGTAAGTAAAACAGTTGCACAATTGCAAAGGTTTTGTTATTAGCCAAGAATGCATGAAACAATTTCTAGATATATCAAAGGGTGTACTATGTGTGCTACAAGCAAGCCTAGTAATAGAAAATTAGGCTTGTACACTCCACTTCCAATTCCTTCTCATCCTTAGGAAAGTGTTTCCATGGATTTTGTCAGGGGATTTCCAAAGTCTAGGAAAGGTCATGATTATTTGTATGTTGTTGTGGATAGGTTCAGTAAAATACGTATTTTGATACCATGTAACAAGCAAGTTACAACTGAACAAACAACAAAGTTGTTCTTTTAGAATGTGTGGGTTCATTTTGGGTTACCCACTTCTATTGTATCTAATCGAGATTCTCGATTTGTTGGGAAGTTTTGGTCAACTCTGTGGGAGTTGATGGACACCAGGTTCAAGAAGAGCACAACATTTCATCCACGAATAGATGGTTAGACAGAGGTGGACAGTGATCCAGTTGCTCAGAGGCTATTGCAGCAAGCATCCCAAGCATTGGGATGAGCATTTGTGTTATGTGAAACATGCTCACAACTGTGACAAACACTCTTCTACTCAAAGATATCCTTTTGAGAATTGTTTTGGTTTTATACCAAAGTCTTCCTTGGATTTTGTCTTTGGTAAAGACATAGCAGTTGATGAAAACAGTGATGTGGACAAAGAAGCCAAGTTCATTGAACAAATCCAGGGAATTCACTAGGCAGTATAGGAATAGCTAGAAAGAAGTCAAGCCAAGTATAAGGCAAGACATGATAAGAATCGAGTTGAGCATAGTTTCGAAGTTGGTGACAAAGTATAGCTGTACATCAGCAAAGATAGAATGCAGGGTGAAGGTAAGAAGCTAAAACCAATAAGGTATGGACCTTTCAAGGTACTTGATAAAATTGGTGAAAATACTTTTTGCCTTGATTTACCATTTAGTCGTTAATGCAGAAAACTTGAGATTGTATGAACCATCAATGATTGAAGATCCTAAAGAGCGAAGTCAATTACCTTCTATTGAGGATATGTTTCCTGAATATCTCAATAAGTTGCAGGAATACACAGTTCTAGATAGGAAGGTAAGAACTACATGTCGAGGGGATGTTGAGTACCTAATGATAGGTCTCAAAGGTTCAAATCCAAGCAAGGCACAATGGATAAAAATTGGACAAGTGAGGGAGCTATATAGTCACTTGATCGATGCCTAAAAACCAACTTTTGGTGGTCCAAAAGCTTTTCGGTGGGAAGGCATGATCCAAAATGGATCCTAAAAACCTATGTCTTCATATACATAACTATCAGAAACTCTTTAGACTCGAGGTTTTCGAGTATCCCTGTGTAATATCGATATCTGTGTGTTGAGACTCATATTGAGCTCACACTTGTAATATTCTATTCTTAAAGGCTTAATAGAGAGGTCGCCACTAAAAGTTGGACTAGGAGACATAGCCAGGAAGTCTAGTGAACTCCTTGATTATTTGTTGTGTCGATGTGTGTGTGTGCCTGTTATGTTTTCTGACTGCTCATTGTCTATATTATTCACAATCTTTTCAATCCGTTGCACTAAGTAATATAGGCATAATTCTACACATAAGTCTATAATACCTTAATATTGATTTAAGATCTCATTTTCAGATAATGTTATTATTGTATTTCTATTGTCTTGGTTACTCTAAGGATATATGTAGTTGTTCGATTATCCATGTATGTATGGACTCTTTCTATATATGTATAAATGAATCTTGTTGAGATGTGGTGTTGGTTTAACCATCACTTTGGATTGTTGGTTCACCTACCTTCCGGCTTGTGATGTATCTTTACTCGTATGTTCCCTTCCAAGCTGTGTGTTTCGATAGGTTTCCAAGGGGCACACTCATTCCACTTTCCATGTGTTACAACCTTTAATGCACCTTCCTTTCCTTGTTGTGCCAGTCACACCCTTGTTACCAATAAGGATATCATGCTTGCCTGTGTACGTAATCGCGGTCAAGGTGATACCGTACGACCCACTGCTGGGACTCCTACACTAAATAGTCTGAGGTCTAGTTGGGACTACTTACCCGGGAGATCCCCTTGACATGTTGGTGGGTCCAACAAAATCAACAACTGGTAATCTGTATGATGGAAGATCTACTACTGGTTATGCTTTTAGCATTGAATCCAAGATTTTTTCATGAAGTAGCAAGAAGCAACCTAAGGTATCATTGTCATCTATTGAGGCAGAATATAAAGCTTTTTGTGTAGAAACTTATGAAGTTTCTTGGTTGAGTAGAGCTCTTAAAGATGTTGGATAAGAACAAAATAAGGCCACAATTATCAAATGTGACAACCTAAGAAAAACAAGTTGTTAAACAATCCAATGTATCATGAAAGAACAGAGCATGTTGATGCCCAATTTAGTTTTTTTAGAGAGAAGATACATTGTAAGGTAATTTTACTTGAATATTGTAATAATTGTTAATATTCTTATGATATTTTCACAATGCCCCTTTGGGAAGATGAAATTTGAATTCTTTAGGGAGATATTAGGTGTGCATATTAATACTTTCCCCATTAAGAGGGGGACCTAGAAATAATGGAGAAAGTTGTTGTATTCTTTTGATTACGTTTTTAGTTAGGATTTAGTTCCTATTATTTAGGAATATGTTTGATCTCCCTAACTAGAAGTACTCCTATAAAATTTGTATTGTTTGTTTATTTTAATTAATGAAAGCGAACGTTGTGGCAGCCTTTGGGGATCCTCACCTGAGGACGACAAGTTTCACACAATTAATTTTGTCTTTTATTTGTTTAATTGAGTATTATAAAAAGGCTACGACATAGATCCTAGAGGGAAATGATGTCCATAAATGTCCATGTATAGTAATGAGAAATTAATATGTAAGCAATTGGAAAATACAATTATATAACCAATTAGAATAATTATCCCAAGATAGTGATAAAGGCATAGCAAAGTTGGGAAAGAAATTCCAAGTTATATAGTAGGATCTCTAAGCACCATTTACATTGAACCAAGATTTATTTGAACCAGGTAATTTTAGCACAAGTTTCTAGTAAGAATGAAATTGAAGATGTTATTGAAAAAAATCATAGTTTTTTTTCTTACAATTTCTTTTTCCAAGTTAATTGGGTAGTGTATTACCATAAGAGAAGGATTTGTTACACTTACATTCCTTTTATTTTCTAATTATTCATTGCATCAAAATTTATGTAATAATATTTTTAATATTATAAACATCTTGCAAGATGACATCTTCATCTATGGTTTAGCTAGGTCTTGTCATCTTGATTCTTTTTTCACTTAAGAAGATAATGGTTATAATTTAAATTGAAAGTAATTTTGGGAAACCTCTTGTTATCTATATTATCTATCTTACTTTATATGTTAAATATTTAACCATAATAATACACTAAATGAGAAAAAGGCTCAATTTTATGTGGAAAAAAGTATAAAATATATATTTTTAACGTATTTTATAATTTTATAATAAAAATAAATTTAGTAATTAACAATATTATAATATTTCTATTATAATTAAAGAGTTAAACATTTTTATTTTCTATTATTATTACATTAATAATAATAGTAATAATAACCAATTCTCTTCTTTAAATAAACTAATATTGGAATATTTTTTTTCTTTTTGCTAGATAATGTGAGTCTTGACCTAATTGACACTCCTAACCTATGGTTTGAGTAAAGGTGAACTAAGAAAATCTAAGATATCAAATCACCTGGGGATTACATTCACCCTCTGCCACACCCGCCCTTAGCATGACTAGGTTTTTTCCCATGGATTATACCGTTAAACATTTTTTAATAATATTTGAATATTTTTAGAATAATTTTTTTAAATTTATTTTCAAATTTAATTGTTATAATGGTTTTAATAATATCTTAGAATTAATTGTAATAATGATTTTAATAATATTTATATATTTTTTATGTAAAAAAAAATAAAAATAAACATCTTTATACTAACAATTTTTTTTATATGTTCATTAGAGTTTTTATTAAAATTAGAAAAAATATTAAAAAGAGTTTTAAAATTAAAATATTATGTGTACTTCCTCTCTGTTTATAAATATAGAGACAATTTTTGTATTTATATATTAGGAATCTTAATCTTTCTCTTACTTCTTAAAATCCCAATACCTACAAAGAGGATTCAATAAAAAGAAGATATGATATTACATTTTTTTGGGGATTAGAAATTATAAAAATATTATCAATGGCATACAATTATTTATCCAATTATAATCTCATTTTTTACATATTTATAAGATAATTAATATACTTGTTTTAATAATGTTTTATTTTTGTTTTTCAAGTGATTTGTGTTTATCCAGGCTTCACCCATAGCTTGAGAAATAATGACCCATGGGTATCTAAGCCATCAAAATCACCTGGGGATCGTATTCGGCTTGGGTCAAACCAGCCCTAAGTTGACTGGATTTTAGAATGTCTCCTTCCCTTAGCATGGTGTTGAACATGCAATAAGAAAATCTTGATTTAATTTTCCGTTGAATTCAATTAGGAGAAAAAATGTGATTCCACTTCACAAGACATCTTGTATGAGTTAAATAAGTTAATTTGACTTAGTTGGCTTAGTTAATTCTAGTTGAGGGTCTAACTTGAGTAATGTAGAGTGTCTCCTACTTTATGGGAGCCTTGGTTGAGTTTATTTTGAGTTTCAATTATCAATTTAGTCTGACATAGTTAAAGTCAGTTAAACTAGTTCCAACTGATGGAGGAACTAGTAGGAGGTCTAATAGTGGGGTGCGGCTTCATGTCTTCAACTAGTTATTTGATAATTCAGCCATAAATAGCTCATGAATTTGTGATTTGAGAGTTACTAAGTTGAGATTGGAGTTCAAGGGTAGCGTACTATTAGTGGTATAATCATCCAAATTGTACAAGTGGTGCATGCAGTCTGAAGAAATCCTATGAGAATTGTGTAATTCCAATTGAGGAATTTACCTAATTAATAGGGGTTAATTCCCAAGGAAAGAAAGTACGGAAATAGGGACTTGGGAAAGTATTAAATTGGTTAAATATTGGCCTTGGCTTGTCTAGCAAGTTGTGTGACAGACAGAGATAGTGCAAAGGTTGCTCAAGCTTAAGGAATGCATTGTAACATTCTAATATTTTATGACTAATGAAATATAAAGATAGCATGGGTTTTTAGATGTGGATTTCCCTAGGAAATCATTGTCTAATGTGTTGATTCAATTCGTTCTCTTGTATGCTTCATGATTTCTTGATCGATTAATTGTTTCCACTGATGAGTAGAGTAGATTCAAGTCTTTTGTTTTAGAAAATTAGATAAAAAATTTGAATCTACAAGGAATTTATACATGGTATTAGAGAAAAAATCACTCTAGAAGAGAGGAATATGAGTTTGTCTTTTGCAGGTGAAACCCAATTTACAGGATCGTTCTTCAGAGCCAGCAAGATGTCATTCTACGGTTTGAGACTCGAATATTCCCTTGAGGGTAGTTCGAATTATAGTTCTTGGAAGAACAAGATGGACGCAGTGCTGGAAGACAATGGGATGAAGGAATTCATAGAAAATGATATTCCTAAGCCTCCAACAACATATTCTCAAGATCTGGTAGACTAGAAGAAATGTGTTGCAAAGGTGAAAAGGATCATACTAGAAGGAGTTCGATATCATATTGTCTCGAACCTCCATGGGTAGGATACACCATATGCAATGTGGTAAGCCTTGATTGAATTGTTTAAGAATAAAAGTGACCATAGGAAGTTGGCATTGAAGGACAAGCTTTGGAAGATCACGATGGAGAAGGGTGACACAATACCATTGTACTTGAGAAAGTTCACCCAATGTCAAGATGAGTTTGGGAGCAATGGCATTACAACTGCTAAAGATGATCTATTCAACCTGGCACTTCTAGGCCTTCCTAAGAGCTGGCAAAACTACTAGGATTTGGTAAATGGGAGGAAGCATCTACCAAAGTGGGATCGTTTATGATCTGACTTAGTGCAAGAAGAGATAAGGTGGGAGAAACGAGATGGGACCTCATCCAAATAAGTGGAAGAGGACTTTGAATTAGTTAGGAAAGAAAATAAATTCAGGGGAAGGAAGTGCCAAGGTGAGGAGGGAAAGAAGAAATACTTGTCCAAAATCAAGTGCTTCCATTATCATGAATTTGGACACTGTGCCACGAATGTCCACGAAAGAAGGCAATCAAGAAGGAGCTTGTAGTTGTAGAAACAGGTGAAACTCTAGATTCACAGTTCAAGCTTGAATTTACTCTCAGTACATGCATGAAAACCACAATAATGGGAAGCATGTGGTATGTAAACAATGGTGCCTCATTTCATATGATGGGGAATAGAGATATTTTTAGTAAATTGGAGGAGAAAGACATAAAGGAGAACATTGAGTTTGGAAACTATCAGAGGTATAACACGACCAATATCAGTACAATTACTTTTCAGAGGGAGTATGACTCCCCTCTTAGGCTTAAGGATGTGATGTTAGTTTTGTGTTTAAATAATAATCTTGTTTTTGTTGTGGTATTGGAAGATCATGGATACGTTGTGATATTTACAAAAGGAGAGTTTTTCCTTAGACACATTGCCACAAGATACGTGAAAAATATTGGTGTGCCAGTCAACAACCTATATGCACATGAGGTCAAAGAAGCATGCTAAGCCGTTAGGAGAAATGAAAAGGTTAGATACTTGGTGATTGAGAGGAAGCATGAATTACCTCTCAACATAGAGCCTTAGAAGCAGCCTTAGAAAGTTGTGAAATAGGAAAAATTGGAGAAGAACATAGGAGACAGAGTGGAAACACCCACTCAAGAAAAGACCTCAAGTAAGGGGAAATTGTGAGCTATGTGGGTAGAGGGATCACATGAATCAATACCTCGAGGTGTGAGGTGGGTCAATGTAAACCAATAGTCCCAAGAGTTGCAGAAATTTGGGCAGGGTGCGTTGAGGTGTTTTTTTCTCATGGATCATTACCTTGCTATGGGGGCCCACAATATTTAGTAGCAGTATGATCAATGTTAGTCAAATAATAAGGACCATAGAGAAATGTTGAAAATAGAGGAGGCTCAATAGTAGAGTCAATAGAAGCACAATTTTCTAGTAGACAGTTGCAGATTGATTAAGTGATTATTTTTATTTATTTAATTTTTAGTTGCAAATGTTGCAGTAGCAACAACAACAATGAGAATTGTTACATGCAGTACATTCAAAAGGTTCTGGATCTGGGCAGATGTGAACCCCTTTATTGTTGATATGGAGTGTTGAAAATGCAATAAGAAATTCCTGATTTAATTTTCCCTTAAAATAAATTAGGAGAAAAAATGTAATTCCACATCACAAGAGAACTTTTACACATTAACTAAGTTAATTTGACTTATTGGGTTCAGTTAATTTGAGTTGAGGGTTTAGCATGAGTCATGTAGAGTGTTTCCTACTTTATAGGAGCCCTGGTTGATTTTATTTTGAGTCAAAATTATCAATTCATTCTAACTAAGTTAAAGTTAGTTAAACTAGTTCCAAGTAATGGAGGAACTAGTAGGAGGTCTAATAGTGGGGTGTTGCTTCATGTCCTCAACCAATTAACTGATAATTCAGCCATAAATAACTCATCCATATGTGATATGGGAGTTACACAATTGAGATGACAGCTCAAGGGTAGTGTACTATGAGTTGTATAATCATCCAAATTGTACATGCGGTGCATGCGATCAGAGGAAGGCCAATGAGGATTGTGCAATTTGAATTGAGGACTTTCCCTAATTAATAGGGGCTAATTCCCAAGGAAACATTGCAAGTAAATAGGGAGTTTGGCAAGCATAAAAATGGTTAACTATTAGTCTAGGCTTGGCTAGAAAGCTATGAGAGAGATAGAGATAGTGCAGAGGTTGCTCGAGCTTGACCAAACCATTGTAATCTTCTCATATTTTTTAACTAACACAATATGCATATAGGAGGGGTTTTTAGCTATTTTTTTCACCAAGAAATCATTGTGTAATGTTTTAATTGAATTGTTTCTATTTTATTCTTCATGATTTCTCAATCAATTAGTTATTTATGCTGATGAGTAGAGTAGATTCAAGTCTTTATTTTTACAAAACTACATAAGTTGTTTGATTCTACAAGGAATTTCTACACACATGCAATAACCTCATTGAGGTTTGATCCTAGGCCATCTTGCTAACGAGGTTCATCCGCAAACGGTTAAGCTAGTGGGAATTGACTATTGTTATATATATATATATATATATATATATATATATATATATATATATATATATATATATATATATATATACATATACATATACATATACATATACATATACATATACATATACATATACATATACATATACATATACATATACATATACATATACATATACATATACATATATATATATATATATATATATATACATATATATATATATACATATATATATATATATACATATATATATATATACATATATATATATATATATATATATATGTATATATATATATATATATATATATATATATATATATATATATATATTCCCCAACAAATGTTCAGGTATATCCACTCTCTTAAGAAGGTGATGGCTATACTTTGAACTCAAAGTAATTTTGGGAAACCTCTTGTCACCTATATTATTTATATTAATTTTACAAATTAATTATTTAACCATAACAATACACTCAATGGGGAAAAAGGCTTAATTTTATGAGGAAAATACTATAAAATACATTTCTTTTAACATATTTAAAATTTTATAGTAAAAATAACTTTAATAGTTAATAATATTCTAATATTAATATTATAATCAAACAATAGAATACTTGCATTTTCTGTAATATCCCTCAAACACTTTGGAATTGATAAAAATAATCTTATTTACTTTAATTATTTCAACCGGTTGTGAATCAAGAATTAGTTATCTCAATGGTTTGTATATCTCGTGACAATCATAGAACTATGGAATCAAGATTTTTGGGATGAGGGTATGGTTATAATAAAAGGTAAAACTCTAATAAATTCTTGGGGTTGACATCTTTCCTTCTATAATTACTCTTTTGTTGGTGTGTTTTTGTTTGGTGGCTATGCATGCACTATTTTTCACTTCAGTCATGCATATTCCATCACATATATGGTGGGATGCTCCAGTAAATTAATGTGACTTGGACACAATTTTGGATTGTATCTTGAGTAATCGTGAACCCTCCATTAACTGAAATAAAAATAAGAGAGTGATTCTGTTATGAAACCACCTCACAAGAAGATAGAAAAGATAGATCAATGCCTTATACTTCAGCCTCTTCGAGGGGGTAGCCTCCTTTACATTACATAAATGAACAATTATTGGATGATACAAATGACAAGACCTCCTTTCTATATATTGGAGTCTAAGGGGTCATAATATACTTAGAGCCCACATAACAATAATAATGTAAGGGCACAATAATAACAATAGTGGGCTTCTATGGGGGACAATAATAACAATATGGGTACTACACAGGCTTCTTGTTTCTATGACTGCTCTAGGTTCCACTATGATTTTTCCTTCCTCTTCAAGTTCTGGCAATATTGTTTGAATTAGGATATTCTGCAACTTTTGAATGAGTGGCCACACTTATTTGTCCTTCTTCCATTCATCCCTTGCTTTTTTTATCCAATCTGGTTGGATAATAGAAATAGCACAAAACAATGCTTCCAAATCCTCATCCTTTCTTGAGAGCATTTGCAAGAAAAATTTTCTTCCCTTTTCTATAGATGATGTCAAAGTCATAACCCAACTTATTTGTGACCCATTTTTTCTGTTCTTCTAAAGATAATATTTGTTCTAAAAGGTATTTAAGACTATCATGATCCATTTTTACCTTCAAGTGTCTTCCCATTGGATAAGGTCGCCATTTCTTAAGTGCATGTAGTATTGCCAACATTTCCTTCTCATAAATAGCTTTCTTGAGATGTAACCGTAAAAATACCCAATCACCTACATCAAAACATTTTTCACTGTGATGTTGATCTACCTATTTTTTCATTTTTATTTTTACCAAAGCGGTGTTATCCTTTAAAAGTTGGAGAACTTGTTGTTGATGATCGATGTGAACTTTCACTCCTTGAACCTTTTTCTTATTGATATTTCCTTCTATCTTGAGAGTTTGAGGAGTGGTAATTTCTTCCAATGCTTTACAAGATATGATCGGACTCATTTCTTGATGCTCGATGTGATCTTTCACTTTTTGAAGATTTTTCTTCTTGATATGTCCTTCTATCTTGATAGTTTGAGGAGTAGTAATTCCGGCCAATGCATTACAAGATATGGTTGGGTTCATTTCTTCTTTCTCAATGTGATATTTCACTTCTTGAACCTTTTTCTTCTTGATATTTCCATCTATCTTGAGAGTTTGAGTGGTAATTCTTGCCAGTGCTTTACAAGATATGGTCAGATTCATTTCTTCTTTCTCTGGGTTTGGGTCCTGGCATATATCCTCTTCTTTTGATGTTTCTTGATCCTTTTCTTCCTCCTCTTCATACTCTATATAGAATAATTTCTTCTCAGCACACTTATGACCTTTAGTGCATTTGCTATCACAATTGTAACAAAGCCCTTTTTCTCTTTTTTCTTCAAATTGTTGTGGTGTAACCCTTGTAGGTTATGGAAAGCTAGGAGAAACAACACTTCCATCTTTATAGTTGTGAGGGGTAGACTTCCTTGCTGCCATAATTTTACTTTCCACTACGTAACAAAGCCCTTTTACTCTTTCCAATTGTTTCGGTGTTGCTCTAAAGAAGGTGTTGCTCTTTGTATCCTCATAATGTTCTATCATTTCCTCTTGAAAATTGACCATGCAACAAGTTGTTTACGAGAACAAATCCCTTTATACCATTAAAAGTGATCTGGTTCTAAATATGATGATGCAATACATACCTTTTGTAATAGTGGTAAACCATGTAGACCAAAATATTGTTCCATCTGAAGCATCCAATTTACCAGATCCTTGCCATCAAACTTCCTCATCTTGATTTTTCTTAATTTTAGGAGCTCGAACTTGAAACGACTATAACTCTGTACTTTTAGATCTTTAAGTTCTGAAATTGTGACGTGTAGTATCCCTCTGTGTCCTCTTTCCAATGTCACCAGTCTGATCCAAATTAGATTCTCCAAGGAAGAGTTATGCCAAATCTCCCATAATGACCTGATTATAGACTAGTTCAGTAGAGCAAAATTGTATGATGTGCCACGTGTCATTGTTTGACCTCTGGCTCTAAAAAATATATACAAGAAACTACAGTTTGTCCTCTTTTTGTACCTTCTTACATAATTTCAATCCGATGCTCAAAGATAAATTTATGAAGATTTTCCCCAGGTCACCTGTTTGGAATTTAATTCAGGAGTCTTCAAAAACAACAACTTCCTCATATCATATCTCCACAAATATAGCGCGAAAAGATTTGAAATTTGGACTCAAGATTCAATGTGATTTCTTCTCAAATGGGTCTTTTTTTTTTAGCTTCTGAAACATCAAAAAAAAAAATTATAGCGAAAAATGCCAGGATGACCTGTTTGGATCAACGAAACCCTAGAATCCAAAGCTCTAATACCAAATGTTATGAAACTAGCTCACAAGAAGATAGGAAAGATAGATCAATGCCTTAGAATTCAGCCTCTTCGAGGGGTCAACCTTCTTTACATTACATAAATGAACAATTCTTGGATGATACAAATGACAAGACCTCCTTTCAATATATAGGAGTTTAAGGGGTCATAATATACTTAGAGCTGACATAACAATAATAATGTAAGGGCACAATAATAACAATAGTGGGCTTCTATGGGGCACAATAATAACAATATGGGGACTACATGGGCAGAAAAATATAATAAGGGGGTTTTACTAATAACAATAAGGGGTTTCACTAGTAGTATAGGGGCCTAATAGATTCCACTATATTAATTGTCATGGAGTGGGAAAATAATCACCTTGACTTCGCTTGAGTCGATTTAGAAACTCTTTACTGATCATTCTCTAATAAGCATTATTGTGATAGTTTCAAAGTGATTGTAGTGTATTGTTATCACTCAGGTTGTCCTTAAGCTCTGGAAAAGGATACGGCCGAGGTAACCACAGACCATCTTTGGACTACAGGTTCTAGCCAACCTGCAATCAGAGAGGGCTCTCTCTTTTAGATTTAGATTTGTTGAAAAGGATTTTAGGCTAGGTCTCGAGTTTAGAGGGTTTTTGTTTTTTTTTTGGTGGGAAAATTGATTTTTTCAGACAGAGAGGCAAGGCATAGTCTGGAAGTTTCAAACCGTTGGGCGTGGAGTCGAGGAGGCGAATTGCTGGTGCATTTCTTCGATCATAAGAGAGGGAAAGTGGAGCAAGATAGCTGAGCATGAAACAATATTTCAGGTTAAAATGATGCGAAAAATGCTAAGTGATGAGAGGCAGTTAAGAATCTCTCAATCAGCTTAACAGAGGAGGTAACAGAGCGCTACCTAGGGGCAGTAAAGAATCCCTAGATAATTGGCAAACATAGGTGAATTGGGGTAAACATGAGCCAAGAGGAATTCATATTCATAACCAATTCAATCAGAGGAAAACATAAATAAATAGCAAAAATTGAGCATAGAGAGTATTTAAACTAATTCTAGGCTATTCTTTCTTTCTGCTATTTAGATAGTGGTAAACAATAAACAGAGGTGAGATGCACTTATTGCTTCAGGATGCAGCACAAGAATTCCATCTTCATATCTCCAAAAACATTCATTTACATCAGACAATTTGCTCTCCAAGCTTTCAACAATCTTTGATTATAGAAAGAAAAGTCAGGTATACAATGCAAGTCTCTGGTGAAAATTCTCAATCAACCAACCCTTGAAACAATGTAGAGGGCGGCATATATAGGGCAAAACTATCTACAGATTTCCTCTATTACATCTTGACCTAATCAGGTCATAAAGAAAAATGACTACTTAACCTAATCTTATCCAGAAATAAATGCAAAAAATATCTCGGGCCGCGCTCAGGGCCGCCGTATCAAAACTGAATAAATGATGTTGTCCTTGGTGGCTTGCTGCAGTGTTTTTTGAAATAAATGTGTATGGGTTTCTGCATCTCTACTGTCTGTCTGCATTTAGAGCTTTAACTATGATTTGAGGGCAAGGATGGGCTTATGGCTCTTGATTTGACTTTCTGGGGGGGGCTCATCAATGTTCAGGTGCTTCAAGCCCCTAGAAATCTTCGGCTGATACTCTTTGGCTTCTCTTCTTCCTCTAGTACTCTTTGGCAATAAACAGATGCTGTACTGACGTGCTGTGTGTTAAATCATCATTTAATGGCCGCTGTTCAGCCCCTGTTTTCTTCAAAACTATTTTCTGGTCCTCCTGGCAAGCTTCGCCAAGAAAAATGGGTCATTCGGCGCCTTTCGGGCCTACTGGGGGCCGCAGAATGAAAAGATTCCCTAAAGATTCCCCATTCAGGCCCAAAAAATCCAGCGATGAGCGATTTGGCGTAAATCGCTCATCAAAAACTGCCTCAGAATCTGATTCTGGGGCTTCGAAGTGCGATTTTTGCCCTTCGTGCCAAAAAAGTGCTGATGACGTCAGCATGACGTGACGTTGTACGGCGGGTGATGTCAGCGATGACGTCAGCATGATGACGTGGTGGGATGACGTCAGCATGACGTCATCATGTACGGATGGTGACGTGGCATGACACATGGCAAGGGGCCACGCAGGCAGATGAATCGACATGTGACTGGGCAGAGGGGGTGACGTAAGCGGTGACTATGTGGGTGGGTGACGTAAGCGGTGACGTCACCGGGTAGGAGGCGATAAGTGCTTTTGTGGCACACCGCCTTTGGGGGGGAGTGGTTTTGTCAGAGGGGGCTCCGCCATAGCCCAGGAGCTGATACGTGACGGGAGGTACGGCGGTAATACCGCCCATCTCCCGGACGCTAAAGCTCGGGCGTTTTGGAGATGGGATGGCCCGCCCACCGTCGATATACAGGGCGGACGATCCGACGGCTGGCGGCCAAGATAATACGGCGGGGGGATATGGGCGGAGAATATACAGAGAATATTCCCTTTTTAATATGCGCGCAGGAGGGTTATAACCATGGTTTATGCGGGTTACGGGGGTTATATGGGTTTAATATGCGCAGGTCAATGTATTTGTGCACAAAACTTTGGTTTAGGGGCAGAAAAGGGGGTTTTTGAGGGTTTGGGGCTAGGGGAGAGGTTATTAATCTGGCCAGGTGTCAGATTAATCCCTTTTAAGACACGGATGGGCTAAAAACAGCCTCGGATGGACCGTTTTTTCCCAGACTTATAAAAATATGGCTATATTGCCAGGGAGGGGATATTCACATAGGGGAATTTTATATACAAAGTTTTAGTAGGGGAAGGGGGAAGACTGATAGGGAATTATATAATACTATTAGTAGTTAATATGACGGTGATCAGCAAGCGCTAAGGTCAGGGACCTTAGGCTATTTTGGGGAAAAGACCTTGAAAAGAAATAAAAATCCTTGAGTGAAGCAGATCTTCACCAAGGCAACTGATATGGATGATGATGAATCTAAGAGGAATCAAGCAGATCTTGACCTCTTTGGGAAGTTAGTAAGGGACTTGGGGAATTAGAAGAAGGGGGGAGTTAGTTATGTCCACCTTTGAGCTCCTTTGCATGAACACTGCCTGCACTGTGATCTGTAAAAATATAACACTTTGTACCACAAAATTGATCATAAATTATCATTCTGCAACCACACAGCTACCTACCCAGCCTACTCTCCTAACATTTTTTCTTCTTTTTGGTTTGGGTGCACTTAGACTTGCAAACCCAGATTTACAATTTTTCTTTTGAATTTTTCCTATCTAAATCTACACTTATTTCTGCCAGGGCCCAGATTAAGCAGTTGGGTCCCTTTGATTCTCTACCTATCTACAGATCTACCAAGATTAAACTGTTTGGACAGATATCATTCTCTATATTCTAAAACAGGAAATTGAAACCTAGGGAGACCAAGATAAAACTGTTTGGACCTCCCTTAAATGAAAACTCTTCAAAACTGGAACAACTCATCAAAAATTGGAATCAGCAATGGCATTTGGACTAGTACACTTCATGGCTTTCTCCTTTGGTCTCTTCTGGAAATATGGAACACTGCAGCTTGCAAAGTATGACATATTTGGCATGTGAAAATGTCAATCATGAAAAATGATACCCTGTTGCAACAGGAGGCGAACAATGTATAATGGCCACAAATTATTTATTAGCATCAAGAAGAGACTTCTTCCTAAATGCGACCTTCATTTCACTATGAAGATGGTGAATTCCATCCCAACAGTGATTGTGTTAGCATGGTGTTTTATTCTCTATGGATGCTCAAGGAATGTAATTCACAGGGTCCTATTCGGATGTGGAATTCGAAGCATTAAGAAGATAATTAATCCATACTATTTTTTCTTGAAAATAAAACATTGCATATAACCCTTTTGTATAGAAGGATAAAAAATCATGATATTTTCTTAGAAAATAAATATGTTCTTTGCATGCACGAAAATAAAAACTATTTTGTTACATTACATTTAAAAGAAATATGTTCTTAGCATGCATGAAAAGTATAACTATTGTGTTAGATTATCTTGAAAATAAATATGCATTTACATGCACGGAAGGTACTAATATTGTGTTGGATTTTCTTTAAAAGTTTACAAGGGCTTGTGTGTAAAAATATAAAGGAACCACATTTTTTATTTGAAAATGCTTGCATATAAATCAGGTGCATAAAACATTAGTCATTTCATTCTCTCTGAAGGACGACGTCATAAAAAATAAATTAATGTGCTAATTTTTTGGAAAAGAATGCATGTGAATCTACTTCATAAGATATAATTAACCATGTTAGTTAATGAATGCCATTTCTTGTAAAGATTGTAGATACTTGTGTGAGGAAAGATATTATTTGAATGGTTACTATCATATTAGCTTTTCTTGGAAAATAATATGCTTGCATAAATAACAACTATTGTGGTAGCTCTCTTTCAGGAAAAGTTTACGTATTTGCATACAAGAATAATAGCTATAATGTTAGTTTGCTTTTTAAAGGAATATGTATTTCCATGCATATAATGTTTTACATCTTGAACAAAATAAGTGAATATGTATTTGTAGGCATATTATGTTTAACCTTTTAAAGAAATAAGTGAACATGTATTTTCATATGCAAGAAGGACAATTATTTTTCTTGAAAGATAATACGTGTTTACAGGATAATAGATGATGTGATACGTAATTTTGGATAAAATTTATGTAATTTCATGAAAGGAATATGGGTAGTGCAATAGTTTCTTTTCAAAAGCAATGTGTTCTTGTGTAAAGAAAATAGCAATAGTCGTGGTGTATCATTTTTGGAAAGTTTTTCCCTCTTCTTCTACAAAGAGATAGTGATAACCATTACATTATTTTAAATATTACCATGATAAGTATCATGAATCTTCTAATTTTACCGTGTTCTAGTGGGAAAAGGTAAAATGTATTTACTTATTTTCTCATAATTCAGGTGAAGAGTGGATAAATGAGCATGATTGATGATATTTATGCAACTTACCTTATGCATGTGGGAATTTGAAGGCTTAGGGGTTCATAACAATACATATGCATGGATAAGTGGAAATTTTCTGGTAGCTACATACTTTTGATTAATGTAGGTGCAATATTATTAAAAAGGCATGTCTCAATACTTTTTTTTTGTTTAATATGCACATGAAAATATGCTTGAAGCATAACTAGTAAAGATTTATTATTTGGATGTCAAAGTTAGATGACAATATTAACTCTACAAAGAATTTTAATTCATAGAGAGGACATATTATCTTTAACATTATGGTAGGAAAAAAACTAGTGGTTCATTCATATTGAAGGAATGTCAGCTATAGAATAATCCACTACTAGGAATAACCAAGCCACAAAGACATAGTGTTCAAGGATTTGTGGGTAAATGATATCATGATTGATGTAATAGATTCTAGCTAGGTATGTTGTGGTTAATATTACATTTATTTGTAAGAATATATGAAAATGGTCAAAGGATGGATGCATGTACAACCATTGAGTGAGGGTTGAACAACCTCATGAGAAGTTTAGATTAAGTGTTTGTTGGTTTTCACCCTACAGGGTATTCAAGGTATATCAATGTTCAAAGATGTGTTTTCCTTATATGTCATTCTCTTGATGCTACATCCTTGTGTAACATGACATTTATATTATCAAGTATATTATTAACTATCTTAGTTAAAGGAATCATGAAAATGATGCAAGGTTACATTAGGAAGTTTATGTTAATAAGCTACAACGCTGGTTGTTAATGGTTACGTAACTTACAATTCCATTACTAAGTTTATTCTATGTAATGATGAATATTTTATCTAATGGTAAATTAAGGAATATGGAATAGTAATTTGGAAAGTTACATATTAGTAATTCTATAAAAAAATCTAATCCTATGTGTTTTTACACAGGGTTACTAAGGGATGTTACAAGTGGTATTAGAGCAAAAGGTTGTAGCACTAATGCCTTTTGGGAATCAATAAGTATAAAAGAAGTAGAGGTATGATGGTAGTGGGCATCACTTCAGGTATGATTCTAACAAACTACACAACAATATACGTAATAGACAACATTTGAGATGAGATACATAATGTATGATAATAACTGTATTAAAGACTAGTAATGATAATCTCTTCTTTAAAACACTGCTCATGATATTTGAAGATTTATGCAGATAAAATACAATAAAATTTATGTTTCATTTATGAAAATACTAAGAAATCAATATTTATAGTGAGGATTACCTACCAATCTTTGCATGCATACTATTACAATAATGATTATGGTCCACTTAAAGAAAATTACCAAAGTTACAAGGCATTGGTTATAAAGAATGAATGCATGTATTGTTTTGTATGATAATGAAATAATGTAAACGGTGGGATTTTCCTTGAAGAGGAGAATAGAATGTTCTAAAATATATTGAAATAACCCATTTCAATCTTAAAAATAAAAAATGAGTCAAGTGTTAAGGTCTCGACTATAGTGATTAATTGACGATTGAGTCTTCTCATGAATTTTGACTGAGTAATGATGGTTAGAAGCATTGATTATTTAGTACAACATGACATCACTATTGGTGGTTAGCTGACAAAATATATTGGAATATGCCTCATTCAATTCTTAATTGAATATTATTGTTAAAGTCGTAAATAATGTAATCACGATAGATTAGTCTAATGGCATTAATGCGTTATTGAAATTGGGATTGTTACCATAATTATTATTGATAGCTTAGTCTAATGGCATTATTGTGTTATTGAAATTGGGATTGCTACCATAATTATTATCGACACTTACACATTAATGATAAGTCAGTGTTTTATATTAATAATGTTTTGCATTGTCTTTTATGCATGACAATATTTTATGCAAAAAACCATAATGATTATGAACGTGAATATTTTTTTACAAATGTATACATAAGATTGCAAGTTCTTGAAGGTTACAAAGAACTTCGATCATGATACATTAGTGTCATAAAGTAATTGATGCATTGTTATGTTGGGAGTTGTATATGAACATGAACAAATGACAGTTTGCAGGATGAGAACAACTAAGAATATTTGATAGTATTATAATATATTGAAATGCATGAGATAAATTATGTATGTTCTATCATTTTAATGATAGAACTATTAGTATTCATATGATGTTGATTACCTTGTTTTTTCAAACTACACAAGTTTAAAAATCGATGATTCCAGATGATGTTAGCTGGTATCCATCTTATATTTAAAAAATATGATAATTAAACCTTTAGAATTTTATCCAATCCATGTGAATATTATGGTGACATCACAATGAATATAATAAGTTAAATATAATGTTGTGGACATGTGGTGTCTCCATTTTCATTGCTAAAAAAATTAAAAATGGCGCTAAATTTGTTGGCATTGCTAATTTGTTTAATCAAGAAAAGTCAGTGGCATTGACTTGAATTTAGTAATGCTACATAATCATTTTTTATTAGATACATTTACATAAATGAAATGACATTTTCAAAGAGTTAGAACTATGGGAATATCAAAGATTAACTATTTTTTTCAAAAAACAACTTCATGAAATATTTCTTTTAAAGTTTCTTTGATGTCCTATCTAGAATATGTATCCTTATTTTTCTTACTTTTAGCACATGAAAGTGGTTTATGAAAAGTAACAGGACCAATACCTTTCTACATTGTTAAAATATTGAGAACATAGATGCATGTGAAAGTGAAATGCATCTTGAATGTATTTGACAAAATGTTTTGTGCATAACAATATTTTGTAGAAGGTATGGATTTATTAAAAATAATTGTGATTGTGATTAAGCAGGAGTAGCTTAATGACAACATAATAACTTGTGAAAGGTAAAATGTTGCAATGTGATTTGCAACTGCAAATGAGAAGGTATAATGTTATGATATGCAAGATATGGTAATTTTTTTATGAATTTAATGACGGTTATTATGTGGAAAATTTGAAATGAATACCACCTATATTGTATGAGATGTTATTTAAAAGTTCCTCTCAAATTTACATTTATAGATTATGTGACCCATGTTGAGGGTTAATTACGAATGCATGATGTACATAAATTTTCCTTTTGTTGTAATGTTAATATGCATATGGTAAATTATGTAAATTGCAGTGAGAAAAGATGCTAAAGAGAATTTAACATCCATACAATTAAGGAAAATTATGAAGCTGAAGGAGGCCTATCAGCTGATGTTAGTTTCCTGCCTAGATTTTCTCTCCCTAGAGATAAACGATCTCAATAAGGGAAACGAGTTGACCAATATGGCGAGAGGGGAAAAATATTAAGGCAACTTTGTTGATTTTGGAGCCAGTTGGAGGAGGCCCAAAAATTTTCATGGATAGGACACTGTCAGAGGAAAAGGCAAGACAATTCCAAGAGGAATCCTATATTGGACCCTATATGCTCATTGAAAATGTTAAGCTAGTTGGCCAGTGGAATTCCAAACTAAACCCTACGTGGTTGATGCAATCCTAGACTAGACTTGGTGTGGTCACAAAATCCCTAGGTGGACTTGGTATGGTCTTTGTTAGAGAACTATTTGCATGTGAAAATGGCTCAATCTGGTTATAGAACTAGCTCCCATGTTTGGGAAGATCATTGTTTTTCCCACTATGGTTTTGATAGTAGAACAAGGTAACTAATAAGATAAGTGATGTGCTAAAATTGATTTTTCTATACGATTATGTAAGAATTTTATGTACATATTAATAGGATATAAACCTAATTCTTAGAAAGGAATTACAGGAAGTATAGTTCCTTTATTGTATTACCAATATTGTGAATCTCCTTTGGAGGAGTCTAAGACTGTATGCACTTGGTGCAATAATTTATCATTTTGATGATTAGAGAGCTAGGTTCTCTCTGAGTACTTGTATAAGTAATGTGATTAAAATATTACCTAACATGGCATAAATAATTAATGATTGAAAATGTTGTGATTACTATGTTATATTGAATTTGTTGATCATACGTTGAGGGCCCTTTCCATGGAGGTTATGAAACCACCCTAGGTGCTTGCTCATGGGTTGCCAACCACTCTTAGAGTGTTTTCCACAACTGAGAAACAATCTATTTTTAAAAAAATTACACAAAGTGACAATAATTTCCAAGAGTAATTGGTAAATAATAGTAAGATGGTATATAGATTTTGTTTTTGTTTCTATAAAATTGAATAATGGTTAAGTGATGGAAAGTAGAAATTATATATTTTTGCAACTACAAATTCTTATGATTATTGATAGAACATTATTATTTTTTCTTATTTATATTTCTTGGAAATAAAGGCCTTCATATTGAAGGGGAAGGATTCCCCATTGGTTTTTATGATATAGATGACTTAAGTAAACATTAATGGTAAATATTGAGGACAATGTTGTCTTTAAGGGAGGGAGTGTGTAATATCCCGAGAACCCTTTCGCATTGATAAAAATAATAATATATATTTGAATTCACTTCAACTCATTTTGAATCAAGAATTAGTTATCTCAATGGTTTGTATAACCTGTGAGAATAATACCACTATGGAATCAAGATTTTGGGGATATGGTGTGGTTATAATAAAAGGGAAAACTCTAATACACTCTGGGTATGACCTGATTTCTTCTATGATTACACTTTAGTTGGTGTATATGCATTTGATGGCTATGCATGCACTATTCTACACTTCCCTCACACATATTCTATCATAGATATGATGGGATACTCAATTAAATCAATGTAACATGGACATAATTTAGGGTTGTTTTGTGAGTAATTGTGAACCCTATGTTAACTTAAATGAAATAAGAGAGTTGTTTTCCTATATTAATCGGTTTGGAGTAGGAAAATAATCACCTTAACTTCTCTTTGGGTGATTAAGTAACTCTTCAATGATCATTCACTAAGAAGCATTACTGTGATAGTTTCAAAGCACTCATAGTGCATCATGGCCACAAATTATTCATTAGCATTTGAAGAGACTTCCTGCAGAATGTGACCTTGCATGGGTGCCAAAATAAGCAAAATTTTCCTTCAATCCATTCTAAAGATAGCGAATTCCATCCTAACAATGGTTTGGTTAGTAGGGTGTTGTATTCTTTGTGGATGCTCAAGGAATATAATTCGTAGGGGTGTCGTAGAGCCAAAGAATTACAAGCATTAAGAAGATAACTACTCTGTATTATTTTTTCTTGAAAATAAAAAGATGCATTTAACCATTTTGTGTAGAAGGATAAAGTTCTTGATATTTTCCTGGAACAAAAATATGTTCTTTGCATGCACGAAAAGAAGAACTATTATGTTACATTGTCTTTAAAAGAAATATGTTCTTTGCATGCAAGAAAAGTAGAACTATTGTGTTAGATTTATCTTCAAAATAAATATGGATTTATATGCATAAAAGGTACAACAATTATGTTGGATTTTCTAGAAATGTTTGCAGGGGTTGGTGTGTAAAAAGATAAATGGACCACGTTATTTATTTGAAAACCATTACATATAAATTACACGCATAAAATATTAGTGATGCCATTCTATTGGAAGGATTACATGATAAAAGATAAATTAGTGTGTTAATGTTTTGGAAAGGAATGAATGTGAATCCTTTCCATAAAATATAAGTAACCATGTTAGTTCTTGAAAGCCATTTCTTGATAATATTACACAGACTTGTGTGAGGAAAGATATCATTTCCATGATTACTATTGTATTAACTTTTCTTGGGAAAGAATATGTGCACATAAATAATAGCTATTGAGTTAGCTTTCTTTTGTGAAAAGTTTACGTATTTGATTGCAAGAGTAATATCTATTATGTTAGTTTCTTTTGGAAATGAATATGTACTCACATGAATATTATGTTTGACTTCTTGAACAAAATAAGTGAATATGTATTTGGATGCATATTTTGTTTGACTTGACTTTTTGAAGAAATAACTAAGCATGTATTTTCATGTGAAATAAGAACAACTATATTTCTTGAAATATAATATGTGTTTACATGATATTAGATGATGAGCTATGTCTTTTTGGATAAAGTTTATGAAATTGCATGCAAGGAATTAGGGTAGTGTAGTGGTTTCTCCTTTTGAAAGGAATGTGTTCGTGTGTAAACAAAATAACAATAGTTGTGGTCTATAACTTTTTAGAGAGTTTTTCCCTCTTCTTGTGTAAGAAATAGTGATAACCATGGAAATTATTTTAAATATTACTATGATAACCATGTTGAATCTTGTAATTTTTATCGTACTAGAGTGGGAAGAGGTAAAATGTATTTACTTATTTTCTTATAATGCACATGAAGAGTGGATAAATGAGTGCTTTGATGATATTTATGAAACTTACCTTATGGATGTGGGAATTTGAAGGGTTATGTATGGTTCATAACCATGCACATGGCGGATATGTTTTGGTATTTATGTACTTTTGATTAATGAAGGTGCAATGTTAATAAAAAGGCATGCATAAATAATTTGTATGCATTTAATAATAAACATGAAAAGATGCTTGAAGCATAACGTGTAAATATTTATTATTTGGATGTCATATTTTACTAACAATATTATCTATAGGAAATCACTGTACTACATGCGAAGGACAAATTACATTTAACATTATAGTAGGAAAAGAACTAGTGGTTTGTGGAGATTGAAGGAATGTCAAGTATAGAATAATCCATAGATGGAAAGAACCAAGACATAAAGAAATAGTGTTCAAAGATTTGTGGGTAAATCTAGCTAATTATGTTGTATTCAAGGTGCCATTTATTTATAAGAATTATGAAAATGGTTAAGGAATTGAGTCCCTTACAACCATTTAGTGAGAGGTGATCACTCTCACGATACTTTTAATCAAATTAAACATTGGTTAGATTTTAGCGTATGAGGTATCAAGGTTATGTCAGTGTTCAATTATGTGTTTTCCTTATGTGTCATTATCATGATGTAATTTCCTTGTATAACATGACATTTAAAGAAAAAAATATGTTATTAACTAAGCTACTTAAAGGACTCATGAAAATGATTACATCAGGAAGTTTTTGTTAATAAGATACAACAATGGTTTCTAATAGTTATGTAACTTACTATTCCTTTATTAAAGTTACTCTATGTAATGATGAAGATTTTATCTAATGCCCAATGAGGGAATATGGAATAGTAATTTGGAAATTTACACATTGGTAAACTCTGTAAAAATAATCTAATCCTATGTATTTTTACATGACGTTACCTTGGGACGTTACATTTTCTATTGTTATTATACTAATAGTAATATTAATAATAACCAAGACCCTTATTTAAATAAACTAATATTGGAATATTAATTTTGTTTTGTTTTGTTAGATAATGTGAGTCTTGACATGACTAGAACTCCTAAATTATGGCTTGAGTAGGGGTGACCTAGGGGCATCTAAACCATCAAATCAGCTAGGGATTACACGCATCTAAACCATCAAATCAACTAGGGATTACACCCACCCGATGTCACACTAGCCCTTAGCAAGGATAAATTTTTGACTAAGGATTTTATAACTCATAACCTTTATGCCAAAAGGTGACTTAATAAAACACTATGTCATGTTTTCCTTGCAGCCCATAAATTAAAATATAAAAGATATAAAATATTAACCAATTATTTTTACTCTCTCTTAAAACAAGAAAAAATTGAAAATGTAGTATTTTATTTTATTTTTCCTTAAATTTTTATAAATATATAAATTTAATTTATTTATCAATAGTGCAGTAAAATTAATCTCAAGTTTCCTATTATAATAATGATTAAATGTATTTCTTTCCTTATTTTAATTTATCTTAGAGTTAATTTTTCTATAAGTACAGGGAAAGTTTGTCTTTATATATAATTTTAGTATGAAAATATCTATAATTAAAACATATTATTAATCATTAGTGATGTTAAAAGAAATACCTTAAGTTTTTTAGATTACTTATTTTTTTTAATTTTTTTTATTTAATTGTTATAATATTTTAATAAAATATTTTTATGTGGCGGAATCAATAACTCACTGGTTCTTATATTTTCATAATATGAAGTCCATCCTCAACAACTTCCACTATAACCTTCAGATGCAACTACACCACCCCAACTACAACACACAAGGGAATCAATGTTTGAACTTGTGACCTATACAATGACACAAGCACCTTAACAATACATTTATTAATCAACAAACAAACCACACTCCTAAAAACACTTTTAATGCTATCTTAAAAGTAATTATAATAATACTTTTAATAATATTTATACCAACATTTTTTATATTTTTAATGGTATTTTTATTAATATAAGAAAAATATTAAAAAACATTTGAACATTAATATATTATACATACTTCCTTTATATATATATATATATATATATATATATATAATTCTTACATTCATATGTTAATCTTAATATGTTTCTTACTTCCTAAAGTCCTAATACTGAGAAAGGGGATTTGATAAAAAGAAGAGACGATATTATAATTTTTGGATTATAAACTATAAAAATACTTTCAATGAAACATATATATATATATATATATATATATATATATATATATATATATATATATATATATATATCTATATATATATATATATATATATATATATATATATATATTCGTCACCCCCGGATGCGGGTGTTAGCACTAAGAGTTAAGATGATAGTACAGTGGATGGGCAGGGCGGAATGCCACCTTCCCGACCTGCACAGGAAACGTGGAAGGGAAATAACACACGACGCACGGCATATATGCATGATCATCATTCAGGGTACGCTATGCCACCAGATCATCTGGAACGCTAGGCTCACAGCGAGGGAATTAAGTCTCGCAGGCACCAACGTGCAGTGGAGGGCTCAAGTCTTTAAGGGAGCATTAATGGGAGGCGACTCCCAAGACATGGCTGGTAACCTTAAAACCAGAGAAGGGTCGAGGAAGTTGGATAGTTCGGTGGCTCTGCCGCTTTGTTGGCACTCCTCGGTGCATGCAAAGAATCTCAGAGAGAAGGGAAGGAATTGGACCTCAGTGCTGATAATCTTGGCCTTCTCTGCGAGGCTGGTCACTCCCCTCCCCAAGTACTGCTTAGGTATTGCAAATTGGCCCTACCGTTCTTATCTCTTGGCAACTCATATCTGTGTTTGGTTTTCGATATTGCACTCGTGCAGGGATTTGGCAAACCCAAAGGATACACTCAATCTAGGCAGAGAATGCTCAATTAGGAGGCATCGCCACTTCCAGGCTATCGCCCCACAGCAAAATTTTTGGAACTACGACACTGTCATCTACAAGATGCCTCGATTGAGACCTAGAGAGGCCAGTCACAGGGGGAAGCCGAGAAGAGCCCCAGCAAATTCATCCTCCAGCAACTTGAATCATCCTCCAAGGAGAGGGCTTTCTTCTTGCAGTAGAAGAGGAAGGTATCGAGCCTCTGACTCTCGACCCGGTCTGATTCCTGCCGCGGGCTCCGCCATATTCACCTTTGAAAGTGCTCTAAATAGGCCCAGGATCACAACCTATTTTATAGTCGTTTTTTAGGGGGAAAGTTTAGCTGTTGACTTAAGGACTCAGGCAGAAAATTTGAGGGAAATCCATGACCCCTCTTCATCTTTTCAGCCGGCTACGGAGAACACTCCTCAACGGGAAACAAATGAACAAAGGAGCAGCACGGGGGAGGCGATGATGGTAGATCTAGGTCCTGATGCTCAGAATGTGACTCAGTTAGAGGAACCACCTGATATGGGTTGGTGTTGAATTACTGAAGAGCCCATTGATGAATAGAAAGGCCATCCATGCTTCTCTTTTTGTAGAATGCCCCTCCCCACTGGGCAAGGTTGTAAGGTGACTCGGTCATGGGTTTCTGGTATTGTCTCGTGTTTCAGTGATCATTCCCCTCTGGTATTTTTTTGAGTTTTTGATTTGTCTCATGTTTCAGAGATTACTCCCCTGCGTGGGAAACAAAAATCGAGATTTTTCAAATATGCCTGTTTTGGATAGAACTGCCTCCCGCAGGAGCAGTAGAGTGCTTAACTACGATCATGATGTAAATTTACTACCTCCTTGTTAATATAATAGATATAGCTTTACGTAGAAAAAATATATATATATTCGTCGCATATATTCTTCGGTGAAAGAGTTCCGAGGCTCGGTGAAAGAGTTAAAAACATACTCTATATATTCTTCACATATATTCTTCGATGAAAGAGTTTTGAGGCTCAGTGAAAGAGTTAAACACGTACTCTATATATACTTCGGTGAAAGAGTTCTGAGGCTCGGTGAAAAAGTTAAACACGTACTTTATATATTCTTCGCATACATTCTTCGGTGAAAGAGTTTTGAGGCTCGGTGAAAGAGTTAAAAATGTACTCTATATATTTCTTCGCATATATTCTTCGATCTGCGGGCTGGGGTGGGCACGGGTGATCTGCAGTCAGGTTTGCTGATATCAGGTGCACACATTCCTTATCTTTTTCTTTTTTTCTTTTTCTAATACATATTTGCTCATATAATTTCAAGTATGAATATTTCACCACAGTTACCAAAGATTACCAAGGGCAGACCTAGCACAGTTACTCTACAAGGCCTTTATGAGTATATAGAGTCTTTAGAGAAACGTAGAGAAGAAAGTGAAGCCAAGCTAAAAAAAGAGTTAGAAGCCATGCTGGAAAATAAATTTTCATCTTTTGAAGACACAATCCAAAGACAAATAGAAACTAAAATGGAACTACTAGAGAATAAAATGGAGGCAATGGAGACTAGATTGCAGGTTATAGAAAAACAAAACCAAGATACTAACCAACCATGCCAACAAGGAGATGTTGATACTTTAGAGAGTCTTAAAATGGAAGACAATATTAAAGAACTAGAAGAAAAAGTTAATAGCCGCCTCACCCTAAATAATGTGGTAGATAAATTAGATATCAAACCAATTAAAGATGAAATGAAAAAATTAATAGAATTAGACCATGAACGTAACAAAAGGGCCTTGAACCTTATAATCTTTGGTTTAAAAGAGGATGTAGATGAGGATACTTTAGCCTTAGCCCAAATAGAATTACATAATAGATTACAAATTGAAACAGTTTGTCTCACAGAAGGAACAAGGTTGGGGAAATTAACTAAGAATAAAGGAAGACTAATTTGCATAAAGGTGAGCTCCACTGATCATAAGTACAACATACTTAGTAAAACCTCAAGTCTAAAAGGAATGGGAATATTCATAAATGAAGATCTCATTCCAGAAGATCAAGCAGAATTAAGAAAGGAGGTTCAAAAGGTAAAAGAAGCTAGAAAGGAAGGAAAATGGGCAATAATCAAAAATAGGAAAGCCTCTATTCGAGATAGAAACCAAAAAGATAGTAATAAATAGCAATTAAACATGCTCTGGATCCTTTCATGGAACTATCGGGGCTTCCCATGGAACAAAGGCCCCAAGCTAAGTTGGATTTTAAATGATGTTGATATTATCTTGCTTGTTGAAACTTGGGAGCACAAAGAATCTAAGGTCCCTAACATAGATGGCTTTACGCTATGGTCTATCTGGAACAAGTGATTCTCCCGTAGAGGTATTAGGGGAATAGCTTGTTACATTAAGAAGAACATCTCCCCCCATGCTATGATTTTTAAAAACGACCCTCACAACCAATATAGTTGGATAAAGATCAGAGATATTAATAATAAAAAGTCCTACATAGCAATATGTTATTTCCCCCCATCAATTCTAAATTCTATAAGAAGAAGAATCTAGATAAAACTAACCCTTACAATGGTTTAGAGAATGATATTTCTAGCCTAAGGAATGATGGTAATATCCTTTTAATAGGTGACTTTAATGCTCGAACTTCAAACAACCAAGCTATTATTCTAAGCAATCATTCCAACCCTAATCCTCTTTTGTTAGACGAAGACCCTAGTCTAGCTAGTAGGTACAAAAGGAGCTCTGAAGACCTTGGGGAAAATTTGTTTGGGTTGGAGCTAGTCAAGCTTTGTAGTGCTCAGGATCTCATAATTTGCAACGGTCTAAAGAAGTGACCGAATTCTAGCAAGATGACATGCATCCATGGACTTGGTAGCAGTGTGGTAGACTACGTTATTTCCAATCTCCCATTATACAACGAAATAATAAATTTTGACATCTTAAATGACCACAAACCTAACTTTCATCATAGGCCTTTACTTATAACTCTCAATTTTGTCATACATAGAGTTCCCACAGAAAATAATACTTACAACCAAAGAACATAATATTTGATAGAAATAAAAATGATCTCTTTCTAAATGAATTAAAAACTAATTTGCTTCCTTTATCTAGTATAGACAACGTAGAAGACCTTTATCATAATTTTACTACAACCCTCTCATATTCTATTAACAAGTTCTCAATTGAAGTTTCAAATAATAAAATAGACAACAAAACCAATCCATGGTATGAAAAAGAGTGTAAAAGTGTGAGGAGAGTAATTAAGGAAGCTGTTGATGAATCTCTTAAAATGGACAAGATAAAGATATATAAAGCACTAACTAAAAGGAAAAAGAGGCAATACATTTGTCAAAGACAAGAGAATCTCTTACACCTCTCTAAGGTAGCTCCTAAGAAATTTTGGAGGCAAATTTTGACTAGGAAGACTAAAGAATAATAAAATTGCTCTTCACGATTGGAATACCTATCTTAAAAAGCTTTATGAATCTCCAAATGTCATGGATAATTTGGAAACCCTGCTCACAACGAAAGAAGTTTTCTCTTTAGAAGACATTAAGTTTGGGGTTAATTGCCTCGCTAATGGGAAAGCTAAGGACATGGAAGGTTACCAGGCAGAAATCTTAAAAATTGGAGGTCCTGTCCTCATCCCCCACATCCACAAGATTTTCAATTAAGTAGTCAAGTACGGGTTCCCTAAACCTTGGACTGAGAGCCTCATTATCACCATTTTTAAAAGTGGGGATACAAATAACCCCTCTAATTATCAGACAATTATGATCAGCCCTCTCTTAGCCAAGTTATATGGTAGTCTTCTGGAAAAGAAGTTAAGCATATGGCTTGAAAGTGAAGGTGAGCAAGCTAAAGACCAAGCAGGTTTCAGAAGACATCACTCAACAACAGACCACCTCGTTACGCTTAGGATCATTGTGGAGGAATGTCATAATGATAAATCCAATTTATTTTTTTGCTTTGTGGACTTTAGAAAAGCTTTCGATAAGGTTCCTAGATACAACCTTTGGAATAGATTAAAAGAGCTAAAGGTTCCTCTCGAGTTGAGAGTTGCCACTATAAGGTTATATGAGAATGTAATTGCCAAGCTAAAGAGCAATGAGGGGTGGTTGAAAGATATTAAGTGTAACATCAGAGTTAAACAAGGTTTCCCCCTCTCCCCTGCCCTATTTGGCACTTACATTGATAAGCTCGAAGGTTATTTAGAGGTAGCAGGATGTGATGGCACGATATTAGCTGGGATAGTCATCATCCTTCTTCTCTACGCTGATGATATTGTTCTTTTGGTAAGGTTCCCATCTGATCTTGATAAGAAACTCGGGCTTCTTAAGGATTTCTACTCTACCATGGGTATGACTGTTAACACTGACAAAAAAAAAGTTATGATTATCAAATCCAAGAAGGACACTTACGCTAATTTTATGTATGACAAGAATAACTTGGAGGAAGTGTATTCTTACAAGTACCTAGGAATTGATATTCATCACAAGCTCAACTGGGGTGGAAAGCTTATTTTGGTCTTGAAAATAGTTGTAAAACGGAAAAATTGTAATGTGGGATAAAAAGAAGTTCCTCTTTGAAACTTTAGTCACTCCTGTTATCCTATATGGTTGTGAGGTTTGGTGTTGCAACATCTCCAGAGAATCATGGATAAAGATTGAGCAAATCCAGAAGCGTTTTATAACTTATAACCTGAAAGTTAAAAGTAATACACCCTATCCTATTCTCCTTATAGAAGTAGTTATTTCCCCTATTGAGAGCCTAGCTATGATTAGCTTTGTGTTGTACAACCACAAACTCAATAATATAAACAATCATAGACTTCCTAAGCTAGCTTTAAATTCCAGCCAAAACCACCTAAGGCTCAATCGGGGGTGGCATAAAGACACAACCGCCTAGTTAAACTATTTGGAGATCAATGAGAATGATGCATTGCAAAACATAAATAACATTAAAGATATTGTTACTTCTAAGTTCAAAGAAAAATGTGGTGTGAGAAAGATTTAGCGGCTAAAAGGAAATTAAGTTATTATAAGAAGGTCATCAACCCCACCCTAGAAGATCAAAAGTATCTCTCTATTTTAACTAGCTCAAAGAAGAAAATTAATATAGCAAAGATTAGAACGAATTCTCATGAGCTCCATAGTGAAACAGGTCGTTGGCCAGTTCCTAAAATTCCATGGATGGAAAGGATCTGCCATATATGTGAGAATAGGAACATCGAGGATGAAAACCACTTCCTCTTAGAGTGCCCCACGTACAACCACATTAGATCTCAGTTTCACAATCTTTGTTACAATACTGACCTTCCTAGCCTTTTGCAATGTCAAAACTATAGTGAGCTTGGGAGGCTTCTCTCCAAGCTTCTTGAGCATAGGAATAAAATCTTAAATCAAAATAAATAATTTGTTTCTTTAGGTCCGATAGACCAATATTCTGTCTCAGCGGAGGTTAACCATCATCATCATCATATATATATATATATATATAATTTGAATCTAGAATATATAATATTTCATATCACACCAATTATTAATTAAAAAAAAAATAATCAATAATTATCTATATATATATATATATATATATATATATATATATAGATATATATATATTCGAAAAAAAAAAGCTCAATCTATTAAGATAACCCTCCAAACTTATTTAATTTCAATATTGTTAAATTTTATAATATATATATATATATATATATATATATATATATATATTTCTTCCAAAGAAACCAGAAACAAGAACTCAATCCATTAAGGTAACCCTCCAAACTTGTTTAATTTCAATATTTTTAGATTTTATATTTATAAAATATATAATATAATTTTAAAATATATTGGATTGTACATCTATTTTATCTTATATTTGATTATATCTGAGTTTCAAATTATTTCTCATATTAATAACTTTCTTGAACTTTTAACAATTATACAAGTTTTGGAACAGTTTTCTTAATTTTTTTTAGAGTATAAAAATAAAATGCTATAAGTTTTGAGAATATTTAACCTTTTTAAATTTAAATGAATTATTTTTCTTTTTATTATTTACTATATTTAATAATATATACCATTTTTTGAACCTTTAAATTTCAATAAAATAAGACTTTCAAATATTCATTTGATGTCGATAGACATGTTAATGTCCATAGATTATTATAGAATATTCTTAATAGTAGTCATACATCAAAAATTGATATTTATCTTAAAATTAGTTATGTTTTTTCTGCCCTTTTAATTAAATTGATTAATTTACAAAAAATTCATATGAACATGTCATATGAATGAGTAATGGGGTTTTAAACATGTGGTATTACTAAAACATTGCATTGGCCCATAGTATTATAACAAATCCTATTTACAAATTAAATATATCTATGATAAAATAAAAATAAATTTATATAATTTAGAAACTTCTACATATTTTCATAATAATAATAATAATAAAATTATAATCCAATTAATTTTATAATTTATTTTATTTTAGAAATGATATAAATGTTTTCATACTTATCAATATAAACCATTACCATTTGATTTATATAATTGTACTAATATTTAATTTATTTCTCAATTATATTTATGCTCAAATACATTTTCTAATATTTTAAATCATATAATATTCTCAATCACTCCTCAGTAACTTATATTCAATATATTATATCTAATTAATCATGTAACTACTTTTTTTAATAACTATTTACTGAATAATTGTTTTTAAATGGGTGGTTAGAAAATCAATTATATAAATAAGTATAAATGCTCTCTACATAGAACTTTCTTTCGTATATTTGAAAAATCTTTTTACTATACACTTTATGATTCAATAATACATACACTAAACTTAATTATAATTCAATAATAAAAATATGCATACTCAGTTAACGAATTATTTGATAAATATAGTGTATTTATTATTTTATTTTAGTGCATACATCATTGAATGTTTCGTATATTTCGATCCACAAGACGCCAAACGCTTTTGTGAGATTCTATGAATATGAAAATAAAATTTCGATTTTATATTTCTTTTACTCATTTATGCGCATTTAAAAAAGGGTTTGAAAAGACAAATCGCTTTTATGGGATTCGAAATTAACATTTGGACAATGCTACTTCCCAACAAACATTTTTATACCTCAACGTTATTGGTTGCCCACATCTTAGGCTTTCGGTTGGGCGCCCGCAATATCGTGTTGCATGCATGACTTTTCCTTTAAGTTGAGTTAGAATACTTGAACTGAAAGATAAGACAGAAAGAGTTAATTTTGGCATGATCGTTGCATGACAGAAAGAGTTTACTTTATTCGAAAGAAAAATCATGCATATCCTTGCCTTTATCTAACTGTGAATGGTAAGCTAGCACAGATGCTTGATTTAAATATATGACAGTGGGAATCTTGTAGTGCATTTTGGAATCGATTTTTGCTTTTAAACAGTAAGTTGTAGCTATATTATATATAAATTTATTCTTCCCACGCAAAGTAATTTGGCTCGTGGGATTTCCTAAGGTCACATGTTTCAGGGCTGCAACATGTTCGGTATTTCGTTTACATTTTACATTGGTTTTAAAAAGTTTAAAATAGTTTAGAGCACTCGGCGTCGCGCACGAAATTAGAAATAAAGTGAAGAATGTTCATGTGCAATGTAACTATGGTGATACTGTTCAGCTGAAGCTAGGAATAAGCAGGAATTGTACCACTCCAGGACAGTTATAAATTGAATCCAGACACATTTCTCTTCGAAAGGCATTCAATATTGAATCAGTTCTCAGTTAGTAGTTGCGATACTCTTCTCTTTCTGCAATGGAATCCGGGAAACCATTGGAATGAATTTTGCGAATCAAAAGGAGATGGTAAGTTAAGTTACGCACGGAGCTGCTCCGCTTACGTTATTGCTAATGAGCAAATCCTGATATTTTTCCTGATAGAATGAAGATATGGTGTGAATAATATCGAATGTTTTATAACTGGTCTTTATTTATCATTCTCATCTTTCCTATGTTAACTAATCTTCTATTCTCTAGTCTTATCGAATGTTTTATAATAATATCGAATGTTTTATAATAATATTCTCTAGTCTAATAATATCGAATGTTTTATAACTGGTCTTTATTTATCATTCTCATCTTTCCTATGTTAACTAATCTTCTATTCTCTAGTCTTATCAATCTGTAACAGGTTTAGAGTTATTCTGAATGTATCTAATTCCTTCGTAGATTCAGCATTCATAGTTGCCATGTCGGTCAGTTGTACAATTTTTGTGACGATAGTATTTATATTTTTTTGTGCTAATCGTTGTATTTTTTCTAACCAATAGTGTAATTAATCATTTACTGAAAATGATATTAGTAGTTTTAAAGTTTCTAATATTTACTAATTCAGGTGTAAAGATTTGATGCAAATTCCCTCCCTAAATGGTTCTTTTAGTAGTTTTAAAGTTTCTAATGTTTACTAATTTAGGTGTAAAGATTTGATGCAAATTCCCTCCCTAAATGGTTCTTTCAAATGAAGTGTTTGTTTGTCTGGATGTTTGCTAATGCTTACTGATTTTGGTGTAAAGATGGGATGCAAATTCCATCCCTAAATTGTTGTCTTTTACATGAAGTGTATGTCTGGGTGTTTGCTAACGCTTATTGATTTTGATGCAAAAGTTTAACCCAAATTCCGTTCTTCTAATGCCAATTCAACGTTTCGACAACCATAAGTAAAGTATTTCAATGGGAGGAGAACAGCGATGGAGGCGACTCAAGGGTTTCGGTTCTCAGCAGATGCGATTTGCGAAGCCGCAGGCCCCAAGAACTGGCTCGAACGTGGATCGAACAGCAGACCCAGCGCTGGATACTCAGCATTCGTTGTTTCCCCATGGCACAGGACCGGATCTGCTGACGGCAAGACCCCACATGATTCGAACCACTGGAAACAGAGACTGGTGCGTTTTTTCGCTCTCTGGCCGCAGGTCAGGCTTGATTCGCCCTCTCTCACAAACTTTCTGCTCAGTATTGGCCGATCCGCCTTCGATCTTCATCAACGGTTCTGTTTGACAGACCCCAGACCACATATCGGTTTCCAATGGATCGGATTCGCTGTTTTAGGGCCGTCTTTTCAAGGCACGGCCGAGGACAAGGTATGGGGTGAGAGTATGGACCCGTATCCCTGGATTCTTGGTTTTTCTCTGTTTCTTTCAATACAGATCGGGGCGGTTACCAACTCGAAGTATCGCCCAAACAGAGGGTATGAAGGCTATGACCTGGAAATGAGAAATAGCCTTCTCAGGATCTCTGATTTGGGGTACGGCTCTCCATTATGGGTCGAATACCACAGAAAAGGAAGGGATCTATCAGATCCGACCAGTTCCAGACAAAAGCAAAACAAAAACTGGCCAGATCCAGAACCTTTGGACCCCCTGCGAGCCACAGTAATCAGACTCAGATCGGGACATAAACTACCAGATCTAGACTTCTGTAGAGCAGATCTAACCCCATGCAGATCAGATCTGGAATCACACCCACCGGAAAAGAAGATACAGGGCAAAAAAAGCCCTCTCTTTATCAGATCTATGGGAGGGCACACAATATGCATCGAAATAGGGTTATGGGAGGCAACAGAAATCCTCAAACAGAGGATACATGAAAAGACGGGAATCCCACCACACAAACAACTCCTCCTCTACGCAGGGAAGGTAATACAGGAGGGGTTGAAACTAATGGATTACGGCATAGCAAAAGACTCTACAATCTGTCTCAGCTCAAGATTGCGCGGAGGTTGCCCCGGCTCAAGTTCCAAAGGACCTGTTTCCTTCAAAGATGCAGTCAAAGGGAAGATGGAACCACAAAAGAAACCAGAACAGCAAGCCACAGCACCAGGGGCATACATTGTTGAGCAGACAACACAGAACCCTGCATTAATAATCTCCACACCAGAGGTAAATGAAATACAATCTGATTATTTAACTAAAGCAGTGATATGCAGGTTCAATGGATTTTGGCCCAAACCGGAAGCCCTTCGTCAATGGATCTACTCCATATGGACAGAAAACTGTGATATCCATCTCTGTTCAAAAGGATTCTTTATTGTCAAATTTGACACCATAAAAGACAAAGATTATGCTTTGAACGAAGGGCCATGGTTCTGGGGTAACACGGGTCTTTTCGTGAAATCTTGGTTCCCGGATTTCGATCCAAACAGCATGGTGGTCACCAAAATGCCAGTCTGGGTAAAACTGTTTAATCTTCCTATACACTTCTGGCACTTCAAAGTACTGGAAGGAATAGGCAATACCCTGGGATCTTTTTTAAAAGCAGACCATGAGCGCCTATCTAAGGATATCTACACATATGCCAGGATATGTGTGGAGGTAGACCTTAGTCAAGGCCTACCAGAGCACATTATCCTAATTCACAATGGAAAACAATGGGCACAGCCATTGGATTATGAAAACACCGCCTTTCGTTGCCGCATATGTCGGCAAATAGGTCATTTACAGAGTACATGCCCACAAAACAGAAAAGATAGGAAAAGGAGGCAACCATCAAAACCGAAATGATGGCAATTTTCAGCCACATGGACAGAGGATGCAGAAGAGGAAAAAGAAGAGGAAAGGAATGAGGGAACCAACAACAACATACAAGAAGATGAAGACGGGAAGATAAATACAGAAATCAGCAAAGCAAGCTATCCACACCACCTACAGAACAATGAATATCTGATCGAAGGAGCAATAGACACAAATGCAGGTAACCCACAACAGCAATATGAGAACACCAGGCAGGAAATTGGAGGCAGCAACCGAGCTTACTCGCCAACAAGTACAGATTCTGAAAAGGATATCACGGCTGCCACAAATGAAACACAAATAATTATTGTAACAGCTCCGCCTAACAATGAAGGTTGGCGGAAAGTGGAAAAAAAGAAGGGTAGGAAAGTCTAGATCGTCTAGTGTTTTGACTTTAGCTCCTGATTAGCAGGACAAGTTTTGATATTATGAACATTACAGCAATGCCAATGGCATCTACTATATGTAATTTTCTAATCTTAATGAAAATTACTGATTTTTCCAGTGGAAAAAAAAAATGCCAATTCAACGTTTCAATAGAAATTGTTTTCTTTTTAAAGAAGCCCATATATCATGCCCATAAATTACACAATTAGTGTCTTTACCACATCACATGAAGTGTATGTCTGGATGTTTTCTTAGCACGTGGCCGAAACTATATATGCAATTTTTGGTAATAAAATTAAGCAAAGATGGGATCTTACTTTGCAGTACTGCCTGTTATTTTGTTAAATGTGCTTTCACTATCATTACAATATTGTTTAGGGAACTTAATCTATGTTCGGATGGAATTTAGTACATTTGTAACATTCTAGTGCGTTGTAAATATTTTATTTAGTTTTTTTTTTGCGAATTGACTTTTACAAAGAGTAGGCCATGTTGAAGGTTAGGTATGAATGTTATGTATGTATATGTATATATGTATATAGAGATAAAATGTTGTATTTAGTTAATTATGTAAATTATAGTGTGAAAAAGATGTTAGAAGAAAAAATTCACACTTAGACAGTTAAGGAAAACAAGTAGGGAAATTCCAATAAGGGAAACTCTTGAGAGACAGTTGTCTCCTCAGATTGTTTCCTCCCAGAGATACATTATCTCAATTTTGGAAAAGGTTGGACTAAGAGGGGAAAAGCTTGAGGTCTCCTCAGATTGTTTCCTCCCAGAGATACATTATCTCAATTTTGGAAAAGGTTGGTCTAAGAGGGGAAAAGCTTGAGGCAACCTTGTGAGACTGGTAGGAGGGGGCCCAAGTAATTGAGTAGCTACAGTGCTACTTTCCTCAAGGATGTCACCATATATTGAAGTTATATTGAATAGGGTAAGGCACTGCTAAGAGGAATCATTTTGGACCTAAAAATGTCTCTATTCTAAAATTTGTTTTAGTGTGAAATTGACTCAGAAAGAGTTCTCATAAAAGTAAAAGTTTTCATTGGTTAGGTGGAACATCTTTCTATCCACTAGGTTTTGTGGTAAGCCAAATGATTATTTAGATAAGAAAAATAATGTTCGCATGTATTTATGTTTCTGATTTGTATCATGTTTCATGTCTATGATTATTCTAAAGAATTTATATTCTATAACTTGCAAAGTATGAAATCACAAGATAATAATGTAAATTTTTTTCTTCAAATTAGGTTAGTCAGCCGGATAAATGAACAAATTAGGAGTCCTTCATCTTGAGAGTGAGTCTTGCACTCTAGACCGTATGTGCATGGACTGTTGCAAACCCTGGTGTGGGGCCACGTTGCCCACATACTAGATTTTAAATACATACAAACACTTCAGGAAATATAGATAAATGTAAAATTTGTAAGTGCAATGTGCCTATGCTATTGGCGTGAATCTTTTAAACCAGACTTGATATCTTATCGACAGAAAATAAATTCTTGTGAGAAGTACAAACAAGCTTTTTATCCTTTCATATACTAGCATTAATCAATAAAGTATAATGTATTAATTAATAGAGTGCAATAATGAAAACAAAGATATCTGTAAGAAACATGAAATAACTAATATGAATGTTTTGTTTTCAACAAACCCTTAAAGGGTTATTTATCCATATGTTTAACTTTTATAGTGTTTGAATATATTTCCAATGAACCCAAAAGAATTAACTAGAATTTCAAAGGTTTCTTTCTATCTAAGCAAGAAAATAACCCGACGTAGCAATGGAAGGACACAAGTTATAAATATAACAAAAATATTTTCATTATCTTAAATTTATAGTGAAATATTTTCATAAAGCCTCGAAGGGCACAATTAGGTAAATAAGGTTAAGGTTGTGAGTGGCCATAGATAATATATAGAGGAAATATGCTCTTTTAACAAAAACAATGTTTCTGTTGATGGTTTTTAACATTACCGAGTTGTCGAGGTTGTTCTGATCCTCGTAAGAAAGAACTTCACCAAATTAAAATTCATAGCCTTTGTCACCTAATAGACTCCATTTTTGGCACCTATAGTTCCAATTAGACAACCTTAATTAAAAAAAAACACACTCAGAAAATGTAAACATGGAAAAGAATGACTAACAATAATGGAAAGAAAATATTGTGGGGACAAATGGTGAAGGCTTACAGGGAAAAGCTTGAGGGCAAGTATATCATACTCTTTTCTCCAAGGGATTCCAACATTGTAGGGTTCACTATATTTTGAACAAGTGTAACAATGGGTTGGAGAGCTCATCACAGGGTGATATGGTGCCACTAAACATTGTAGGGTTCACTATATTTTGAACAAGTGCAGGGATGGGTTGGAGAGCTTGTTAGAGGGTGATGAGATGGTGCAACTAAGGGTCGAATGACACATAGAGGCATGGTAGCTACCTCAACAGAGATGTTAAGGTGTCCACATTACACTCTAACCTTAAACCAAATCATCATTGATATGTTGACAACGAACCACAAAAGAACCAAGTGCAATGAATATGTTATAATATCACAATATGATAGGTTAGAGACCCCCTTTCTCATTGAATTGTGATGTATTTGACATAATTATGATTTATTGGTCATATTATGATATGCATTGTTATTTTAGAATCGTTGGGAAAGTAAATGATCATATAATATAGAAATGTTGTTACTGTTTAAAAAAAATGTTTTGATATTATGGGTATGTTACAAGTGGTATAAAAGCCATGCTTGCAATATTGTAATCTACTTAAGAGTGAAAAAAAAAAATTAACAAATTGTGTTTTATGCTCCAAATAATGGAATAAAGAAGAACTAGAGCAAGTTATACACATCTTTTGGAAATTAATGTAGGGATGTTGGCTTAGTTATGTGACAAACCTCAATCCACATCTGCAATACTATTTCAAAAAATTCAACATTTGAGGATGGAAATGGCTAGTTTGAGGGTTGATAATGAAATATTACTGACAGACCAAGAAAGGATACTTGAAAGTTTAATTGATAGGAAAAATCAAAGAACATTAGCGCCAACCCCTCACAATTGAAATAGGCAAAGTCATATACGCAAAGAGAGGATAATGTTCATGAGAAAAACATGACGCGTGAATCTTAGGGTGGTAAAGAAAGTAAGGAAGGAGAATCGGAAAATATTTCTTAGGAAAGGCCTCAAAAACCAAAAAAAAGATATAAAATGGAGCCTGAAGGAGAATTTAGGAAAAATAAACCTCTGACATTTGATGGTGAGTTCGAGGAAGGGGCTCAGGTGTGGTTCGTAAGTATTAACAAGTATTTTCATGTGTATGAACATGACAAGAATCTCAAGGCTCGTATGTCAATTTATCAACTTGAAGAGAAGGCAACTTTATGGTGGGAAGAAGTCAAAGTAGTTCATGGAATTTATTTGCAAGAAATATTACGCGAAAAATTTCAACCACAATTTAAGAATAGATATTTAACTGAGCAATATTATGATTAAAAAACCAAGGGATTTCATGACCTCGAATTAAAATGCATTATAAGCAGCCTGTTTATGTCCATGAAATAACGATTAGATTTTGACAACCCTAAAACTATGGACGAAGCTATATGTAAGGCATAGATATAATATCAACAAAAAATACAAAAGGGAGAAAATAATAAATCTTTGTCAATTAAGAGAGGATAGAAATATTATCCAAACAATAAGGTTGTAAGGTTAAATAGTTGGATCTATCAACCAAAATGAATTTTAACAAGGCCCAGAAACCCCCAATCCATTGTTGAGGTAGTGAGGGACTACATTACCTTAGGGAATGCCATTATTGCTAAAAGAAAAAACAAGAAGCAAATGCCCAAGAGGCTTCTACTATGGAAGAGGTGGTGAGAAGTTTGTCTAGCATCAATGCTACTTTGCAAGATCGATAGGCCAAGCACCAATCGAACATGATAAAGTTTAATGGTAAAATTTGCAACAATTCTGTGTCAATTCTAGCAGACCTCAAGCAATTCTAAGCTATATATGCCCCAGAATAGTGGAACTATGTAAAATGCAAGTTAGTATATTAAAAAAATTGTAGTTGGTTTAGTTGGACACTCGAGGAAAAAGGAGAGTAACAACAGAAAATAATGAGTGTCTAGTAGAGTTGGTAGGATAACCCATAGGGATATATCTAAACATCTTTCCCTTAGGCTCTTGTGACATTTAAATTGGTATGGACTAGCTGGAGAAGCATTGGTCCATAATGGACAAAATCAACAGTTACCTTAATGAGAAAGGTTTTAATAAGAAGAATCAAGGCATAGCAAGAATTGTAAAGTTAAGGCATATTAAATCCTCACAACTAAAGAAAAGTATTAGGAAAGGCTCCCAAACTTATGCAGTCCAACTAAGGTATTCTAATTCTAGGGAAAAAACTACAACCTTAGAAAATATGACTATTGTCCAAGATTTTCTAGATGTATTTCCATAAGAGATTCGTAGACTCCCTCCTCAATGAGATATCAAATTTACAATCGAGCTAAACCCAAGGGTAGCCTGAGTATCTAAGGAACCATATTGTATAATAATTCCCCTCTTAATAGAGCTAAAAATGCTTATAGGAGATGTTGGACAATTAGTACATTTGTCCTAGTGTGTTTCCATATCAAGTTCTTATATGTTTTTGTTAAAAGGAAAGATGGTGCCTTAAGGTTATGAATTACATCTAAATGAACAAGATAACTATAAAAAATAAGTACCCATTACCTCAAATCGATTATTTGTTTGATCAAGTGAAGAGAATTACTATATTTAATAAAATTGATTTACGCTTGGGATGCCATCACATATGAATTAGAGAAGAAGACATTTACAATATTTCTTTTAGAACACGTTATGGGCATTATGAGTTTGTGGTTGTTTATTTTGGGCTTAATAATTCCCCAACCACATTTATGAGCTTAATGAACAACATATTTCATCCATATCTAGACAATTTTATGCTAATTTCTATCAAGGGTATCTTAATCTATTCCAATAATTTGGAGGAGCATAAGAGACACCTACAAATAGTTTTGTAGGCGCTGTAAGAACACTAGGTATACACTAAATATAGTAAATGTGATCATTTCGAAGATGAAATTTTTAATATTTAGGGCATGTGATCACTCAAGAAGGGATAGTTACAGACGTGGAAAAGCTAAAAATAATTATGGAGTGGTCTGTCCCAAAAAATATTGCAGATATTAGCTTCTTTATGGGCCTGGCAGGCTACTATTGTCACTTTATAGCTATATTTTCAAAGATAGCCTACCCTATGACCTCTTTAAAAAAGAAGTGGAAAACGTTTAAAGCATGTGTTAACTACAATCCTTATTTTGAGGATTGTAGATATGAAGAAAGAATTTATAGCCAGTATTAATACCTATCACGAAGGGGTGGAGGCATGTTGATGCAACAAGGATGATTGGTAGACTAGGAATCCTGAAAAATAAAGGAGCATGAGAAAAGGTACTTCACTTATGAGCTAGACTTAAGAACAATGGTTCATTTCTTAAAGGTATGAGGACACTACCCGTTATGAAATAAATTGATTCTTATGACCGATCACAATAGTTTGAATAACTTCTTCAAAAAACCTACACTAAATTCCCAAAAAGCATAATGGACTACTTTCTTAAGCGAGTTTGACTCTGATATAAAACATTTAAGAGCTAAGGAAAGTTGAGTGGTAGATGCCTTAAGAAGAAGGCTAACTTTTTTTATAAAATTTCCTTTAGTGAAGTGAAATCTTATTTTTCAGATCAGATAAAAATGTAGCCTTAAGAAATCCATAATATCAGTTTTTAGAATAGCAAGATAAACAATACAACCACATTAAAAAAACCTAGTGTATGATAACAACAGTGATGATTTTATTACCTATAATAATAGAATTTATGTTTCTAACGAACAAATTATTAAACAACTTATTCTAGATGGGTATCATAAGAGTCCTTGTGTTTCCCACCATTAGTGCTAGAAATTGACCATTGCCTTAAGAAAGTATTTTTTTGGCTAGGAATGAGAAGGGAGGTAATGAAATATTTGGTGAGATGTCTAGATTCCAGCAAGTGAAAGTTGAGCATAAGTATCCACCTAGTCTACTTCACCCATTTCCCATTCCAAAATGTGGATGTGAAACCATCACTTTAAACTTTATCACAAGCCTACCCATGTCAAAGAAGCAAAACAATTTGATAATCGTTGTGGTGGATAACTTAAGTAAATATACACATTTTATTCATGTACAATTGAATTATATAGTTGTTCAAATTGTTGATATATTTATGAAAGAAATATTTTGCTTGCTTTGTATACCTAAAATAGTAATTTCTGATAGAGATGTAAAATTTACTTCTACTTTTTGGAGATATTTACAGGATTAGGTACCTAAGTGTAGTTCAGTATTGATTACCATCCCCAAACAGATGGTGAAACAAAATAGGTGAATCCAGTTTTGGATAATGTTCTAAAGATGTACATTATGCAACAACCTATGAAGTGGGAATAATACCTCCACCTAGTAGAATTTTCCTATAATAAAAATTATCATGCTTCCTGAGGATATATTAATATTGGGGCCTGATATGTTGAAGGATATGGAGAAAATAGTGAAAAAGGTGCAGGGAAACGTGAAAGCTTCCCAAGACTAACACAAAGCATATGTACACAAAAGATAGAATTACAAAGAGTTTTAGGTGGGAGAACATGTATATTTTGAAGTTAATCCTGAAAGAAACACCTTAAGATGGGGAAAATGTGCAAAGCTAGCTCCCCGATTCTGTGGCCCTTTTGAAGTACTTGATAGGATTGGACTTGTAGTTTATCAACCAGCTTTACTCAGTCATATATGTGTGCACATTGTATTTCATGTTTCCTTACTAAAAATATATGTGCATAATCCTAACAATATCATTAATTGGAAGGATGTTCAGGTGAATAATGAATTTGTAATGATTATATATGTTTTTCTCTCTTTGATAAGTGATAAAACCTAATGACTTGTTGTTATGTCCCTATAGTATTAGTGTATCCCCCTTATTTTATTGTTAGTGTAGCTCCCTATTGTTATTATTGTGCCCATGTATCCCCCATTTTTTTATTTTGTTCCCCATAGAAGCCCACTATTTTTATTGTTATGCCCTTACATTATTATTGTTATGCAGGTTCTGATTATATTGTGACACATCAGACTCCTATATATACCAAGGAGGTATTATCATTTATATCATCAAAGAATTGAATTATTTCTTTAATTTAAATGAGGTTCTCCATTGAAGAGGATAATGTTTAGGTCATTGGTCTATATTTTCTTCCGTTTTGTGAGTTGGTTGCATAACATTTGGTACCAGAGCTTTAGATTCTAGGGTACTCATGCTTCAAATAGACCATCTTGGCAGTTTCGCTATACCTTTTCTTCTACAAGGCTTCGGAAGCTGAAATTTTAACCACGTGGATTTGAAATATTGGTGAATGTCGTGGAAAATTTTAGATCTTGGTTAGCTATATTTTCTAAAATATGGTATGAAGAAGTAATGGCTTTTGTAGGCTCTAGAATTCAATCTCAAACATCTGACCTGGGTAAAGTCAACATAACGTTCTCTCTAAGCATCATATTTTAATTTCATAAAATACTATTGAAAGTGTATGAAATTTGGTTTTTCATGTATCATTTTCATGGTCGAATGTTGAAACAATGACACGTGGTGTTGCGTACAATTTTTCTCTACTCAACTAGTGTATAATCAGGTAATCATGGGAGATTGAGAATAATGATTACCTGAATAATCTAATTCTAGTCTGACTTATGGGTTTAGAAAGAGGACTCAAAAGGCTAGCATAAGATAAAATTTCTGACCTTCAAGGTCCAAAATTACAAAGATAAAACAATTTAATTATCGGGCTCTGGAAAGCAAGATAAAGGTGTGCTTTTTTTCATAAATTTTGTTTAAAGAATCAATTTGAAGTAATCTAAATGGCATAGTGAAGCATACATGTCATTTTTCAATTCTAAAATTCCTCTAAACAAAAAAATGGGCACACCTAGTAAAAAACTACAAAAATCTTCCATGACACGTGAAGAACAGGAAGAGATGCAACATGATATACCAAAAGTACGAGATCAAGTGAAACAAGTTTCACTCTCATAAAGAGTAGAAAAAAATGAATTGTAAATGATGACGAATGTTAACATGGATGGTTCAGAATAAAAAATAGAAAGGGACATGTAAGGCTTGAATTATGGTTTAGAAATAAAAATTGAATGGTTGAAAGATGGTTTAAAATCATAAATGGAAGGTTTGAAGGAAGGTTTGACAAAGTTTCTACAATAAATGCTCCTTAATGGTGACAAGGTATTCCATGAAACTCATGATGAGGATAAAGGAATGTTAATCATGATTTTATAGACTCTAAATTTGGATTGAATACCAACCACATTCCAAATATCGATATGATGAAGTTTGATGGAAAGGATTCGATAACAGAGATACTATAGATCAAGCAATATTTTTATCTACATGATGTGTAACAATAAAAAAGTATGATTGAATATTTATATTTAGAATCCAATTAATTTGTATGGTATCTATATAATTTTTCTCGTAAACTGCTTGTTACATGGTCAATTTTCAAAGAGGAAACGATAACACATTATGGGGATACAAAGAAAAACACGTTATTTTATCCAATTGATAAATCTCAAACAAAAGGGTTCAATGGCAAAGCCCATTAAGGATTTCAAAAAATTGAAAATCATGATAACTGATATTCTAGAGGAGCATAGGATTGATGTCTTAATAGGGAATTTAAAGGATAACATCCAACATGAGATTCGCCTTTGGGAACTTGATTCATTGAAGAAGGCATTTAGGGTGGTTATAAAAGTTGAAAGAGAAACTATGGGAAAAAGGAAGTCTCCCACTCACAACTATAAATATGGAAGTATTGTTACTCTTAGTCTTCCACAACCTACAAGTTTGACACCACAACAAATGAAGGAAAAAATACCAAAAGTGCTTTGTTATAGTTGTGATACAAAATACACTAAAGGTCATAAGTGTGGTAAGAGGAAATTATTTTACATAGACTTTGAAGAGGAGGGAGAAAAGGGAAAAGAAACACCAAAATAAGAGGATATGAACTAGGAACCAAACCTAGCTGAGAAAGAAGAAATGAATCCAACCATATCTTGTAATGTATTTGCAGGAATTACCCCTCCTCAAACTCTCAAGATAGAAGGATATATCAAGAAGGAAAATGTAATAATGTTGATTGATTCCAATAGCGGCCATAATTTTATTCATTGTAAGATACCCAAGGAATTGAATTTATTTCTATATCCAACACCAAAGTGTCAAATGATGGTTTCAAATGGAGGAGCTATAATTCTTTCTGGAAAGTGTCGTAATGTCAAGCTAAGCATGGGGAAATATGTATTGAATAGTCCAATGCCTCCCATTCCAATGGGTGGTGCTGATGTTGTAATAAGACTCCAATGATTAAAATCGTTGGCGATGGTAGCTTTTAATTTTCAAGAACTTTTCTTGAATTTTTTTTGGGAAGGAAAGGAAGTTGAATTGTGGGGTATCACAAGGAAAACATAAAAAATAATCAGCTCTAATGGCATGACAAATCTTCTCAAGAAAGAAAAATGAGGCATAATTTCACAATTATGCTCACTAGAGGTTCAAACATCAAAATCAACTATTTCTCAAAATCTCTGAAAAGCATTGGACAATAATTCCAAGGTAGTTGAGACTCCCAAAGGCCTTCTACCTATTTGTGACTACGATCATGTTATTTATTTGATTCCAGGAATTGTTCCCCAAAAATCAAACATTACATATATCCATATGCCCAAAAGAGTTAAATTGAGGTTATGGTTGCATAAATGCTAGAGTGACGGTATTCAACCTCATCAAATTTCTTACTCTTCTCTAATATTATTGGTGCACAAGAACGATGGATCGTGCCATATGCTTTGGGATTATAAGGAGCTTAGCAAGCTCACTATTACAGATAATTTCCCCATTATTGGCATTAATGAATTGTTAGATGAATTACATATCTTTGTTCAGGGTATCATCAAATTAGAATGAAGACTGAAGACATTCCAAAAACAACATTTGCAAATCATGAGGGTCATAATGAATTTTTGGTCATTCATTTTTGTCTTACTAATGCACCTTCCACATTTCAAGGTTTGATGAATTCCATTTTCAAACACTTCCTTAGAAAATTCGTGTTAGTATCTTTTGATGATGTACTAATATAAAACAAGTCCTAGAAGGATCATGTTCAACATGTTGATAATGTGCTCAAACTATTGGGAAAGAAACAATTATATGAAAAAGCCTCCAAATGTTCCTTTAGAGGAGGTGGAATATTTGGGTGATATTATATCTCATGAGGGTCTTAAGGTAGAGCCTACCAAAATTAAAGCCATTAAGGAATGGAATGTCCAAAAAAACACAAAACATCTTCAAGGATTTCTCAATTTGACAAGGTATTATCTCAAGTTTGTTAAGTATTATGGGATAATAGTAGCACATATAACAAAATTACTGAAGAAATATTCATTTTCTTGGACTCTAGAAGAAACTAAGGCCTTTGGAAATATTAAAGAGGAAATGTGCCAAGGATTGGCCTTAGCTACACCAGACTTGAAAAAAACCTTTATTGTGGAATGTGATGTCTCAGGAAATGGAATTGGTGTTTTCTTAATGCAAGAAGGAAGACCGATTTCTTTTTAATGTCGTCCAATCAAAGGAAAGTATTTAAACAAACCTATTTATGAGAAGGAAATGTTTTCAATACTACATGCACTAAAGCAGTTGCGAACTTACCTAATAGGGAAGACACTTCAAGGTACAAACATATCATGATAGTCTTAAATACTTTTTGGAACAAATATTATCCTTAGAAGAGAAGTAAAAATGGGTCACCAAGATGTTGGGTTATGACTTTGAAATCATCTACAAAAAAGGAAAGAAAAATGTTGTTGTAGATGCATTTTCGAGAAATGATGAGGATGTGAAAGAATTTATTTGTTCCATTTCTATTATCCAACTTGATTGGATAACCGAAGAAAGGGATGAATGGAATAATGACAAAGATGCATGGAAACTTATTCAAAATTCGCAACAAGATCACAGTATACTCATACATTTAGCTAGAAAATTAATTCATTATGGTACAAAGATCGCTAATATCTTTGTAAGAATTCCAAAACTTCATAAAAATATGCTTTCAGAGTGGCACAAATCCTCCTTAGGAGGGCACTCAAGATTTTAAAAAAGTTACCACAAGGTCAATAATGAACTTGTTTGGGATGGCCCTAAATCTGATATTCATAAGTTTGTGGGAGAATGTTTGGTTTTCCAACAAAATAAATTTGAGACAATTAAGACCCTGGATTTGTTACAACCTTTAGCCATTCTAGGTCAGTGTTGGGAGGAGGTATCAATGGATTTTATCACACATTTACCTAATTCTAAAGGAAATAGTGTCATCATGGTGGTAGTGGATAGACTTACCAAGCATGCACATATTTTTCCATTATCTCATCCTTTTAAATCTAGTACAATTGCTATTACATTTACAGAAATAATTCAAAAGATACATGGAAAACAAAGATTATTTTAAGTGAGAGAGGTCCCATTTTCACTAGAAATTTTTGGATAAAATTATTGTCTTGTCTTGGTACTCAATTATATCATAGCTCATTTGATCATCTTCAATGTGACGAGAAAACTTTGATCGTGAAGAAATTTTTGGAAGGATAATTTTGTTTCTTTGTATTTGATAAACAATCATAATGGGTTAAGTGGTTACCTCCAAATTAATGGTGGTATAATAATTACTTGCATACTGTAGTAAAAATGACCCCATTTGTGGCACTTTATGGATATCATCCACCACCCATTAAATCATCTTTAAGAGAAAATTCTAAGGTTTAAGCAGTGGATGGTCATATCGAGCATCAACAACAAGTTCTCCAACTCTTAAATGATAACCTCACTCTGGTGCAAAATCAAATGAAAAAATAGGATGATCAACATCACAGTGAAAGATGTTTTGGTGTAGGTAATTGGTTATTTTTACGATTACAACCATAAAAATAAATGTCCCTCAAGAAAATTGAGAAGGATATTAAATTATCACCCAAGTACTATGGTCCTTACAAGGTGTTGCAAATGATTAGTACTATGGAATATAAATTGGATTTGCCTGCATCTTCCCGAGTACACCTAATTTTCCATGTTTCATGCTTAAAGAAGGTTATTAGTGACAAGATCCTAGTTCAAACAGTGTTTCCAAAACTTGATGAAGAATGAAAAATCATATTTGATCCTAAAGAAGTCACAGAAACAAGAACCTGACAGCTACAAAATCAATTAATTTTAGAGTATCTCATTAAGTGGAAGAACTTACCCATTGAATATCCCACATGGGAGGATGAAAATTTTATACATAATCATTTGAAACTACTCAAGCGTTGAGGAAAACACTTTTTATTAGGAGAGGGGAATGTTAGGTCCCTATAATACTAGTGTATCCCCCTTATTGTTATTGTTAGTGTAGACCCCTATTGTTATTATTGTTCACATGTATCCCCCATGTTGTTATTTTTGTGCCCCATGAAGCACAATATTGTTGTTGTTGTTCCGTTACATTATTATTATTATGTAGGCTCTCATTATATTGTGATACCAAAGAGGTCTTATCATTTGTATCATCTAAGGATTTCTCATTTATGTAATGTAAAGGATGTTTCCCCTTGGAAGAGGATATTTTTTAAGTCATTTATCTATGTTTTCTTCTGTTTTGTGAGCTAGTTGTATAACACATACTTAAAGGATATGAATATAGGTTGAGTTGATTAAAGAATTCTAGGTTAGCCTCTATGAATACTAGACCAGCGAGAAATTATGCTATCGAAGCGAGTAATCACCCAAGTTAAAGTGCAGCTGAAGCACTTTAGCACGAATCATCCTACTTGGGAAGTTAGATTTTTTTTATGCAATGCATACACCAATTTGTTCTAGGGCTAGTAAAACACTGAGGATGATGTTTTTCTTGGGGGGTAGGTATAACGCCCACCAATGACTTGTCGATATTTCATTCACTCTCTTGTGAATTTACTTGTATGGACAATGGGCCATGTTGAAGGCTAAGTATGAATATATGTGATATAAATAAATGTTTTCTTTCTTTTCTAATTATATATTAATAAAATGTTGCACTTGGATAGCTATGTAAATTATTGTGGGAGAAAGATGATAGAGGAAAATTTTCACACTCTGATAGTTAATGAAAACAGTTAGGGAAATCCAAAGAAGGGAAACTGGGTGGAGGTAGTTGCCTACATAGATTCTTTCGTCCCAAGGATAGATTATCTCATTTTTTGAAAAGGTTGGCCAAGCAGGTGATAGGGGGAAAGGATGATGAAACCTTGAGAAATTGTAGCCTAGTAGGAGGGTGCCCAAGTAATTGAGTATTCATGGTGATACTTTCCTCAAGGACAGGACATTGTATAGAGGAGCGTAACTGATCAGAATCTGGATTAGGGGAAAAAACTTGCTCAAAACTAACAATGCTCATAATTGCTTAAAACCTAAAGGACTATGCTCGTCTCAGCGATACGATCCCAACGCAACTTGTTTCACTTAAAATGGATTTTGTATAAGAAAGATAGAACTTGCTATCCATTTTGTCAAACATGCAAATTTTGGTTACAGGATCACTAGGACTCTAACTAGGCATTTGTAAAACCTAGTTAGAAAAAAGAATATTACAAGGAATATTCTTGAAATATTCCCATAGGTGGCTCAATCGCATTGTGACAAGTGTTGGCATCAGATTGGTTAAAGGAATTTAGGTAGACTAATGAGAGGCTAACATGTGGCAAGCGCAGAGGCCGCCACGTGCCCTCTCAAAGGCCAGGTAAAATTATAGTGGGGAGGTCGAGGAATCAAACTCGTGACCTCGACCACAAAAGCACCAAGCCATACCGCTATACCACCACTATAGGTCTTAACAAACATGAGGCACATTATGTATTTGAAGTTTACTAACATGGATTTTGGGGGAAGAGAGGGCCAGTCCCGTGGGCCAGCCCTCTCCCCATGTTACCTTACATTATAACCGGAGGTTGGGTTTATTAGTAATTGTGCCAATTAAACATGCTAAGTGGAGTTTTATATTAATTAATCCATACTATACCCTTAACTAATTTGGGATTGACTTGGCAGTAATTTTGTTGTGTCCGCTAAATGTGAAACTACTCCAATTTTGGTGGGGTTAACTGGAGTTTCTCAAGTTTTGGTGGAGTTTTCCTAGGGAAAACTGAAGAGACCACAACTTCTTCATTATTCGACCAATTTTGACTCACCCAGAGTCATTCGTAGATGACTTGGATGCTTTAAACACAATGGAATAGTTTGTAGAGGCAAAAAGGAACTCCTATATGTGATTTTTTTAGGTTGAAGTTTAAGGAAGCCTAGTGCCACAGGGAGAGGAGGTCAATCCTAGATCAGTTGAAGTCCAATTGCAAAGATTGAAAAGTCATTTGTGGGGTTTTTGGGTCTTTTTAATCCAATGGAGCATGTTGAAAATCCATTGGAGCACTGCAGGTGCATGTAATCCAAGAATTGACCATTAATCCATAGAGGGCCTAGTCATTGAAGCAGGTCCAAGGAGATGTAGCCCAGGATGGGTGAACTCATTTATCAGGTGTTTGTTATGATTTTGTTGTGTTTTACTTCTCTGCAATTTACTTGTTGTATATGTGTTTTAAACAACTAATTAACCTCATAAATCGCTCATAAAATACACTCAATCGTTGACACATAACCCTTCACATTTTGGTCAATTTGAGATGATCCTAAACACATCTTTTTAATAATGATGAGGGATCTTGCATAGCATTAATAAGTTTTCCCAACATTCAGATCAAGTTGGTATCAGAGCATTTTTTTCTCATTTTAACCCTGAGATGGTTTGCCAAGTTTAGCTATAGAAATAGCTATTGGTTTTGTAATTGTGCAAGGAGAATTTAACTGTGTGCAAGTTTATGTGTGTAAGCTGAATGGTCTAAGATGCTTCTTTGTTGAGATACTTTTTGAAGGTTTGTGAATATTTTGATGCATTACAAGTGTTATGGCAGCTTCAATAACTGATGTTTCTAATCCATCTTCCTTAGAAAGACTCTTTGATGAAGATATGTTGCAAGAGACTATCATCATGAGAGATATGGTGCAAGAGATGAATGAAGATAGGAAGGAGAACACTATACATCAAGAGGAGTTTATGGCCATGAAGGAGGAGAAGCAAGAGCTTCTTGAAAATATGCATGAGATGGAGAGCCAACTTCATAATGCCAAGGAAACCCTAGCCATGTATGTGCATGAAAATGAGGTATGTAATTCAAGTTTATCTTCAATTTCATCTCAAAATGAATGTTTTGGTGATTTTGAAATACACACTAGAGGAATAGGGTCTAAGTTATTGATGAAATTGTGCTATCAAGCTAAAGGGTTAGGAAAAAAAAATCACAAGGCATAGTTATGACAATTGTTGTTGAGGAGAGGCCTAGGTATTTGGGTCTTGGTTATGGACAACATGATGGAGAATGCTCCAAAGCCAAGAAGGCACATGAAGGTGTTTCCAAAGGGAATTTCATTACATGTTTATTACATCAAGCTAGTGATGTTTGTGTTCATGAGGAATGCAAAATTTTTATACCCACTTTGCAAGAAGATGCTCATAAGCATGCAATTAGTGGAACTGGAAAACAAGAGGGTGTTGAAATATATTAGGTCATCTAAACCATTGTTGGTATTCTGAAGAGAGCCACTACCTCATCAAATTCACCTCCTCAAGAATGCGACAAAGGTGAATGTGTAAGGTATAAATATGACTTTAATCAAGTTTCTTTTGATTATGATAAGCATGGTAAATCTTCACATAACATTTGGAGAAAATTTAGATGTTCTTTTTGTGGTTTGAATAACCATATTGTTTCAAGGTGTTGGAAGAGGATAGTCATATGCATGAAACTTTCAAAACAAAAGAGACAAAGCCAAAGGTCCATTAGATAATGGAAACCATGTTGAAACTAAGATGCAATTATTTTGCACGCATTTCCATAAGTAGGGTCATCTTGTAGACAAGTGTTGGACTTTGCATCCAACAAGTCATCCACAAAATTTGAAGAAGGTGGAGAGAGATTTTGGCAAGAATGGAAAAGAGGATTCCATAATTGATGTGGGTCAGGATGATACACATGATGAGGTGTAGCTAAAAGAAGAGCCATTGAAATGGTTTGGAAAGAGATGGTTGGATTTCTTAACTAATTAAGGCCTTGCATTTATTTTGATAATTGATGCAAATTTTCCCTATTGATGCATTTCCTTGCTATTTGGATGCATTTACTTTCTCCTGAAATTATGCTTCATATTGCATGAAGTAAGATGTTGTAAAAGTAGAGTTATGTTGACTCACTTAGAAGAATCAAAGATTGCAATTTGCAACTACAAATTTGCATGCTTGTTGCATTATTGAACTTGCATGCTTATGCCAGGAAGATGTTCAAAAGTGGAGTATGTTGACTCACTTTATTGTAGAAAATTTAGTCATTTCAACTCTTTAAGTACTCATACATACCAATGGGATTCTTGTACTTGTGATTGTACTTGTGAGAGAGTTGAGAATTGTTATACATGCATGAGAGTTTGTGTGTGTGAACAATGGCATTTTTAATAGTTTCATTGTGCTTGAACATGTATGAGTGTTTGACTTGTGTTGGTTTATTGCTTTATTAACATGTATGTTGTCAACTTGAGAATGTTGTTAATTTGCACATGCATGAGTGTCGGCTTGTGTGGTAGATTGATTGTTACATATATGTTATATAGACTTGGAAGAGTTGATTTTGTTTCTAAATATGAAAGGGAGATGTGAAAAATTGTTTCATGAGAATGTGGAGTTGTTATAAATCATCAAGTCGTTGTACATGCTTTTGCTTGACCTAAAAGTCAATTGTTTGAAGAAGCATTGTTATGAAACCAACTCAAGAAAAAGATAGAAAAGATAGATCAACGCCTTAGAATTCAGCCTCTTTGAGGGGGCAACCTCCTTTACATTACATAATTGTAAAATTCTTGGATGATACAAATGAAAAGACCTCCTTTCTATATATAGGAGTCTAAGGGGTCATAATATAATCAGAGCCGACATAACAATAATAATGTAACGGCACAATAATAACAATAGTGGGCTTTTATGGGGCACAATAGTAACATTATGAGCACTACATGGGTACATCAATATAATAAGGGGGTTGTACTAATAACAATAAGGGGTTACACTAGTAGTATAGGGGCCTAACATGCCCCTCTCCCTCAAAAAGTGTTTTCCTCAACGCTTGAGTAGTTCTTAATGCTTTTGTATAAAATTCTTGTCCTCCCATGTGGAATTTTCAGTGGGTAAGTTCTTCCACTTGATGAGATACTCCAAAATTGATCGATTTCATAGCTGTCGAGTTATTGTTTCTATTACTACTCCCGGTTCCAATATGATTTTTCCTTCCTCTTCAATTTTTGGCAATATTGTTTGAATTGGGATCTTTTGCAACTTTTGAATAAGTGGTCATACTTCTTCGCCCTTCTTCCATTCATCCCTTGCTCCATTTATCCCATCTAGTTGGATAATAGAAATAGCACAAAACAATGCTTCCACATACTCATGCTTTCTTGAGAGTGCATTTGCGACAAAATTTTTCTTCCATTTTCTATAGATGATGTCAAATTCATAACCCAACTTATTTTGTGACACATTTTTTCTATTCTTATAAAGATAATCGTTGTTTTAAAAATTATTTAAGACTATCATGATCCATTTTTACCTTGAAGTGTCTTCCCATTAGGTAATGTCACCATTTCTTAAGTGCATGTAGTATTGCCAACATTTCCTTCTCATAAATAGCTTGCTTGAGATGTAGCAATAAAAATACCCAATCACCTACTTCAAAACATTTTTCACTATGATGTGGATCTACTTTTTGTTTCATTCGATTTTGCGCCAAAGTCCCATTATCCTTTAAAAGTTGGAGAACTTGTTCTTGATGCACGATGTGATCTTTCAATGCTTGAACCTTTTTCTTCTTGATATGTCCTTCTATCTTTAGAGTTTGAGGAGTGGTAATTTCTTCCAATCCTTTACAAGATATGGTTAGATTCATTTCTTGATGCTTGATGTGATTTTTCACTTCTTGATATGTCCTTCAATCTTGATAGTTTGAGGAGTGGTAATTCCGACTAATGAATTACAAGATATGGTTGTATTCATTTCTTCTTTCTCGATGTGATATTTCACTTCTTACACCTTTTTCTTCTTGATATGTCCTTCTATCCTGAGAGTTTTAGGAGTGGTAATTCTTGCCAATGCTTTACAGGATATGGTCTGATTCATTTCTTCTTTCTCTAGGGTTGGGTCTTGGCATATATCCTCTTCTTTTGATGTTTCTTGATCATTTTCTTCCTCCTCTTCATACGCTATGTAAAATAATTTCTTCTCAGCACACTTATGACCTTTAGTGCATTTGCTATCACAATTGTAACAAAGGCCTTTTTCTCTTTTTTCTTCCAATTGTTGTGGTGTAACCCTTGTAGGTTGTGGAAGACTAGGAGAAACAACACTTCCATCTTTATAGTTGTGAGGGGTAGACTTCCTTGTTGCCATAATTTTACTTTCCACTATGTAACAAAGCCCTTTTACTCTTTCCAATTGTTGTGGTGTTGCTCTAAAGAAGGTGTTTCTCTTTGTATCCTCATAATGTTCTATCATTTCCTCCATGAAAATTGACCACGTAACAAGTTGTTTACGAGAACAAAGCCCTTTATACCATAAAAATTGATCCAGTTCTAAATATGAAGATACAATACATACCTTTTGTAATAGTGGTACACCATATAGATCAAAATATTTCTCCATCTGAAGTATCCAATTTACTGGATCCTTGCCATCACACTTCCTCATCTTGCTTTTTCTTGATTTTAAGAGCTTGATCTTGAAACGACTGTAACTTTGTACTTTTGGATCTTTAAGTTTTGAAATTCTGATTTTCAGTAGCCCTCTGCGTCCTCTTTCCAATGCCAATAGTTTGATCCAAGTTGGATTCTCCAAGGAAGAGTTATGCCAAATCTCCCACAGTGACCTGATTATAAACTAGTTCAGTGGAGCAAACTTGTACGACATGCCACGTGTCACTGTTTCGACCTTTGGCTCTGAAAAATATATACAAGAAACTACAGTGTGTCCTCTTTCTGTACCTTGTTACAAAATTTCAATCTGATGCTCAGAGAGAAAGTTATGAAAACTTTCCCTAGGTCATCTGTTTGGAATGTAATTCAAGATTTTGCAAAAGACCAACTTCCTCAGATCATATCTCCGCAAATATAGTGCGAAAAGCTCTGAAATTCAGACCCAAGGTTCAGTGAGATTTTGTCTCAAATGAGTTTTTCTCATTTCTGAAATGTCGCAGAAGAAAATTTATAGCGAAATGCAACGTTGACCTATTTGGAGCAGCGAAACCCTAGAATCCAAAGCTCTGATACCAAATGTTATGAAACCAACTCAAGAAAAAGATAGAAAAGATAGATCAATGCCTTAGAATTCAGCCTCTTCGAGGGAGCAACCTCCTTTACATTACATAAATGAAAAATTCTTGGCTGATACAAATGAAAAGACCTCCTTTCTATATATAGGAGTCTAAGGGGTCATAATATAATCAGAGCCGACATAACAATAATAATTTAAGGGCACAATAATAACAATAAAGGGATTTTATGGGGCACAATAGTAACATTATTAGCACTACATGGGTACATCAATATAATATGGTAGTTGTACTAATATTAATAAGGGGTTACACTAGTAGTATAGGGGCCTAACAAGCATGTTTTGTTGACTTGTGTTTAGTTGATGGTTTATGCACCAAGATGTAAGAGTACATGTTGATGTTCACATGATGTGACATTTGTTGCTTTAAAGAAGCAAAAGGAACATGTCATCAAGTTATATTCTTGCATGAGTATTTTTCAAGGTTAATGTTGTTTCTTGTGACAAGATTTCACAAGATTCTGGAAGGTCCACACTTGAACAGGAGGCTCATGATTAGCCTTAATTCTCAAATGATTACATGCACAACATGTTAATAGTGGATGATGATAGAATCAATAAGATAAAGTGGACAAAAATGCCAAAACAAAATTGCATCCATTGTAGACGATTTGATGTGGTGATGACAAGAAGTGAAAGATATGGCGAATGCATTCTTCCACGTGTGGAATTTAGAACTGTGGAGATGGGCTTAACTTGGAAAAGTGGTTTCTAAGGAGAAGCTTGCATCAAATGCATGTGTTGCAAAGGAGGAACATGATTGTCAGTGGGAAGGCCAACAGTCAACTTTTCAAGCACCAAGGGATCACTTTGGTACAACAGTGTGTTTAATCAGCAAACATCCAATAAGCGTTGGATTGGGGCAATAGCAAAATGAGAACATTGGTAGATGTGCCAACCCATTTGCAAGGTAAGGCATACCATTAAACCCAAGTGTTTTTCATGCAGACTTTTCTAGGTAGAATCAATTTATAGAACTTGAGAAGGAGAAGAATATTAATCTCTCATCAAATAACCAGATTTTGTGGGTCGAAAATCTTGTTAGTGGGAAGGAATGATCGAAATTTGGATTAGGGGAAAAAATTTGCTCAAAAATCAAAGTGCTCAGAATTGCTAAAAACCTTAATGATCTCGTGCGTCTCATAAATATGATCCCAACACAACTCGTTTCACTCAAAATGGTGTTTGTATGAGAAAGATAGAGTGTGTTGTCCATTTGGTTAAACAGGTGAATTTTGGGTACAGGCTGATTGGGATGCTCACTAGGCATCTATACAACCTAGTCAACAAAAATAATATTCCAACAAATATTCCCATAGGTGGCTCAATCACACCATGTCAATTGTTGGCATCGGATTGTTCAAAGGCATTTAGTTGGACCAATAAGAGGCTGACACATGGCAAGCCTGGAGGCCGCCACGAGCCCTCTCAAAGGTTGAGTAAAATTATATTGTGGAGGCTAGTGAATAAAACTCATGACCTCGCCCACACAACTGCCAAGCCTTACCACTATACCACCACTATAGGTCTTAACAAACATGGGGCACATTATGTATTTAAAGTTTAAGCACATGGAGTTTGGGGGAAGAGAGGGCCAACCCCCGCGCGATGTGACCTCATATTGTAATCAGAGGCTAGGCTTATTAATAACTGTGCCATTAAACACGGTAAGTGGAGTTTTGTATTAATTAATCGATACGTAACCTTTAATTAATTTTGGATTAAGTTGGCAGTAATTTTGGCGAGTCTGCTAAATCTAGAACCACTGCAATTTTGGGAGGGTTAACTAAATTTTCTCTAATTTTGGTGGTGTTTTCATAAGGAAAATTGAAGAGACCATAATTTCTTCACCATTTGACCAATTTTGGCTCAGAAAGGGTCATTCCTAGATGATTTGGATGCTTTGAACACTATGGAATAGTTTGCAGAGGCAGAAAGGAATTTTTGTATCTGATTTTTCTAAGTTGAAGTTTAAGGAATCCTAGGGCCACCAGGAGAGGAGGTCAAGCCTAGATCAGCTGAAGTCCAATAGTGAATCTTGGAAAGTCATTTTTAGGGTTTTTGAGTATATTTAATGCAATGGAGCAGGTTGAAAATCTGTTGGAGCACTACAAATGCATGTAATTAGAGAATTGACCATTAATCCAAAGAGGGCCTAGCCATTGAAGTAGGTATAAGGAGATGTAGCCCAGGAGGGGTGAACTCCTTTATCAACTTTATGTTATGGGTTTTCTGTGTTTTACCTCTCTGTAATTTACTTGTTGTATATGTGTTTTAAAAAACTAATTAACTTAATAAATTTCTCAAAAAAAACATTGAATACTTGACACATAATCCTTAACATTTTGGTTAATTTGATACGATCCTAAGCACATATTTTTAATACTAATGAGGGATCTTGCATAGAATTAACAAGTTTTGCCAACATTTATATCAACACAGTACTAGGAGGTATCATTTTGGACCTATAAGGGCATATATTTGAAAAAATGCTTTCAGCGTGAAATTGGCTTGGGGGGTGTTATAGTAAAGGTAATTGTCTCATTGGTTGGGTGGAGCAGCTTTCTACCCAATGGGTTTTCTTGAAGGATAAGTGATTATTTAGATAAGTGAAATAATGTTGAACATGCATTTATATTTCTTATTTCTACCTTGTTTTCATGTTTGTTCTTATTCCAAAGCGTTTTTGTTTTATAAATTGCAAAGTATGAAATCAAAAGCTAAGACTGTAAACTATTTTCTTAGAGTTAGGTTAGTCACCCCGATAAATCAATAATTTAAGAGCTGTTAATCTTGAGGGTGACAATCCTACACCCTAAATCATAGGTGTGTGGACTATTGTAGGCCCTGGTTTCCCACTATTGAAGGCTCAAAATGTTTGCCTAAACATTAGCGAAAACCACCCAATCAGGACCTTAGAGAAGATCCTTTTCCATTTGGAATGGTGGCTCTGACTCAAGATTGTGGGACTAGTTTCCTTTGCTATAAAATAATAAAATGGGTGAAGTATATATATGTGAGACTTATGATGTAGTTGAGTTGAGAATAAGAATTATTTAAACTAACAATTTATCTCTATATCTATATATCCCGAGAAATCTGATCTATATATGAGATTTAAAAAGATTTCCAATACAACATGACAATATATGTATCCAGCCATCTTACAACTGTATAATCCTGTCCTCTTTTTTTTTTTTTTAATTTGATGTATCTAGGTGGCTTTGTCCATAGTCATAGAAGCATAAGATCTTGTGAATTGAGTAAGTCTTCCGAGTTCCTTTGTAGGAGTGGATTGTGAACCTTTCCATAATACTTCAAAAGATGGATTTCGAGGGACTAGGGCCTAATATTCTTAAATATTCCTTTAATTTCTTTTCCTTTTCACCATGGCCTTATGCTAGGGACTGCAAAATATGTCAAGAGGATGAATCTATTCAACTCTTACACGATATTAGAGGTCAGAAATTGTGGTATAATTTAAATATCTTCAACCTCTAAAGGTTGATGTGTAGTCCCTGTTGTAAGTCGAGTCTTCTCAAAAATTTGAGAAATGTCTAAGTCTTTTTCTTGTGAGGTAGTATTTAAAACCTCAAGTTTATTTCCCTTCAAGACCTAGATGCATTGTTCGAATATTTCATCAAGTTTAGAACTTGGAAACTATCCCTCAATCTGAGTGGAAGAAGATGCCCCTGGGGACGTCGTTTACCTGTATTGGGAAAATTGATTTATTTCTTGTGGAGTTATTCACTCTAAAATATAGTTGGCCAATATTGAATGGGTGGCATCTTTTTCAAAGACATAATCAAACTAATTAGGTTCATGAGAGAATTTCCTTACACTTGATTGAGCAGTAACCATTTTAGCATTTCCATGATGATCATACTGCCTGATAGGGATGGTAGGAAACCTCAATTCTAAAATATAGTTTACGTCAATGGATGTATGTTTGAAATTTTCTAATGTGAACACACAACAATGAAAAGGAAAGGTAGGCTAATTTTTCTTATTGGATTCCTTCAGTATTTTAGAAATTCCATTACCCACAGTTTTGCAGGCTATTTCACAAGAAAGTAGTTTGAGAGGGACATACAGGGGAAATATGAGGCACTCTCTTATTAAAAATAATTTGATGAATAGGCAGTATGATACCCTTGCAGATTTTATAGAAATGGAGTTGGTACTTAGAATCCCATAGGATATTATGATATATATGAATAGGAGATGTATCCTCTAAAATCCATTTCCATCCCATGGAGGCAAAATCAATACTAAAGCACAAGGAGTCCATAAGATAAGCACTCATATAAAAAGGATGAATTATATTCTCTGAAAATGTATTCTTTATTCTAAAATTTAAAATTTGAGTGGCTAAGTTATGAGATAATATATTTCCCTAGTCTAGTATAAATCCTTATGAATCCATATCAATCATCGGAGTCCATTGACCTAGGAATTTGTGAGAATTAGGATAAGTAAATAATCTAGATAGCTGGCAACAATTTGGCAATAAGGTCCTACAAGAGAGTGTATTGAATATATTCCCTTTTCCTCACGCTTGTGCTTATTGGGATCTATCCTCCAATCTTTGATCAGTTCTCATGCATGATCAATGTTTCTCATGAATTTCTCCACGAACTATTTATCATATTTAGATCGTGGAGCTAGAAAATGGTACATCGTGCTGAAATCACTACTAGTGAGAAAGCCAATGCCTCTGTCATTCTTTGTCATGCATTTCCTATCTATAGTGTTCATGTGCTCTATGACGCATCGAATCATATCGGTATAGGGCAGGAGATTGGGTGAGGCAATAATTCTATGTAAAAATGAATTTGCGACATCACTATAGGTGGTATTGGAAACCAGAGAATAATCCTCTATTGTAACCATTATTTGAGTAAACCTTGGTCCCTCTTCTTCAAATAACTAATAAATTGATTCCCATGAGGTACTATCGACGTCTAAAGAAAAACTATATCTGGAGAGCGCTGGTGAGTCAAGATTTTCAGTTGGCAAAGCAGTCGGCTTTTGTTGAGCACCTAGTTTCATTCTGAATTTCATTTGTTGGGACTGGTTTGCAATAGAAAACGAAAAAATAAGTGATAATTCTTTCACTAGAAAAATCCTAACACAAATACTGAATTTTCATAACATTTTTTGTCTTAAATGGAAAATCATGATAATATTAATTTGCAACGAATAAAGTTGTTTAGAACTTCAAAAACTATACATTGGCCACTCTAGGAAATTAAATGAGAAATGTGGATTTATGTGGGTGATGGACACATTAACATATTAGAGAAATAAATGAGATAAATCCCCTGGCTTGACTCTAAAATTTACGATATTTGAGGCTTTTGATATGTGTTGTTTAAAATATAATGGCTATAAGTATAAGTGGGAGATATACCATAGGTTTTATATCGATGCTTTGGAAGATCAGGGATTCTAAAGAGTGACATCTGATATGTAAAGTCCTGATATTAGTAGAGACTGGAATACTAGAGGATTGAGATATTAGAAGGAAAGAGTATCATGAATACCAGATATTGAGACTATGAGACATCAGGACCTTATGGTATCAGGAGATCTGGAAATATCAGAAGAGTCATATATGAGAGATATCAAATATCATAGGTTTTGAAGTATCAAGTTTTTTGAGATGGCGCCTTGTTGAAAGTTATGATATTTGGGAGTTTCAATATTCTAGGTGGTAATGTTGTGGGGCTGATGTTTCTTTAAAGTATTCAATACAAAAGGAAGTGCCCACTATATGCTTATATATAAGGAAAGTTATATCGGGGAATATTTTATCGTAACTTTCCTATAAGGAATGTTGTAATGTTTGAATGATCCGATATAACTGCCCTGATAATGCATTATTTTAAACAAAAAAAGGCCTATCAAGTTTTAATAACACTTGTTTGGTTTGAATCTTCCGATATGTAATTTTTGATAGATGAAACATTTGTGAAAGAGGGTGATTTACAAGAAATTAAAAACGGTGTTATATTTATTAGAACTAAAGAATCTTATTAAAGTTTCAAAGGGTCCCCATTATTGATTAAATAGCTAAAATATATTCAAATGGGGAGTTGTTGAGTACTACAAAAATTGGCGAGATAATGGGCGAAACAGTTACCTCTGTAAAAATAAATGAAATCTTCACTACTAAAGAAAAAGGCTTATAAAGGTAAATAAATTTGAAGTTTTGATTGAGAAAGGTTACCTTGAATAAAAGAACTTATTATTTTGTAAATTGTCTCATAACCTATCATTGATGAAAATATTTATTACCTTTCTTGGTCATTTAATCAGTTGTAAAATTAAGGTTAAGAACTATAGAAGCTTAGTGCTTTATATAGACTTATCTGTCACTGGTAGAGCCACTGCTCCTAGCAAGCATTCATAGCCTCTATAGTGTTACCATTTAACCAAAATGTACCAGTATCCCATCCACTCATACTAATTTTTTAGAGGTATTAATTTTTCTTTTACATTTTCTTTTGAAGCCACTTGAAAGCCAATGTCCTGGTTTGGTGGTCAGTTGATGGCACTACCATTCACAAGTTATCATGATATTGAACAAGTCGGCTTGTGATGAGGCCTCTTGTCTATAGTTATGCAACCACAAGCCATTATCCTGGTTTGGTGACCAGTCATGATAATGTCAGTATCATTAGTTTCCTATGATCATGGTAAGTTGTCTCATAATGAGACCTCTTACCTTTCAAGTTTAAAATATTTTTGAAGTACAATATAAAAAATGTAAAATTAGTGGATCATGAGGCAAATGAACTCCTTAATAGTTATGGATGACAATTGAAGACAAAAGATAATAAATCTTCAAAATAGTCTATACTTTTTAAAGAAAACATTTTCCTGACCAATCATTGGACAACAAGATTTTTTAAAGTTTCAAGTTATGAAATATTTACGGCTTAATGGATATAAATATTTCAGAAATTTGTAATAGATGCAATACTAATTTAATGTTATAATTTGATTTCTAATATTTCTACTTTAATTAGTTAAATTTCATGTAAATGATGAGAGATCCCAATGTGAAGTCAAAAGAGTATTACCTAACATTGCTAAGGCTAAAGACAGCAATATGTACACATTATTATTTACATATTTATAGGAGGATATAAATCCTTAAGATTTTTCTTTTTTTTAAACTTGCCTATTAACAAGAAGGGAATTCCTATTTCCTTGTAAATATTGAAGGTTGAAGGTTAAAGTTTGATGGGCCTAGTTTCTCAACGATCTGAAATGGGCCTAGCCACAAATTTCAAAACTTTGTGTGTTTTCTTTTTCTTCATGGGCCTTATCCCATTTCAGAAATAAGTCACCGATTTCAAAATTTTTGTTATTAATTGAACATGTATCAAACAAGGATTTCACAAATTGATGATGGTAAGCATGGAATTGTTTGGCTCTATCTCTCTCTTCTTCTAACTTAAGAATTTGAGACATCCTTAATTGCAAAGCATAAGAGGGTTTTGTATTTAATAGATTGCACTAGGGCGAGTGGAGGAAGAGCTAGATTAGGAGGTAGGATAAATTATTTTCCATACAATAATTGAGAAAGAGAAGGGCCTATTGAGACCTTCTGACTAATACTGTCATCCCACAAATAAAAAACTAGAGCTTTGTCCCAATTTCTTTGATTTTGGTCAACTGTTCACTTGATTATCCTAATGAAGTTTTTATTGCTAGACTCTACTACACTGTTTCCTTTAGGATAAAAAATTGCATAATATTTGAGCTTAAAACCTCTCTTAATAAAAAATTCAGTTATGGTATTTCTGGAAAAATTAGATGCATCATCAAACAAGGACATAAGGAAGACCAAAACTAGTAATAATAAATTGATCAATAAATTCAATAACATTTTTCGAATTCGACACCTTTAGAGGTATTTCTTCCACCCATTTGGTGAAATAATCTATAGGAGTTAAGATATATTTATGTTGATTAGAAGAGTTAGAATATTCTCACCTATGATGAGTGGTCCCCATTATTCAAAGGGTTGTTAAATGCTAACTAGTTGCAAAGGCAATGCAGGTTTCTTTTGTCTTCATGAAGTCGTTTGATAAGCTTTACATTTTTTGACATTGGCTCGAGTGTCCTTAAATAGAATCATATAGTAGTAACCAACATGAAGGATCTTATGAGCAGTTGTATCCCCACTATAGTGTCCACCAGTTGGTCCATCATGTAGTTCTTGCAAAACTTTCTCTGCTTCAAATTTTTCTACACATCTTAATAAAATAACATCATAATTATTTCTAAATAAGACATCATTAACAAGTTGGTACTGATTAGCTTAAACTCTTAGAGTTATTATTCTTTTTTAATTGAGTTCTAGTAGAGAATAATCAAAATATTGAGATTCGTTGTCAACAGGGCATACCTCTGTAATTCGAAAATTATTGCCTAAATCTTCATCAGCCGAATTGTCATAAGCTCTAGTAATTAATCTACAAAAACCTTTACCCCTTGCTATTTTAGTTGGTTTTATCTTTAGGTCATATTATTGAAGGGCAGTAACCAAATTAGCACTTTTCTCTCTTTATTCCTTTTGGATAAGAGATTGTCTAATTGTATGGAAAGGAACAATTATTTTTGTATGTTCTTTCTGGAGGAAAGGCCTCAATTGTTTTATGGACTTAAAAACTGCAATGTCTTGTTTCTCAACCTCTGAATAGTTTAACTCGTCTCCTTGTAAATTGGAACTAAAGAAGTAAACGAGAGCCTGAACTTGTTATTCATTGGGTTGTGTCAATCCTGCTACATAGGATTGTTGGAAAGTAAAAGTGTAAAGAACAAAATCTTATGAAGAGTTGGGAGTTGATAATGAAAGAACATCTATGATTGCTTCTTTTATTGATTCAAATTCTTTTCCTTCAATTAGTCCCGATTTGAAAATTGGTTTCTTCTTGATCATAGTCTATAAGTGTAAAGCATTTGTGAAAAATATGGGATAAATCGCTTGGCAAAATTGATTTTCCCAAGAAAGGATTGCATGGATTCCTTATTGTGTGGTAAGGAAATTTCAAAAATATCCTTAATTCTATCAGGGTCTATGTATATTCCCTCTTTGGATACAATGAAACCTACATTCTTACCTTCAATAAGGGAAACAAATGGCTTTTTTGGATTCAAGGAGATTCCAAATTTTTTACATCTTTCAAAGGTTTATTTCAAATCATGGAGGTGGTTACTTACGTTTTTAAAACAAATTGTAATGTCACCTAAGAAAACTACAACTGTCTTATTAGTCAGACATCAGAAAGTAATGTCTATGGATCTTAATCAGGCCAAAAGGAATTTTTTGATAGGTATACATTCCCCACTCGATTTTGCTTGTAGTTTTGAGTATATCTTCTAGATGTACAAGAATATGATTGTAACCTAAAAAACCATCTATGAAATACATTAGCTCAAAACCAGCAATAGATTGTAAAATTTCTTTCATCGGACGCAAAGCAAGATTATCATTTTCGCACACTTTATTGAAGTTTCTAAAATCTATAAAAATACAAATATCTCCATTCTTTTTTCTAACTGGTACAATATTAGAGACCCACTTCGAATGCTTGGCTGGGAACATAATTTTGGCTTTCTGGAGCTTGTTCAATTTAGTCTTGATCTGGGCTTCTAGGTTAGGATTAATCTTCCTAAGCTTTATTAAGTAGGCTTTGCATTTAGCATCATAGTTATGGTGTAATGAATGATAGATGTATTATAAGTTTTGAGATCATTATAACTCCAAGAAAATAAACCTTTATATTTTTTCAATAGATGAATGAAAGTAAATCTCTCATCTATTGTGAGTCGAAGGCCTAAATTCAACTTGTGAAGATTATGATCATATCCCAAATTAACTAATTCAAATCTCAGAGTAGAACTCTAAAGCTTGCAATTAGCTACGTTTTTAACCCTATCTTTCAGATCATATAAATATTCCAATTTTACTACAAGTTTAGGTAAATAATTTTCCTCAAAATATTTATTCAGTTGCTTGTCATGCTCATCTTCATCAATAATCTAGTCAGAGTAAGAACCTTATGATGTCAGAAATCTCAGGATGTCATTATCATCATTAAACACATGGTAGTTGTTTATGTTGTATGGAATGAAGGGGTGAAAAATTAACTCAGTCGAAAATATATCAGGACTAAAATATTCAGGTGGAATGAGCTTGGAGACAACATTGGCTAGGAGATTGGCACTAACATTCTGTAATCTTCAGATAAGATGTATATTGAATGTAGTGAAATTGAAAGTTAGGTCTTCGATGAAGGATTGGTAATGATTAAGGTGACTAGAAACACAATGGATGCTATTTCTAACTTATTAAATTACAATCTCTTAGTGACCAAAAAATTTAAGGTATTTGACATCAAGACTAATGACTTTATGTAAGCCTTGTACCAATGCTTCATATTCAACAATGTTACTTGTACAGTCAAATTTCAATATGCAAGCCAGCATATTTTTCTCTCCATTAGGATTTATAAGGATGCAACTAGCTCTTGCACCAACATTAGATTTTGATTCATCAAAGTAAAGAGTCCAAAACAAATTATCATGCTTATTTATAGGATTTTTTACAATATTAATACATCTAGATGAATCTTTTTGAATTTTTTTTTTTAGTTTGAGATGAAACAAAATCAACTAAAAAGGGAGATTTTTGTGCTGGAAAATTACGAAAGAAAGATTCAAAAGAATAACTCCCAAGAATGTTGTTTGTAAATACTACTGGTTCATTTTCCTCATCAAAATCAATCACTAGATATTTCATATGTTTCTCATATCAACACGAATTCGATTGGGTTTCCGATTGTAGGGAAGCCACATGTGTGACCAATCAGTTGCAAAGTAACCGTGTAGTTTTTTAGACCAGTCCTTGCTTAGAATAAGACCATAGAATTTAGGAATTTCCACAACTAATATATCTATTATCTTACAAACCTTTGAATTGGAAGATAATATCATTAAAACAAAATTCGTTTCTCCCAACACTTTGACTTTTGTGTGATCTAATTGAACAATCTAGAAAACAAATTTCTAAAGAGAAATATTCAATTTGAGACAAACTCCATAAGGCATGAAATTGAATTATTGATCAAAGTGTATATTGGAGGCCACTCACCTATTCCACCTAGAACCTCCAGTCGGTTTCATATGTTTCCTTGGTTATTTAAACATTTACTATTTTTAGTTATTTTTTAGGTCCTAAAGTTCTGAAGCAGTTTTAACCCCCTAAAGGACATTTTTTTGAGGTCTTCTACAGGCTCCTAGCCATAAACAACTACAATCCTACGTTGAAACTTGTACTACTTGGAGATACCTTTCCAACAAGGTATCATACACACCAAACAAAGATAATATAATTAATTTACAATCCCAGGAAGTTGGCTGCCCAACTAACCCCAACGGGACCCACAAACTCTTGGCATTACATCTCCTGGAGTTATGGTTTTGGTTGTTTAGGGATTTCTCATGTTTTTCAATAATAAATCGGCCCTTGAGCCTCACTGTAACACAATTCGTAGGAATGTAGCTGCCACATCTCTTCTTAGAGATAAGTTACCATCGCTCGAGCTATCTTATTTCCATCTTGTTTGTAAGCATAGTTCAATAATTTATATTAATGAAATGAAGTGCTTTTCTGATGCATATCTATATTTATGATTATATTTGTAATTTGTTTTATCCTTGTTTAATTTTAAATTAGTGGTATCAGAGCAGTCTACTCTTTCTATGTTTTTCTATGCATGTCCACAACAAGGTTAGGGTATAAGGAGTTAGGGCTCGATCTGGTTGAACTGCTACAAGATCGGCCTCACAAACCCCAACAACCTCCCATGGAAGAAGAAAATAAAGACAAGGGGGCAGGAGATCCTTTAAAAATGTTGCTCGAGGAAGCCCTTGAGCAATAGAGGAATGCGATGATGGATAACTTTGCCCAGATCCTTTGACGACTACACACACGTGACACATCTTCATCAAACAACCATTCTGGATGCACCACTACTTTCAATGTATAAGTTAACTTAGATATCCCCATATTTGAGGGCTTGATAGATGCACATGCCATAGATAAATGGTTAAATCTATTGGAAGGATATTTTTCAGTTCATGACTTTTCGAATCGGGAAAATATTACTTTTGAACTTCTCAAAGCCGCCCCACATGGAAAGGACTAGTGGGAAACCTACTGTGAACAAAAATATGAGAGTGAACCATCATTGTTTTCAGCCACACCCACTTGGGATTCGTTCCAAGATGCCATCATGGGACAATAATACCTGTTAGGAGATATGAAGATAAATGCATACAGTGGAGCATGCTACAGTAAGGAAGGGACCAAGATGTGTTGGAGTTCAAATAATTTTTGTTTCCTCGACACAAATTTGGGTATCAAGGTTATTGAGCATCATTTGGTACTCATTTACCGTGACTGTCTAGAAAAATACATCCAGGACGAGATGGAGTTCCTACACATTTCCTCGCTTAGCATGACATACCGATACACTATCAAGATTGAGAAAATGTTTAAACAAATGAAGCAGAACTTTGGATCTGCACACCCAAAGCAAGGAAAGGGCATCCCCAAATGATAGGTAAAAGGATAGATCCAAGGTGGGGCTACCCATGACAACCCGCTGAAGCTGCAAGCAAAGAACAACACCACAAAGACAAAGAAGGGCATGGGAACATGGTGTGAGTTCCATAACACTATACTCACAACGCAAGTGAGTGTCAGGCCAAGCAATGACTGGTGGTTGAGTTGAAGGCCTCTCAATTAGACTCATGTTCTGACTCTGAATCAAAACCCAATAAGGGGAATGAAAAAGGGAAGTAGATCATTGATGCGGAGCCAAGTGACACCATGGCCACCATCCAGATCTAGAAGATTGATCCTAAAGATCCAAAGGAGGGGAAATGCATATTCCACTCACAGATGTGGGTGAAGGGTTCTCTACTACAGTTCTCTGTCAACAATGGTTGCAAAAAGAACCTCATTTCAACAGAGATCATGAAGTGACTAGACCAAAATACTACACCACATCCACAAGAGTACACCATCAAGTGGCTTCACGAAGAACAAGATCTTCACGTCAGCCAGTAGTGTCGCCTTCCCTACAACATCAAGCCCTTCATGGATGAGGTACTATGTGATGTTGCTCCTCTTGAACTTTTTGATGTATTGTTAGGACAACCATACTTGTGGAAGCGACATGTTGTATATGAGTCTAGAACTTGCTGTGTGATTATTACTTTGGCCAATAATTTGTATAGGATATGGGAGGTAGCCCACCTACCACCATCTCTTTGATCACTGCAAAGAAATGCAGTAAGATCATTTCCAAAATATGGAACTTTGTTTTCCTTATGATTCACCCTCAGGGTAAGAACATGGTTGTGGCCAAAACTTCCATGCACGACTCCTCTTTGCAGAAGAAACATATGGACAAGGTTATGGAAGAGTATAGTGACATTTTTGCCTCACCTACATGGGTATGTCTGCACTGTCAAGTCAAGGACTCCATCAATCTAGCCCTAGGCACCCCACTGCTGAATGGACTGATTTATCGGCGATATGTTCTGGAGAATGATGAGATAAAGAGGCATATTCAAAAACTATTTCAGAAAGGGCACATCATGCTAAGATCATCACCCTATGGGAGCCTAATTGTATTGGTATAGAAGAAGGATGGGACCTAGAGAGTCTTCATTGACTATCGGGTGCTAATTATGATCATTGTCCAGCATAGGTACCTAATCTCACATATTGATGACCTTTTCGACCAACTCAAGGGTCGTAATTATTTCAGTAAGATTGACTTGAAGTCGGGTTATCACTAGGTGTCCATCGAACAATCTAATGTGTGGAAGACTTCCTTCAAATTCAAGGAGGGTCTTCTCGAATGGTTAGTCATGTCGTTCTAATTGACGAATGCCCCTGCAACCTTTATGAGACTGATGGTCGACATCTTGTGACCCTTCACCAATGCATTCATGGCGGTGTGTTTATATGATATCTTGATCTTGAACAATATTTGGGAATAGAACCTCCACCATATTAGATAGGTCCTTCAAACCCTGTGACAACATAAGTTGTGTGCTAACTTTGAGAAATGCACTTTTGGCCTGACCCGGGTTTAATATCTAGGGTAAATCATTGATGAGTAGAGTGTACATGTGGAACTAGCAAAGATATAATTCATTGGGGATTGGTCAACCCCAACCACTCTAACAGAGCTCTGCAGATTTTTGGGTCTTGTTAATTTCTACCCTAGGTTCATGTTAGGGTTCTCTCATATCACTTGGACTTTAAGTCAAGTCACTAAGGGTGGAGCCAAAGAAAAGTTTTTTTGGTCTAAAATCCAACAACAAGTATTTTCCGAGCTGAAGCATAGCCTTTGCTTTGCACCATTGCTCACATTACCAAACCTACAACAACCATTTGAGATTGAGACAAACACCTTAAAATATGCTATTGGTGTGGTTATTACTCAACATTGATATCTAGTGGCTTACCACGGTGAGACACTTTTGGACACATTGTGAATGTATCCCACTTACGAAAAAGAAATGTATTTCATTGTGTAGGCCTATCATCAATGGAAGAATTAAATTAAGGTTAAGGAAATGATCATCCATACACATCATTGAACCCTGTAGTTCATACATACACAATGGAAGTTGCAAAAGGATCGCCATCACAAATGGTCCACTTACCTGCAATAGTTCCATTTGAACATTAAGTATAAGAAGGGCAACAACAATAATGTTGTTGATTGCCTTAGCCGACCACTATTCATGGCGCTAATCACTGTGCTCGACTCCTGTGGACATGAGACTTTGGGGTGGCCACATCTTTAGAAGATTGATCCATAATTCGGCTGCACATACCAGACATTCCTGGAAGGGAAGCAAGTTCCAAATTTTCATCTTGAGGATGCATTGTTAGGCCACCTAGGACACATCTATTTTCCTTCAATCGAGCATGCTACGATGTTTTTGGAGGTGCACTACAGTCTAGTCGCTAGACATTTCGGAGTAAAGAAAACAATGGCAGTATTGCAGAAGTATTTTAATTGGCTGAAACTTCATTGGGATGTTGCGAAGTACATTAGGTCCTGCACCGCCTGCGCCATCGCCAAACCCACCATAAATAAGTGAGGCATATACACTCCTCTACCTACTCCTATTCATCCGTGGGAATCTATCTCCATGGATTACATGTCGGGCCTTCCTTCTACTAAGCACGACAACAATTATGTTTTCGTAGTTGTCAATAGATTCTCTAAGATGGCTGCCATGGTGACCTCTAAGAAGAGTGTCACAACAGAGGCCAATTCTAAGCTCTTCTTTGAGCGAGTGTGGGTACACTTTCGGATCCCATAGTCCATTATCTCTAATCGGGACAGCATATTCCTCAGTTCACTTTGGTGCAGTCTCCAGTCGATGCTGGATACAAAACTAGGTCCACGACTTTCCATCCCCAAAATTATGGCCAAACAAAGGTTGTCAACAGGATGATTGTATACATTTTGTGCATGTACAACTCGAAGCATCCATGCATGTGAGATGAACGTATTCCTTATGTCCAGCACAACTACAACAGAGATCTCCATAACTGAATAGGACACAATCCCTTTCAAGTAGGGTTGGTATTTCAGCCATTATAGCCCATTGATGTGGAAGTACAATTTGCAGCCACTCAAGAAGATACGACTCACGTCTAGCCTGAAGCCGAAAGGGATTACAACTTCAATGAGTGCATTCAACACATCTGCCAGCATGTCCATGATATATTGGAAATACTCAATGCTAAGTACAGGTAGTGCCATTGTCAGCATCGAGTTTCACACAAGTTCGAGGTGGGCGACAAAGTTTGGCTACATTTGCACAAAGAGCGCCTCACTAGACCCCACTGCAAGCTTTGTCTACTCCCATATGGGCCATACACCATCACCAAGGCTATCAGTGAGAATTCCTTCAATCTCACCATCCCACCATTCCTTGGTCTGCACCCAGTGTTCAATGTAGACCGCCTTCAACCATACTTTCCAATATTGTTAGACACATCTGACATTGCAGAACAACTCACACCAATAGAGCTCAACCCAAAGTGCATCGAACAAGCCACAATTGATCATATCATGGATACATAGATAAAGAACATTCACCAATAGAGGATACAACTATATCAAGTTGTCAAATTAAGCCAACTCCTTCACCAAGGCAAGTGGTTCACCGGGGAAGGGGTTCAATAGAAATTTCCTCACCTCATGGAGGATGTGCAAGCATGGGGACCATTTCTTCCTAAGGGGGAAGGAATGATCCAGGTGCATATTTGTGGCCACCCGCCTATTCCACATAGACCCTCCAGTTAGTTTCATATGTTTCCTAGTTTGTTTCAGCATTTACTATTTTTAGCAGTGCTTTGGGTCCTAAACTTTCATAGCAGTTTTGACCCCCTAAACAGTGTTTGTTTGAGGACTGTTGCAGGCTCTTAGCTATAAATAGCTATAGACTTTCAACAAAGTTTGTAGTACTCAAAGAGACCTTTCCAACAAGGTATCGTACGTGACAAATGAAGGTAATATGACTAAGTTACAACCTTGGGAAGTTGGTTGCCCAAATAACCCCAACGGGGACCACAAACGCATGGTGTTACATCTTCTGGGATAGGGGTTTTGGTTGTTTATGGTTTTCTCATGTTTTTCAATAATAAGTAGGCCCTTGAGCCTCATTTTAACATAGTTCAAAGGCATGTAGCCGCCACATCTCTTGTCAGATATTAGCTACCATCGCCTGAGCTATCTTATTTCCATTTTATTTGTAACCATAGCTCAATATTTTTCTATTAATCAAATGAAGTGTTTTTCTATTTCATATCTATATTTATGATTATATATGTAATTTTTTGCATTCCTATTTAATTTCGGATCATTGATGCACCATAATCCACTAAAAAATTGTGCACATTCTTGTTAAAAATTTTAGAAGCCAATAAAAATGGAGGAGTGTCGGAATTTGATGTATCTCCAATTAGAATAGCATCACAACGTTCAATCTTATTTAGAGAAACATTGGGGGTATTTCCTTTCCCTTTTAATGCTTTTGTAGTAACAATAACAGGTAATGGAGATGCAAGGATTGCATTTAAATATTTAAGTAAAAACTCATGTTGTTCTTCTACCTTGCTGACCTCATACAGGGAGATGTTGGCTTTGACCTTTTCCATGTCTTCCACAATATTATACTCAATGGTATCAGATACTATCAAGGTCTTAGATGAAGAAGGAGATTTAGAGTTAGTTGGAACATAGTTTGAAGATGGAGGATAAGTCTTTTTAATTATACCCTTGTCTTTAGAAGGAGGAGTAGGTGACTTATGTTTTTGATTTGATGGAAATGTATGGGCAAGGCCCTTACTTCTAGTACTCACTAGTAAGGCTTCTTCCTCTTCCTCATTTTCTGAATTGGTTAGAATGAAATACAATAAACCATGGGCTTCTGCGAATTCTTCTTCTTGGGATTCTTCAACAGATAAGGTTGTTTCTTCTTCTTCGTCATTCGAATCAGATTCTGCATTTGATATAATGGTAGGTGGTTGTGACTGTGATGGTTGATTCCTTTCAAAAGACTGAAAGGAATTTTATGAAGATTGAATTACTTGTTTCTTAATCTCTACCATTTCATTGGACATTGTTTTCAGAACCTTTTGTAATCCCTCCAAGTCGAAAGGATCTTTAGGGGCTTTCTTCTTTGATTCATCTTTAAAAGAGACTTTCTTGGTTTGTTTTCTTTCCTCAAGGGAAGTTTTCTTCTCAAGGGAAAGAATTAATTTTTCCACAAATAGAGATTCCTTCATGTTATCAAACAATATTGTTTTATTAGCTCTATCTACAAACATGGAAATATTTGAAGGAAGAGCAAAGATATACCATTAAATTTGTACATTATTTCTAGGTCAGGAAGTGTCCGGGATTTTATTCAGCAATTTGTTAAATCTTGAATTAAAGTCTTTAATTTTTTCATTTAGGTTGGCCCTAAGATTTGACAAATCATTCATCAAAGAGGTAGTTGTTCCGTCATCACCAAATTTTAACAAAAGTTGTTCTTCGAACATATCCAATTTGTTATTGACCCAGCAGGAAGAGAAAAATACCAAGATCCTACAGATCCTTCAAATGTGTAAGGAAAAAGTCGAACAACGCAATATTCTTCTATGAATCCATTAAGATTGATGGCTAACATTAAATTGTGAAGATGTTCCTCTGTAAGAAGGCCATCATCAAGATTAAACTTAGGAAGCCATCTCCCTGGATGTTTGGGAAGAGGGTGTAATGGTCGAGTCATTTGTACTACTCTTGGGTTGTACCATGGCCTTTATGCCATTCTAGGAGTACTAGGATTAGAAGAAGTTGTAGAAGATGTGGAGGCTAATAGAGCTTCATCAGTTGAGGAATTTTCTCTTGTAGTGCTACTGGTTATAATAACACGAATTGATTTTAGCTACGGGATGTGGATGGAATGGACTAGAGGATGATAAGAAGAAGATAAATGGGTGGAGGAAGAAGTGGAACCAATATAAGGAGTATGAGATGGAGAAGAAAATGTAATATCACTAGCAAAATAAAGAGTCTCTCTGTTACTTTTCTTTCTCTGGTGAGTGGGTAATGGAAATTCAAAAGGTTTGACTCCAAGTTTTTCACTCTACGATCTAGTTAATACAACAAAAGATTGTAAGGACGATGTGACACTTTCTTTTGATATATCAGTTTGAACAGATTTTCCTCCAGAAATAGAAATTCCTTCTAATATATGAATCAAAGTCTAGACTTCAGGGGGCTCTGTAGGTACTTGTGAAGAAGTTTGGCCTACTTAATTTCGAAGTTTGCTAGGAGATTTAGTGGTTGTTTCAACAACTTCAGAGCTAGGGTTAGGGGACTTTGAATGTGATGTTGAAGTTGGTGGTGATTTTTAAGGAGACTGACTCTTAGAATGACATCTTAATTTGGGGTTTTACCTCATTTCTAGTCATAGTTTGAAGGTGCTCCTTCTAGTGCTAAAACTGTTGAAGGCTCGAAATGTCTGCCTCAACATCATGGAAAACCACACAATTTGGACCTTAGAGAAAATTGTTTTTCCGTTTGGGATGGTGGCTCCAACTGGAATTTGTGAGACTAGTTTCCCTTCGTGTAAAATAATAAAATGGGTGAAGTATATAGATTTGAGACTTATGATGTAGTTGAAATGAGAATAAAAAAGTATATAAAATAACTATATATATATCGTGAAATCTTATCTATATATGTGATTTAAAAAGATTTCACATACAACATGACAATATATATTATCAAGTTAATATGAGGTTAAAGAAAATTTTTATAACTAATTTAATTAAATAGTTAATTAAATTAGTTGATGAAATCATTACAAAAATATGATATTGTTGTTCATGCATATAACATATGATTCCAGTCACACATATCAATAGTGAAATGTGTGCGAATTCTTATAACACATATATGATAAACATAATCAAACAACCATTTAACTCTTAAAAAAAGGCAAAATAAATAGATAATAATACCCTATATATTGTAACTCTACTCATTAGAAAAAAGTTTTGGTTCAACTTTCTATTAAGATAAATTGAGTTACGGTAGTGCAAACAAAAGTTTTCTCTCCAAAAATCAGAACCCCATTTTCATTAAAATCACATTAAAATGAGGGGGATTTATAGTTTGCAAAAATATAGAAATATAGCAAAGAAAAATAAAAGCATGAAGTGATTTTAACAAACAATGCTTAAAATAAAAGCATAAGAGAATTTCAGACTTTGTTGTAACAAACCAGCTAATATTGTGAAGAAGACTACCCTCCCATACATTGTTGCAAATCATAGATATCTATCACAGGCTTCAATTCAAGTGGATACCATGGTTGAATCCACATCTGACTGGTAAATATAGCATCCCTGAGTGATGGAATCATGTGAGCGTTTGTGTTAGATAAGAATATAAGAATTAGCTATTGGTTGTGAGGTCCGACTAAGAAATTCCAATGGCATTTTATGTCAATCTTAGACAACTTTTCAATATTTTCGGCTTTTTTCTTGGATAATTTCTGCACATCTTAATTAACAATTTGATATCAAGTAGAGTTCCCATGGGGCAGTCTGAAAAAATATTAGCCTGAAATAAATTATCCCTTCAGCACTATGCTTCCATGTTATGTAGACTACAATTTTCTTCTCAACATCATCAAAATATGTCCTTATATCAGATAATTGGTCTACCAATGTATTGGATGTTTGACAAAAATCATCCATGATAGCTAATTTCTAGTAGAAAATAAGTTTCTGTTGAACAAGGAGATTATTCAATTCTCCTTGTTACCTTTTAAACTCTACCAATTCTAGATTGACTTTCAACTGTTCAATCTTCTGCTGTAATTCTTGAAACTAGGCATATCAAAGCTTTATATCATAGTCATGTTGAACTATAAGAGAATTAAAACTATTTTGGAGTTCAACATGTTGCTCTTGACATTAATTCGAAATCATTTTCTTTTCATTCTCCAGACCTTGTTCAAACTGCATAATCCTTTCCTCTTTATCTTTCAAAAGTTTTTGTATCTTGGTGGCTTTGTCCATAGTCGCAGAAGCACAAGCTCCTGTGAACTGAGTAAGTCTTCCGAGTTCCTCCACAGGAGTGGACTATGAACCTTTCCATAGTACTTCAAAAGAAGGATTTCTAGGGACTAAGGCCTCGGATTAGTCAATCTTCCATTTCTTTCGTTGTGTTTTCACCACGGTCATATGCTGGGGATATATAATATGTTAAGAGGAGGAATCTCTTCGACTCTTAAAACAACCTTAGAGGTTGGAAATGCTAGTATAATTTAAATATCTTCAACCTCTAAAGGTTGATGTGTAGTCCCTGTTGTAATGGGAGTCTTCTCAAAAGTTTCAGAAATGTCTAAGACTTTTTCTTGTGAGGTAGTCCTTCAAACCTTAGGTTTATTTCCCTTCAATACCTCGCTGCATTGTTCCCATATTTCCTCAAGTTTAGAACTTGGAAACTATCCCTCAATTTAAGGGGAAGAAATGGCCTTGTATCCTTTGGGCTAGGGATATCAATAACCTCTATAGAGTAAATCTGTATGACCTTCTCTTGAGTTGTGCTTTCGTGCAAAAGTTTTAATGAATCCAAGATTAAACATGATAACCTCATTTCCCCGTATTCGGAAAAATGATTGATTTACTCTAGAGTTATTTGCTCTGAAATATGTTTGGCCAATATTCAATGGGAGGCAACTTTTTCAAAGACATCATCAAACTAATCAGGTTCATGAGAGAATTTCCTTACATTTGATTGAGCGGTATCCCTTTTAGCAGTTCCATAAAGATCATATTGCCTGTTAGGAATAGTAGGAAAACTCAACTCTCAAATAGAGTTTAATTCAATGGTTGCAAGTTTGAAATTATCTAATTTAAAAATACAACAATGAAAAGGAATGGTAGGCCAAACTTTCTTATTGGATTCCTTTAAGTATTTTAGAAATTTGATTACCCACAGTTTGTTAGGCTATTTCACGAGCAAGTAGTTTGTGAGGTACATATAGGGGAAAAACATGTGGATTAGCTAGACTACCAAATACCCGAATGTAGGTAAACGTTTCTTCACCAAACCAATTCCCAACCTTGAGCAAGTCTTCTTCTACTTCCGGGGAAATCCTAGGGTTTGTCTTATTAAAAATAATTTAATGAATAAGCAGCATGACACCCTAGAAGATTTTATAGAAATGGGGTTGGTACTAAGAGTCCCAAAGGTTATTATGATATAGATGAATAGGAGTTGGATCCTCTAAAGTCCATTTCCATCCTATGGAGGAAAAAAACATATTGAAGCATAGGGAGTCCATAACATAAGCACTCATATAAAAATGAGAAATTATATTATCCAAAAATGTATGCTTTCTTCTAAAATTCAAAATGTGAGTGGCTAAGTTATCAGATAAGATATTTGCCAAGTCTAGTATAAATCCTTCTGAAGTATCATCAATCATCAGAGTCCATTGATCTAGGAATTTCTATGTATTAGGATAAAAAAATAATCTACATACCATGGTAACAATTGTGCACTAAGGTCCTACAAGAGAGTCTACTAAATATATGCCCTTTTCCTCATGCTTGTGTTTATTGGGATCTATCCTCCAATCCTTGATGGGTTCTAATGCATGATCAATGTTGCTCATAAATTTATCCATGAACTGTTTGTCATATTTATACTGTGGAGGTGGAAAATGGTACATCGTGCTAAAATCACTGCCAATGAAAGAGCCAATTATTGTGTCATTATTTGTCATGAATTTTTCGTCTGCAATTTTCATGTGCTCCACAACCCATCGAATCATATCTGTGTAAGGAAGGAGCTTGGGCCATGCAACAATTCTATGTAAAAATGAATTTGCGACATCATTGTAGGTGGTATTGGAAACCAGAGAAGAATCATTTGTTGTAACCATTCTTTAAGTAACGCTTGGTCCCTCTTCTTCAAATAACTAATAGATGGATTCCCATGAGGTACTACCGACATCTAAGGAACAAACTGTATCTGAAAAGAGCCCTGGTGTGTCAATATTTTCAGCTGGTGGAGTAGTTAGCTTTTGCTGGGCAGCTTATTTCTTTCTTGCTTTAGTTACCTTAGACATATCCTATGAATTGCATTTGTCGGGACTGACCTACAATAGAAAATGCAAAAATATGTGGTAATTCTTAAAGGGCAAATGATGATAATATTAATTTGCAATGAATAAAGTTGTTTAGAACTTTGAAAACCATAAATTTTCCACAATAGGAAATTAAATGAAAAACATGGATTCACGTGGGCAATGGACAGATGATCATATCAGAGAAATCCCATCGTTGCACTCTAAAAGTTACGATATATGAGGCTTCTGATATGTGTTATTTAAAAATATAACGTCTATAACTATAATGGGGGAGATATACCAGAGTTTTTATATCGACACTTTGGAATATTAGGGATTTTAAAGGGTGACATCCGATACGTAAAGTCTCGATATGAGCAGAGTCTAGAATACCGAAGGATTGAGATATCAGAGGGAAAGAGTGTCAGAGTGTGAGACATTAGAACCTTATGATATCAAGAGCTCTTGAAATAGCGGAAGAGTCACATATCAGAGATATCAGATATCAGAGGTTTTGAAGTATCATAGTTTTTGAGATGGCGCTTTGTTGAAAGTTATGATATTCAGGAGTTTCAGTATGTCACGCAACAATGTTGTGGGGCCCATGTTTCTTTAAAGCATTCAATACAAAACTAAGCGGCCACTTTATGTTTATACATCGTGGAAGTTCGATCGCAGAATGTTTTATCGTAACTTTACTATAATGAATGTTATGATATTTGAATGATCCGATATAACTCCCCCGATAATGCATTATTTTAAACAACAAAATGCCTATCAGGTTTTAATAACACTTGTTTAGTTTGAATCTTTCAATATCTAATTTCCAATATATGAAAAGTTTGTGAAAGAAAATTATTTATAAGAAATAAAAAATTTCCTTATGATTATTAGAACTAAAATCTCTAAAAACCCTTGTAAAAGTTCAAAAAGATCCCCATTATTTATTATATAGCTAAAATAAATTCAAATTGGGAGTTGTTGAGTACTACAACACCCACATACTACATTCTAAATACATACAAATACTCCATTAGAATTTGTATGTGGGAAAATATAGATAAATGTAAAATTTGTATGTGTGATATGCGTATACTAATGGTGTTAATCTTTTAAACCATACTTGATATCTTATTGACATAAATTGAATTCAGTGAGAAGCACAAACAAGCTATTCTTCATTCCATATATTTCCAGTAATCAACAGAGTATAATGTATTACCTAATAGAGTGCAATAATGAAAACGACGATATATATAAGAAGAAAGAAATAACTAATATCAATGTTGTGCGCAGAGTAGACCCTTAAAGGGTTATTTATCCATATGTTTCACTTTTGTATTGTTTGAAAAAATTTCCAACGAACCCAATAATGTTAACTAGAATTTCAAAGGTTTCTTTCTGGCTAAGGAATAAAATAACCCAACATAGCAATTAAAGGAAACAAGTTATAAATATAACAAAAATCTCTTCACTATCTTCCCTCATAATATCAACAAAAGCTCACTACAAGCAACCGTCCAGGGGTTGTAAACAGCTTTAATACAATCTTTACTCTTTAATTAGAGAACTAAGAAATTTATAAATAAATTTAGAGTGAAATCTTTTCATAAATCCCTAAAGTGAACAATTAGAGAAATAAGGTCAAGGCTATGAGAAGGCGGACATAAGTTATGGAGGAAATAATCTATTTTAACAAAAGATACGGGTTCTTGTGAGGGTTTTTAAAAACCGTAGATCGTAAAGGTTTCCACGCTCAGAAAATGGAACTTGCTGGAAAAAATTGAGACCATTAATTAACGAAGAACAAGTAAGAACCTGTTATTTTTCTACATAACTTCATTCCTTTTATCTCATAGCCAACATGGTTGCCAGAGCCAATGTGCATACCTAAAAATCGGGCAACCACACAGAAATGGTATCCACTTAAATGATGTTTTATATATATATATATATACCCTCAGCACCCGATGTTATAAAATAGGATGATATTTATAACATCGGGTGCTGAGGGTGTATATATATATAAATACCCTTAGCACCCGATAGTTACCTGAAAATAGAAGATTCGAACACTTGTCATGGCTTGGGTGTTTGCATAGAGCAATGAGCAAGTTATTGCGAGATTTAAAAAATAACACTATGCAAAACTAGTTTAGAACCGTTGTAAAATGCATGGTTTTGAACATTACCAAGTTGGTGAGGACATTCTGACCTTTGTAAGAAAGAACCTCACCAGATTCAAATTCATAACCTCCATTAACCTAATCCACTCCATTCGTGGCACTTGTAATTCCAATTTGACAACACTAATTAATAAAAGGACTCAAAAGTGTAAAACTGGAAAAGAATAATTCATATCTCTGAGCTTAAGTAGATTACAGATTTCCCCAATATTCAGGGATTGGACGGACATAAATGTGGTCAATTATTCGAGAATCGGACGGACACGGTCAAATCGCGCCCATATCTGTCCGATTCCCTAATATTCGGGAAATTGCAATCGATCCCAACTCATATTGATAGCAAGAAAATATGGGGATTTTAAGTGATGAAGCAAAAACCCTGAAAAAAAGAATGTTGTACCTCTTTGCCTCACGGGATTCTAGTGTAGTAGGATTCTCTATGTGTTGAACAAGCGTAGGGATGGGTTACAGAGCTCGCCGAAGGACAAGAGGATGCAACTAAGGGCCAGATAATGGTTAGAGGTGTGGTAGTTACCTCAACAAAAAGATTAAGGTGTCTATCATTTGATCTAACCGTAAACCAAATCGTCGTTGATCTGTGGACAACTAACCGGATGAGAATCTAGGTAAGGGTTGGCCTATGCGGCACGGCTGGACTAGTTTCCAAAAAAGTCTTTGCCTAAAATAATTCCCATTCAAATAACGTAAGAAAACCATGTGTTATCGTTGAAAGAGCCTGGGAATATTAACATCAAAAATTTTATGCCTTCTCCAAAGTTTGGAAACAATTGGAAACACATACTAAATTAAGTGGCTCAATTTTATAACATCAACCAAAAAGGTAAAAGCTTATAATTTGAATGCATAAATAAATAGAAATAGTTATACCAAGCGCAACTAATATGTTATAACATCACAAGGAGGTAGGTTAGAGACCCCTTTTTCGATGAATTATGATTTACTTGAAATATTATGATGTGCATTGTTATTTTAGAATCTCTGAGAAAGAGAATGATCATATTATAGGACAATCTGGTTACTATTTACTTTTATTAAAAAACAAAAATTGGTATCACGGCTATCTTATAACTTTTCTATGCAATTATAAATCAGCAGGAAAATCTTATTCATTCGGTCATACCTTTTCATGAAGAGGCAATCATCGACATGAAGACATAATCATGCAAAACATTTTGCAGGGCATATCGTGGGTGTTCTTTCTCTCACAAATCAATATTTGGCCATACAAACCATTTTGGAGGTTTTTTAAACGCAAGCATACAATCATGGAATGACTTCCTCTCGCAGAATTGTAAGTATACATCTTTCACGATTTAGTTGGTTGAGAGATTTTCACTACTTAATTAGTCTCATAAACTTTTGTGTGGTTGAAATATTTACTGAACCAAAAAATTATATATCCAAGATATATTAACTATCTAACAACAAAATTTCTTATATTTAGATTTCTGATTCGTTAATGATACTCAGCTTCTATGGGCAGCTATTGGGGTGTGCTTTCAGAGATCTCGTAACTGACGTCTATGGGATAATGGCTCCATTCTTGTTTCCTATTTCTCTACATTAAATCACCAAGAAAACAGAAATTTCTCTCGATATGACTTCCTGCAATAGGCCAAGTTTGGTATGCACACGACACACAAATACAAAAAAAAAATTATTGTCATAAATTATGATCATATAAAAAGAGTTTTAAATTATACCGTATTGTGCAATATTTTAAACTTGGAGAAATTGATGTCTTGCCCATTTTATTTGAACGCAGCCATTTCCATTTTGATGCGAATATTAATGCAAACTCTATTATGTGAGCTTTTGTAACAAAATTATGCGTTACTTTCACATTTAATGTGATGCTTGGCAAGGCATGCTGGATGGGGACAAATTGCACTCATTGAATTTGATCTCTTCTCACCAACCATCGAAGACTTCAATATCACCGTAAATACGGTAGGATTGCTCACTTCAGAGTTGTGAAGTCTTGAGAGGAAAAGCTGCAGGTATGGTTGATTACAAGAGAGAAGACTCTGTTTATTGGAAATATAGTGTTGGAAATACTAATTATTTTTACATGAAGATGTAATAAGATTTAGGTTAAGTAATGTATGAAAAGACAAGTTGAGTTAAGTGCAGTGTAGATTTAGAGTGTCATTTAATTTAGTCAAGTCCAGTTAGTTTGAGTTCAGTCTTATTTTAGAAAAATTAAAATATAATGTGTTTGTATGTCTAAATTATTTTGAGTGAGGGGCTAAGCCAAAAACAGTTCTAAAATATAATGTATTTGTATGTCTAAATTATTTTGAGTGAGGGGCTAACCCAAAAACATGAGTACCCCATATTGGGTTCATTGTAATCAAGTCAAATCTAATCAATTGCATGTTAAAGCTAAGAGCCACAACTCTATGGATTGTTGTAAGTGAGATTGCAGGTTTGAAGAGCAACAATTCATACTGTTTTTGTGTATGTGCAATCTCGTGTTTTCCTTTTGTCTTCCTTTCATCAAATTGATATCATAGCTCGAGGATTTTGGAACCAGAAATTCTGTAACCGCAACTTGTAGAGTCTCGAAGTGAAGGGTTGAAAGTGTCACCGTCATCGTTAAGCAATAAGTCGTAGCTGGTCTAATTTCTCTTAATAGAGAGAGGGCGACAACCATAAATGCTTGCAGCCGAAGCCCAAAGTGCATCAATCACCATCGCAGCATCTGCATTGGATTCTGAAGAGAGCATGCAGAGAAGAGTTCTGACAAAAAATTCAAAAGATTTTTGTAGAGGGCGAGCGCTATGATCAAAACTCAGTGCTCAGTTAGTCACCGTAGCCACATTTCCAAAGAAGTCATCCTGCCAGGTTGAAGGAAAGAGCCGCACAAGAAGTCAACCAGAAAGTGCGTGGGCATTAATGTTCAAAATTGAAGCCTTCTTAGCCCTTCCTTAGGCTCTTGGCCCTTCCTACAAACCTTAAAAAAAATTAAACTTCGAAGAAAAATTAAAATATCAAAATCACTAGTCAATTACAAAGGTTAGATTAAATATTTATATTTCAAAAGAAGGGAAATATTTAATAATCTGTCAATACTATTTTAAGTTTACCATAATTTCGAGTCTATACTAGTGCATAAATCACTCTCACTAGTGAGAGTTTCGTAGAATTGACTAGTCAAAGTCCAAATGACCTCATACAATTTAATAGTTATGTCATGATTTGTGAACGTTTTACTGAGGCCCCCAACTTACACCAACATGATGAAACTTGCAACAATAAGACATGCAATAGTCATGGTACTATTACACCTAGCATAGGGCGGCAGATCACATTGAATAACCATTCAACAACTATGCACGTGCTCTTGTTCCTTCGTGATTATTCTTGGGTGCTCCTTCCCTGCATCCATTTTTTCCATTTTCATTTGAATTGCAACCCATCATCTATAGAAGGAAAGTTGTCATTTGACGCTAGACTACAAGACATTTTTCATTATCCTCCTCACATCTTCATTAACATTTGGTTTTTCATTCTATGGATTATTTAATCCAACACTCCTTGAAGTAATGACAATCTTCATGGTCACACAATGTATCCTGGGCACCATAGAATCCACACCCCAAGAAATCAACATTGTGGCTAGATACCCTGAATGCAACTGCTTGCCATCCTTCCATTCCAGGCATGGGTAGTCGAGTTGCTTTCTACATTGTTAATGGTGCAAATTTTTATTGTCATAATTTTATGAATGTACCACCTATGCAAAGAATATATATCTTATATCGAGGGTATTGGACTACACAACTATAACGCACTCATTCAAACTCTTGCTTATTTTGCTTCATTGCTTAAATCCATATAGATTTCTTTTCCAAGTACCATTTTTCATGAAGTGTTTGTTCTCTATCATAAAGCTCCAAATTTCTTTGAATGTTACAAAACATAATTCAACAAATCAATGATTAACTTATGAAGAAATCTATAGTCAAATCCTATGGAATCTTGCTAAGCTTGAATTTTTCCTATGTCAATCTTGCTAAGGGATATTTAATTTATGTATTTACTTTTCTATTTTTATTTATTTATTTAATAGTTTAAATCTTGAAAAATGTCTCCTATTTGTCATCCTAAGAAGGATAAAATGCAATTGTCAATTGTTGAATGATTTGGTCTTACACGACATTCTAATCAACCATGTAATATTCAAAATGAAGTTGATGTTCATCTACATGAATATGATCAATCAAATAGTGTAGAGTTTGTTGAAATAGAAAACCCATCAAAGAAACACAAAATAATATTCAAATCTAAATGGAATACAAGGTTTCCATGGGCTTATGTATTAAATCATTTAATGGTAATGAAAAGATAAAATGTTCTTGATGTGTTAAATTTAAAAGTGAGACTCCATATTCAAAAGAGGGAACTACCACTCTTCAAGTTAGTGGTATAAGTGGCCATGCAAAATCAAAAGCTCATTTTTTGTTTTACAACTTTTGGAGGGAAAAAGCGATTGAAGTAATATTCCAATTAGTAGACATGTAGAACTAATGATAAATGTGGGAAGGAGAAAATTATATAAATGATTTAAAACATGTATTTTTTTCCTATACATGATTTATCATTAGAAATGTATAAGTCAATATGTATCTTGAATTGGTATAAATGTCCTCCACCTGTGCTTCTAACAAATGAATTTTCTGCATAGACAAATACCACACCAAGAAAATATTTTCTTCAAGTTGCTAAAGAGGTATATTGGAAGAATCTAAAAGAGAAGATTTTACATAGGTCATTTTACTCAATTTCAGTTGATGAAAGAACTGATCAAATTATGGAACACCAATTGATTGTTTATATTACATATTTGGCAAATGGAAGAACAGGTCAATGTTTAACAAAGTTTATATGTTTACTTCAAATAAATGATGGAATAGCTCAATGTATGTATGATCTAGTGAGAACTCTTTTAGCATAAATGGATTTATATTTGATGAAGTTTGTTGGTTTTGGTTGAGATGCTGCATCTTCCATGACAGATATTCATGAAGGTTTATCTCCTAATCTTTGTATGCTCCTGATTTATTAGTTATCCTTTGCATAGCTCACAACAGATCATTAACAAGCAATGAGGCTTCATCTCACTTTCCAGAGTTGCAATTTATTAACAAATTTGAAACAAAGTTCATTCATGGCTTGGAAAATAAACTAAAGGACATGGAAAATTGAGAGAGATAATGTATATATTTCTCTTACAAATTCATAAAATTAGGCGGATCTAAAGAGGAAAGGTCATGGAAAGGCTGGTTAAACTCATGCATTATTTGTTAGGATTCAGAGTTAGGGGAGAAAAAAATGTATGAGTTGGAAACAATATTTCAAGTGCAAATTTGCATCCATATACTTGTAGACATGCTCGTTCAATTAAGTAAGTTGAATCAAAAGTTCAAAGACGATAACGTTGATATTACATATATTGACACTAAGTTAGATGTTTCTATTAGCATGCTTCGTCAACGATTTTTGGAAAGCATTTTTGGTGTAGATGCAATGCATATGTATAATTTTTTAGTTAAAGCATAAAGACGAACCCTTGAATTTGTAGATAGCACAGGTATGGTACATTTACATCAATAAAGGTTTGAAAGTTTTCCAAAGATAAAAAAAATTTCGGGCCACTATATGATTGTATTCTTTTGGGAAAATGTTTGATTGTAAAGGTAATTAAATCTTTCGATAGGAGATTCATGCATTTGCATGTATTTAATGTGGTTAAGTTTTTCACTTGTCAAAATTATTATGAAGAAGTGAATGATATAGACTATCCAACAAAAAGATAGTTGAAATGTTTATGTGAAAAAGTTTAGTGCTAGGGAATCATCTATTGTGGATACTGCTAGATGTTTAGGTGAAATGAATGAATTTATTTGTGCTATTTGTAAATCATACCCTAAAAGTAATATGTATGGCATGAGACATGTGGATATGAACATGAATGGTTTGAAGGCTTTCCATATTTGATGCAATTATGGCAAACTATTCTTGTTATCCCAACAACCACATTAGTGTGTGAAAGAGGCTTCTCAAAATTAAACATGATAAAAAATGATGATAGATAAATACTTTCATTGGAGACACTAGATATGTTAATATTTATATCTCTAAGTGCACATAATGCTCTAAATGAGGTAGATTGGAATGCTACTTATGATGTATGGAAATAAATGAAAACTAGAAATCCATTTCTATTGGGAAAATATATTTATATTTTCAATTATTTAAGTCCAAATACTTTTGAAGATCATCGAATGAATAAAAAAAACATATGTTTACCTTTTTTCAATGGATTGTAAGGTTTTTTTTTGTTTATTTAAAAGTTATATTGAGATTTTATAGTGTTCTATTGAAGCTACTCTTCAAATTTTAAAGATTTTAAAGATTTAGATTTGCACTATTTCATTATGGAATTTTTTTGAGAAATTTATTTAATATATACTTTTCAATAAAAGTGATTTTTTTTATAACCTTTCATCTTTAAAAAATCAAATAAATATAGGCCTTTCCCAATAAAATTAAAAACCTGAGTTCAAATTTAATCACTGTGGGCCTGATATGAAGCGACCGGGGGATATATTTTTTTTAAAGCCACATCGGAAAGACCATCCCGTGCGCATTTGAAGAAAAGTTCGAAAGGGCGGCCGAAGGTTTGAAGTTATAAAAGCATATTAAAAGGATTTAAAGTACACGTGTTAAAAAAGTTATTAAACCAAAGGGTTTTTTTGAAGAGGTTGAATTAATTTAAGGGTTTTTAAAGGCTTGTTAATGGTTGATATATTTAAAGGCTAGGCTATTAAACGGATATTCAAGCCTTTGAAAATTTCTTATTCGAAAGGGGTTTATTCATATGGATAGCAGAATTAAAAAGTTCTTTTTACCATGGAAAAAGAAGGGCATAATATGTAGGTTAACTTCTTACTCGAAAGGGGTTTATTCATATGCATAGTAAAATTCGAAAGTTATTTTTACCATGGAAAAGAGAAGGGCATAGTATGTAGGTTATTTGAGCTCATACATATTTGCAAGAATTTCATAAACTGAAGCTGGACTTTTTATATAAAAAATTAAAGAAAGGGTTTTTAATTTATTGGAGGAGAATTGTTAGAAAAGTGATCTTTTGTTTTATAAAAGTCATTTTTTTTCCTTATCAGAAGAGAATTAAAAATAAAAAAATAAAACGAAGGGACTTAATTGAGTCAAAGTTTAGGGTTTATAAAATGTGTATAGGTTTGTAATTTTTTTTGGTCAAGTATGACAATGTTTTGTGTGAAAATTTGTGTTTTGTGGGAGCGTATATTGAAATTTATATTTTTTTCAAGGATCAGATTGTATCGGAGAGTCGAAAAAAAAAGAGTAATGATAGCCAAATTTTATAGGAGAGTCGAAAAAAGAAAAAGGCACAAATAAATTACATCATAATTATAGTTACGATGTTCGAGTTCAAATTTCACCATAGTTATCAAATTCTAATTCAAATTCAATTTAATTAATTGCACTTTTTAAATATTAAGAAATGTTCTTTCTTCAAAATATTAAATTCTTTTTTCTCTACTCCAAGAAAGGATGTGTTAGAGATAATGGAGAATATCCTAGAATAGTGAATTGGTTCACGGCACCTCAGGATAGGAATTAGTTTCTATTTTCTAGGGTACAGTTCTAACTTACCTAAAACCATGGTTGTTATATAATCTGTGATGTACATTGAGTATGTAGAGCGTTCTGCAGATCCATACTCTCATGGTTCAGACTCTGTCATAGAGCTGAATAGCGGCTATTTTTTATTAATTCAAACATCATTTTTTAACATGGTACTAGAGCTACGGGGATGAGAAAACTTGTACGTTGAGTGCAGGATTTGCCCGATGTGACTGAGGTGAAATTGTCGCGTGGTTTGGGGGAAAAATCACGCCGATCCCACTATGAGATTTATGAATGTTATTAGTTTTCTAACCGTCATGAATCTATGTTGTACATTCGTGTCGACTGTCACGAAGCTGTGGTGCTAAATCGTGCAAACAAAAAAGGGGTTGCATCTTGGCGGTGGCTGCCAAGAGAAGGCTACGTGGATAAAGCCGAAAGGAGGCTGAGGTTACTGCAGACAAGTAGAGATCACAAACACTGTCTTTCATGGAGATCTGGGGCAAATCTAACATATATTTTTTTTTACTTATCAAATTTTTTTAATCACGAAGATGAATAATCAAATGATTGAAGCATACTCGAATGAGCATAACAAGCTCGGTGACTCCAATTATGTGAATTGGAAATTCAGGATTTAGACTCCGCTAGAGGTACAGAGTGCTTGGATGCTTGCAAATGGGGATGAGCAGAAGGCAACAACTAGATCAGCATCAATCCCAGACTGGGACAAGCAAGAAGGTAAAGCAAGGATGCTGCTGAAGATGCCAGTGAAATACTGCATCATACCACATATCAGAGAATCTAAATCAGCAAGAAAAATTGGGGGAATATTGAAGGATTTGTATGAGATCAGGAATACAAATCATCTTTTGTTCCTGAAGAGAAAGATCTTATCCCTGAAGATGGAGGAGAATGAAACAGTTGTTGCCTTCATACCGAGGATCAAAGATCTGAAGAGAAAATTGGCAGACATTGGTGATACAGTTGTAGACATAGATCTAGTAACCATTACCATGAATGGTGTGACCAATGACTACAAAATTTTTATCCCTTGGATAAATGTGAGGGAGAACATCGCAAAGTTTGAAGAGCTGACAGGAATATTAATGCAAGAAGAAGAAAGAAGATTGGCTCTGAAGCCCCAGAGTGTTGATCTTGCATTGATGGTGAAAGAGAACCTCTTCAAAGGAAAAGGAAATCTGCAACAAAAAACCGGAGGAAACTCACAAAAAATACCAAATCAGACTCAAGGTATTCATCCAAATATAAACAACTTTGAAATTAAATGTTTTTATTGTGGAAAACTTGGTCATATAGCTAAGGAGTGTAGGAAGAAGAAATATCATGAGCAACAGCATAAGCAAAAATGACATGCAGGTCATCTCGCAAATCATAATCATGAGCAGAACTTAAGATTGTTCATGGTAGACTTTGATGAGAATGTTGATGCAAACATCTGGTATGTAGATTTGGGAGCATTAACACGTATGACAGGGAACAAGCAATGGTTCGAATATTTTAAAGAAATCAACGACGGAGTACAAATCTACCTAGGTGATGATAGAAGTCATCAAATCAAAGGGTGTGGAAAATTTTCTATCATTTTACCTAATGGTACTGTAAGACAAATTCATAATGTCATGTATGTGCCCGATGTAACAAAGAGCTTGATTTTTGTATCCATGATTACAGATCAAGAAAGTTGAATTTTTCAAATTTAACTGTTATATTAAAGATTTGTTAGATGGCATGAAGACTATTTCTACAAGAGTTTGAATAGGAGGTATGTACAAATTGGATTTAAGACCAGCACTAGTTGAAGCTTTGACAGCAACGAGTTTGACTACTGAAGAGTTGAGGCATCAGAGATTTGGTCATATCAACTACAATGATTTTCTGTTACTTCAGAAAAAGGAAATGGTTGAGGCATCAGAGATTTGGTCATATCGACTACAATGATTTTCTGTTACTTCAGAAAAAGGAAATGGCAAGAGATCTTCCTATGTTAAAACAAGTGCGTAATGATCATTGTGATGCTTTTACATTAGGAAAGATGCATAGAGAGGAATTCCCTATTTGAGTAAAGAAGAAATAGAGAGACATACTTGAATTAGTGCACACATATCTTTGTGGACCCATGCAAACAAAGTCATTAGGAGGTCCTGTTTATTGATGATTGCACAAATTTTTCTTGGGTATATTTTTTGAGTAAGAGAAGTCACACATTTGAATACTTTAAGCAGTTCAGAAACATGATTGAAAAGTGAACAAGGAGCATATAAAAATTCTCCACTCCAATCAAGGGGGGGAATACATGAAGGATGAGCTTATCAAGTATTATAAAGACCATGGGATATTACAACAATTCACAGTACCCCATACTCCTTAGCAGAATGGACTAACGAAAAGGAAGAATATAACATTGGCGGAATGTGCTAGGAGCATGTTGAAAGGTAAGGATCTTTCGAATGGTTTTTGGGTTGAAGCATTGAACACTGTAGTTTATTTGACAAATATGAGTCCTACAAAGAGTCTTGAGTTTAAAACTCCTTATGAATCATTATATGGATTTAAACTTGCAATAAAATATTTAAGAGTGTTTGTGTCTAAAGCATTTTCCCATATTCCAAAGGAAGACAAAAGAAAACTAGATTCAAAAGCCATCAGATGTACCTTTATAGGGTATTGTTCACAATATAAATATTATAGATTATTTAATCCCTCTACTCACAAGATTTTTGTTAGTAGAGATGTCATATTCCATGAGCAAGATCATGAAGATCCTGATAAGCACAAAGAGGAATGGGATATTCTATTCTTGGTGGAAGAAAGTGAACAAACAAGAAACAACTAGGGTCAATAGACAAAGGCAGAAGAAGAGAATTCAGATGCAACAGTCAAGCTGAGTTCAACAAATGAAACTCAGAATAGGTGAGAAGCTACACCAATGCTCAGAAGATCAGGTAGACAGACTCAATTGCTTGGTAGATACAGGGAAAATGCTTTTATAACTAGCATGATGAATGTTGTTCAACCTTCTAGTTATAAGGAAGCAAATGAATGTAGTGAATGGACAACAACTATGGAAGAGGAATATGAATCTATAATCAAGAACAAAGCTTGGGAGTTGGTTGAACTTCCTAGAGGGAAACAAACCATAGGTTGTAAATGTTTGTATAAACCCAAGATTAATGTAGATGGAACCATAGATAAATTAAAAGCTAGATTGGTAGCAAAGGGGTATTCACAAAAAGAAGGCATTGACTATGAAGAAACCTTTGCCCCTGTAGCTAAACTAAATACCATCAGAATGTTAATTGCTTTAGCTACTAAGAAACATTGGATGATTGACCAACTAGATGTAAAGTTTGCATTTTTAAATGGAGAATTGAAAGAGGAGGTTTATTTAGAGCAACCCAAGGGGTTTGGCCAGAAAAGGTAAGAACATTTAGTCTGTAGATTACAGAAATCTCTTTATGGAGTAAAGCAAGCACCCATGTCTTGGTATGAAAAGATTGATTCATTTTTCTGCAACTTGGCTACAACATAAGTAAAAACGACCTTAATCTATATAGCATGAAAGATGAACAGGGGTGCATAGTGTTGATTTATTTGTATGTAGATGATTCAATTATTGTAGGTGATTCTATTGCTCTAATCAAAGAAATAAAGCAACCAATGTCATAGGTATTCGAAATGAAAGACCTTGGTGGATTAAGATATTGTTTGGGTCTTGAGATTTGGAGAGATTCATGACAAGCCTTTCTATCCCAGGGTAAGTATGTCGAAGGTGTACTGGAAAGATTCGGGATGGATCAGTGTAAGGCTACAGCAGTACCATTACAACAAAACACTAAACATCAGAGTGAGGATGGCTCGAAAGAGGTAGATGCGACACTTTATAGACAAATGGTTGGGAGCCTAATATACCTAACCACTAGTAGATAATATTTGGCTTATGTAGTCAGTGTGCTAAATCAATACATGTTCAAGCCACTTAAGAGTCATTGGAATGCAACAAAATGTGTATTAAGGTATCTACAAGGTACTATAGACTATAATATTATTTATAGTGATTTCTCTGATGTTAGATTGACAGGATTTACATATTCAAACTGGGATGGAAATGTGGACGACTAGAGATCCATAACATGCTACATTCAGCATTGGATCCAAGGTAATTACATGGAGTAGCAAGAAACAAAACATAGTTTCCTTGTCTTCAGTGGAAGCAGAGTATCAAGCTATGTGTGCAGCAACATGTGAGGTAGTTTGGTTGTGGAGACTTCTCCAGGATGTCGAGGAATAACAAAAAGATGCAACAACAATCGGATGTGACAATTAGAGTCCAATCAAACTTGCTAATAATCTGGTGTTTCACAAGAACACGAAACACATTGATACACAATTCCACTTTGTCAGGGAGAAAGTGCAATCAAAATAAATCCATCTTGCATATTGTAATACATGTGATAATGCTGTAGACATTTTCACTAAGCCTCTTGGCAAAATTAAGTTTGAAATGTTTATGGAGATGTTAGACATATTTGTGAACCCGTTTTCCATTAAGGGGGAGTGTTAGGGATAATGGAGAATATCCTAGAATAGTGAATTGGTTCACGATACCTCGGATAGGAATTAGTTTCTATTTTCTAGGGTACGGTTCTAACTTCCCTAAAACCATGATTGCAACATAATGTGTGATGTACATTGAGTATGTAGAGCATTTTGCAAAGCCAAACTCTCTTGGTTCAGACTCTCTGTCGTAGAGCTGACCAGTGGCTATTTTTTATTAATTCAAACATCTTTGTTTAACAGGATGGACTTTTTCTTTATTTTTCAACTTGAAATATTAATTAATATTAATATTAATTGGAATATTGTTTATGCATGTAAAATGTACACATTTGTATCTTTTCATCAAAATGAACAACTTCAATGTAAAATTAAATATTAAATTTTTTTTGCTCTACTCCAAGTTAGGATGGACTTTTTCTTTATTTTTCAACTTAAAATATTAATTAATATTAATATTAATTGGCATATTTTTTATATATGTAAAATGTACACATTTGTATCTTTTCATATAAATTAACAACTTCAACAAAAAAAAATTAAAACTACCCATTAATCTACAAGACATTACCAACGTTTTCAATTTAATAGAGAAAGAGAAGAATTTTCTATAAGATATTTTAAGAAATTTTTATAAAATATTTTGATTTTTTTATTATAAATGATAGAATATTTTAATGGTGACAAAAATATAAGATGTAATTTAGTCTTTCATGAAAGTTTAATAAAATTATTGTATTCATATCCAATAAATAGTTAAGAGAAATAAAAATTAAAACATTTACTGCACAATAATATATATAGTAATATATTTGAACTCCTTAGAAGTTAAAATTAAATTAGAAAAGTCATAAAAAATTACTTTATTGTAACTGTGTTATTATTGTTATTATTAAAAAATTAAAAGAATATATATATATATATATATATATATATATATATATATATATATAAAACAAGATTCTCAATTAAAATGATTTATTCTCATTTTATTATGGGTATTCTTAATCTACTAATAAGCTTTGTTAGGATATTATCGATTATCAATACAACATACTCAAAACAATCACAAATCTTTTTATATGACTCTTGGTCATACAACACTTTTTTAATCAATCAATTTAATTAAAAAAGAAAAAAACATAACTAATTTGCAGATAAATCTCAACTTTTTAAATTATGTATATTATTATAAATATTTTAAAAACTAAATTAAAGTTAAATTTATATTATACATTAAATAATTATTCATAATCAAATTAAATTTGTAGAAACCCTATTAAACAATAAACTAACCCTGGTTAACCCAATTAAAAAAATAAAACATAAAAAACCCAATACCATTTCAGCCAGATATATATAAATCCCAAAAACGAAGAGACCGCCAAATATATAAAACTCCACATCAATCAATCAGAACAACCACTTTCCTTTGTCAAATGCATAATGGACGGTTCCAATGGCGGTGAGGCAGGTATTGCCATATACTGTGTATTGTAATCTATTTGTCCTTATTGTTGCTAATAACAGTTAAATCACTCTCGATTATCAACTAATTCCACTACAACTGATTAAATTGCTTATTTGTAATGGATGAACCGAAAAAGTCCGTTTAAGTTTTGAAGAGGGCCTCTCCAACCCCTCTAATCAAATTCGAATAACCTCTTAGTAAAATGATAACTGATGTGAAGAGGGCGTCTCCAACCCCTCTAATAAAATTCGAATAACCTCTTAGCAAAATGATTAACAGATTCTCACTTTGTAGTGACATCTTGAAAATTCGTATTATAATGAAATTTCGTGATCATATCGACATATTATCATGAAATTTCATATTGATAATGAAATTTCATAATTGCATGTACACTCAAAACACTCTTTTCACCTGGTGAGTATCATTACCATTTTTTAGCACAATTATCGCGAGTATTATATTTTTTTGGGAGGCATCTGTTTTTCCTATCCTGATGTACACTCAAAACACTCTTTTCCTCTGGTGATTATCATTACCATTTTTTAGCACAATTTGTTGGGGATTTTTCTGTCAAAATCCCAAAAACACAATATAAAATGCACACAGAGAACAATGCTCTGTTTCTCTCTTGGATCTTCACACAGCGGAAAGCTAAAAATTATTTATCAGAATAGAGTATTACACTCATAAACAAGGATCTGTATTCATTAAAATTGAAAAGCTTGATACAATATTCTTCCTCTTCTGCTCAGAGGGATTCATAAAAAAACACACACACACAATACATTACAGTCTACGCTGCTGCGTAAAAACATTCACTTGCGCTGCTGCGCTACACTTTTGTCACACACTCTCACACCAACAACTACAATGCACACTACTAACTTACATACAAAATCTGAGTAGTTTTAATGAACAAAAATGGCGTCCTATACTGGGAACTGCTCGAGGCTGTCCTTCTCGTCCTCGGCTGAAAAAAACATTAACTGTGGTCGCTGGAAATTCAATGTGCAGGAGCTTGAACGCAACCTGCTTCCTTCTCGGCCATGCTGAAAATTGAAAGCTTCTACCTGCTACGTTGTACTGTTCCATGCTCACTTTAACTCCTCCGCGCCAAATCTCTACTTCTTCATATATATTTGAAAGCATATGCAAAATACTGCTAAATCATGAAAAATGGCCTTGGGCGGATTTCAAATATTATATAGTTTGGCTCTGGAAACCCATCGGGTCCGAGCTTCATCGCATAGCGCGCATATATGAAAAGTTTTGCACCCATGGTTTCCCCGATTGCGATATGCCGATCACACTGTGTGCCGATACCTCCGGTCATATATATATATATATATATATATATGCCTGAAATACATTAAAAATGCCCTGAGCGCGGACTTGTAAGTTTATCAAAAACTATTTATAATGTTGTCGGGTCCGCTCCATCGCATCGCTACACAACTCATGTTAAAGACCCGACCCTATGACATTGCCGATAGCGATGTGCCGATGCGATATCGGCGATCGCTCATCGCACAAAAACAAAACTACTTTGTAAGTCCTCTGTTGCGACTTCGCCGATGCGATATCGGCGATCGCTCGTCGGCGATATTTCATATCGCTGCCGCTGCCTGCCTCCGATGCTCCAACCCACCGATATGCCGACTTGCCGATACGCCGACGCGATCTGGACCGTTGATCGGTTAGATTCTGACGGCTGAGGTTAAAGCGAATCTTTAAGCCTGCAGTTTGATTTTTGAAAGTTCTTGCCTCCCGATCCTTGGTGAAGCGCTCGGTTATTGTCTTCATGCTGCCGCATGGCTCAACTGTTGCACAGTTGAAATTATATTTTCAACACTCCCCTTTAATTTCAACTGTCGGGCATTCAATCATACCCAAACACTTCCTAAAAAATTCAAAGCTTTTCTGATCCAAAGGCTTTGTTAAAATATCTGCAAGCTGTTCCTGAGTCCTGCAATGTTGTAAACTGATTTCTCCATTAATCACCAATTCTCTGATGTAATGGAACTTTGTGTCAATGTGTTTGGTTCGTTTGTGAAACACAGAATTCTTGGACAGTGCAATAGCTGAGCTATTGTCACAATAAATTACTGTTGCTTTTGCCTGCTCTTGGCCTAAGCTCCTCAACATTCTTCTCATCCACACTGCTTGACATGCTGCTGCTGTAGCTGCCACATACTCTGCCTCTGCTGTAGACAACGCCACAATTGGCTGTTTCTTGGAAGCCCATGAAATGGCTCCTGAACCCATGTGAAAAAGATAACCGGATGTGCTTTTCCGATCATCCACACTTCCAGCCCAATCGCTATCAGTGTATCCAACCAAATTTGAATTTTCTGAGACACTATATAATATGCCAAACATTTTGGTACCTTTGACATACCTTAAAATTCTTTTTGCTGCCTGCCAATGTGTCTCCTTTGGCCTCTCCATAAATCTGGAAATTAAACTAACAGCATACATTAAATCAGGCCTAGTTGCTGTTAAATACATAAGGCTGCCCACAATGCTTTTATACAAGCTAGGGTCAAAATCCTTGCTGTTGTCCTTTCTGCTGAGCTTTAATCCCATTACTGTGGGAGTGATTGCTGCCTTGCATTCTTCCATCTTAAATCTGCCCAAAACTTGATTTACATATCTTGCTTGAGATATAAAAATTCCTTTTTCATTTTGATCTACTTCTATGCCTAAGAAGTATCTCAAGAAACCCATGTCAGTCATTTCAAATTCCTCTTTCATGACTGATTTAAAATTCTCAATAAGATAAATATCATTTCCAGTGAAAATAACATCATCTACATACAAGACAACAATTAAAATTTTACCATCTTTTTCTTTGATGTATACTGTGGGTTCTCCTTCACACTTGTCAAATTCATTTTCCAATAGATATGAATCTATCCTGCTGTACCGTGCTCTTGGCGCTTGCTTCAGCCCATAAAGAGCTTTCTTCAATTTGCACACTTTGTGCTCTTCACCTTTCTTCTCATATCCGAGAGGATGTTCCACATAAACCTCTTCCATTAACACTCCATTTAGGAATGCTGATTTCACATCCATTTGGTAGACTTTCCATTTGTTTTGTGCTGCTATAGACAGCACTGCTCTTACGGTTTCCATTCTTGCAACCGGTGCGAAAGTCTCCTCATAATCTCTCCCGTACTGCTGCTTGTACCCCTTGATGACCAGTCTTGCCTTGTGTCTTTCTATCTTGCCTTCAGCATTGCTCTTGGTCTTGTAGACCCATTTCACACCAATGACTTCTTTGCCTTTTGGTAGCTCAACCAAATCCCATGTTTTGTTTCTCTCTATGGCATTCATCTCCTCATCCATAGCTTCTATCCATTTCTTATCTTTAATTGCATTTTCGAAATGAATAGGATCATCAACATGACAATACAAGGCAAATAAGGAATTCATTCCTTCATTATAAATGTCACTTAAGTTTCTGAACTTTTTACCTCTTTCACTTGGTCTGCAAGTGCTTGAGGATGCACTTGAATTTCCTCCTTGTGGTGTGCTTGGAGAAGCACTTTCATTTATCCTCAATGGTGTACCTTGCTGTTCTTGTGTTGGTGCTGCTGTTTGGGGATTCATTTCAGCCACCTCCTCTTCATCTTCATCATGAGACAAACAGTTTTTAACATTCACTATTCTCTCTATGCTTCCATCCCAAGCTTCCTCTTCAATGAATTGAACATCTCTGCTCACAAAGAACTTCTTGGTAGATGGGATATACAACCTGTAAGCTTTGGATTCCTCACTGTATCCAATGAAGATACATTTCTCCCCTTTGCTGTCCAACTTCCTCCTTAGCTGATCTGGTATGTGTGCATAGGCCACACATCCAAAAACTCTCATGTGGGTGACTCCTTGCTTTCTCCCACTCCATGCCTCTTCTGGCACTTCGTTCATCACAGCTTTTGTAGGACACCTGTTCAAAATATACACTGCACAGTTTACGGCTTCGGCCCAATAATCATTTGGCAAATGCTTTGCCTTCAACATGCTCCTTGCCATATCCATAATGGTCCTGTTTTTCCTTTCAGCAACTCCATTTTGCTGCGGGGTATACCTTGCTGTAAACTGCTTGTGAATTCCATTTTCTCTGCAAAACTGCAGGAATTCTTTGGAGATATACTCACCTCCTCTGTCTGTTCTCAAAACTTTGATGCGCAGCCCACTCTGATTTTCCACAAGTGCTTTGAAATTTCGGTATTTCTCAAACACTTCACTTTTATTTTTAAGAAAGTATACCCAAGTTTTTCTTGTAAAATCATCAATAAATGTTAGGAAATATTGGCTGCCAGCTAATGATGGAGCTTGCATTGGTCCACACAAATCTGAGTGGATAATCTCTAAGGGTGCCTTTGCCCTTATGCTTTTACCTGATGGAAAACTTTCTCTATGTTGTTTGCCCAATATACAACCTTCACAAAGGCTGTCCGACTTCTCTATCAATGGTAATCCTCTTACCATTCCTTTCCTACTCAACAAATTTAGACCTCCAAAATTGAGATGTCCAAATCTCAAGTGCCATAACCAATTTTCATCTTTTGGTTGGCTTTGGAAGACCTCTTGGGTGACTGCTGCCATTTCCTTCTTGTTCTTCAAGTCTGCCCTGATCCGGAGAGGGAACATCCTGTTCCTTGTCATCTTCACTTCAGCAATACATCTTTTGCTGGGTGGTATATCCATGATGGTGCACACATCATTTACAAAGTAAACATTGTAACCCTTTTGGACAAGCTGTCCAATACTCAAGAGGTTACATCTCATTCCAGGGACATAGTAAACATCTGCTATGGTTTTCTTTTCTCCTTGCTTTGTAAATATTTTTACCTCTCCTTTTCCCATAACAGACACTTTACTATCAGTTCCTAGTGTGACCTCTGATTTCAAATTTTTATCTAGGGCAGAAAAGAAGGCTATGTTTCCTGTCATATGGTTGCTACAACCTGAGTCTAAAAACCAAATATCTTCACTATTTGTTTTAGCCATATTACAAGCTAACAACACATTACCTTGGCTGACATTTTCTCTAGTAATATTTGCATTAGATCTATTACTCATATCATGCTGCTTTTTCCTACACTCACTGGCATAATGCCCATATTTTTTACAGTAATAACATTGGAAATTGGATTTTTCATATCTTTGTCCTTGAGCATGATGCTGTCCACTTTGTTGGCTACTGCCTTGACCTTGGTTCTGATTTGGATTGCTGCCTCTTCCTTGAGCATTTGCTGGACTGTTCCTTCCACCTCTGTTCTGGCTTCTGCCTCTTCCTCTCTTGTTTCCTCTTCCTTGACCTCTTCCTCTTCCAAAGGACATTTGGGTCTTGAAGGCTTGCTCAAGAGATGAGTTTTCATTTCTACTCAACCTCTGCTCATGTGTTATTAGTGATGCATGAAGCTCATCAACTGAAAAGTTTGAGAGATCCTTTGTCTCTTCAATGGTGGTGACAATCGCATCAAACTTTGAGGGTAAGACCCTCAATATTTTCTCCACAATCCTCCTTTCTTCAAGCATCTCTCCATGAGATCTTATTTGAATAACCAGGCCAATTACTTGAGTGAAGAATGAGTCAATATTATCTGACTCCTTCATGCACAGATTCTCAAAATCTTTTCTCAGCAATTGTAGTTTTGCTGTCTTCACTTTCTCCATTCCTTGATAGGCTGTCTTGAGAGTTTGCCATGCTTCTTTGGATGTCTTAGCTGCTGCTAACCTTGGAAACACGCTTCCATGCACTGCTTGATACAGAAAGAAAAGGGCTTTTGAATCCTTCTTCTTGTGGCTTTTCAACAGATCCTTCTCTCCCTGAGTTAATGCATTAAACTCATTTTCATCTGCTGGTTGTTCAAAACCATCCTCAACAATTTCCCATAATTCTTGGGAAGCAAAGAGGGATTTCATTGTTATTGCCCAATAGTCATAATTTTTGCCATCGAATAGTGGGCGCTGCATACCCATACTATTGCTGGTGCTGGTGCCTGCCATTCTTTCTCTTTTAACTTGGATTCTTTTGCTGAACTTCGCTCTGCTAGAGAAGGTGCTACAGCAAAAGTCTTTCCTTCAGCTTCTTTGACTGCTTCAAAGAGCCTGGATTAGCTCTGATACCACTGTTGGGGATTTTTCTGTCAAAATCCCAAAAACACAATATAAAATGCACACAGAGAACAATGCTCTGTTTCTCTCCAGGATCTTCACACAGCGGAAAGCTAAAAATTATTTATCAGAACAGAGTATTACACTCATAAACAAGGATCTGTATTCATTAAAATTGAAAAGCCTGATACAATATTCTTCCTCTTCTGCTCAGAGGGATTCACAAAAAAACACACACACACAATACATTACAGTCTACGCTGCTGCGTAAAAACATTCACTTGCGCTGCTGCGCTACACTTTTGTCACACACTCTCACACCAACAACTACAATGCACACTACTAACTTACATACAAAATCTGAGTAGTTTTAATGAACAAAAAAGGCGTCCCATACTGGGAACTGCTCGAGGCTATCCTTCTCGTCCTCGGCTAAAAAAGACATTAACTGTGGTCGCTGGAAATTCAATGTGCAGGAGCTTGAACGCAACCTGCTTCCTTCTCGGCCATGCTGAAAATTGAAAGCTTCTACCTGCTACGTTGTACTGTTCCATGCTCACTTTAACTCCTCCATGCCAAATCTCTGCTTCTTCATATATATTTGAAAACATATGCAAAATACTGCTAAATCATGAAAAATGGCCTTGGGCAGATTTCAAATATTATACAGTTTGGCTCCGGAAACCCATCGGGTCCGAGCTTCATCGCATAGCGTGCATATATGAAAAGTTTTGCACCCATGGTTTCCCCGATTGCGATATGCCGATCGCACTATGTGCCGATACCTCCGATCATATATATATATATATATGTCTGAAATACATTAAAAATGCCTTGAGCGCGGACTTGTAAGTTTATCAAAAACTATTTATAATGTTGTCGGGTCTGCTCCATCGCATCGCTACACAACTCATGTTAAAGACCCCGACCCTATGACATTGCCGATAGCGATGTGCCGATGCGATATCGGCGATCGCTCATCGCACAAAAACAAAACTACTTTGTAAGTCCTCCGTTGCGACTTCGCCGATGCGATATCGGCGATCGCTCGTCGGCGATATTTCATATCGCTGCCGCTGCCTGCCTCCGATGCTCCAACCCGCCGATATGCCGACTTGCCGATACGCCGATGCGATCTGGACCGTTGATCGGTTAGATTCTGACGGCTGAGGTTAAAGCGGATCTTTAAGCCTGCAGTTTGATTTTTGAAAGTTCTTGCCTCCCGATCCTTGGTGAAGCGCTCGGTTATTGTCTTCATGCTGCCGCATGGCTCAACTGTTGCACAGTTGAAATTATATTTTCAACACAATTATCGCGAGTATTATATTTTTTTGGGAGGCATCTGTTTTTCCTATCCTGACCGGACCAAGAAGATATCTTAATTTAATTTAAGATGGCAATACATTCTTCACTGTTTGAAAACGCGCAAAAGAACTCAAAACATTCAGACTCAAAACATGGAAAATAATTCAAACCAATTTAAAATTTTCGTCACCAGTGTAAGATAATGGAGATGCATGGTTGTCCGTCCATTATTTGAATATACAGGATTTATATTACCGCTAGAAACTACTACTTTGCGGCATGAATTATTTATATGCAAAATGTATTCATTGAATGAACTATGCGTTTGTAATGACACTGGTGTTGTTCGCTTTACTGGCGACTCAAAAATAATTGAAGTCAGTTCAGCAAATAAAAGGAGGAGATGGGCATCAGAACAATGCATTGACTATATGTTTATGAATTTAATTTTTCATTATAATGAAAGAGAAAACCAAATACAACACAAAGAGATCACATAATTGTCTCACTCATGGATTTTATTAATTGAAATTCATACACCAAATACTGAATACAATCTTATTTTACACTAAATAATCACAACCACCTAGAGATAATGCTGTGTACATAGCTCCAATTCTCTCTTACTTTGAAAACTAATAATTATTATAGTAATGGATTTAATTAATGGAAGTCTATACACCAAAAACATAATAGAGTTTTATTTTACAACTCTAGTATTAATACACTAAATAATCACAACAATCTTGAAGATAACGATATAGATGTAGATGTAGCTCAAATTCACTTTTACCTTGGAATCTAACAATTTTCTATGATAATATAAAGAATGCATGGGAACAATAGGCTTCTGCCATTCAATCTAAATCTCCTCCTTAATGGAGATATGTATTCTTTACAACACCTAGCTGGTCTTCATTTTCAATAGATGATCATCTTAATAAACAATGTCCATGCTTGGTCCAACCTAATATTTTTGTCATAATTCTATGATATTGATGTCCATATAAATTAATGCATGGGTAACTATCCATTGCAACCACAACTCTAATAGAATGTCATTTGTAGATATAGTTCATTCAACCATTCTTCCATCACATGTCGTCATGTTTTTACATGTACCTAGAACATCGCTTACATCATTCTTTTGGGTTTTTCTTGCTTTACCCATAACAATACTCTCGATTTAGACATTTGGGTTTTTTATGCATGTCCCTCAACCATCAAACCATAGGTGGTTGGTGTTTAACAAAAACCTCACATCAACATGAAGTAGTTTTGGCTAACCCCAAACATTCACACATCAATTTGTTTTTTTTAACCACAAACATCACAACATCATGAAGTGATTTTGGCTAATCATGAACCTTCTCAACAAGTTTCTAGCTAACCACAAATATACCCTACAATTCATCAAACTCAGATATGATTTAGGTATATAAAATTTATTACTTCACTCATACATATACCATGTACATACTCAAACATGACACCATAGACTTGTTTACAAATACAATGTATGATCCTAACAAACCTTCATCTTTGATTTTCTATCATTATTTATTTTTCTTTTTTTTCATCTTCATTGTCACCACAATATTTTCACCTGCACTATCCCCAACTTGTCTTCCTTGTTACATCCAAAACTATACCATTCTCTGCACTTCTTGTGCTTTCTTTATCATTGGATTTTTTCTTCTTTGTTCCATCCAAAATCATGACATTCTCTTCACTTCTTGTGCTTTCCTTATCATTGGATTTTTTCTTCTTTGTTCCATCCAAAATCATGGCATTCTCTCCACTTCTTGAGCTTTTTTTATCATTGAAATTTCTTCTACATCCTTTTCTTTACCTACATAAAATCGATTTTTCCGTAAACTATTTTCTTCACACCTTTTGGCTAAATATAAACCTTCACACTTCAAGTAGTTTATTACAATTTTCTTCACACCTTTTGACTAAATATAAACCTTCACACTTCAAGTAGTTTATTTTTACCACAAACAGGATGGAAAAATAATGTGATGTAGTTTTGTCTTACCATGAACCTTCACATTAAGTAGTTGACGATGAACTACAAATTGCGATCTTTGTAATAACACACTTGCCTCATCGAAGCCACATTTGATTTAGATACATAAAACTTCTCATACTTCACTCAGAGATAACCAAGTACATACTCAAATCTTTTTTTCATCTAGAATCATATCATTATCTTCACTTGTTAGGTCTTTTTTATGATTGGAATTTCCTCTACTATATAAAATTGATTATTCCATAAACCTTCTCCATGCAACCATTAATTATTATATCCATATAAAAATAAACCCATTTACCATCATTTACTTTTAAAAATATAAATAAATTATTGTTTCTATAGGCAATCTTTTTTATATATAAAATTTATGATATCTATATAAAATACATATAACAAAACTACAAAATTTATTTGTTCACCAACATTATACAATTTCTTATAAAAGTTATTTGTTTACTAACTTTTCACAAGTTAATTATATTACATTATGATGCATACATTTATTTATTTTTATTATATTTATAAAATATTTTGGAATTTTTTATTAATGAATTAGTTTGAATTACATATAAATTAAAATCAAAATTAAATTTAGTAAGAGTATAAATGTGATTTTTCTTTATTTTTAAAAGAGTTTCCTCTTTAAAGTGGTTTAGGTTTGAAAATTCCCCAAACTAGAAAGATATATTCAAAACCCAATTATTAAATTAAGTAAAGTTCTAAATTTTTTTAGCAACCACCTAAATACTTCTTCATCACAATTTCCTAACAAACAAATATATAAATATAAATATTAAAATTAAATTGACATATATACGTATTTTAACGAAGCTAAATCATTATGAAATAATAAAATTACTATATTATATTAAAAATATTATTATTAAAATACTTGTAGAAATTAATTTAATAAGTAATATTTAATTTACATTTTTAATATAATTTAATAATTTATTTTATAAATAATATTTTAATTATAAGTTTTAATTAATATTCTATTTCGCATGCGAATCACATTTTAACCTTCTTTGGAATAATGTCCTGCTAAAACTTCCTTCATCCTTCGTGTATGATGCTCATAAAGTATCAATGAATTTGAAAAACAACTAATAAAATATCTCTATACTGATGTTATTTTGTTAATATTTTCATTCAGAACTTTAGAACTTCCTTCATCCTTCATGTATGATGCTCATAAAGTATCAATGAATTTGAAAAACAACTAATAAAATATCTCTAGACTGATGTTATTTTGTTAATATTTTTCATTCAGAACTTTTTCTCCATGTAAAAGCCATGGCATCTATATAAAGCTCGAAATACAAAATGCCCAAAGTAAGGTCACACAGCAAAATCCCAAAGTTAAATGGCCACATTCTCATGTTGCATGCATGCCCTGTAATTCAGGTTCCCACTCTCCCATATATATTGCATGCCTGTATTCTCACTCTCCCATTATGATGATCTATGCATTGCTTTCCTTTTCTTTAATTTTTTTGAATAAAAAATGCCCATCATGCCTATTCTCTTTCTAATTCATTGAAACGGTAAGCCGACACAAATTTTTAATTTCTGCCATTATGTCCAGAAGATGCCTTTAAATATTCCGGTTGTTTGAATCTATCAGTGCATTTGGGTTTTGTGTTTTCTCATGCTATGTTGGAAGACAGTATTTCTAACCACCAGCATTAATGAAGTTACACTATTTTAGAGAATAAAGCAGATATTTCAAAGTGCAGTTTCTAGAAATCGTTGACAAAATGGGCAAGCTCCCTTAAAAAGCCACTGCCCCAATCAATCTCTAGAATTTTCTTTGTGCTGTATAAATACCTGCTCAGTGATTGAATGAAAACAAGTTATAGAGGTTCTGAGTTCTAAGTGTTCTAGAATTATGTGTTTATGTGTGAGTTGTATAACGGCTAATTTGGTATTAGAGCTGAGGGTTTCCACTATGTCTACTGTGTGAGGAAGACAGAGTGTTGTGAGTACCCAGTGTCGCTTGAAGCGTTGTATGAGGAGGGCGCCGATTTGCGAGCCCATTTGAGCCATTGTGTGAAGCTGCTGCATTGAGTGCTATGTAGAAGTGTTGATGTCGTGTTTGTGTTGGCTGTTAGAGCGCTGAAGTGAGTTTCAAGAGGAGGCGCTGTTAAAAGGAGCGTGTGATTGTTGTGTGACTGAGTGCTAAGTAACGTTGTTGTGCTGCCATTAAGTAAAAGTGCAGCACTGTCAAGGAAGATTGCAGCCCATGGAAAGTATTTGTAGAGTGGAAGCCGCAGAAATCCATTTGAGCGTGAAGGAGCCTCGAAGCCGAGGAATTTCAAGGAAGAGCGCCGAGGAGAGCCAAGGATTTCCACTGTGTGTTTCGGCAAGTGAGGCAGAAAAGAGCGTGGAATTTCTTTGTGAGCAATCAAAGTGCAACTGGTGGAGGTCGAGTAGTAAAGCACTGAATCCAAACCATGGTTGAGTGGACCTACCCATACCGTGAAAAGTGTGCAATTGGTGCAGGTCAAATAGTAAAGAGCTGAGGTGGAGAGTGCAGTCCTGAAGAGTGCAATTCCGAAGGCATATCAGTGTTGGAACACCAAGCTTGTATGTGGCCAGCGTGGTGCAGATCATAGCGAGGAGGCCTGTGTTTGCTAAGTTGTGAAGCTTGTTCCTCCTTAAGCCAGGCGAAGTATGGAGTAAAAGTCATATTTGGTTCTAATCAAGTAAAAGTCATATTTGGTTCTATGATTAGAGTGATGGGTCAGCAAAAGAGACTCAAACAATCACGGAGAAAATTGAAATACTTGAAGAGAAAGAATGAAATGGCCGAAGTTGCAGAAGAATTAGAAATGTTTCCAGTTATAGAATTTATGCTTAATGAAGATATGAATCTACATAAAGAATTTGAAGACACTGATGCAATATTGAAGCGATTAATGCCCATTTTGCCAATTTTCTCAGAGACGTATGAAGCGAAATTTGATGAGAATTATGTATCTCATGAAGAGTGGTTCTATCTCATGCAAGAAAAACATCTTATTGATGAGTCCTTGTTTGGTGAGAAGAGTTGCCTACCTCCATACATAAATCAAATGCATGACAAGATGTCTGCAACAACGGAATTGATGAAAGAGGTTGAAGACATGAATCAACCATGTCAGCAAGGAAAAATGAAGGAAGCCACGATGACAAAAATCAATATGGTTCTGTGTATGAATCTAACATTGTTTTTGAGTGTGCAGATATTGACAATCAAGAAAAAGAAACAAAACTTGAAGAAATTCCAAGCACTAAAGACAAGTGTAAGTACCAAGAACATGAAGCAATGTTGAATACAAAGAATGTTAACATGCAATCAAGAAAGGATAAGCTCAATGAAAGGTGAAGATGAAACTGCATCAGCAAATGAACAAGCATGGATCCTTTCGCAAGAAGTCAAAAGTGAAATGTTTTATTGTAAGCCTAGGTGAGACTTAGACCAGCAGGCAAAACAATTAAGAGTATAGTGTCTTGTTTATTGTGCTATAGTATATTTATCATATGGTTGGAATTAAGGGGGAGTGTTGGAAGACAGTGATTCCAACCACCCACATTAATGAAGTTACATTGTTTTAGAGAATACAACAGATATCTCAAAGTGCAGTTTCTAGAAATTGTTGACAAAATGGGCAAGCTTTCTGAAGAAGCCACTGCCCCAATCAATCTCTAGAACTTTCTTTGTGCTGTATAAATACCTGCTCAACGATTGAATGAAAACAAGTTACAGAGGTTCTAAGTTCTAAGTGATTCAGAATTCTGTGTTTATGTGTGACCTGTATAATCTCTAATTATTTTTACAGCCGTATTATATATTGTGTATAGGTTCATCCAGAATCCTTAGTATATTAAAGGCTACCAGTGACAAATGGATGTTTTCCCACTTCAAGGTATAAAATATCCATGCACTGGTCCTGCATTTTTCTGTCGATCCCTACTAAGTCTTTAGAACGATAGTTTAATATTCAAATAAATAAATTTATATTCATTTCTTTCCCGTGCGTCGTAATTAAAATTAGCGTGGTACTGTACGATCTGTATACGTCAAAACTATTCTGGCATTCTGAGTGCGGAAAATATTGGTGAAGTTCCACATACCAATGGATGGAAGATAATTGCAAAATAGATTTAATTTGCGCAACTCAGTTTCATATACTTCTTTTTCAGAAGAGCTCAGTTTCATATACTTCGTCTTCTGATATACTCAACGACACGAATAAAAATTACAATGCATTTTTAGATGTCGATGAGTTGCAAATAATATAATTCGAGATAATCATTTTTATATACTTTTTCTGATAAATTCATCCACACTGATACTTCTACGGTAAGAAATTCATTTTGTTTTTATTTACGGTATCCCTGTATAAAAATACGTATGGATGTAAAGTAGAGCTATATAGACAAGGTTTCGAAGTTTCAATGTATCGTGTCTATTTATGGAATTATAACGCTGGATATTTTATTTAGTTTTTTTTTGTTAGTATGAAATGGATTTTTTGTTTTGTTTTCGAAATTAATTTTAGGGAGATATGGATTTTTATGAAGATTTAATCAGTGAGGAAAAATATATGTAATTTTATAATTAAAAATATTTCTCCATTACAATTTTTTATTTATTTTTTACTTTGTTATTATATTTTTTTTAAATAATAACACTTTGTATTGGTTAAGAATGTTTACATAACAATTGCTTATGTATCTAGATTTTTCTCACTATAGAAATGTGAGACAATGGACTTGAAAAATCCTCCCAACCAAACGATACTCATTGAGACTAACAAAATGCATGTACCAAAAGACATGAAAAACATTACATAAAAGCATATAACAACATTGAATCAATTTCATGCTACTAGAAACCCAACAGGATTACAAAACATATTCCATCAAAGGCTTAGCCATATGCCATGAAACAAAACCAAGGGCAAGGTCTACGAAGGTGTGCCACTGGTAAGAGACCAAAATGAAATCTTTCAACTCACAGCAACCGTAAGTGCCATCGCCTACCAAAGAAAAGTGAACCACCATTGACAAAGGCTAAATTGAAGGTTCAACAAACATGTGTGCAATAATGAGAGTCTGCAAGCCAACACCTAAAACTTTAGATACCAAGTATGAGAACCAAAACAAGTTGACCGACAAGTTGCAAGGAAAGAGTGCCATCGAAACTAACAATGTCATTCATACCAATACTTCTAAAAATATATGAGCACCTAGAGCCACTGACAGCCTTAAGAAACCATGTAAAAGCCATGCCAAGAATGTGGCAAAATGCACACAAGTATCTACGGCTTAATCTTAATAAGAAGATATAATATTAAGGTCCATAGCACTTTCCATTGGTGGGTCAATGAAATCACCCGGATCCATAGGAGTGTAGAGCCTCTATTCTACACCTACTTGTCTACCATTTTCCTCAGTTTTTCCTTATCTTTCCTTCACTTTTGCCTCATTTTCACCATAAAACCACCCAGATCATTACATTAGGTGTCATTAAGCATGATCAAGCAAGTTTTGCTAATGAATGACTATTTGTTTAGATTTTGACTTACTTGCAGGAATCCCGCAGCTATCTGACGATCCTGCAGCTATCTGAAGATCCTGCAGCCTTTTTGTTAAACGCAATGTTCCACGTGTCGGTTTGCCAGATGAGCCACATGGGCACTTAGGTATCAACGTGCTCGAGGTTCCTGTCCCATTTTTCCAGCCATCCACGTCATCTTTACCCATGGTCAAAGCTGGTCAAGTTACGGTCAACTCAAGGCTGTTTAACGGTGATTGTGAGCTGCTTGGTCACGTCATCTTAAACGGTGACTTGTCCACGTTCTACAGGTGGCAAGGGACATGATCCAACATGGGATTCATTACCCATGACGACAGAAGCATTAAACTCATCCACGCAGCCGTATGATGTGTCCAGGAACCATAAATACGCATGACTGTTTGTTGTTTTTCAGTTAATTAGCTGTACGAGTAGGCTATCTTAGAAACCTTTATAAATAGCTGCGTCTGCGTACGCTCATCAGACTTTTATTAGTTGTAATTTCTAAACTTGTGTTAAATTTAAGAGCGTTGTGAACTCTGTTTTTTTAGTGCTATCCTAGCACTCTGTTTTGTACACTTTTTGCAAATGGAGGAATAGACGTAGCACTGTTTTGAAGTTTCCAGATCTTTGAGTTTTCTTGTGGCTGAATGAATAGAGGGCCCCTGCTCATCTCAGCCTCTGTAAAGTATTTTATGTGCAGTATTTCTTTATTTTCTTATTCATTTCCTTAAGCATGTATAGTTTCATTTACTTGTTTTTCTTTCTTTCAAGCTGATCAGTGTTATTTCTTTGCAGGTTTCTTTTAGCCCGGGATTTATTTTTATGTGTGTGTGTTTGCTTTACAAACTAATGGTATTTGAAGTTGACAAATTCAAGTGCTGCTTTTGTTTTTATAGCTGATTTTTAATCTTATTTCTCAAAGAGCTGCTAACACATGAATGATCTTCATCATAAACTGTTATCTTTTAAGATCAGAATATCACTAACCTGCAGTCAGTTTTGAGTGCTTTTTGGACTATTCTTTCACTACTTTCTAACCATACTTTGCATAGTACATATGGCTGAAGTAGAGAGTTAGAAAGAGAAAAATATTACTACTAGTCTTTAAAGTAGAGTTTTGATTTTAAAGTGCTTCTTAGACTATTCTTTCACTACTTTCTAATCATACTTTGCATAGTACATATGGCTGAAGTAGAGAATTAGAAAGAGAAAACCATTATCATTAGTCTTTCAAGCAGATTTTTCTCACTTTTCTAATTCAACTTAAGCTACTTTCTATCCGTGCTTTACACAGTACATGTGCTTTGAAGCATCGAGTTAGAGAGAGATAATCTTTATTTTTGGGTTTTAAAAGTGACTTTCTTTTCTTTTATTAGCAGCAGCTTGAACGGTGTCTAGTGCCATTGGAAGTGGTCATTTGCTTTCAATTTTATTTCAAGTCATTTCAGTTCACTTATTCCTTTCAAGCATTTCCTTTCAAGCAAGTAGTTAGAGATCACTAAACACACACTTTCACTCATTTAGGATTCACTCTACACACACACCATCACTCACTTGTTTATAAATTATCACTCCATCTTAGGGACATAATTAACCACAACAACACCCCCAACGATAAGAAAAACTCTAAGAGGTTGCTTAAGTACATATAGTACACCTTCGCTTCATCAGCTTACGAGCCCTGGGTTGACAATAAATACTAGCAATTTAGATAACACTAAATTGACTAAACATTTTGGCGCCGTTGCCGGGGAAGTGAAATTAAGTAGCCATATTCTTAGAAGAAAAAAAATATAAAGTTTCAAGGAAAGAAGTTAATAGCCTATCTAAGTATGCTCTCCTCTTGCACTTTGAAGTGATCTGGAGGATCAGAAAGGAGAAAGTTATTGATTTAATAGTTTCTTGAGTATGCTCTCTTCTTGCACCTAGAGTGAACTCGAAGATCAGAAAAAGAACTATTTAACTTGACTTGAAGATAAAATAAAAAATGACATGCATAGAGCTAGAGATTCTAGGGGAAGGTTTTTAGCTAGAGCTCGAAGTTCAATTTTTACAAGTCCATCTGCTTCAAGAGATAGACAAGAGACACCTCCCTTATCTCCAACCGAAACTCCTAGTCCTGAAATTCAAGAGCCAAGAGTTGACTCTCCTACACCTTCTATTGAGTTTGAACTAGGAAGAGACTCTTCTCTTTCTCCTACAAGAAAACCAATTGTAATTGAGGAAATAGACTCACCTGAAGAGGAAGGAGAAATCTCTTCTCATTCACCCTTTGTAGAAGAACCAGAAGATTTTGAAATCCCTAGGAGAATCATCATGGCAGAGGAAGAAGGAGGTGGTAGAGGTAGAGGTAGAGGAAGAGGAGGAAATAACAATAACAATGGAGGAGGTAGAGGTCCCATTGGAGGAAATAGAGACGGGGATAATTCATTTGGGTTTCCCATTGTTGATGAGGACTCCCGAGCCACCATGAAAAACATATCACCATCCGTCCTCCCAAATTTTCATGGATTAAGAACTGAGGACCCTGAAACATTCTTGTTTGAATTTGAAGTTGTGTGTCGAACCTATGACTATCTGGATGATACTCAGAAACTCAAACTGTTCCCATCAACATTAAAAGATCAAGCTTTGAAATGGTTCATGGGGTTAGTTACTCAATCCATTAGGACCTGGGATGAAATGAAACAAACCTTTTTGGATAGGTATTTGGACTATTGTATGCCTACTAATCATAAGGATGAGGTTTTTAAAATGGTGCAAAAAGAAGATGAGAGCTTAGAAGATTTACTTGAGAGATTTCAATATAATTTAAAAAGAGCAAAAATGAGTACCTTGGATGAAGAGACCTTAAAAGCCCTCTTATTAAAAGCCATTAGGGATGAATGGATAGATATCTTAAACATGATGGGAAAGGGGGATATTTCTCAACTTTCTCTCAATGATATAGCAGAACTTTGTATCCATCTCTCAAGGGGCAAATCAAAAACTCAAAAAGGGCCTAGAGATCCTTCTCTCCTTAGGGCAAATAAATCTGCAACAGGATCAGTGAGTAGGGCTGAAATCGGTAATATGCTAGATGAATTTAAAACTGACATCTTAGGGAGTCTTAGTGAACAAATTGATACCCTTAAGATTCAAAATAAACAAAAAGCAGAAGCCGAGGCTATGACTATCTTTTGCCCGAAGTGTAGAAAGAAGCATGCTTTAAGGGAATGTCCCTTGGAAGCACAAGTTGTGGAAACCTGTGTAATTTGCTCAGAAACCCATGAGACCAAGGAATGTCCTTCAATCCCTGGCCTCAAAGCAGTCTTTCAAGAAGATCCAAGTACGCTTGAATCCCTTTGTTTTGTTGCAAGAAAACCTTGGCAGGGGCAGCAAAATCAAGGGTTTAATAACTCTATGAATTTCCAACCCCCACCAAATTGGAATCCTTGGCAACAACCTTGGTCACAACCACAAAATCCTTTCCAAGCATGGTTGCAAAGCATGCAAATGCAAAATCCTTATGGGAGATTTGCCCAATTCTATCAATATCCTCAATCCTTTCAAAATCAGCAAGCTCCCCAACTTCCAAATCAAGGTCAACAATTGTCATTACCATTCCCTCAACAACAACAACCTCCTCCACAAAATCAAAATTCTCAACTCTTGTTACAATCTCAACAGAGGCCAAATCAACTTCCCTCTCAAACTCAACCAAACCCCAATAATAGGAATCCTCAAAGTGCTTATGTGATGGAAAGTCAACCACTCATGGAAGGTCAACCATTCCCTACCTATATGGTTGTTCCTCTCAATGAGGTCCAACTCAGATCAGGTAGAATCCTAGACCAACCTTCTACAAGTGCTCAACAACCAAGCATTTCTGAGGAAGAATCTCTCAAAGCCAATAAGGGTTCTGAAGTATCCCTTCAAAACCCAAGCATTAAAGAAAAAGAAAAAGCATCAACTCCCTTAGTAGAGCAACCCACATCTTCAGCTATTCCTCCTTTTCCTGAAAGATTGCAAATTGATAAAGGAGTGGAAAAGCAGATTTGGTTCCCTGACTATAGCTTTCTAGATGAATTGAAAAATGTCTGTATCAAGATTCCCTTGTTAACAGCCATTAAGGAGATTCCCATTCTAGCAAAGACAATAAAGGAGATGAGTTTGAAAAAAACAATAAAAAGAACCAGAGATACCAAAAGGATACATCTAGTTGGAAAAATTGCAGACATTATGATGGGTAAAATTACCATGCAAAAATATGTAGATCCTGGTAGCCCTATTGTTAAAACTCATATTAATGGGGTTGAAATCCCAAATACCTTGATTGACTTAGGAGCCGCTATCAACATTATGAGTAGACAGACCATGGATCAGTTAAAACTTCCTAACCTTCTCTTTACACCTACTTTGTTGCAACTTGCAGATAGATCAATCATTAAACCTGATGGTGTATTGGAAGACATTCCAGTCTCACTAGACTCTTGGGAATATCCAGTTGATTTTATGATTTTAACTCCCAAGAACAATCTAGGAGGACATCCTCTTATTCTAGGAAGACCTTGGCTGGCCACAGCTGATGCTTTCATAAGTTGTAGGTCGGGAGACATGTATATATCAGATGGTAGTTCTACCAAGAAATTCAACTTGTATCCTCCCGCAAAGGCAATAACAGAAATAGTGTTGGAAATAATACTGAGAGGGGGGGTGAATCAGTATTATCTAGCAATTTAACAAATCTTCCTTATTTGATCTTTTGAATTATTCTTGCATATCAGTACCATAAAATAATGAGCATGAACAAAGAAAATAGACAGTCACACCAAAGAACACAAGATGTAAGGTGGAAACCCAATGTGGGAGAAAACCACCTGCTGCAATATGTCTCTATCTTCTTTCAATTTAGAAATTCTTTTACAATGATTTTGTACTGGTGCAGTCCTTTACCAGTACGCAGGCTGCAACCTCCAGAGAGCTACAACTCTCTCTCGTTCTCCAGTCTCTCCTGGAAGGGAGCTACAACCCCCTACTTCTTTTCATGAAGAATCAAATGATCAACAAGTATACAACAGTTACAGTCCACTACAGTTATCAGATCAGTAATCACAGAACTAACCCAGAACACCTTATGAACAGAAAAATACAGTCAACAGATCATCTTAAGACAGGGACGCAATTTTTCTTTCTGTGGCCTGCGACTGGACGCAGTTTTACCTTCTGCTGCTCTGCGTACCGACGCACTGTTCCTTTAAACTGCTCTGCGTACCGGCGCATCCAACAATACTATCGCGCCGCGTCTTTTGCTTCAGAGACGCACCCAATAATACTATCGCGCCGCGTCTTTCACTTCAGAGACGCACCTGAGCCCTTACTGTACTGCGTCTCGGCGCACTTGCACTTCACTGAACCGGCGTCCCTTCAGATATAAAAGATATGAAGACTTCAGAACTAGCCCAAACAGTCAGATCTGCAGATCTGATCATGCGCCATAGAGATCATAGTCCATTAGAAGATTCACCCTCATAGATCTGGACTAGATCACACCAAAAGATATTCAACCAAAGATGATGATTAATCCAAATGAACTCCTTTGCTTTATATAGGCAAGCTCCTCCCCAAAACATGGAACAATACCACGAGCCGACACCATAGAAACACAAAACCGTCGGCTAGATACTACACAAGAAACCCCCTCGTGCTTTTCTCTGTCTTGAAATGTGTGCACTGGGTGGACGCACCCCCTGAACGGCTGGCCTGCGTCCCTGGACGCGGGTTATGCATGGTATACCTGCGGGGACGCACTTTCTGAACAGATTTCCTATGTCCTTCTTAAAAATAGAGAGTTGATCATCAAGAATAGTGATCTACCACCTGAATGGGTTGCCATCAAGGACAACACCTGAATCATAATGCCAACAATCTCCCCCTTTGGACTTGATGGCAACCTCATGATCTTCAGCTTCATTCTCCCCCTTTGACATCAAGGGCAAAGGGTATGCTCCCCCTACGCTCATGCTCCTCCAGATCTGCAAATAACCAGAAATCCACCATGAAAGAGATAGAGACATATTGCAGCTATTTCCAAGATCTCCTTCTTCATAATGCCAACAATGCATTATGTGCTCCCCCTGAGCCTGTACCACCAATAAGAAGAGGTTCAACAAGATGATGCATCAACAACCCCCAGTTTTTGCCTGAGGTATTCAAAAGTGTCCCTGGGCAACGGTTTGGTGAAAATATCAGCAACTTGTTCCTTAGAAGGAACATACTCCAACTTGACCTTCTGTTCAAGTACTTGTTCCCGGAGAAAATGATACTTGATTGGTATGTGCTTGGTTTTTGAATGCATAACCGGATTCTTTGAGATGCTGATTGCACTTGTGTTGTCACATAAGATAGGGATTGGAGGTGTACAAGTGATTTGATAATCCTGCAAGGTCTGCATCATCCAAAGGAGTTGGGTGCAACAAGATGCAGCAGCAACATATTCCGCTTCAGCTGTAGACAAGGCAATTGAACTCTGTTTCTTGCTGAACCAAGATACCAGTCTGGAACCCATAAAGAACGCACCACCACTTGTGCTTTTCCTGTCATCCACGCTTCCGGCCCAATCTGCATCTGTATAAGCATGAAGAGTGAGATCTGTATCTCTAGGATACCATAAGCCATAATTTTGAGTCCCTTGAAGATATTTGAAAATTCTCTTCACTGCCTGAAGATGAGTCTCCTTCGGATTTGCCTGAAATCTTCCAACTATTCCAACTGCATGCATGATGTCTGGTCGGGTACCTGTCAAATATAGTAAACTTCCAATCATAGATCTGTAGGTTGGTTGATGTACTGCTGCAGATTCATCATTTGCACTGAGACTACATCCTGTGACCATGGGTGTACATACTGGTTTTGCATCTTCCATGCCATATTTCTTCAAAATCTGCTTGAGATACTTGGTTTGAGATAAAAGGATTCCTCCTTCCTTTTGTTGGATTTGCAAACCAAGGAAGTATGTCAGTTCTCCTAGCAAGGACATTTCAAATTCTTTCTGCATGACCGAGGCAAAGCTTTGACTCATAGCTTCTTCATTGCTGCCAAAAATAATGTCATCTACATACACAACAAGTATTAGCAATTTGTCATTTTCAACTTTTATATACAAATTGCTATCTGCTGAACCTTTTGAAAAACCTTGTTGATGAAGATATTTGTCCAACCGGTAGTACCAAGCCCTTGGGGCTTGTTTGAGACCATAGAGAGCCTTTTTCAATCGGCATACAAGATTTGGATCATTTCCAAGAATGAACCCATCTGGCTGTTCAATGTACACTTCTTCTTCCAAGTCTCCATTCAGAAAGGCTGATTTTACGTCCATTTGAAATACTTTGAAGTTCTGAAAACTTGAGAGAGCAAGGAACATTCGAATGGCCTCAAGTCTTGCAACAGGAGCAAAAGTTTCTTCAAAGTCTATTCCTTCTTGCTGCGCATACCCTTTACAAACAAGTCTGGCTTTGTTTCTAATTACTTCTCCATTTTCATTCAATTTATTTTTGAAGACCCATTTTGTTCCGATAACATTCTTATCCTTTGGTCTAGGAACCAGCTCCCAAGTGTTGTTCTTTTCGATTTGCTCAAGTTCTTCATCCATTGCTTTCACCCAACATTCATCTTTGCATGCCTCTTTCACATTTTGTGGTTCAGTAGAGGAGAGTAATGCCAAATAGCTTGAAGCTTCTGCAACTGTTCTTCTAGTTTGTATACCTGCTTCTTTCTGTCCCATGATCTGAGATTCTGGATGGTTCTTCTGAACATATCTGGATGGAGTCTTTTCTTCTATTCTTGTTCGTTCTTCTGCGTCTTCATGAGGTTCTTCTTGAGATTCTTCTTGAGGTTCTTCTTCTTCATCATTCTGTCTTTGAGGGTAGCTTTCATCTTCTTCGATGTCTTCACGATGTATTTGCCTAGGAATGTATCCCTTCTCATCAACCACTACATCAATGCTGTCAACAATTCTGCCAAGTCTTTTATTGTAGCATTTGTATGCTTTGCTATGTGGAGAATAGCCAAGAAGAATGCCTTCATCTGCTCTAGGATCAAGTTTGCCAAGCTGCTCTTCAGTATTCTTGATATAGCATTTTCTCCCAAAGATTTTGAAGTGCTTTACCGAAGGAGTTTTACCACTCCAGAGCTCATGAGGAGTTTGAGTGCTGTTCACCCGGACATTTGTCTTGTTGAGAATAATAACCGCAGCATGTGCAGCTTCACCCCAGAAAGTTGCGGGAGTTCCTGATTCATCAAGCATAGCACGAGCCATTTGTTGGATTGTTCTGTTCATTCTTTCAACAACTCCATTTTGCTGAGGAGTTCTAGCTGTAGAGAATTCTCTCCTTATCCCATGTTCATCACAGAAATCGAAAAATTCATTTGAAGTAAATTCCCCACCTCTGTCGGATCTGAGGCACTTAATTTTGTGACCTGATTCATTTTCAACCAAGGCTTTGAAGGATTTGAATTTTTCGAATGCTTCATCTTTGTGCTTCATAAGTCCTAACCAAACAAACCTGGAGAAATCGTCAATAAATAATATCAAGTATTCCTCTCCTCTAGGTGTTCTTTTCCTGAATGGTCCACATACATCTGTATGTACTAGCTCAAGAGGCATGCTAGCTGATCCTTCTTTCTCTGGAAAATTAGTCCTGGTTTGTTTTCCAAACTGACATGATCTGCATATGGTGTTGTCAGGAATTTTGATATCTGGAAGATCGCGAACTGCCTGATATTTGCATGCTTTCCTTATTTGTGAGAAGCTTAGATGTCCCAATCTTCGATGCCATAACCAATGCTCTTCATCCTTGCTTAGATAGCATTGTTGTTGTCCTTCTTCAAATATGTATAGATTATTTGGAGTTCTTTTCCCTTTGAGAACTGTTTTTCCTGTATCAAGATCACGAACAAGACATCCATTTGATCTGAATATAACCTCGGTTCTTTGATCACACATCTGGCTGACACTTAGTAGATTATGCTTCAATCCATCAACAAACAAAACATTTCCAGCCTTAACATCTTCTTTTAAAGGAGCAATACCTTTTCCTTTTATAGTTGCAGGAGTATCATTTCCAAAAGAGACTTTCTTTCCCTTTTCTAAAATAGAATAAGACTCAAGTTTTTCTTTATCACCTGTCATATGCTTCGAACATCCACTGTCAATGTACCATAGATTTTCCTGTCCTTCTGCATAAAATGCTATCCCACATCTTTCTGTTTGAGGTTCCTTTATTCTCCATGTTTTGGTTCCTGAGGCTTGTTCCTTTTTCCGCTCTTGTTCCTTTCTTTCCTGAAACCTGCTTCTGCATTCAAAGTCTTCATGACCAAAATTATTGCAAATAGAACATTCAACTTCATTTTCAAGAGCCGAAAAGCTGTTATAGGTCTTTTTTGTAATCCCTGTCATACTTCTTTGTTTTTGAGCTTCCCTAGTCATGATTGTTTTATATGCAACACATTGAGCTGCTTTGTGACCAAAGTTATGGCAAGAAAAGCATTGTCCATTGAAGAAGCTTCTGCGGTTATTGAATCTACCAGCCAACTGATTGTAATTTCTATTTTCATCTATTCTTGAACCAAACTGGGAAGATTTTACCTGTGGCTGGTTGTGGCTTTTGTTCACCCTTAAGCTGGATTGCCCCTGATAGTTTCTGTTTGAAGTTTGTCCCTGCTTTACCTGATGATCTTCATTGTGCTTTTGCTCATTTCTTCTTGCTGCATCAAGATAACTTTTTGAAGTGGATGCTTGAGAAGTTTCTCCATTATAGCCCAGACCTGTCTTATTTAGTGGAGACCGCTGCACACTGATAATCTCATCCAAAGTTTCAGATCCTTTGACAAACTTGAGATTAATAGCTTTTGTTTTCTCAATTTCTTTTCTAAGACCAACAATTTCACCTTCTAATTTTTCAAGATGTTTTTCCTTTTCATCAATTTGAAATTGTAGAGTATCAATGATCATGTTCTTTTCTTCTATACATCTCTTGAGTCTAGTAATTTCATCATAAAGGTTATCCACATCTACAGCATCCTCATAATCATCATCTTCAAATGCCATTAACAACATATATTTATTACCTTGTTCATCTTCATCACTGTTTGATAAGCCATCACTATCTTCATGGGTGTAGTAGCTTTTCTTATTTGCACTTTGTTTCTTGTTCCATCTAGCTGGTTCCTTTCCTTTATCCTTATAAGGACATTTTGCAGCATAATGACCTACTCTCCACAAGCAAAGCATTTGAAGGGTAGCTTACCTCTGAACCTTCCAGAACCCCTTTGAATATTTCTGACAAAATTTGATTCTTCTTCCTCTTCTTCTGGAACATGGCTTGCTTCATAGTGATCTTCTTTGCCTGATGCCTTAAAAGCAGCCTCCCTTCTGTCTGATGGACCTCCCTTTCTCATTTCATAAGCAGTTAGAATTCCATGTAGCTGAGACATAGTGAGAACACGGAGATTTTCTTTTTCTTCTATTGCAGATACTTTAGATTCAAACTTGGGGGATAATGATCTTAGAATCTTTTGAACTACTATAGACTCTTTTACTTCTTCACCCAAATTTTTCATACAATTAACAATCTCATCTACCCAAAGAAAATAATTAGCCACACTTTCATCATTATACATCTTGAGAGTCTCATATTGAATCCTGAGAGTTTGAAGTTTAGCTTGTTTTACCTGTTCATCTCCTTCATAGCTCGTGATCATTTTGTCCCATATTTCTTTTGCTGATTTGAAGTGCATTACCTTCATGAATTCTGTTTCGGATATACTTCCTAATAGAGTACTGACTGCTTTTGCATTTGTTTCATACTTCTTTTTCTCAGCTGGATCTGTAGGAGTGGCTGAAGGAAAAGCATAGCCTGTTTCTACAATGTCCCAAACTTCTGTACCAAGAGATTGAAGATATGCAGTAACTCTTACCTTCCAATAATTGAAGTTTGTCCCATCAAAAACCGGTGGCCCGATTGATGCTTCTCTCTCGTAGTTGCTCATGATGAACGATCTACCTTCAAGCGATCAAGCTTTTCTGAAGGACCTGCTCTGATTCCAATTGTTGGAAATAATACTGAGAGGGGGGGTGAATCAGTATTATCTAGCAATTTAACAAATCTTCCTTATTTGATCTTTTGAATTATTCTTGCATATCAGTACCATAAAATAATGAGCATGAACAAAGAAAATAGACAGTCACACCAAAGAACACAAGATGTAAGGTGGAAACCCAATGTGGGAGAAAACCACCTGCTGCAATATGTCTCTATCTTCTTTCAATTTAGAAATTCTTTTACAATGATTTTGTACTGGTGCAGTCCTTTACCAGTACGCAGGCTGCAACCTGCAGAGAGCTACAACTCTCTCTCGTTCTCCAGTCTCTCCTGGAAGGGAGCTACAACCCCCTACTTCTTTTCATGAAGAATCAAATGATCAACAAGTATACAACAGTTACAGTCCACTACAGTTATCAGATCAGTAATCACAGAACTAACCCAGAACACCTTATGAACAGAAAAATACAGTCAACAGATCATCTTAAGACAGGGACGCAATTTTTCTTTCTGTGGCCTGCGACTGGACGCAGTTTTACCTTCTGCTGCTCTGCGTACCGACGCACTGTTCCTTTAAACTGCTCTGCGTACCGGCGCATCCAACAATACTATCATGCCGCGTCTTTTGCTTCAGAGACGCACCCAATAATACTATCGCGCCGCATCTTTTGCTTCAGAGACGCACCTGAGCCCTTACTGTACTGCGTCTCGGCGCACTTGCACTTCATTGAACCTGCGTCCCTTCAGATATAAAAGATATGAAGACTTCAGAACTAGCCCAAACAGTCAGATCTGCAGATCTGATCATGCGCCATAGAGATCATAGTCCATTAGAAGATTCACCCTCATAGATCTGGACTAGATCACACCAAAAGATATTCAACCAAAGATGATGATTAATCCAAATGAACTCCTTTGCTTTATATAGGCAAGCTCCTCCCCAAAACATGGAACAATACCACGAGCCGACACCATAGAAACACAAAACCGTCGGCTAGATACTACACAAGAAACCCCCTCGTGCTTTTCTCTGTCTTGAAATGTGTGCACTGGGTGGACGCACCCCCTGAACGGCTGGCCTGCGTCCCTGGACGCGGGTTATGCATGGTATACCTGCGGGGACGCACTTTCTGAACAGATTTCCTGCGTCCTTCTTAAAAATAGAGAGCTGATCATCAAGAATAGTGATCTACCACCTGAATGGGTTGCCATCAAGGACAACACCTGAATCATAATGCCAACAAATAGGAGAAGATGAGTGGATTGATGATGAGGATACTCTTCAACCTGTTCTAACCATCTCTGAGATCATTGAGGACAGTCAAATTCTAAATACATTAGAAAATTTTGAGGTACCTTTAGAATATGACTCTTCACAGTTTCAGTTAGATGCAGATATTGAATATCTCTCCTCTAGACAGATGTCTCTCTTCTCAATGGAAGAGTTTGGTAGTTCTACAGTTGAAATCTTTCCAGGGAAAACATTAAACATTAACAAGAACTTGGAAAGACTACAACAAGAAGAATTAACTAAACTGTTGCAAAAACATTCCACTGCCTTTGCATGGGAATATACTGACATGAAAGGAATCTACCCTAAGACTTGTATTCATCATATTTATATTAAAGAAAACAGCAGACCCATTAGGCAGCCACAAAGACGGATGAATCCAAATCTTAGGGAAATTGTGAAAGAAGAACTTCAGAAATTGCTCAAGGTAAACTTCATTTACCCCATTTCAGATAGCCAATGGGTTTCTCCCTTGGTTATAGTGCCCAAAAAGAATGGTAAATGGAGAGTTTGCATTGACTATCGAGAATTGAACAAGGCAACCTTAAAGGATCATTTTCCTCTACCTTTTATTGATCAGGTATTAGACACTTTAGCAGGTAAAAAGTATTTCTCATTCTTGGATGGTTTTAGTGGTTACAATCAGATTCAGGTAGCACCTGAAGATCAAGACAAAACCACCTTTACTTGTCCTTGGGGAACTTTTGCCTATCGAGTACTCCCTTTTGGATTGTGCAATGCACCCGCTACATTTCAAAGGGCTATACTAGGAATCTTCTCAGATCTGATTCATGATTGTGTAGAGGTATACATGGACGATTTCACAGTCTATGGTAATACATTTGAAGAAGCTTTGACAAATTTGGAAAAAGTACTGGTAAGATGTAAGGAAACAAATCTTTCTTTAAGTCATGAAAAGTGTTTTATGATGTTTACTGAAGGGATTGTTTTAGGACATCATATCTCAGGAGATGGAATCAAAGTTGATAGATCTAAAGTAGAAGTCATCTCTAAGTTACCTGTTCCAAATTGCCAAAGAGATGTTAGAAGTTTTCTTGGGTTTACTGGTTATTACAGAAGATTTATTGAAAACTTCACTAAGATAGCATCCCCTCTTTTCAAACTACTTACTAAAGATTGTGAATTTAAGTGGGATCCTGAATGTCAATCTGCCTTTGAAGCTTTAAAGACTAGAATATCTGAAGCACCCATTTTAAGGGGTCCAAATTGGAAACTCCCTTTCCACATTTCTACTGATGCTTCAGATACAGCTTTAGGAGCTGTTTTGGGACAAAAGGATTTGATCCCTTATGCCATTTATTACACAAGAATTTGACTCCTACTGAGTTAAATTATACTGTTACTGAAAAGGAATTTCTAGCCGTTGTTCATGCTATAAACAAGTTTAGACACTATATAACCAGCTATGAAACCTTTGTCCACACTGATCACTCTGCCATTAGATACCTCATGAACAAACCAGTCACTAATGGTAGAGTTACAAGATGGCTTTTGCTTTTACAAGAATTCAACATAACTGTGTTAGATCGACCAGGTAAACTAAACACAGTAGCTGACTTCTTGTCTAGAATCCAAAACACTAATGAGGACTCTCCTGTAGAGGATAAATTTCCAGATGAGTATTTGTTTGGAGTAACTACCAAAGCCCCTTGGTATGCTGATATTGCTAATTATTTAGTTACTGGAAAGTTACCTTTACATTTATTTCCTAATGAGAAAAGGAAAATCATTCAGGATAGTTCACATTATTCTTGGATTTCTAATGAATTGTTCAGAACAGGGCCAGATTTGATGATCAGAAGATGTGTACGGGAGGATGAGATGCCTGACATCCTTAAGGCATGTCATGACGAACCTTGTGGCGGACATTTTTCTGATAAGAGGACTGCCTATAAAATCCTTTCATCAGGATATTATTGGCCTTCTCTCTTTAAGGATGCAAAGCAATATGTTAAAAGGTGTGACAGTTGTCAAAGAATTGGGAGACCAACTCTTTCAAATGAAATGCCACTACAGCCACAGGTATGCATCGAACCTTTCGAGAAATGGGCTCTAGATTTTGTTGGACCAATTAATCCGCCATCCAAGCAAAATAGATATATACTGGTTTGTACTGATTATGTTACCAAGTGGGTAGAAGCTATAGCATTAACTTCTGCTACTGAAAATTCAGTTGTTCAATTTCTTTTCAAGGATATTTTCACTCGTTTTGGTGTCCCAAGAGAAATTGTAACAGATCAGGGAAGCCAATTTACATCAAGGATGATAGAGAAGCTGATGGAGGAATATAAGATCAAGCATAGAACGTCTACTCCATACCATCCGCAAGCGAATGGTCAAGTAGAATCTACAAATAAAGTTCTTGAAAGCATCATCACAAAGACTGTTCATCTTCATAGAAGAGATTGGGCAGAAAGGCTTCCTGAAGCCTTATGGGCCTATAGAACTACATGGAGGAACACCACAGGACATTCTCCCTATGAACTTGTTTATGGGAAGGAAGTCCTGTTCCCCATTGAGTTCCAAATCAAGACCTTCAAGACAGCAGTTCAATTGGGGATGAGCTTATCAGAAGCCCAGAAGCACAGAATGGACCAGTTAAACGAACTAGATGAAATGAGACAAGATGCAATTCTAAGAACCGATCTAGTTCAGCACCAAAGAAGCAAATGGCATGATCGACATATCAAAGAAAAGAAGTTTCAAAAGGGTGATTGGGCACTCTTGTTTGATTCAAAATTTAAGGACTTCAAAGGAAAATTTCAAACTCATTGGCTTGGGCCATATGAGATTGATGAAGTCTTTAATAATGGAGCAGTTAGAGTGAAGACTATTGATGAACTTCAAACTCCCTTTATTGTGAATGGCCACCGGTTGAAAGTCTACCACAAGCCACTCTCAAAAGAGGAGTTTGTTAAGTTATTCCAAGGCGATTCTGAAATGAGGCTGGTTGAGAAGAATTCTTCTCCTCCATCAGCCTAATCTCTGTTTCTTTCAATTTCAATAAAAAAAAAAAAAAAGAAAAAAAAAAAGAGGAAAAATAAATAAATGTATGAGCCTGAAAACCAATCTTTGATTGGCAGTCTCATGCAGAAAACATGAGGTGAAAATCAGGGTCACCTGACACCTCATGTTTTCCAAAAAAAATCTCTCTCTCTCTTTCATCTCATTTCATTTATTCCATCTCACCATTTCCTTCCATCTCACCATCCTCACTTCACCTCAATGCTTTCCACCCATTCATTCATTCATTCATTCCATTTCATTTCATTAATAAAGTTTTTTTTTTTTCAGGCAACTAAAGTATTTTATGCAGCTGGAAGACACCATTACAGTTCCTGCAGCTGTTTGGCAATTCTGCAGCCGTTTAGCCTTTCTGCAGCCTTCTGCACCTGCACAAGAAACACAGTCTGTCTGAAGAAAATATGTACAGTTCAAAATCATCAAAGACAAGGAGGAAAGAATCATGTGCTAGCAATAAAGTTAACAAAAGGTTAGTAGCAAATTATCAGAAGCCAAATAAAATGCGGATCTGAGGTATGTTTAAAATTTTAAACCTATAGTTATTTCATTACGCGGAATTTTCTGGATTATGTCTTGTTGGCCACTAATCGTAATGATTACCCATTTTCTTTTCCCATGCGACCACAAATCCACGAATCCTCCACGTCTACCAGCTCATAAATACCCATGATTTTTGAAATCACATATGGCTGTTTCCGTCATTAAGGTCTCATACCCTAATGACGTAACCTACCGTATTACGTCTCTCAGTTCTCATCCCGCAGCCATGTGTCAATCCACAGCCGAAATCGGAGAATATAGCCGTTCCATTCATTATTTCGAAACCCTCTGCGCTCATAACACTCCATTCCTCGCTATCATCTCCCTTATTCCATTTCATTCACTACGATTACCTCCATAAACCATACTCTGTTTTTCCCTCTGCTGTATAGCCAGTAAACGTGTGATACAGTTGTATTACGACTGCTAGTCACCGTTTCACTGTGTTCACGCTGTTATCCACCACTTAAATCTGATTCAAGCCGTGAATTCTCGATGTCTGAGGCTGTTGATGCACCCATATATCCTCTGTTCCACAAAGTCTGAGCAGGAACCGAGGAATTTCTGTGTAAAGTCACGGAATTACTGTGTAAAGTCACCATCAAAGTCGTGTTTTAAACAGAGCTGAGGAGTCGATGGGAAAACTTTTAAGGGCTGAACCAGAAGGTTCGAAATTCTTGGAGGCATATCCTCAGGTTGAGGAGGCATTGCAAAAAGCCAATTGGCTACAGTGCATCAAGAAGTTTAAGGGCTACCACAAAGAAGTAACAAAAGCCTTTGCAAGGTCATTCAAGGATAAAGACAGTCAAGTAGAGGTGGGCGATTTAACATTTGCAGTCAGTGAAGGAAGCATAGCAAGGGCTACATCTCTTCCACAAACCGGTGAACGCTGGTTCAAAAACCGGGCAGTCCAGGATCAACAATGGAAGCGGATTTTTAAAAACCCAGGTATGAATACAAGTGTTTTCACCAAAGGAATTCCTATCTCTCATGTTAAAGAAGAATGGAAAATTCTACTGTTGTTAGTGCAAAAATTTTTCACGTGTGAAGGGAGATTTGGAGTATTGTACGTTTATCATGGTAAAATTATGCTGCAATTTCAAGGAGAACATGATATAAATCTTCCCTACTTTCTATTCCAAAGCCTTAGGAAAATGTGTTCCATGGCTCAACGGAATCCACGAAACATAGAAGCTTACCTCTGTCACCATAGTCTTGTTAAGTTATTGATAGAAGAACAATTAAAAGAAAAACAAGACACATGGGAGAAATTCCTTGTAAGGAATCATTTTGAAGAACCTGGAGAATCTTCTATACCTAGGAAAAGCAGAAGGAAGAGAAAAGAAAGTATCTCTGAGACTGTTCAAGGACAAACTGTAGAGGAAATAGAAGTACATCATCCTGAACCTGAGATTGAACCCACTGAAGACAGTGCTCAAGAGATTATCTCAGAAACCCTCGCTGAACTTGCCAAAGAAGCTGCCAAAAAGAGAAGAGAAGACAAAAAGAAACAAAAACAAGACAAGGGAAAATCCGTAATTCAAGAAACTGATCAGACTCCAGAGCATTCTAATGATGAAGAAAGAGATAGCCAGCCCTTAGCACAAAGGTTAGCTAAACTCCATGAGAAAATTGCCCTCTCCAAGAAAGTAAAAGTACAAAAACCAAGGAAAAAGGCACAAAAAGAAACACAGAGTGTTGCCACTGTAAGAAGGAGTAGTAGATTGCAGAATAAAGGGAAAGCCACAAGGACACTCTTCGTTGATCTAAGCACACCTGAGAAGGGTGCTATAAAAACAGACCTTGAGGATAGTCCACAACGTGAGGCAGCTACTCCTCCAAGGGAGGACAGTCCGTTTCAGCCGGAGTTTGAAACTGAAACTGAGCATGAATATAGTCCAAGGAAGTCACCAATTGTTGACCCAATTCAACAAGAGGTGTACAACTATTTTGAAACATTGGAGCAGAACACTGCTGGCCCAAGTAATGTCATACCTCATGAGCAGCAAATAGACTTACTCAAACAAGAGATCTATGAACTTGAGGTGCTAAACCGTCACATTAAACAGAGAAATGAAGAAATGAAGCAGTAAGCTGATATTGCCAAAGCAATCCAAGATAACACCTTTCTTCACATGAGCATGTGGCAGAAGAAACACAGCAGACTCAAGAAGAGATGTAGAAGGCTGAACAGAGCCTTAATCAATGTGAAATTTAGATGCATGTTCAAGAGACCAAAGGTTAATGTTTCCACACAAAGGAAGAGGAGGAGATTGGATGTCTTAGCTGAGGCATCCCAGCAGGTGGAGTGAATTGTGTTTTCATTGCATGAGGACATGCAATACCCTCGGAGTGGGGGTATGTAGAGCCTCTATTCTACACCTACTTGTCTACCATTTTCCTCAGTTTTTCCTTATCTTTCCTTCACTTTTGCCTCATTTTCACCATAAAACCACCCAGATCATTACATTAGGTGTCATTAAGCATGATCAAGCAAGTTTTGCTAATGAATGACTATTTGTTTAGATTTTGACTTACTTGCAGGAATCCCGCAGCTATCTGACGATCCTGCAGCTATCTGAAGATCCTGCAGCCTTTTTGTTAAACGCAATGTTCCACGTGTCGGTTTGCCAGATGAGCCACATGGGCACTTAGGTATCAACGTGCTCGAGGTTCCTGTCCCATTTTTCCAGCCATCCACGTCATCTTTACCCATGGTCAAAGCTGGTCAAGTTACGGTCAACTCAAGGCTATTTAACGGTGATTGTGAGCTGCTTGGTCACGTCATCTTAAACGGTGACTTGTCCACGTTCTACAGGTGGCAAGGGACATGATCCAACATGGGATTCATTACCCATGACGACAGAAGCATTAAACTCATCCACGCAGCCGTATGATGTGTCCAGGAACCATAAATACGCATGACTGTTTGTTGTTTTTCAGTTAATTAGCTGTACGAGTAGGCTATCTTAGAAACCTCTATAAATAGTTGCGTCTGTGTACGCTCATCATACTTTTATTAGTTGTAATTTCTGAACTTGTGTTAAATTTAAGAGCGTTGTGAACTCTGTTTTTTTAGTGCTATCCTAGCACTCTGTTCTGTACACTTTTTGCAAATGGAGGAATAGACGTAGCACTGTTTTGAAGTTTCCAGATCTTTGAGTTTTCTTGTGGCTGAATGAATAGAGGGCCCCTGCTCATCTCAGCCTCTGTAAAGTATTTTATGTGCAGTATTTCTTTATTTTCTTATTCATTTCCTTAAGCATGTATAGTTTCATTTACTTGTTTTTCTTTCTTTCAAGCTGATCAGTGTTATTTCTTTGCAGGTTTCTTTTAGCCCGGGATTTATTTTTATGTGTGTGTGTTTGCTTTACAAACTAATGGTATTTGAAGTTGACAAATTCAAGTGCTTCTTTTGTTTTTATAGCTGATTTTTAATCTTATTTCTCAAAGAGCTGCTAACACATGAATGATCTTCATCATAAACTGTTATCTTTTAAGATCAGAATATCACTAACCTGCAGTCAGTTTTGAGTTCTTTTTGGACTATTCTTTCACTACTTTCTAACCATACTTTGCATAGTACATATGGCTGAAGTAGAGAGTTAGAAAGAGCAAAATATTACTACTAGTCTTTAAAGTAGAGTTTTGATTTTAAAGTGCTTCTTAGACTATTCTTTCACTACTTTCTAATCATACTTTGCATAGTACATATGGCTGAAGTAGAGAATTAGAAAGAGCAAACCATTATCATTAGTCTTTCAAGTAGATTTTTCTCACTTTTCTAATTCAACTTAAGCTACTTTCTATCCGTGCTTTACACAGTACATGTGCTTTGAAGCATCGAGTTAGAGAGAGATAATCTTTACTTTTGGGTTTTAAAAGTGACTTTCTTTTCTTTTATTAGCAGCAGCTTGAACGGTGTCTAGTGCCATTGGAAGTGGTCATTTGCTTTCAATTTTATTTCAAGTCATTTCAGTTCACTTATTCCTTTCAAGCATTTCCTTTCAAGCAAGTAGTTAGAGATCACTAAACACACACTTTCACTCATTTAGGATTCACTCTACACACACACCATCACTCACTTGTTTATAAATTATCACTCCATCTTAGGAACATAATTAACCACAACAACACCCCCAACGATAAGAAAAACTCTAAGAGGTTGCTTAAGTACATATAGTACACCTTCGCTTCATCAGCTTACGAGCCCCGGGTTGACAATAAATACTAGCAATTTAGATAACACTAAATTGACTAAACAAGGAGCATTAGTAAGGTCACCAAAATTCAAATCAGATATAAGGAAACTCTCCACCCGAGCTAGTCTAGAATCCATATTGTCTAAACAAAACCATTGACTGCCCAACATGCAGGTAACATTTTCCAAGCGATAGAAAACATTATAGCTATTTGCCTACTTATCTATAAGGATTAAACAAAGAAGAGTTTCCATTTGTTGATATAAGAAGGATAGTATAGAAAATGCAACCTCTTCTTACGAAATCTACCTATGATGAGGACCCTTCTTAGATCCAAGACTGATCTTGGTAGCTCAAAATCAAAATGATAGGGCATCTCCTCATTTTCTTTGGCCTCCAAAAGAAGCAACTCTCACCTTACTTTGATAGAGACCACATCCAAAAAGTTTTCCACAAATTCAGAAGAAAAAAATTAGGTGTGTTTAATTCCCACATTACCGCTACTGTTAGGGGTGATTTGGGTGGACAATCGGGCACACATGGCACTTAGGCGAGTCATGGGTATAGGCATGCCCATGTTTGTGCGATGGGCATGCAAGCATAGTGGGGAGTGTGTCATAGCAGTGGGCACCCGCCCAAATCGTGTTCGGTTAAAGGCATGCGGATGGTGATCAGTTAAAGGCATAGCGGTCAAGTAAAGGTGCGCTCAATGGAAGTTCAGTTAAAGGAGATGCGATGGAATGAAGGTCGGTTAAAGGTGACATGTAAGTTTCAGTTAAACATGTCAGCTGGAATGCACGACTGTGGGTTGTTGGGAATTTATGAAAATTCCATAACAGACAGACAAAAAAAATGCTCTGTTTTAACACTCTGTTTTTAACACAGTAAACTCAGAAAACTGAAAATCGTTTGCTGGAAATGGTGTTGCAGCAACGCAGTTTGGTGTTGCAGCAACACAAAAAAAATATTTTCTGAAAACTGAATTTCAACAGTGCACAGCAAAAGGGAAGTTGTATTCATGTATAATACTTCCTCTAACAGAGGGATTTCTACAAGACTACTTTAAAGACAGTTCAAAACTTAAAAAAAACTTCATGCTGTAAACAGAAATTACATTACTATGTCTGCACTGCTGTACATTACAGAAAACAAAATACTCTGTCTCCTCTGAAAAATCAACAGGTTGTTTTTCACTGCTGTGTCTGCACTCCTGTGCATCTACAAAACACTCTGTTTCTGTTCAGAACGCTGCTGTAACACTCTGTTTCTTCCTTGAAAACATTTTACACTGCTGCTGTAAATTTCATTCATACATTCACGCTGCTGCGTACATAAAAAAAAACTTCTGCACTGCTGTGCATTACAAAGAGAGCTTTGTCTCTGTTCAAAAAAATTTACACACACTGCTGTGTTTTCATTACATTTTTCAGATTCAACAAAAAACTGAACTTCACGTTTTTCTATTTGTCGTAAAAGCAAAACTATACCTGTGAATTAAAATAAAATAAAATTAAAAATCCTACCTACATTTACCAACTACAGCAATAAATTACCATCATTCCGTGAGTGACCACCATTCCGTAATAAATTGCTGTGTAATGGCTAATTCAGGAAAGGACTGGAGCTGCGGCTGTTTAATGGCATATTCATCAATGCAGAGGTATGGCAGTTGATTCAACAGTACAGGGGTATGGCAAAGGACAGGCCCTGCAGTTGAAAATAATATTTCAACACTCCCCTTTAGTTTCAACTGCTGGGTTATCAGTCATACCCAGGCATTTCCTCAAAAATTCAAAACTTTTATGTCCCAAAGGCTTGGTTAGAATGTCTGCAACCTGCTCCTGAGTTTTGCAATTTACTAAGACAATTTCTCCATTATTTACCAACTCTCTGATATAATGAAACCTTGTGTCAATGTGTTTCGTTCTCTTATGAAACACAGAATTTTTGGATAATGCAATAGCAGAACTGTTGTCACAATAAATCATAGTTCCTTTTACCTACTCTTGGCCTAAGCTCCTTAACATCCTTCTCATTCAAACTGCTTGACATGATGCTGCTGTAGCTGCCACGTACTCTGCTTCTGCTGTAGACAATGCCACAATTGGCTGTTTCTTGGAAGCCCATGAAATGGCTCTTGAACTCATGTGAAAAACATAACCGGAAGTGCTTTTCCGATCATCTACACTTCCAGCCCAATCACTATCATTGTATCCAACTAAATTTGAACATTCTGAAGTAGTATATAAAATTCCAAACCTTTTGGTACCTTTGACATACCTTAGAATTCTTTTTGTTGCCTGCCAAAGTGCTTCCTTTGGCCTCTCCATGAATCTAGAAATTAAACTAACAGAAAACATAATGTCAGGCCTAGTAGCTATTAAATACATAAGGCTGCCAACAATACTCTTGTACAAACTAGGATCAAAATCCTTGTTGTTGTCCTCTCTGCTGAGTTTTAATCCCATTACTATGGGAGTGATCGCTGCTTTGCATTCTTGCATGTTAAATCTGCCCAACACTTGATTTACATATCTAGCTTGTGAGATAAAAATTCCTTTTTCATTTTGATCTACTTCTATGCCTAAGAAGTATCTCAAGAAACCCATGTCAGTCATTTCAAATTCCTCTTTCATGACCGATTTAAAATTCTCAATGAGCTGATCATCATTACCTGTGAAAATAACATCATCAACATATAAGACAACAATTAAAATTTTACCATCTTTTTCTTTGATGTAGACGGTGGGTTCTCCTTCACACTTGTCAAATTCATTATCCAATAGATAGGAATCTATCCTGTTGTACCATGCTCTTGGCGCTTGCTTCAGCCCATAAAGAGCTTTCTTCAATTTGCACACTTTGTGCTCTTCACCTTTCTTCTCATAGCCTAGAGGTTGTTCAATGTAAACCTCTTCCATTAACACTCCATTTAGGAATGCTGACTTCACGTCCATTTGGCAAACTTTCCACTTGTTTTGAGCTGCTATGGACAACACTGCTCTCACGGTTTCCATTCTTGCAAATGGTGTGAAAGTCTCCTCATAATCTCTCCCATATTGGTGCTTGTACCCTTTGACAACCAGCCTTGCCTTATGTCTTTCTATTTTACCTTCAGCATTACTCTTGGTCTTGTAAACCCATTTCACTCCAATGACTTATTTGCCTTTTGGTAGCTCAACCAAATCCCATGTTTTGTTTCTCTCTATGGCATTCATCTCCTCATCCATAGCTTCTATCCATTTCTTATCTTTAATTGCATCTTCGAAATGAATAGGATCATCAACATGACAATACAAGGCAAATAAGGAATTCATTCCTTCATCATAAATGTCACTTAGATTTCTAAACTTCTTACCTCGTTCATTTGGTGTGCAAATGCTTGAAGATGCACTTGAATTTCCTCCTTGTGATGTGCTTGGAGAAGCACTTTCATTTTTCCTCAATGGTGTCCCTTGTTGTCCTTGTGTTGGCGCTGCTGTTTGGGGATGCATTTCAGCCACCTCCTGATCATCTTCATCATGAGACAAACAGTTTTTAATATTCACTGTTTTCTCTATGCTTCCATCCCAAGCTTCCTCCTCAATGAATTGAACATCTCTGCTGAAAAAAAATTTCTTAGTAGATGGGATATACAACCTGTAAGCTTTGGATTCCTCACTGTATCCAATGAAGATACATTTCTCCCCTTTGCTGTCCAACTTCCTCCTTAGCTGATCTGGTATGTGTGCATAGGCCACACATCCAAAAACTTTCAAGTGGGTGACACCTTGCTTTCTCCCACTCCATGCTTCTTCCGGCACTTTGTTCAACACTGCTTTTGTAGGACACCTATTCAAAATATACACTGCACAATTTACAGCTTCAGCCCAATAATCATTTCGCAAATGCTTTGCCTTTAGCATGCTCCTTGCCATATCCATGATGGTCCTATTATTCCTTTCAGCAACTCCATTTTGCTGTGGGGTGTACCTAGCTGTAAACTGTTTGTGAATTCCATTTTCTCTACAAAATCGTAGGAATTCCTTGGAGATATACTCACCTCCTCTGTCAGTTCTCAAAACTTTTATATGCAGCCCGCTTTGGTTCTCCACAAGTGCTTTGAAATTTCGAAATTTCTCAAACACTTCACTTTTGTTCTTAAGGAAATATACCCAAGTTTTTCTTTTAAAGTCATCAATAAATGTTAGGAAATATTGGTTGCCTGCTAATGATGGAGCTTGCATCGGTCCACATAAATCTGAGTCGATGATCTCTAAGGGTGCCTTTGCCCTTATGCTTTTACCTGATGGAAAACTTTCTCTATGTTGTTTCCCCAAAATGCAACCTTCACAAAGGCTGTCCGGTTTCTCTATCAATGGTAATCCTCTTACCATTCCTTTTCTGCTTAACAAGTTTAGACCTCCAAAATTGAGATGTCCAAATCTCAAGTGCCACAACCAATTTTCATCCTTTGGCACGCTTTGGAAAGCTTCTTGTGTCACTGCTGCAATTTCTTCTTTATTTTTCAAATCTGCTCTTATTCTAAGAGGGAACATTCTGTTCCTTGTCATCTTCACTTCAGCAATGCATCGCTTGCTGGGTGCTCTGTCCATGATGGTGCATACATCATTCTCAAAGAAAACATTGTACCCCTTATGGACAAGCTGTCCAATACTCAAGAGGTTACACCTCATTCCAGGAACATAATAGACATCTGCTATGGTTTTCCTTTCTCCTTTCTTTGTAAATATTTTAACTTCTCCTTTTCCCATAACAGAGATTTTGCTATCAGTCCCAAGTGTGACTTGTGATTTCACACTTTGATCTAAAGCAGAAAACATGGCTAAGTTTCCTGTCATATGGTTACTACAACCGGAATCTAGAAACCATATATCTTCACTGTTTGTTTCAGCCATGTTACAAGCTAACAATACATTATCTTGGCTGATATTTTCTCTAGTAATATTTGCATTAGATCTATTGTTCATATCATGCTGTTTATTCTTACATTCACTTGCATAGTGCCCATATTTTTTACAATAATAACATTGGACATTGGATTTTTCATACCTTTGTCCTTGAGCATGATGTTTTCCACTTTGTTGGCTGCTGCCATGGCCTTGGTTCAGATTTGGATTGCTGCCTCTTCCTTGAGCATTTGCTGGGTTATTCCTTCCACCTTTGTTTTGACTTCTTCCTCTTCCTCTCTTGTTTCCTCTGCCTTGACCTCTTCCTCTTCCAAAAGACATCTGGGTCTTAAAGGCTTGCTCTAGAGATGAGTTTTCATTTCTACTCAACCTCTGCTCATGTGTTATCAGTGATGCATGTAGCTCATCAACTGAAAAGTTTGAGAGATCCTTTGTCTCTTCTATGGTGGTGACAATCACATCAAACTTTGAGGGTAGGACCCTCAACAGTTTCTCCACAATCCTCCTTTCTTCAAGGGTTTCTCCATGAGTTCTCATCTGTGTGACCAGACCAATCACATCTATGAAGAATGAGTCAATATTGTCTGACTCCTTCATGCTCAGATTCTCAAAATCTCTCCTCAGCAATTGTAGTTTTGCTGTCTTCACTTTCTCCATGCCTTGATAGGTTGTTTTGAGGGTTTTCCATGCTTCATTGGATGTCTTAGCTGCTGCTATCCTTGGAAACACACTCTGGTCCACTGCTTGATACAACAATACAATGGCTTTTGCATCCTTCTTCCTATTGCTCTTCAGCAGATCTCTCTCTGCCTGAGTTAGGCTGTTAAATTGATTTTCATCTGCTGGTTCTTCAAACCCATATTCAACTAATTCCCATAAATCTTGAGAGATAAACAGGGCTCTCATGGTTATGGCCCAATAGTCATAGTTTTTCCCATTAAACTGTGGGAGCTGGGTGTTAAACATACCCATACTAGTGCTGGTGCTAGCCATTCTTTCAATACTTGACTGTGTAAAAAAAATTCACTGACTGTCTTCACTCTGCTGGTGAAGTTGCTACAGCAATAAACCCTTCCTTCAGCTTCTTTGACACTTCAAAGAGCCTGGACTAGCTCTGATACCATGTTGGGAATTTATGAAAATTCCATAACAGACAAACAAAAAAATGCTCTGTTTTAACACTCTATTTTTAACACAATAAACTCAGAAAACTGAAAATCGTTTGCTGGAAACGGTGTTGCAGCAACGCAGTTTGGTGTTGCAGCAACGCTGAAACTGGTGTTTCAGCAACACAAAAAAAATATTTTCTGAAAACTGAATTTCAACAGTGCACAGCAAAAGGGAAGTTGTATTCATGTATAATACTTCCTCTAACAGAGGGATTTCTACAAGACTACTTTAAAGACAGTTCAAAACTTTAAAAAAACTTCATGCTGTAAACAAAAATTACATTACTATGTCTTCACTGCTGTACATTACAGAAAACAAAATACTCTGTCTCCTCTGAAAAATCAACAGGCTGTTTTTCACTGTTGTGTCTGCACTCCTGTGCATCTACAAAACACTCTGTTTCTGTTCAGAATGCTGCTGTAACACTCTGTTTCTTCCTTGAAAACATTTTACACTGCTGCTGTAAATTTCATTCATACATTCACGCTGTTGCGTACATAAAAAAAAACTTTCGCACTACTGTGCATTACAAAGAGAGCTCTGTCTCTGTTCAAAAAAATTTACACACATTGTTGTGTTTTCATTACATTTTTTTCAGATTCAACAAAAATTGAACTTCACGTTTTTCTATTTGCCGTAAAACCAAAACTATACCTGTGAATTAAAATAAAATAAAATTAAAAATCCTACCTACATTTACCAACTACAACAATAAATTACCATCATTCCGTGAGTGACCACCATTCCGTAATAAATTGCTGTGTAATGGCTGATTCAGGAAAGGACTGGAGCTGCGGCTGTTTAATGGTAGATTCATCAATGCAGAGGTATGACAGTTGATTCAACAGTACAAGGGTATGGCAAAGGACAGGCCCTGCAGTTGAAAATAATATTTCAACATGGGTGCACACCCGTGCTGGGGGCCTAGACTCAGGGACAGGAAGATGAATAAATTGTGATGACACAATATCGGTGGGTTGGCTTGTGCATTGAATAATGACGGACATGTTAAGGAAGAGGTCAACTTGTACACAAGTTAGTGGAAGGACGTGTTGGGTATGACAACAAGTTCGTCTGACGGGTCATCTCACCCACCCATTGATTAAACCTAACACTTAAGAATAGAGTGTGATGAGTCACCTATAAGTATAAAAGAGGGAGATCGGTTGAGGATCTTCACCAAACCGTAGACACTAAGGAGAAACTAATTGAGAAGATCACAGTGCGAAGAGTCGAGAGTGGGAGTTGAGTGTGACATGGGTTGTGGGAAACATTTGGATAACGTGCACGTAGATGGGTCAATCAAAGCGGCCCAGGTATGCAAGTGCCTTGTGGGAAGAGCCATAGGCAACACGTTTAATTTTTGGTAGACTGTAAAAACTGTGCAAAAAAAGAGGTAGAGTCCTTCACCCATTCAGGGGAAGCCTCCCCTTTGTAAAATAATTGTAAAATTCTGAAAACAATGATGAAATATGGAGTTCTTGAAAATCGATGGTTGACCTCATGATTGGTATTGCTGCACTATAATGTTATGTTCTCTACACATAACAAATATTAATAAAAAGAGAAAGACTATAATAATAAAAATAGTTGTAGGCGTAGTTCAGAAGACAAAAGAAAATTGTTAATTAATATGATTCTTGCTGACGCCTCGGCTGGTGGAATCAGGTTGGGGACGTGATAGATGGTATTAGGGCCAGCATAATGAAATGCAATAGAGACCAGAGATGTATGCATCCCAAGGTTCTTAGAGAAAAGAAGTTTTGGATGCACAATTTGGGGTTTCTTGACTTGGAGATTTATGGGAGAATCGTCCAAGCTTTTGTTGACACAAGTGCCACACATAAATTTATGACAACAAGGTTGTAAAAGGAAGTTGGGTTATAGCTTACTGCCAAATAGGTGGACGTCAAGGAAGTGAACACAAGACTAGTGTCGGGACTGTCAAGTGAATTGTCGGTGTGAATTTCAGATTGGTAGGATCTTTTGGACTTCAGAGTGACGAAGATGAATAAATTTGACATGATATTGAGGCAAGACATTTTCAAGGGAAGCAAAGCCATTTTTGTTCCATTTTGCGATGAGATTATGTTGATTGGAGACACACAAATGTGGAATTTTCCTATTCACTAGCAAAGGAAGCAAGTGAAGGTGCAACATGTTTCTGCACTAAGTATGAGTGGAGAAATGTGGGATTTGGATGTTGAGACATATGTGACCGTCATTCAAGAGATTAAGGATGACGATGGAGTGGGGACGCCTATTCTAGCCAATTTCTGATGTATTAGCTAATTATGAATATCTAATGCCCAATGAGTTTCCAAAAGTACTAACATGAATATGTGCAGTGGACGATCACATTAAGCTAGAGTTGGGGAAGGAACCACCAGTAAAATCTTCGTATTGATTATCAGGGTCGGAATTGGAGCAGTTGAAGTGAAAATTGGAGGAATTGGATGATGCGTGCTTCATTCGACCTTCAAGGTCCCCATATGCTGCCCAAGTATTATTCCAGAGGAAGAAAGACACAAGTGAGTTGCGAATGTGTCGTGATTATCATGCATTGAACAAGCAAATGATAAAGAACAGGTATCCACTACCACTTGCAGTAGATTCCTTCGATAAGCTTGTGAAAGCCCAAGCTTTTTTGGAGATTGATTTGAAGCATGGGTATTATCAGGTGTGGATAGAAGAGGGTGATGAGAAGAAAACAACGATAGTGACGAGGTATGGAAGTTTTGAGTTCCTTGTCATTTCATTTAGATTGTTCAACGCTTCGGCCACATTTTTCATTTTGATGAATGATGTCTTGCGTCTATACATGGATTCGCTCATAGTGGTATACATGGATGACATCACAGTAATCACTGAAAACATGGAGAATCACAAGAAGCACTTGGTGTTTGGTAAACTTGACTCGGGATAGAGTCAAAGTTGACCAGGTTAAATAGTGATGGTTTTAGGGCACATGGTATTGTGCACCCATAGTATTCTGCGTGTGGTATTATATGTTTAATGGGTCTTATAAAAAGTTGGAAGGACTTCATTGTAATGCAAGACCTGGAGGTGAGTGGTGAAGGCTCACTTTTTCGGATTGGCCAGGGTTTTGGCCAATGCTAATGAGATCTTATTAGGATGGGTTTTTCCCCATATTTTGGGTTTTCCTAGATAAACTTGTGCATTTATGTGTTTATAGTTGTTGCTGGTTATTTTATATTTATTCCTCTCAGTAATTCTTTGTAATTAATTTGCGTTCTTTGATAGATTTCTTAACAACTGCTATCAAAGCCGAAGGTATATTTGGCTGATAAACTCGCAGGAAAGAAGGGTTCCTCGTTTGAGTGGGAGCAATGGTGGAATATGGTAAGTTTAGGGTCAAGAAATTTAACAGCCAAAATTTCTCGCTATGGAAGATGCAGATGGAAGATTATTTGTATCAGAAAGATCTGTACCTACCATTGAGCAGAAAAACAAAGCGGCCGATGACTTTGACAGATGAAGAATGGAACCTTCTCCATAGAAAGGCACTCGAAACAATATGGTTGTGCCTAGCTGCATCAGTCGCTTTCAACATTTCGAAGGAAGCAATGATAGAGGGTTTGATTCAGGTATTTTCTAAACTATATGAAAAACCCTCGGCCTCAAACAAGGTATTTCTTATGAAACGGTTATTTAATATGAAGATGTCGAAAGGTGGATCTGTTGCAGATCATTTAAATGATTTTAATACAGTTACAAGTCAGTTAAGTTCTGTAGGGGTAAACTTTGAAGATGAAGTTAGAGCTCCGTTATTTCTAACTCTGTTAATGCTTTAACTTCCAAAGGAGCATATGCAGCATTATGGCATCATAGGCTCGGACAGGTGAGTGAAAAGGGGATGAAGATTCTTCACTCAAGGAATTTGTTGCCAGGTTCGAAGAAAGTTGAGTTGGACTTCTGTGAGAATTGCATTTATGGAAAACAGAAGAGAGTCAGATTTATCAGAGTTGGGAAAGAAAATAAGAGCAAAAAATTAGAGCATGTGCATACAGATGTATGGGGACCTACTCAGGTATCATCTCTCGGTGTCTCTCGTTATTATGTTACTTTTATTGATGATGCAACAAGAAAAACTTGGATTTATTGTATTAAGAATAAATCTGATGTATTTGATACTTTCAAGAAATGGAAAGCTTTGGTTGAAATTGAGATAGGAAATAAATTGAAGTGTCTTAAATCAGATAATGGAGGTGAATATTGCAGCAAAGAGTTTGATAGGTACTATTCAGAGCATGGAATTCGCAGAGAGAAGACAGTTCCAAGAACACCACAAGAAAATGGTGTGTCTGAAAGGATGAACAAAACAATCATGGAGCCTGCAAGGTGCATGAGATTGCATGCAGGATTGCCTTTACAGTTTTGGACAGATGCTGTAGATACTGCTGTTTATCTAATAAATAGATGGCCTTCAAGTTCCTTGGATGGTGGTGTTTGAGAGGAAGCATGGACAGAAAAAAAGGTAAACTACTCTTTTTTAAAGCCTTTTGGTTGTGAGGACTTGGTCCATATTCATAAAGAAAATAGAAGAAAGCTTGAGGAAAAGTCAAAGAAATGTACCTTTATTGGATATGGTGTTAATGATTTTGGTTATCGCTTATATGATTACGAAAATCAAAAAATCTTTAGGAGCAGAGATGTAATATTCAATGAAAAGTTATTGTATAAAAATTAGTTGCAGGAAAAGAAACAGGAAAAAGAAAACAAGGAATATGCAGTTCTTGATGAAATCACTGAAAAAGTAAAAGTACCTGAAAATAATAATAATCAACAATAGAAACCACCACAATAGCAACAGGCACCCCAAACACCTGAAAGTGGTGTTAGAAGATCTACCAGGATAAGTAGACCCTCTAAACTATACTCTCCTTCATTATATTATTTATTTTTGATTGATTCTGGTGAACCCGAATGTTATGAAGAAGCAATGCAGGTTGAAAGCAGGAAGAAGAAGGAGGTAGCCATGGAAGAAGAGATGGACTCCTTAATGCATAAAAAAATTTGGGACTTAGTCAGATTTCCTGCAGGAAAAACTACATTGAAGAATAAATGGGTTTACAGGCTGAAGGAAGAAGATGGAGGAAAACAGAGGTACAAAGCTAGACTTGTGGTGAAGGGGTTTGCACAGAAGAAAAGTATTGATTTTGATGAAATATTTTCTCCTGTTGTTAAAATGACTTCAATCAAAACTATTTTAAGTCTAGTAGCAGCTGAATATTTGCATCTTGAGCAATTAGATGTAAAGACAACCTTTCTCCACGGGGATTTGGAGGAAGAGACATATATGCAGTAGCCACAAGGATATGAGGTGAAAGGGAAGGAGAAACTAGTGTGCAGGTTGAAGAAGAGCTTGTATGGCTTAAACAGGCTCCAAGGCAGTAGTATCTAAATTTTGACAAGTTTATGTCTGAACAAGGTTATACTAGATGCCACTCTGACCATTGTATTTATCTGAAAAAGAAAAATGATGGCAGCTATATTATATTGTTATTGTATGTAGATGACATGCTTGTTGCAGGGTCTAACATGCAAGAAATAAATGTGCTCAAAAGAAAATTGGCAAATTCATTTGCAATGAAGGATTTGGGAGCTGCAAAACAAATCCTTGGTATGAGAATCACTAGAGATAGGAAAAATCGTAAATTAACATTGTCTCAAAATGAGTGCATACAAAAGGTGTTGAAAAGATTTAATATGCACAATGCAAAACCAGTTAGTACACCTTTTGCTAGGAATGTCAAACTTAGTAAGGAAATGTGCCCAAAGACCCAAGAAGACATGGATTATATGTCTAAAGTTCCATATGCACCAGCAGTTGGAAGCTTAATGTATGCAATGGTCCACACAAGGCCTGATATTGCACATGCAGTGGAGTTGTAAGCAGGTACATGAACAATCTAGGAAAGGAACATTGGATGGCATTGAAATGGATTCTCAAATATTTGAAAGGTACCACAAATCACGCATTATGCTTTGGTGGTGCAAACATTTCACTACAGGGATATGTTGATGTAGATATGGCAGGTGATAGATATAACAGGAGGAGCACTACAGGATATGTATTTACTATTGGTGGAGCAACTGTCAGTTGGGTTTCAAAAATCCAAAGTGTTGTTGCACTTTCAACAACAGAAGTAGAGTATGTTGCTACTACAAAGGCTAGTAAAGAAATGATTTCGTTACAAGCGTTTATGGGTGAACTGGGTAAGGATCATGATATGGGCACATTATATAGTGATAGCCAAAGTGCCATGCATCTTGCAAAGAACCCAACATTTCATTCTAGGATTAAACACATACAACTTAAGTACCATTTCATATGATTAGTGTTGGAAGATGGAGAGGTGAAGCTGGAAAAGATACACACTAGCCAGAATCCTGCAGATATGCTAACAAAAGTTGTAACCAGGGAGAAACTAAGAATATGCTCGGTTTCAATTGGTCTTCATGGATGACAATGAAGATGAGAAACAACCAGGTCCAAAGAGGAATCATTTTCCAGCAAATGAAGCAGCGGTGGAGTTGCTACAATCATTCTCCAAGTGGGAGATTATTGTGTGTGGAGCATGATTGTTCAGAGGTCTTTGTTTTAGTCGGATGTAAACCCTAGGAAGTTTGTACACCCCTTCACACGGGGCGGTGTGGGGGGGAATTTTCCCCCTCGTGAGGGTCCGGGGGCGGCGATCCCCCCTGGCTAGGGGGTCTGGGGGCCAACGATCCCCCAGTGGGGGGCTCAAGGGCAGCGCCCCCGAAACTAAAAATAGATGTAAAATTTCTTTGTAAAAGTATAGTAATTTCTAGTCAATCTGGGCCGTTCATTAGGTGGATGATCTGACAGTAGAACTTATGTTTAGTTTAGGGTCTTTTTCCCTAGAAGGAAACCCCTCTCTTTGTATGAGGGCATTGTATTTGAGGCTGAGAAATAGAGGTGTATTTTGTGAGCGAGAAACAGAGAGGTGAGACTGTGAGAGAAAGTATGAGTTTCCAAAAGTAATAACATGAATATGTACAGTGGACCATCACATTAAGCTAGAGTTGGGGAAGGAACCATAGTAAAATCTCCGTATCGATTATCAGGGTCAGAATTGGAGCAGTCGAAGTGACAATTGGAGGAATTGGTTGATGTGTGCTTCATTTGACCTTCAAGGTCCCAATATGTTGCCCAAGTATTATTCCAGAGGAAGAAAGACACAAGTGACTTGCGAATGTGTGGTGATTATCATGCATTGCACAAGAAAATGATAAAGAACATGGATCCACTACCACTTGCAATAGATTCCTTCGATAAGCTTGTGAAAGCCCGAGTTTTTTTGGGGATTGATTTGAGGCATGGTTATTATCAGGTGTTGATAGAAGAGGGTGATGAGAAGAAAACAACGATAGTGACGATGTTATGAAACCAGCTCAAGAAAATATAGAAAATATAGATCAACGCCTTAGAATTCAGCCTCTTCGAGGGGGCAACCTCCTTTACATGACATAAATGAACAATTCTTCGATGATACAAATGACAAAACCTCCTTTCTATATATAGGAGTCTAAGGAGTCACAATATAATCCAGCCGACCTAACAATAATAATATAAAGCCACAAAAATAACAATAGAGGGATTCTATGGGGCACATAAATAACAATATGGGGGTAATAGGGGCACAACAATATAAATAAGGGGTATAACTACAATAGTAATGGGGTAATCACTAGTATTATAGGGACCCAACATGCCCCTCTCCTTCAAAAAAGTGTTGTCCTCAACGCTTTAGCAGTTGTGGATACTTCTGCATAAAATTCTCATCCTCCCATGTGGAATCTTCAGCAGATAAGTTCTTCCACTTGATAAGATACTCTGAAATTGATCGATTTCGTAGCTGTTGAGTTCTTGTTTCTGTGACTGCTTTTGGTTCCAATATAAATTTTCCTTCCTCGTCAAGTTCTGGCAATATTGTTTGAACTGGGAGCTTGTCACCTATAACCTTCTTTAAACATGAAACATGGAAAACTGGGTGCAATCGAGAAGCTGCAGGAAGCTCCAATTTGTATGCCATAGTACCAATCTTTTCCAACACCTTGTACGGACCATAATACTTTGGTGATAATTTATTATCCTTCTTAGCTTGCTTTAGGGACATTTGCTTATATGGTTGTAGCCGTAGGAATACCCAATCACCTACATCAAAACTTCTTTCACTGCGATGTTGATCTGCCTGTTGTTTCATTCTATTTTGTGCCAACACGAGGTTATCCTTTAAGAGTTGGAGGACTTGTTGTTGATGTTCGATGTGATGTTCCACTACCTGAACCTTAGAATTTTCTCTTAAATATGATGTGATTGATGGTGGTTGGTACCCATAAAGTGCCATAAATGGGGTCATTTTTGTTGCTGTATGGAAGGAAGTGTTATACCACCATTCAGCCAGAGGCAACCATTTGACCCATTGTGTCTGTTTATCAGATACAAAGCAACGAAGATATCCTTCCAAACATTTGTTTACTATCTCAGTTTGCCCATCAGATTGAGGATGATAAGATGAGCTATGAGCTAACTGAGTACCAAGACAAGAAAATAATTCTGTCCAAAAATTTCCAGTGAAAATGGGATCTCTGTCACTTACAATAATCTTTGGGTTTCCATGTAGCTTTTGAACTGTTTCCATAAATGCAGTAGAAACTGTACTGGCTTTAAATGGATGTGATAATGCACAAAAGTGTGCATACTTGGTAAGTCTGTCAACTACCACCATGATGACACTCTTTCCCTCAGACTTGGGTAAACCTGTGATAAAATCCATTGAAACCTCCTCCCAACGTTGGCTTGGAATGGATAAAGGTTGTAATAGACCCGGTGTCTTAATTGTTTCAACTTTATTTTGTTGGCAAACCAAACATTCCGCCACAAACTTTTGAATATCTGATTTAAGGCCATCCCAAAAAAATTCCTTCTTAACCCTGTGGTAAGTTTTTAAAAATCCTGAGTGCCCTCCTAAGGGAGAAGTGTGCAATTCCATAAGAATCTTTTGTTTTAGCTGGGAATTCTTACAGAGGTATAAGCGATCTTTGTACCATAACGAATCATTTTTCCAGCTAAATGTATCAGAAGTACTGGAATCTTGTTGTAGCTTTCGAATAAGTGCCCACACTTCTTCGTCATTCTTCCATTCCTCCTTTGCTTCGTTTATCCAATCTGGTTGGATAATAGAAATGGCACACAACAATGCTTCCACATCCTCATCCTTTCTTGAGAGTGCATCTGCCACCACATTTTGCTTCCCTTTTTTGTAGATGATTTCAAAGTCATAACCCAACATCTTTGTGACCCACTTTTGTTGCTCTTCAGAGGATAATCTTTGTTCTAAAAAGTATTTAAGGCTATCATGATCCGTTTTTACCTTGAAGTGTCTTCCCATTAGGTAGGGTCGCCATTTCTTAAGTGCATGGAGTATTGCCAACATTTCCTTCTCATAAATAGCTTTGCTTAAAAACTTTCCCTTGATTGGACGACTTTCAAAAGCAATGGGTCTTTCATCTTGCATTAGAACAACACCAATTCCATTTCCTGAAGCATCACATTCCACAATAAAGGTTTTTGTGAAGTCCGGTGTAGCTAAGACCGGTGCTTGGCACATTGCCTCTTTAAGATGTTCAAAGGCCTTTGTTGCTTCCGGAGTCCATGAAAATGAATCTTTCTTCAATAATGTTGTTAGAGGTGCTGCTATTCTCCCATAATTCTTAACAAACTTGCGATAATACCCTGTCAACCCAAGAAATCCTCGCAGATGCTTTATGGATGTGGGGATTTTCCATTCCTTAATGGCTTTAATTTTGCTAGGGTCTACCTTAACTCCTTCATGAGATACAATATGACCCAAATATTCCACCTCCTGGACTCCAAAGAAACATTTGGATCTTTTTGCATATAATTGTTTCTCCTCCAATAGTTGTAGCACCTGTCAACATGTTCAACATGATCCTTCCAAGACTTGCTGTAGATTAGTATATCATCAAAAAATACTAACACAAATTTTCTAAGGAATGGTTTGAAAATTGAATTCATCAAACCTTGAAATGTTGAAGGTGCATTGGTAAGGCCAAAAGGCATGACCAAAAATTCATAATGACCCTCATGAGTTCTAAATGTCGTTTTCGGAATGTCTTCAATCTTCATTCTGATTTGATGATATCCCGAACGAAGATCCAACTTGGTGAAGTAAATTGATCCATGCAATTCATCCAGTAATTCATCAATGACAGGAATGGGGAACTTATCTTTAATAGTGAGCTTGTTGAGCTCCCTATAATCTGGACACATGCGCCATGATCCATCCTTCTTGTGCACCAATACTACTGGAGCTGAGAAAGAACTTTGACTTGGTTGAATTATACCAGCCTCTAGCATTTCTGCAACCATACGTTCAATTTCACTTTTTTGGACATATGGATATCTGTACGGCCTGATGTTTGGAGGAACACTTCCTGGAATCAGATGAATAGCATGATCATGATCACGCATAGGTGGGAGACCTTTGGGAGTCTCAAATACCTTGGAATGATTGTCCAGGACTTTTTGGAGATCTGGAGAAATAGATGATTCCAATGTGGAAACATCTAGCGAACATAATTGTGCAATTACACCTCTTTGCTCCTTTTTTAGAAGCTTTGTCATGCCATTAGAGCTGATTATCTTTCCTGGTTTCCCTGCAATACCCCTTAATTCAACTTCCTTTCCTTCCACAGAAAATTTCATGAAAAGTTCTTGAAAATTAAAAGCTATTGTACCCAAGGATTGTAGCCATTGGACTCCTAGTACAACATCAACACCTCCCATTGGAATGGAAAGCATTGGGCTAGTCAATACATATTCTCCCATGGATAGCTTGATATTATGGCACTTTCCAGAACAATTTATTGTTCCTCCATTTGCAATCATCACTTGACACTCTGGTGCTGGATATAGGAAGCAATTCAATTCTTTTGCTACCCTACAATGAATAAAATTGTGGGTGCTTCCTGAATCAATCAACACTATTACCTTTTTCTTCTTGATTTGTCCTTCTATCTTGATGGTTTGAGGAGTGGTAATTCCTGCCAATGCATTACAAGATATGGTCGGATTTATTTGTTCTTCATCTAGGCTTTGTTCCTGGAATATATCCTCTTCTTTTGACCTTTCTTGCTCCTTTTCTTCTTCCTCTTCACAATCTATGTAGAATAATTTCTTCTCAGCACACTTATGACCTTTTGTGTATTTGCTATCACAATTGTAACAAAGCCCTTTTGCTCTTTTTTCTTCCAATTGTTGTGGTGTCAACCTTGTAGGTTGTGAAAGACTATGGGCAACAACACTTCCGTCTTTATAGTTGTGAATGGTATGCTTCCTAGTTGCCATAATTTTGCTTTCCATTTTTCTTGCTAACCTGAATGCCTTCTCTAATGAATCAGGTTCCCAAAGGCGCACATCATGTTGGATATTATCCTTTAAAGACCCTATGAACACATCAATCCTATGCTCCTCTGGAATATCTTTTACCCTTATGTTCAATTTTTGGAACTCTTCAATGTGCTCCATTATTGAACCCTTTTGTTTGAGACTTATCAATTGGCTAAAAAAAGTGTTGCTTTTTGTATCCTCATAATGTGCTATCAATTCTTCCGTAAAAATTTCCCAAGTGATAAATTGTTTACGAGAACAAAGCCATTGATACCATACAAACTGATTTGGTTCCAAATATAAAGTTGCCATACGTACCTTTTGTGTGTTTTGCACATTATTGAGATCGAAGAATTGCTCCATCTGTAATATCCATGTGGCGGGATCCTTGCCATCAAACTTCCTCATATCGATTTTTGGAATATGGTGATTCTTCGATCCAACATTAGCGTCTATGAAATCATGATTAACATTTCTTTTGTTCTCATCATGAGTTTCCTTTACTACCTTTTCACCATTAGTGACCCTTTCTTGTAGCAACTTCTTCAATTCTTCCATCGAATCCTCCATCTTAGCTTCCATGCCCTTTATCTTAGATTCCACTCCATTTATCTTAGATTCCACGCCACTTATCTTAGCTTCTGTTAGCTTTTGTGAGCGTGACATTTGTTGCACTTGTTCTTGTAATTTTGATATATCATGTAGCATTTCTTCCTCTTCTTCATGAGTCATGCTAGAGCTTTCAGGTTCCTTACTAGGTGTTTGCATTTTCTTTCCTCGGGGCATCAGTTACCGATAATAATGCTTTACTATGCCCTTTGAATTCCGTTAAACCAAGCTTACACAAAAATTTTAAAAAAACTACACACATTTTTTCACTTTATAGAAGCCTGATATTGAATCTGATGTATCTCTGTAATTTTGGATCATCCAGTTCTGAAATTGCTACCTGTAGTAGCCTTCTGTGTCCTCTTTCCAATGCCACAATTGTGAGCCAATTAGAATTCTCCAAGGAAGAGTTATGTGAAATCTCCCACAATGACTTGCTTTTAGACTGGTTCAGTAGAGCGAACTTGTACGACGTCCCACGAGTCACTGTTTCAACCTTTGAATCTGAAACACACACACAAGAAACTACAATCCGTCCTCTTTGTGTACCTTCTTACGAAATTTCAATCCGATCCTCAGAGAGAAAGTCATGACGATTTTCCCCAGGTCACCTGTTTTGTATGTAATTCAGGAGTCTGCAAAAAGACCAACTTCCTCAGATCATATCTCCGCAAATATCGCGCGAAAAGCTCTGAAATTCAGACCCAAGGTTCAGCGCGATTTTTTCTCAAATGGGTTTTTGTTTGGAGCAGCAAAACCCTAGAATCCAAAGCTCTGATACCAAATGTTATGAAACCAGCTCAAGAAAAGATAGAAAAGATAGATCAACGCTTTAGAATTCAGCCTCTTCGAGGGGGCAACCTCCTTTACATTACATAAATGAACAATTCTTTGATGATACAAATGATAAAACCTTCTTTCTATATATAGGAGTCTAAGGAGTCACAATATAATCCAGCCGACCTAACAATAATAATATAAAGCCACAAAAATAACAATAGAGGGATTCGATGGGGCACATAAATAACAATATGGGGGTAATAGGGGCACAACAATATAAATAAGGGGTATAACTACAATAGTAATGGGGTAATCACTAGTATTATAGGGACCCAACAGACAAGATATGGAAGTTTTGAGTTCCTTGTCATTCCATTTGGATTGTTCAATGCTCCTGCCACATTTTTCATTTTGATGAATGATGTCTTGCGTCTATACATGGATTCACTCATAGTGGTATACTTGGATGACATCACAGTAATCATTAAAAACATGGAGAATCACAAGAAGCACTTAGCTTTGGTATTTGAGACACTGAGGGAAAATCAGTTTTTCGTGAAGAAGTCAAAGTGTATGTTCACTCAAAACAAGATTTCATTCCTTGAACACATAGTGGGTCAAGGTCACATTCAGATGGATCCAAACAGGGTGTATGCGATAAAGGATTGGGCTAAAACGAGGAATATCCATGAGATGAGGGTCTTCTTAGGGATGAGGAACTACTAATAGAATTTTGTAAAGGGTTATTTCAAGGTGACTACGCCACTGATAGACTTGTTGAAGAAGGACAAGTTATGGAGTTGGACCGAGAGATGTCGTGATGCATTTAAGAATTTGAAGAAAAGGATGGTTACAGAACCGATACTTAGGCTACCTGACTTTGAGAGACTATTCGAGGTGAACACATATATTCTAATTTTGAGATTGGAGGAGTACTCTTGCAGGATGGGAATCAGGTGGCTTATGAGAGTTAGAAGTTACAAGATAGAGATAAATGGTATCCAACCCATGAGAAGGAGATGACTGTTATCATCCATTATTTGCAGGTATGGCAATACTTTTTGATTGGGAAGGCATTCATTTTCAATATTGACAATGTTGCAATGATCTATTTTGCATCCAACCAAAGTTGTTAGTGAATCAAGATCATTGGCAAGACTTCCTGGAAGAGTTCGATATGACTATTGAGTACAGATTCAGTAGACTCAATGTAGTTGCAGATGCCCTCAACAAGAAGGTACAGTTGGCAGTGTTGGTGGAGGGACAATCTCGTGCTGAGCGGAGTAGTAGTCAAGTTCATATGACTGATGAGATGAATGGTAGACTACGTGTGAGTGTAGAGATCGATACTCAAGAAAAGAATGTTCTAAAGTACGTGAAGGAAGGGAAGATGAGAAAGTTCTTTCTATGAGATGGACTCTTGTTTTTTTTTATGACAATATTTACATTCCGAAGTCATGTGGACTTAGGAGGAACCTCTTGAAAGAGTGGCATGATTCTACCTGGGTTGGCCACCCACCATAGTGTCGCACCTTGGAATTATTGGAGAGAGGGTAATTTTGGGAGAAGATGAGGCAGGATGTAGAGGATTATGTGCATATGTGCATCATTTGTCAGAAGGACAAATTAGATAACCAAAGACACATAGGATTGTTGCAGCCTTTCTCAATTCCATATAGAATTTTGATGAGAATTTCAATGGACTTCATTACTTAGTTACCAAAGGTGCAGGGGTATAATGGGATCATGGTCATTGTTGATCATTTTTCCAAGTATTTCATCTTCATTCCAAGGAAAATACCTTGTGGAGCCAAGAAGACATTTGATCTATTCTTCAAGTATATTGTGAAGTACTGGGTAGTACCTTTTAGTATTGTGTTGGACCAACCTCTGCCTTTCACAAACATATTTTGGACTACATTATTCAATTTGGTGATGAGAGTGTTGTTGTCGATTTCGAGCTACCATCTGCAGACATATTGGCATACTAAATGGATCAACAAACTGCTGCAAGACTACTTAAGCCAATATGTGATGGCTCATAAAACGAATTGGCCTGAACTCTTAGATGTGGCTCCATTAATATACAACTTTTAGAAATGTTACACAACCAGGTATAGTCCATTTGAGTTGGTTAATGGACATATGCTAGGTACTCCACACATCATGTTATTGAGAGGAATTTTTAGGATTACATATGCAAAGAGATTCTTGATAGCATGGGAGGAGTCCTTGGAGTTAGTATAGGTGCACCTGAATGATGCAGTAAAGAGAATGAAAAAATAGCAAGACAATGATATAAGGGATGCACACGTCAATGTTGGACACCTGTTTCTTCTTTAGGATTACTATGGATCAATTTCAATGATCAGAAGGGATTGTGAGATATTTGAAGAGGAAGTACGAAGAGCCATTATGGGTGAAGAAGCGAGTTGCTAGAGTTACTTATGAGTTAAAGCTACCAAACCACATGCATTAGAAACATCCTGTGTTACATATCAGTCATATCAAGAGATGCCGACTTGATGTAGATCATTCTGATAGGACAACACATTGAGAGGGCCAACCTTGATTGTGGACAAACCGCAAATTCGTTATAGATAAGAAATTGGATCTTAGGACTACAAGTATTGGGAGTTACATGAGGAGGGAGTTCTTCATTGAGTGGAAGGATGCACCGAAGGAGAGTGGTTGGGAGATGGAGGATTCATTGTGGAGATGGAGGAATGATATTGCAAAATTTGAAGATGAGGTGGCGCGATTGGTAGGAATGTTGAGGCCAAAAGTGACTTAAGGTGGGGGAGGATGTCAGGGCCTTAAGTCAACATCACCACCATAGGTTGAGTTAGGGAACCAAACATGTCCACTTGACACTTATGTGAGTTGCAGGTATGGGTGCGCCAATGTTTATGCCATGGGCATGCACACGTAGTGGCGGGCATGTCGTAGTATTGGGCACGTGCCCAGCATGTGTTTGGGTAGAGGCATGTGAATGATGATTGTTTAAAGTTGTGTAGATAACGTTCAATTAAAGGTGTGCGACACAATCGATCAGTTAAAGGTGCCCCCAATGGAAGTTCATTTAAAGGTGACACAATGGAACAAGGGTTGGTTAAAGGTGACATGTAAGTTTTAGTTAAACACGTGAAGTGGAACGCACAAATAGGGGTGCACACCTGGGTGCCGGTGCATGAACAAAGTGAAACGACACAACACTGGTGGGTCAACTCGTGCAAAAAATAACGACGGACATGATAAGTATAGTGGTTTACTCATTCCCAAGATATTTGAAGGACGTGTTGGGTATGATAGGTGGGTCATCTCACCCACCCACCAATTAGACACGACAATTCATAATAGAGTGTGAGGAGTCACATATAAGTATAATGAAGGGGGTTAAGTTGAGGATCATCACTGAACCGCAAACACTAAGGAGAAACTATTCAGGTAGATCATAGTGTGAAGAGCCGAGAATGGGAGTTGAGTGTTGCGCGGTTCATGGGTAGCATTAATACAATGTGTAGTGAGGTAGGTCATTTAGGGTGACCCGAGTATGCACCCTGCTTATAGGTAGAGGCATAGGATTATAGAATAAGCAAGAACAAAACCTATGTCCAGAAAAGCTAGTATGTCAATGCAAGACTAACTGTTGAACCCCAAAACAAGAAACAACTATGTCGTCCTCCCAAAGCAATAACAAAGGGTCAAATTACAACAAGTAGCTTAATTCTAGATGAATATGGGACACAAGACACTAAAAATCATAGGTATATCCTATACTCCATAAACGCTTTATGAATGATAAAATTAGAAATTGCTTCGCAGAATAGATAAATAGAAAAAGTGGAGAAAATAATACCTTAAAGTGCCAGAGAAACCCAATGTACTGATTACATAATCCAACAACTCTCGAAATACTGAACCGAAGCCATTTCGCAAAACCAAACTTTCCTAGCAAAGACGCCACTCAAACCAAGGAGAAGGAGAACCAACATGTAGACTCACCATCCTGCCCACAAGTTGAGTACCTTCACCACCCAAAACTCATTACTCCATTTTGAGAGGAAGGGACCTTATGACGTTCCACAGGCTAATATTGAGTAATTCAAATCCGACTTCAATGCATTTCTGAGTGGATGAAATGAATGAAGGTTGAGTTATGTTTATGATTCTTTAAGGGAATAAGGGATAAGTCTTAGTTATTGTGGGAAACAATTGGTGTGTTCTCTTATATATCTTATAACTAAGGTATATGGGATAATGGTTCGATTCTTGTCTATTATTTCTCTACATTAAATCACCAAGAAACCAACATTTTTGTCGATATGACTTCTTACGATAGGCCAACTTTAGTATTCACATGACCCACAAATACTAAAAAATATATCGTTTCATAAATTAGGATCATATAAAAATATTTTTTATTATACCATATTGTGCTATATTTTTAAGTAGGAAAACTGATGTCATGCCCATTTTAGTGGGGCATTGTCTAATGATACCACAATTTTGCCCAATTCTCGTAAGAATTTCTTAAACTATTTTATTGATGGTGGAAATGATTTATGACCATCAAAAACCCACTGGCACCAAAAATTATGGAACTTGAGAGCTATAAGTGGAATCTTCAAAAAATTATGACAGATTTAAGTCATCCCAAAATTTCTACAGTTTTCCTAGCAACATTGTGCCATGTATAGATGTTACACTAAAATATCATCACCATGATTATTTGCAGTCAGTATGGGTCTATCATCACTTGTACTGTCCTCCTAAGCAAGTCTAAGACCTAAGCTCTTCAAATCAAGCTTTGGAAGTGGGAGAAAGACATTAAAATCAATGTAACTCTGGTTCCGCACTTTCTCTCATGGTCACCTGCGGTCCCGCACCTTCTGTGTACAAAAGATGCGTACCTACCCACTCTGTCTCTAACGGTGTAGGTGCAGACCCCTGTGAAAGTCAAAAGGCGCAAGTTTTATCTTAAAAAACTCACTTTGGATTAATTCTAGAGTTTTCTAGAAGGAATTTTGACGTGGATTGTTCACTCTGAGGTGGTTCATGCATCCCAAAAGAGAAGGAGCTAATCCCTTGACTAAAGGAGCTATCCCTTTGAAGGAGGGCTTTATCCCTTTGAAGGAGGACCTAGTAACTTCCCTCCATTGCACTATAAATACATGCATTGGGGTGAGTACTAGGGAGGCTAGAAGCTGAACATTTTGAGGGTAAATGCTGGTGAAATTAAGACTCTTTGGTTGAGCTTGAGAGGAGAGATCACATACCTCTTGGTTCCATTGGAGAGTGAGTGAAACTTGTCAAAGTAGAGGAGACATCTTGTTGGACCCTGGGAGGAGCTTGTACAACGTCAAGGCAAAGGTTGTAAAGTTCTTCTTCTTTTGAATTAATACAATCAAACTCATTTTTCTCAACAAGTATCTTATGTTATTTGTTTCATGGACTCCTTGACTTTCATGTTAAATATGTTTTATGCAATTGGTTTTTCAGGTGCTATTTAATTTGTTTGCCTTTTTTGTGTTTGCAGATTCGTGAAGAGGAGCTCATTTGGATCAAAAGAGAGAGGGCATCCACAAGCTTGCGTTGGACCAAAGGTAGGCCCTAAAAACCCTTGTTTGCTATTGCTTATTGAAGCATATTTAGAGAAAGATAGTGTCTGGTTGGTTTGCTTGTCGTTACGTCTTCTTTAGATCCTAGGAAGGTCTATCTTGCCTGCAACATCGACACATTCCGTGCGACAAAATGGCGACTCCGCTGGGGACTTGATTGTTTTCTTTGTCTATACTTTGACCTGAGAAACTGTATTTTCTGTTTCTGTTTTTGACTTGATGATTGTGGGATTGGGTGAATTTAGTTAATTTTGAGTTAGTTTTCATTTTTCATAGTTTTGGGAGAGGAATGCACCCTCTGAGTTAAGCACAGTGCGTACCTGTATGCACTTTTGCTTTGTGCACAGAGCAGGAACGCACCTGTGTAAACAGGCTGCCTGCGTACCCTGTCTAAATTTTGAGAAATTTTAAATTTTCTCTTTTTTATCAGTTTAGAATTTGTTTATAGGTTTTATCCCCTACCCAGACCTACATGTAACTTGTCAGAGGATTTTCTTAGGTTAATTCCACTGGCATTCCTGTTTTAAGCTTTTATCAATTGGGTGTTTTCGGTCTCTTTTTGAGAAATTCTTAATTTGATTTTCTTTGGTCATTACTTGGAGGTTTCTCTCAGTCTTTTCACAATTTTGCATCTTTTTGCTTTTTTTTTTGCCTTTGTGTATGAGTGTTAATCGCCTTTGAGTGTTTTTATTTTTTGATCTTTGGAACTCTCACCCAATTTTCTTGACTTGCACTTGATTGGTTCTTAGATTACATTAGAATCATCTTGTGTTTGAGAATTCTCTTGCATAGATCACATTTGCATAATTAGAATTCTCATTTTCAAGATATGGATGAAAAATGTGCATAGATTACAATTGCATAGTTTACATTCTGAAAAAACAATCGTAGATTTAGATCAGCTTTCTGTGATTTGAATTTACATATTTTTATTCTTGTCTTTAACACAAAAATAAAAATAAAATAAAAAACTTTTTGGAATTGATTTGCATTAATTTTTCTTGATGAAATTAGTGCATTGGAGAATTTGTTATATTTTCTCTTAGTGATCAATTTCTTGCATTGTTGGAAGTGAATGGAAACTCTCTCCTTACTTTAGTTAGGATTCATCGAATTGAAAGGATTACATTATCATATTCGATTGCATTCAGTTTTGAGTTGGGTCATAACACCATTGGTTTCGAATCCATTTACTCATTTGAGTAATAACAGCCTTAATAACACAGCACTTAATTAAAATTTATCTAGTAATTTTTACATTTTTAGGGCTCTTTCCACCAATCTAGCTTAGGCTAGTGTCTTGGAATATGTTTTAGTTAACTCTCCAAGATAGTAAAACAAACAAGTAGTTGTATCTTGTGGTAGGGAATAAATCCAATTGTTGCATTTATGCTCTGGGAAAGCTCCTCTTAACAGAGAAGCACGAGATCGTGTCCAAACCAGTGTGGGAATCAATCCTTCTTCATTGGGAACGACACCAGATATTCACGTATTAAAAACGGTAAACCTCAGATTAACCATTGTCCAGGAGCTTGGGGTCACTTGTTGGTAAACCTTGGATTATGTCAAGGAGCCTTCAATGGAATTGAGCTTGCTACTCTTCCCTTGCGTGCGTATTGGATCGTAGACTGTTCCCCTAGGTATATTTGTTTCGGTTGGTAACCTTAGTGACCATATTCTTTAGGATTCTTCCTAGGGTGACAGTGGTGGGAAGATCCCACTGTACTTGGAGCAGACATCGGCTAGACTCACTTGGATTTTCTGGGGGGTTCTTTGCACTCGAGACGGTTTAGTGGAGAAACTTGCGCCAGTCTATTCATTAAGCAGGTTGCCGGGGTAACTGTTCCAACCGCTATTTCTGTATTGAATTCTGCGACGTTGGATTTCATCACCAACTAATGTTTTTGGTACGGAAAGTTACTGTTTGTGTGTGGTTTGACTCCTAGATTTGATAGCGCGTGTTAATTTGTTTGTTTTTTACTTTTAAGGACCATAGGTGTGAATTGTGAATTTTAATTGTTAGATGTGAATTGTGAATTGTTAATTTTAGTTTTAAATTGTTAATAAAATTCACTGAAGTTGAATATAATGGCAAATGTTCCGGAATTTACCAACCTAGGAACCCCTCTTAACGAGGATCCTAGTACTTTTCTTTTCTTTGGAAATGTTGGTCCTCCTTATATGGCTACTTTGGCATTACCTGGATTTACAATAGGATTACCGATATGGTTATTTTCAACTTCGTTGGCCCCAAATACTCCAATTGTTCCACCTCAACCGAATGCTTCACCTCAACAAAGTTCACCATCTCAACATCACCAGCCTTCTGTTGACCCTTTACCTTCTTCACCTAATTTTTCTTCCTCCATTTCTTCCTCTTCGCTTGGTAAAAGCCTTGACGCTAGTAACCAGGTGTCTAAGAAGAAGAAGAAAGGGAAGAAGAAGAGGAAGAAGAAGAAGCAAGATAAGAAAGCAGTCAACCAACCAACCATGGTTGTAAGTGTTAGTTGTGTTGAGGAAAACTCTGACATGCATCGTAAACCCAAATACCCTTGCAGGCTTTGTAAGGGTGACCACTTCCTTATCAATTGTCCTGGTATTCCAAAGGTCTTGGAAGTATCGTCAGAAAAATCTCATCAACTTTCCATTGATCCATCAACCAGTGATAGTCAGGTTCCTGGGAAAAAGGGTAAAGTTAGGTTCCCTTGTAAATTATGCAAAGGGAGTCATCAAACTCACATTTTCCCTCACATGGATGAAGCCTCAAAATTGTTGGAAAACCTTACTGTTCGACAACAAGAATTTCCAACTGGTTACCCTAAACTTTCTCCCAACCTACCGTCAACTGACGGAGTGATTGATCTAATTTCAAGTACAGTCGATCACACTCTTCCATTGGAGAGTGAAACTCATGTCACTCAAGTTGATGATCCATTAGTTGATCAAGTGGTCGATTCAATTTCACATTCGGTCGATCCCACTTTCCCTTTAGAGAGTGAACTTCATACCGCTCAGGTTCTTTTTGTTACATCAGATTCTTTTATGCCCAGGGGCATTTCACCTATTTCTACAGAACCCCCTCCAAGTACTGAGGTCTTTTCCTTTGATTGGAATAGATTGATAGAACCTCGTCTTCCATGCTCCATCCCTTTCCAAATCATTGTCAAGGTTGGTGGTAGGGACATGCATCATACGCAGGTAGATGAAGGTGCTTCTGTTAGTATTTTATCCTCAATTGCTGGAAAGCTTTGGGTTACCCTTAGCTTGTGCCTATTACGCAGAATCTAAAAGCTTTTAACATAACCATTAGTGAACCTTTAGGGATCCTTCCTAATTTTTCCATTACCTTAGAAGGTAAGATTGTTTGTATTGATCTTATGGTAGTTCGAGGTCCCTTGGATTTCAATTTACTCCTTGGGTGAGACTATGTTTATGCAATGAAAGCTGTCGTATCGACACTCTTTCGCGTGATGTCTTTCCCTCACAATGGAAATATTGTGAATGTAGACCATCTTTCGTTCCCTAGTCTTGTTTCAACTACCAATAATATGACACCCCTAAATGTTCATAATTCTAAAGTGGTATCTACCCCGCCACAGGTTAATTATGTGGCAACTGGTCCCATGTTTTCAGTTACCGATGTACATGAGCCTCCAACGTTTTGCTCATATTCCTTTGATGTAGATCCGGTAATTGACATGGAAAACTCTATGGGATTACTTGAAGATGTTCTTATCCATTTTGAATCCCTTGACATGTGTTCATTCCAGAGAACTATTTGTCCTTCTGATGAAGACCTCTTGGAAGCCATGATCAAGGTGTGTCCATTGACATGTCTTTCTTCCAGTTGGAAGCCATGATCAGTGAGAACGAGGATAGTTTTTTCCTGTATCAACCTCGTTAAAAAATGAAATAGGTTGTCATGAGGACAGTTCTTTCCTATGTCAACCTCATTAAAAAATGAATCAGTTGTGCGAGGATAGTTTTTTCCTGTATCAACCTCGTTAAAAAATGAAACAGGCTGTTGCGAGGATAGTTTTTCCTGTATCAACCTCGTTAAAAAATGAAACAAGCTATCATGAGGACACTTCTTTTCCTGTGTCAACCTCGTTAAAAAATGAATCAGTTGGTTCGAGGAAACTTCCTTTTACTGTGTCGACCTCGTTAAAAAAAGAATCAGTGAGTATGAGGACAGTTATTTTCCCGTGTCAACCTTGTTAAAAAATGAAACAAGGGTTTCGAGGATAGTTCCTTGTCTTGTGTCAACCTCGTTAAAAAATGAAACAAGGATAGGTTATATAGGTAGATTGTAGAGAGTAGTCATGAGCATAGTTCCTTGTCTTGTGTCAAGCTCGTTAAAAAATGAATCAAGGATTTTAGAGCATAGTTCCTTGTCTTGTGTCAAGCTCGTTAAAAAATGAATCAAGGATTTTAGATCATAGTTCCTTGTCTTGTGTCAAGCTCGTTAAAAAATGAATCAAGGATTTTAGAGCATAGTTCCTTGTTAGGTAGATTGTAGAGAGTAGTCATGAGCATAGTTCCTTATCTTGTGTCAAGCTCGTTTAAAAAATGAAACAAGGGTTTTGAGGATAGTTCTTTTCCTGTGTCAACCTCACTAAAAAATGAAACAACTCCCATGAGTTCTTCCAAGATTTTGAAAGTAAACCTTCATTTCATCCACCTGGTTGAATGCAATGAAGCTTGGGGGGCATGTACCTTGATTTTCTCATTATGCTGGGGGCATGCGAACTTATAACAAGCATAGTTTTTCATTTCAAGCTTGTGTAAACATGAAACCGAATCTGAGCATAGTTCTTTTCTTGTCTCAAGCTCGATTAAAAATGAAACAAATCCTCCTCTAATTGAGTCGAGAGTTTGACTAGATCTCATAAATGTTAAGTTGTATATTTAGGTTAGTTATTTCAGTTTTTTGAATAATTTTCTTACAGTTTTAGGATGAGTCCTTCAAATGATCTCGTAACTGAACCTTCATTTCATCCACCTGGTTGAATGAAATGAAGCTGGGGGGCATGCGCTCTAGTAGTTATGCTTAGGGGGCATCAAGCATAGTTTTCTCTCTGTTTCAAGCTTGTGTAAAAATGAAACTACTTTGAAGCATAGTTTTTCTCTGTTTCAAGCTTTTGTAAAAATGAAACCTATCTCGAGTCAATTTCAATTATTTTCAAGACTCGTTAAACTCATGAAAATCCCGACATTATTTTGCTATCTTTCATTCTTGTAAAACAAATGAAAATGCCGAGTTCTTTCCGTCTTTTCCTACTCGTAAATTAAATTTAAAGTCGGCCATATGAGTACATTTTTATCATTTTTTCAAGCTCATTAAAACTTACGAAAAAGTGAAAACCATGAGTACATTTTTATCCCGTTTTCGAACTCGTTAAAACTTATGAAAAAGTGAAACCTTAAACTCTTCTTTAAGCCCTTTTCTGACTCCTAAAACATGAAAAGATTGCCGAGCGTTTCTTTTACACTCGTTAAAACGGAATTAAAAGACGGTCCACTTACAGCTCTTTTCCGACCATAAAAACATGAAAAGGTTGCCGGATTTTTGTCGTTTCAAATTCGATATTGGTTATAAAATGACGTGTCATTGATCACTTTTTACTTTTTCGGATCAGTGACACTAATAACGAAAAGTACTCCTTGGTCGTAAAAGATCAAGCGGTTCTCTCAATACCGATCACCGATATTGCGATCTGATCTAGGCCATCCAATTGGCCAGATCCAGATCTGCGACTATAATATAAAAAATTTCTTTGAAAAGGGAAAAGGTACGTTTGATTTTGTATTTTGATATATCAGTCCTGATATTGTGTTTAAGCCATTCCAAAGGCTTTGGAATCCTGAAGGAGAAAAGGCATACTTCTAAAGGAAAGGGGTGTTTGGCGGGGTGATTGAACGGATAATTTTTGATCCATTTGAGGTTTTAAGCCTGAATGCATATAAATGCTTCTGATGCATATATATGTGGGCATGGAGCTTTAACGAGCCGTTAAATGGGAAACTTAGGTCCCGATAAGGTGTTTAGCATGTGACAGCCTTATGGTTGCATCAAATTTTGGTATCAGAGCAGGAAAAGGAAGAAATTTCTTGGGAAGAGATGTTTTCTTATGAAGGTTTAAGACTACAGAGGTATGGAAACCACAACATGTTGATTGAATGAAGTTTGGTACCAGATTACAATAGCGAAACTGTAGAAGAAATTTTGGGAAGTTATTAGAGATTGTAGTAGAACTTGCAGATGCAAGAGATAGAGGAAATCCAATCAAAACACAGGTGATAACATAAGAAGGTGTGAAGATTGTAGTAATATATAACAAGAAAAGTTTTGAGAGAAGAACCAGATGTGTTCTTAAAACCATAGCAGGGAAAGCACTCAGAAGTGGTAGTGAACCCGAAGAATCCAACAAGCAATTGGACAGAGAGGACAACTAAAGTGTTCCAAAGAGAGAGTGAGAGATTGTAGAAGCCTAGAGGGAGCAAAGGTGTTGCTCAAGAGAAGGCTCCCAATAGAGGACCGTGCTTACCAAAAGACTAAGTGAGGAGAGATTAGTGAGGTCAGATTGCATTAAGGAGGACTTGTTGTTACAAAGGCTTGTTTTAGAGGAGTGAGGAGCTCATGGAAAGAGAGGAGAAGAAGATGACTACAGATAGTCATATCAGAGGTTCAGAAAGAAGCTACAACAGAAGGAAATATGCCAAAGAAAATGGTATGAGGATGAGTCAAGAAGAGTTTGACAGAGAGAAAGCTGAGATAGATTTCTAGACTAGAATAATGATGGACATGTTGCAGAGAAGTGATGAATACCAGTAGCATGATTGGACCATGAGAAAGAGAGTAAAGTGGCAGAGGCTATGAGAAAAGATAAATTAGCAAGTGAAGTTAGATATAGCAGAAGACTTGAGGAAGATTGAGCAGATATTGAGTGCTCAAGAGGAACTAGAGGAACTCAGAGAAGTAGAAGTAGAAATGGAAGTTTCCATTTGTAGACCAAAACAAGGTGAAATTTTGGGTGAAGAGGATAATGAGATATCAACTAAAGATCTCATGGACTATTGGCAAGGTTCAGAACAATTCAAAGATATGTTGAAAAAGGAAGCAGATGAGGCAATGAAGCCTTGTGATTTTTATTCTCATAGTTTGTGTATGTTTGTAGGATATGCAAAGGATGATGGACAGTTTGATGAAACTGTCACAAGCATTAACGAAGTTCTTGAGGTGAAGTGTGATGGAGAATCCCTTTTAGAGGAAGAAGGTGCTGATCTGTTGTAGCAAAAGGAGTTCATAGATGAAATTCTGTTTGGTGTGAAATAGTCAGATGAGGTTGATATAGACTAGAAGTCTAATGAAAATGCCATAGTGGTACTACAAGAAGCTAAACCAATTAATTTTTTCAATGGAATTGATGAAATATGCTTGCAATATGATAGTGTAGAATATAGGGCAACTCAGGAGGATTGCCAGGAAAATAATGAAGTTGAGAATCTAAATTGTGATGAACTTCTGGAGAGATTTCACAATGAAATAGAATTCTTGGAGAGATTGCTCAATGAACCTGAAGGAGAAATGAAGCTTGCAGAAGCTAATGGAGAAAAAGGTGTGGATGAAACCATTAATAAATATGATTCTGAAATTAAAGAATTGAGAAGAAATTATTTGAAGGTGAGATGAAAGATTAGGAGCAACAAAGTTATGTCCTAAGAGACATGAAGGAGACAAAAGTATTAATCCAGCAAGATGAACATGGAAGGAACCAGAAATTTGAAAAAGATGATCAACAACAAGAGAATTAATTTGAGGAAGGCATTAGATTGCAATAGTATAGAAATTGCAGTGGAATGAAGAAATAGAGATTAGTCTAGTAGTACAAAGAAAGACAAGTGAAGATCAGAGATACAGATGGAGAATGAAGAAAAGGGTCAATTTGAAGCTATTGCAACAGAGGTGGAATAGCAAGATGATGGACAAGTTCAGGGAACTTGAACAAATTCATATTGATTTGTTAAAGAAGGAAAGACTCAGAGAAATGGAGTCATAGCAAGAAGGATCTGCTGAAATCCAAAAGATCTATGATGGAGGATTGGTTCTTGAAGCATCAAAGGAAAATGGAAGCTATTATATTTTGAAAATTGAAAGTTGTTGTGTGTTTGCAGGTCATATAGACTTGAGGAAAGACAAGAAGTTATTGGAAACTGTTATATTAATAGATGAAGAGGTGACTACTCATAGTCATATGCAGAATAAAGTGGAAAGTTAAAGCCAAGTGAAGGGATATTTCTAGTCAGATGACATCGAAAGGATAAGTCAAAAGGAGAATGGCAAAAGAATTATTCAAATCAAAGGATACACTAAGGTAACACAACTGTTTAGTGTTGTCATAAGTGAATGAAGCTCACATAATTATGTGATGAAGAGGGAAGAGCAGCTATTAAACATAGCTGTAGTAAATTATGTAGATATTAGACAACTATTTAAAACTAAAGCCAAAAGAGGATAGCTATTGAAGATTGATATAGAAGACTTTGTACATATTAAACAGTCATTGAGGATCATTGAACTTGAAGAAAGCTAGAGTAAAGAAGGATTAAAGACAAATGATGTAGACAATGAAGATTGTGCAGAACTCTTGGAAGAAATTCCAAATGAGATGACAGATTTGTGGCATAAGTCAAGTATTTTGAAGAGGAGGCAAGAAAGCCAAAGAATAAGTGATCAGACTGTACAACCAGAATTGAATGAGAATGATGGAGTTGTCAGAACTATTGGAATAATGAGGAAGCAAGGTAAAGCATTTGTGTCTATTGAATTGATTAATTTTGATGAAGATTTACATGCAGGAAGAAGGCAATGTGAAGTCAATCTGAACCAAGAAGTTAATTCTGAAGAATAGATCAAATTAATGAAGGGTGAGATCAGAAAGTCTGAGACTGATCAAATGGTGGTGAATCTACAATATTAAACTGTTGAAGTGGAGATGAGTACAAGAAATAATAGTAACAAAATTACTATTATACCACAAAAATTTATTGATGAAGAAAAGAATGGAAGTGACATTTCAGGGGTAGACAAGTATAATTCCATAATCCTTAAGAGTGCAGAAATGAAGTTACTGGAAGAAGAAATATTCCAAGTAGCTAAACAAGCAGGAAAAATTCTGAGATTTCAAGAAATTTGTGGAGTTACAGGTATGGTGGAATTTGAAGTAAGAAATGATGAAGTCATGAATGAGAAACCACAAGAAGGACCTGGGATTATTGCAAAGAATCAATGGAGAAGGAATTTTTACATTTCAGAAATGTATATGGAAGGTTATTAGCACAGGGATTATGATGTTCTATTTCAAGAACACAATCAATTGCAGGGGAATAGTATTCAACATATGAGAAGTGAAGTGGACAAAGAATTGGATGAGTTGTGGAAACTCATACAACAACATTCCAATAAAACAAATACAGGACAAAAGAAGAAAGGAAGATTGGCTAGAAGGAATGGTACAGGTGAAGGGAATGGAAAACTATGAATTAGAGTGAGAAAAACAACAGCAAAATATGTGAAAAGGACAATAGCAGATAGTGAGAGCATAGAAAATAGGGCATTATAGCATAAAGGATGGAGACTTGAGGGACAAACAACAACAACAGTAACCAAGGACAGACTACCAAACCAAGTATGGGATCCAAGAGGACACAGATCAGAAGTGCATGATCAGGAGATCATGATTAATTTAAACTTTGGGAGTCTGATGTAGGAGCATCTAGACCTAGCTTGCAATGTGACGGAGTGGTCACATGCTATGGCTAATGCAAGTTTGGAGGAAGACTTGGTTGTTAAATTTGTATTAATTTCAAATAAATGTAAGTAGTTAAGAGTGGCATAATTTTGAATAGAATTGGGAATAATTGGCAAGTGATCCTCCTTACGTGGAGATCAAGCCAATTAGCTATAGTGATTAGTTAGAATAGGATAGGATTTCTAGGAATAGAGTGAATTCCTTCATTCATGGAAGGAAACTGTTAGGTATGACATATATGTAATTTCATTTGTTTTCTAAAGGAGGGATGTGAGAGGACACAGAAGGAGAGACAGTGAGGATGGAGAGTTAGTGTGAGCACTATATTCCTTGAGACAGAGGTCTTTAATGTTTAATTAGGCCAAGGGCCGAGACTCTGTATTTATTTATTGTGAATAAAAACTCGTGTTGTGGGTATGATTATATAAATAGCCCGTGGAGGCTTTGAATGTTTACTTCCTTTGCATTCACATGAAATTGGTGTGGTTATGTTATTTCCAAATGTTATAATTGAAATATAGTCTAAAAGATTGATCGGAGGAGTTAGACCCATCATTTTGGTTCCGAAAGTGGAAAACTAGAAATACACTAAGTGTTGGACGCAAACATACTTAGAACTAGAAGCCAGAGTTGAAAAAGTTATGAACTGGAGTTTTTTTAAGGTCGTCGGGTCCATGGAACCAAGTCACATCACATAGTTGGATCAATGCTTACAAAAGTTTGTCCGCAGACATTTGCGATTAGTGATCGGCGACACATCGCATCAGCGTTATTGCATCGGCGCAGCGGAAGTGGGAACAGTGATGTGTGAATGTGGAAATTGTGATTGTCGATAGTGATTGATGATATCACATTGAAGTTTCACAAGGGAATGTTGCAAGTGCCAAAATTGTGATAATGGATTTTCTGATCACCGATATCACGATCTGATCTAGGCCGTCCAATCGGCCAGATCCATATCTGCAACTATAATATAAAGAATTTATTTGTAAAGGGAAAAGGTATGTTTGATTCTGTATTTTGATATATCAGTCCTAATATTGTGTTTAAGCCATTCGAAAGGCTTTGGAATCCTGAAAGGCAAAATGCATAGTTCTAAAGGAAAGGGGTGTTCGGTGGGGTGATTGAATGGATCATTTTTTATCCATTTGAGGTTTTAAGGCTAAATGCATATATACGCTTCCAATTCATATATATGTGGGCATGGAGCTTTAACAGGTCGTTAAAGGGGAAAATTAAGTCTCGATAAGGTGTTTAGCATGTCGCAGCCTTAGGGTTGCATCACTTCCATAACTAAATGCCAGAAAAATCATTTGAGATATATTTTTGTAATATCATTGGCACACAGCTAAAATCATATTCTTTAGTTCAGGATTTGAAATTGTAGAAGAATAACATTTATATATTGCAATCACGGAGTACTAGAGAGCTAGTTACGTAGGGGAAGAGAAGAATAAATACATCTATAAGATTTAGTAGCTGTTCTATATTATACTCTTTTTCTGGATGAATAAATAAAGGATAATGAAGTTGCTATAAGCTTTGGTGTCCATTTTGTGAGTTTGAGCTTAGACTTGTAGTGCATGGATAGGAAGGCCCCCTAAATCCATCGTGTTTGTAGGTTTAATATATTTATGTAAGTGTGAATTTTATTTTTTAAATCTTTTTATATTTTATATTTTATTTCTTGCATTTATAATTAAAAAAAATTGAAGTTAAACGGGAATCGAAGATTCAATATGATTGGGAATCCATCTTGCAGTTGTAAGACTAAAGGACTCATGTGACTAAAACTTTAGATACTCTGTTGGTCACTCCATGATGTAGCAATTTATTCCTTTACTTGTTTGCATGCCTTTGTGTGGACAAACGAGGATTTATGAGAGAAGTCTACGAGAATATATGAACAGTTTAAACCCTGCAAGACTCAGGAAGCTAAACTTTTAGATCCCTCTTTATGAATTTATTTATTCATCCACTTCTTTATTCTAGATCATGTATTTTCTTTTTGGTTTATGGTTCGACCCCGGTGATAGTTTTGTGAAGGAAGATTGAGAAAAATAGTTTATTTGAATTTGATTTTAGAATCAATTATAATAGTTGATTTGTAATAGCCCTGGTGAAAATTCCATGTAATAAAATGAAAAAAAATAACCACGGATGAATGGGACACTTATTCCAAGATGAGTGTAGGGAAAGACATCCTAGGGGGTGTTCATTTGGTTGTTTATGGCTAAGGAAATTTGCAAAGGAAAAGCCTAAGGCATTAAAAGGAATTCTGGCACAATTATTTATGAAAATAATGGAAATTAGGAGAAAAAGGAGGTGAAAGGTCACAGGTTGCATGTGGGGAGGAAAATGAAGGAAAATAATCGAAAATGAAGAAAGTAGAGGCCTCATTCATAAACATGATTCTAAGGATCAGTTGGTAGCCTTTTTTCAATTCAGTGTTGGAGCTCTCTCACTTTATATCTCTCTCTCTCATACTCTTGGATACTTAGAGTTTTCTTGGAGCACTCTTGGAGAGTGTGGCATACTTGGATTCTTGGAGCAAGAAGGCAAAGGAAGAGAAGGATGGCACAAGAAGGCATCAACATGATAAACTACATCAGATTTTCTTGTAGGTACCGAGTTGAATTTATGATTTCTTCACTATTTTGGACATGCATGGCATATGCATGTGGATTCTTGGGCATGATCTGTCATTGTCATGGAGTATTACCTGGATTGACAGTTGATTTCCTAGCCTTGTGATTCCCTGGATAGCCATGGCAATTGTGGGTTTATTTTTATTGTTTTATTTTGGTTGGTTCTCATGTTCCCTTAGCCTGGGTTGAGTTATTAGTTTGTGGAGCTTTGTTTTGAAAAATGCTCTGGAGCCCCGTAACTGATTGGGTTGAGTTACTAGTCTTGGAGTCTTGGTTGGACAAATGGTCTAGATCCCTTGGTGGGCTTAGTTACTATTCTTGGACCCTTGGTTGGACAAACGTTTTGGAGCCAAGTGGCAGTTTTGGGTTGAGTTACTACTTTATTGACGGTATTAGAACCATCAACATTCAGGGGATCATCTTGATATGAAGTCCCAACTAGACTCCACACCATTTGGTGTGGGAGTCCCATTCGATATGATGGCCCAGTTTCCATTGTCTTAAGGATTTTCCTCAACTCTTGCCTGTTAGAACATGAGAGTGGTTAGCTTTGTCTTTGAGAAGTGAGGTTCATGTTCCTAGTAAGTGTAAGTGTACTTGTGTCAATGGTTCTTTCACTGTGAGTGGAAAAAGGTGAGTATGAGTTCCAAGTTAAAAGGGATAATCCCAACTCGGCTAGGAACACACAACACAAAGAACATACAAAAATTCTTGTGAAGTAGTCCACTTGGATGTGGAAGTCACAACATACAAGGTACGATAACACGTACATCACTCACGGATTAGTCTGAGACAAGTGCAATGGTTGTTACAGCAAGGTTCATGTGAAATTTCTATTTGATGTCTAACAGAGTAGTCGACATGGACGAGAAATCATTAACAACATATAAAACACAATTCCATTAATATATTATGCATTACAACAAATGAATCAGTTCATATGTACAACACATGGTTAAGGAAACATCCATTACAAGTGTTAAATACCAGTCTTACAACAAATACAAAAGATGTGCGAAAATGTGTTGGCTTGTTGATAGGCTTTTGAATTAAGTGAATGTTCCAAGACACATCATTACACCATACATCACTAACCCCATCAGCGGGGTGTTGGAGCCACTACTTACTCCTCAAAGAATATATTACAGACTCTCTTGGCTATGTGGGAGGAGCTGAGGTGAAAATTCCTTTTATGTACAAATGATGGGGGTATTTATAGCCAAGGGTGAAACTAACCCTTGTGGTTGTTTGGCTACCCTCATGATTGTTCGAATTCCATGAATTTTTGAGTTACATGACTTTATTTTCAACAAATGGGTCTCTTGGACTTCCACATTACATCACATTGATTTACAATAAGCCCAGAGTGGAGATGTGGGCAACATGACTCATGACTTGACTCGACATGACTTTCCATGACAATGCTGGTACATTTGTGTTGCTGATGGAGTGCACATTGAGCTACAGTGCTGCTAAGTGATGGATGTCTTCATGGTGTATCATAGCTTCACCTACACATGGTGAAGTGTGCGGAGTCTTCGATAGTCCTTGGATTGCTTGATGAAGCTTTAGCATGTTGTTCCTTGCTTTCATGCTACAACGATTGGCAGGCTCACTTGTTCGTGAAGGTGCATGTTCGTCGTGTTCATCCGCTTCACATGATTTTCTCATTTGTCCATTGGTAAACCTATGTATCTACATGTGCTCCCTTCATTCATCTCATTCATTCATGTACCTATACTTCCAATCACTCATGACGAGATGACATGAAATCCAAAACTTCCTAGTCTACCATGACACATGATCATTCAAATGCAGGTGACCAGGAGAGGTAGCAGGGTTGTGATCTGGGATGTTGGCTCCAGGAAAGTATTGATGAAAACTGTGCATGAGTCACTGTGAGATGGAGAAAAACAATTTGAGTCGACAATGACTATCTGCAAGGTCTGTCTCGTTTGGGAGGAAAATTTGTACAAATTTTGGGAGGGGCAGACTAGGCTGCAAGAGGGCAAGGAAAGAATGCCTTGAGAATTTTCTGTAACGAACATTCAGTAGGGCTTGGACAACAAGATTTGCGTAATTTTCCATAGGAATGGGCCTAGCTGCATGAAGGTTCAGCAAGCAGGGATTGTGAAATTTCTTTTGGGAACTGCCCGGGATACTCGCAGCTAGACTTGCATAAGTCCTAAAGGGAACTGCTACTTGGCTACTCAGCTGACTGGCAGCCAAACTTGCACAATTCCTAGAGGGAACTGCCAATTGGCTGCTAGGGTCACAGGTAGCCAGAATTGTGCAATTCCGAGAGGGAACTGCCAGTTGGCTATGGGGGTCGCTGGCAACCAGACTTGTGCAATTTCCAGAAGATACTGCCAGTTGGCTGTTGGGGTCACTAGAAGCCAGACTTGTGTGATTCCCAGAGGGAACTTCGAGTTGGCTACTCAGTCACTGGCATAAGAAATTGTGCAATTCCTGGATGGAACGAGTATTTTAGTGTTGGGAGATGCTGGCTGAGAAATTTGCACTAAGGTCGAGATGCTGGCTTGCTGATCATCCCTACACAATTTCTGAGTTGAGCCAATTGATGGGCAGTGGGAGGCCTACTCATGAGCACTACACAATTTCTGAGATGAACAGTCAATCGACTATTCAGGTGGCCAGCATGAATGCTGCTTCAGTTGATTGTGGGCAGCGCTACATGAATGAAATAGCTTTGTGCTTCTACATTGTTTTGGTTGACAGTCGATCAAGTCAAAAGTAGGGTGACAATTCAGGTGTGAGTGATGAGTTTGTTCATCATGACTTGACGGCGAAACGATCGAACCATCTAGACACACATGTTCAACATGACTGACCAACGGTGTGAGCGACAAGTGCGACACTTGTGATTGATCATTCATGATCGAGATGATGTGTGCACGATAGTGAATGTGACACCGTGGATGAGTGTGACAGATGCCTTCATGGCGAACACAAAAATCACATACAGAGCAAAGACTTTGAGCATAACCAAAACATGGTTGCAAGCATGACTTCGACATCAACATGCAAAGGATTGAGTACAATAAACAAGCAAGGAAAATTTAAATACTCACACGAGCTCACAGAGTGAACCTGAGTGTGTGTAATCATCAGGTGGCACTCTCCAAGGGAGGCTCTGAAATTGGTGCACGCCAAAATTTTGGAGGGTGGTTGTAGCTGCTACCACACTTGGTGACACACTGGTAGAACTCCAGCTTCTCTATTTCAATTCATTTTCTATCACACGGCCTTGGTCCTTTAGGGAGTATTGAATCACTGTGCAGGTTACTTTAGTTCCCCCACTTACCCCATGCATATACATGGTTCACCCTTTGCCAACTCAATCAAACACAAAAATTTCAGCTTAGATCTCAATGTTTCGAATCTAGGAAGGGTAGTTTAATTCGTGAGTTGAATATTTCCAGAGTATAAGCATTCATCTCTAGTGTTGTTTTGTTTCCAGTAGGCCTAGACAGTACCCCGATGGAGTCACACAAGAAAACACACTTTTCTCTACTACCAGTGAGCCTAGTCAGTACCCCAGTGACATGCTTCACCTCTTTGCACAAGAAGCCCTTCTCTTATTTCATCTTTGTATCTTTTAAGAGAACTATGCATAGGCACTTATTTATTTTTGGGTGGAAGAGGGATGCCAACTTATTAGGAGCAGAAGAGGTTGTCCCTTCAGAGAAGAATATAAGACCTCTAACATAGGTTTTCTCTTTTAGGTTTTTCCCCTTCTCCGTTTCTACTAGTTGTATTAGCTTCAACACATAGTGAAGAAAGCTGAGTACAGCCATGGGGCTTCCTAGTGATGACATAATTTCACGATTGAACCAAAGCTTCCCTTACATATGGTTCGTATTTTCTGTTTGGAATTCATCGGCCGAAGGTTGTAACCAAGCACAGAGAAAATGGACACAAGACTAGCCAAGTGTTGCAGTGTCACAAGTCTCTTCAAATTTCTACCACATACTCTATTCAGAAGCCAAAACACAGTAGTTGGTAGCACTTATTTCTGGAAACAAAAATAGTAACATATAAAAAAAAGAACATGAATGTGAACATATTAAGCAGAATCAAACAAAGCGAAAACAAAGATAATAATCAAGACAAACCAAATGGAAACATGAAGTAGCATGCAAACTATTTACATGGCATGGGCTTGGCCTAGCCTATTGAAAATAATGCTTGAGATCTTGGTTGTTGACGGGAAGGTTGTCAATCCTCCTATCAAGTGATCACAAATGATACATGTATGGGCCAAGCTTCTCGTGAACTATGTATGGGCCAATCCAAAGGGAATGGAAATTTGTATGTTTTCCTTTGTCTTCATGGGGTTTATCCCATTTCAGAATAAGTCATCCACATCGAAGCTAGCTTTCCCCACAGAATTCTTATCAAACCACCTCTTGATACAGTTCTGGTGGAGTGTGAATTTTTCTTTTGCTTTCATCCTTTCCTCCCAGCGCTTAAGTAGAGCATCCATCCTACACCAAACTCGCTGGCAATGCTTGCCTTGGGATTCCTGGGAAAGCTAAAGATCAGGCAAGTAGATATTTGGTAGGAGGATGGCTTCTTTACCATAAACTAGGAAGTACAGTGAGGTGTTCAAAGAGGGCTAAGGTGTTACATGGTCAAACCTTAGTGCATTTTTTAGGGCAGTATGCCACGTATGCTGGTCAGAGAAAATGGCCTTCTTGATTATATGACTGAGGTTCTTATTTGTAGATTCTGTTAGACTCTTTCCTTGTAGATAGTAATTCAATGAATGCTTTAACAAAATGCCATTCTGTAATGCATAGTCATAGAGTTTCAAAGATGAATAAGTTTCATTATAAAAAAAAGTGATATTGGAAAGATGAAGCATGAGATGATATTCTGCTGGAGGAAGCTAATGACCTCTTGGTCGTTCACTTGTTTGAGTGGAATTTCCTTTGTCAACTGCGTAAAGAAGTCAGTTGTTGTTAGGATATAGTGGTGTTGCTTTGATGAATGAGGGAAAATTTCCCCAATAATGTCCAGGGCCCACTGTTGGAATGGTTCAGTCACTATGACAAGGTGTAATGGGGTTGTTGATCTTTTTGTTCTGCTGGTGCATTGCTGACAGACCAGGCATTTGTAGGCATAGGCATGTGCATCCTTGAATAATGTGGGCCAGTAAAAACTGGCTCGCATAACCTTGTGTGTCATGGTATTTCTCGCAAAGTGACCTCTCGCGGGCCTATAATGCAGATCTTGAAGTACTTTCTCTGATTCCTATGCCTCCAGGCACCTGAGCAAAACTCCATTACTATGCATTTTGTAAAGCACTCCATGCACCGACTGATATTCTAAGGCTTTCAGGCACAATGCCCTCTTCTGTCTGATATAAAAGTGAGAGGGTATAGTGCCATGCTCAAGGTACTATTCTACATATGTGTACCAAGAGGTTTTTTATTTCATGGGGTTTGCTCACCTTATTTCATACATTTGAATCTCCTGCTCCCAACTGGCGAGGTCTTATTTGATCTTTGCAGTGTGTACTTCTTTAGCTGCAAGTATGCACAATCCAAGTCCTTTGATTGTGTGTACAACCTTGATTTCAAGATCATATTCTTGTAAACTCATCATCCAATTCGCACGTCATTCTCCCAACTCTTGTTGTACTAGAAATGTACAAACTCCTGGGTGGGGAACGAAGACTATCCAATGGTTTTTCCACAAATAGGGTCTGAAGTGTTTCACTGCCTTGTGAATTGCATAATTGTGTTTGTCAATCGCAGAGTTGTTAAGCTTCGGTCCCTTCATGCTTTCCCTCATGAAAGAGATGGGACGTTCATCATTAGCTTCATATTTCTGAGTTAGTAATGTAGCTAGTGAGTTATCGGAAGCGAAGGTGTATAACAAGAATTTTTTTTTGAAATCTGGGTTGTAAAGTTTATGCGCTTTGGATATGTCTTGCTTAATATGGGTGAATGCAAGCTTTTCTTTCTTGCCCCAAGTGTACACTAAATCTTTCTTAATCATGTCCTGCATGGGCTTGACTATTTGCACATAATCCAAGATGAAATTATGGAGGAAGTTTATCTTACCTAAGAAGGACTGCATAGCTTTCTTGTTTACTGGGTGAGGAATTTGTGTGATAGCTTGGACACAGTCTGAGTCCACATTGATCCCACTCTTCACAAAAATGTGTCTAAGGAGGTTCCCCTCTGACATGATGAATGCCCTCTTCTTGGGATTCAGGGAAATCTCGTATCTTCAGCATTGCTCGAAAATTTTCTTAAGATGGCATATGTGGTCTTCTCATCTTCTTGAGAACAAAGTCACATCATCAAGGTATACCACCACACTCTACCCAATGATTCCAAGAAAGGCGATGTCCATAGCGCATTGAAACATTATGCCTAACTTTACAAGCCTGATGACATTCGTCTATATGCGAACCTACCCCACTTGGTACAAAAAGTAATTTTGATTTTGTCAGGTTTTGCTACTAGAACCTTATTGTATCCTGAAAAATCATCAAGGAGAGAGGACATCTATGCCCTAGATATTGTTTGCAAAATATGGTCCATAGATGGCACGGGTTAGTTGTCTTTGTCTGAGGCATTGTTAACTTTCCAAAAATCAGCACATAAGAGGATTTCCCCAGACTTCCTTCGTACATTCACAAGCTTAGAGACCCAAGTAGAATGACGAACTTTATATATGATCCGTGCATCCAACAATTTAGTAAACTCTTTCTGTATCAGGGGCTCAAGCGATGGATGTACTTTTCTTACCTTTTGTTGATATGGCTTAACCACTTCCTTGATTGGGATGATATCTTCGATGATCCATGTGTCATAAGTTTTCAAGTGATCATACATCCACACGAACACATCTTCGTACTATTTGAACAAGTGGATGAAGGCTTGTTGTTCTTGTTGTATACAACATGTACCAAGACTAACAAACTTGGGATCCTTTTTTGTTCCCAGGTTTATCAGTTCACGCATCATTGTGGAAGTATGGGTCTTGTTATTCCTTGGCCCTTGGAATCGCTCTTGCAGGTCATATAGCATTTCTAGTGATACCATAACTCTTGTGATAATGTGGCCTTTCATGTCATCAACTCCTACTTGCAAAGAGCACTCGTGCTCATCCTCGTTTATTGCCACATCTTTGAAATCATTAGCATTGGTCATAAAGTGTAGTATATGTTGATGATCATTAAACATGCATAAGTTAGTTATGTTGTACAGGATAGATGGTTTGTACAAGATTTTAAGAGTGAATCTATCCCTAATCAGTGACATTCTTGAGGGTGCATTGACAACTGCATTTCGTGTACGCTGCACAACAATGATATTAAATGCTTGGAAGTTTGAGATTAGTCGCCATACCTCTTCTTGGTAGTTTTTTAGTGGCTGATAAACAATGAATGGTCTCACATACATGTTGTACCACTATCTCTAAATCACCTACCCCTTTAAGCATAAAATCATTGAGGTTGATAGCCTTCTACAAGCCCAACATGAGTGCTTCATATTCTGTTACATTATTCATGCAGTCCAACTCCAAGTGGCTTGAAACCAGATGCTTCATGTTGCAAGGGTCGATCAGAACACACCCGGCACCTGAGCCATCGTGTGTCTTTGATCCTTCAAAGCACAAAGTCCACAAACCATCTATATGCAGACCGCTTGATGTGTTAGTACTGCTGCTACTACTATCACTACTACTACTACTACTATTGTTATAATGTGTTGTACAAGTTTCATTACCATCAGTTGGGAAAGGAAGGAGTCAGAACTATGTGTCTAGTGGAGTTGGATCTAGTCATATAGGATAACACCCCAACGTTGTGCCAAGGAGGTAGTTGTCAAACATGAGTTGTGCAAGAGCCAACGATTCATTCTACCCATTGCTGGGAGTGACATTGTGCTTTATGTACCTCTCGGATTCTACCCAGATTTGGTTTCACTTGCCCTTGTGCAGAAACCACATATGGGATGAGTCTATAGTGAAATATCCATCAAGCTTGCTGGACCAGTCTCTGCTGAGTAATAAACCATATGCTTCCGGTATGTCCACCAACTATGTTGATGCATTAGTGGACTTGACTGTCATGGGTGTTGGGCCTCTGTTTTGCCTTCATTCATATCACCTTTTACTCGAAATCCCTCATGCTTTTGTTTAAATTGAATTGTCATTGTCATAGTTTTGTGCATTCTCAGAGATAATAAGTAAGTATTTGTTATTCCCTTGTTTTAACGAGATTTAAACATTAAAAGCATCATTAATAACAGTTTGTGTGTTTGCAGGTTTATGGAGTTGATTATATGCCTATTCTAATATAGGCCAAGTTCCTGCACCACACATTCTTGCACTAGTATCGGTAGGATTCCTGCACCAACATTCCTGCACCAACATTGCAAATTAACAATTCTACTCAAAATCCGCATAATTTCTAAATGGCCAAGTTTGACCTCAGCTTTTATGCAAATGGAGGTGAATTATGTAAATCTGACCAAATGGGTTTTTCAAAAATACAACCAATTACCTACAATACAAACCATTTCGTAAGATTCAAAGTATTCCAAAAGTTACGAGTAGATCTTTGAAGCACTTTTTATAAAAAATACTATTTTTTCCAGAATTCTAGAAAACATAGTCAACAAGTTTCGAGCCTGCCAACTTCCGCCTCAAGTTTTTGATCAGATGAAGGTAAATAAAGAAATTTCGTGACATGGGTTTTGTCCTAGTATAGAAAATTTACTAATCTCAAAATTCTTTTCCAAAATTCATAACGGTTGAGAAGAGAAGAAGGGTGCTTTTGAGGCAATTTGTTAAAATTACCAAATTTTCCAGAATTCTAGAAAAATCCTAGAGTTGGAAAATTCGTATTAAATTATATTTATTCTTTTAATAGGGCAATGGTTGTACTGTGATACTATGTAATTAGAATTGGTTGGGATTCCATCCCCATATTCCTTGCAAAGGAATAATTTGTTTTAATCATTATGAAAAATTATAAGAGGAATGATGCACGTAGAAAGGAAGGACGGTTGAGGAGTGACGCTACAACAATGTTGTTGTAGCTTTTTTTATCTGGTATCACCCTCATTCTGGGCTAGATTTGAATTCACTATGTACATTTTCTGATTTCGAAATGTAATATAAAAGGAGCTGCACCATGTTTCATTTATCCCGCATTTAAATTTCTATTTGATGTGTTGATTTAGCTGTTGAAGATTCTTGTTTCTTAACAGGGAAACGAGCTGGTTGGCTAGGGCTAGCCAACCCAGCTCGTTTACCCCTTTCGTTTTCATTGCTTGAAAGGTGTGTTAAATTATTTAATTGCAGAAGTGTGGCTTAAATTAAGTTCCTTTTCTTGCACATGAATTTCAGTTTCTGTTAAGGTGTGAATGGATCCATTTGTGTGAAAGTTAATTTCAGTTCATTTATTTCTGCAATTTCCTTTTCTGATTTTCTTTCACTGGATTGAGCAGGGAGTCTAATCCTGCACTAGTGCATGTTGGTTTCCTGTATTGCGTTTTTACATAGTTCATTTTACAACAAGCATTTCATTCTTTTCCCTTACACAATTTAATTTCTTTCTGCAAACAGTGTCGAGATTATATGGAAGTGTCTTTGGTATTAAAAGTTAAATTCCTAAAATGATTAAAGATGACTTCATAAAATGCATGAAAACATTGTTGCATAATCTTGATTTATTTCTGCACTTTACAGTTTCTAGGGAAAGGATTGAAAGTTATCATAGTGAACTTTATTTTCTAAAGTAGGATCTGATTTCATGCAAAATACCTTTGGCAGAATTTGATTTGCTTTAAGTTTTCAAATCTTGTTCTTGTTTCAGTTGTTTATTTACATTTTGCAAGGTTCAGTTAATTAAAATCATTTCCTTTCATGTGCAAGTGATTTCCAAAGTATGCTTACATTTGCAATTTATTTTACAGTTAACACGCTTCTTTATTTTCTCGAAATCGATAACTTGGTGTAGGAAGCTCCATTCTGGTAAAAGAACTAGTGTCTTGTCACAGGAACAGAGCACTCTAAGACTTTTGGCTTTGAGCCCCTACATGAACACATAAGTATTTAGAAAAAGTACAAAGTACACTTTTCACATAGTGTTATGTGCTTGCAGTAGTGCAAGTAGACTGCAGTATTGCAGGAACGACCAGTGTGAGAAGGAAAATCGTTAAAAGGTAGGTTGTTTGAAGGGCCCACTTGTTGAAGTTGCCAAGTACTCTACTGAAGATAAACATAGCATTTCATTTCAGCAATCAAGGTTGTTTACAGCAGTGTGAGAAGTTCCTTTTATTTCTTTGCAAAGTACTTTCTTTTTATTCTAGTTTCCAGAATGGTGTGGTTTCATTGAATTAACTAGTATAGGCTACCGAGGTTCTTCTCTGGCATTTCTAGTGTTGTGCCTCTAAGTTCCTGGATTGACAATTAAATGTTAGGTTGTTTATTAAGCCCAACATTTTGGCGCCATTTCCAGGGAGGCGCCTAGGGGATTGATCTTGGTAACCTGTTGCATTTTGGTTTTCTCTTTATCTATTTTTATTGCAAATTTTATTTGTTTAGAATTGATTCTTTGAGTTTGTTTCTTTCTTGCATTCTTTTTTTAAGGTTTTTTTGATTTCTTGGGTGCTGGAAGAACACCCGCCCCCCCTCCCCCATCTATTCAACCACATGCTAACAAGATACACCAATTAGCTTGTTGAAAACAGAGAAATGGTATTTTGATACATTTTTCAATGAGGAGTTTGAGGCTAATATCAATCATCCCATGCACCTATTTCACTAATCAATTGGCAAGAAAATTCGAAGGAGTCTTGAAGTAGTACATGGGGAACCTCTTTTCATTTGGTAAGAAATGGAAAACATTGTTACTTTTGAATTCCCTATCAAAGATCCAGGAGTGGCACAAATGCATAGTATTCCCCCATCTACACTACCAAAATTTCATGGTTTGGAAAATGAAGACCCAGATACATTCTTGTTTGAGTTTGAAGTACTTTGTAGAGGATATGGCTATTGTACTAATCATCAAAGGTTGCAAGTGTTTCCTCTTACTCTAAAAGCAGGAGCTCTCCGATGGTTCATGAGCCTTGGTGGGAACTGCATTCAAACATGGGAAGACATGAAGAATGTATTCTTGGAGAAGTATCAAGACTACTGCCATGCCAGTGAAGATATTTTTGGTATAACACAAGGGGAAAATGAGAGTTTGGAGGATTATGTGGAGAGATTTAGATACAACCTCCAAAAATCAAAACATAAGAATTTGGTAAAAGATACTTTGAAAACACTCCTAATCAAAGCAATCAAAGATGAATTTTTAGAGTCTTTAAATCTTATAGGAGAAGGTGATGTTTCTCACTTAGCATATGATGATGTTTGTAAAATGTGCATTAGTTATTCAAGAGGAATCTCCAAGTTTGGTAAGAATTCTCGAGAACCTTCTTCTCAATTTTTTAAATCTACTACAAAAATAGGAGCTACAAAATCTTGTCTAAATTTACAATTGGATGATTTGCAGGAAGAACGGAAGTAGTGCAAGGAGGATCCTTCAACAAATTATTTCCCATCGCTGCTAGGGTTACAACAAGTATTCAAGGAGTCAAGTAAGGAAATAAATCGACAACTAGGTATAACTCAAAACTCGCCATCTTTTAATACTTGGAATAATATTTATTGTCCTCAACAGGTTCCTCGATAGATCTATAACACTACAATTCCATGGAATACTTATAATCATCCTCTAATTCAATACCCCACCTTATGGCCACATTGGACCTCTCCCTCGAGCCATATATTCCCACAACCTCAAGGATGGTTTGGAGCCTCCTCTCTAGGGAAATTCCCCATGCAAACTCCATTACCTATGCCACAACAACTACAATTTGTGCCCCATGAACCACCATGTTATCCTTCTCTATGGTCCCAATCATTTGTGCAACCAAATCCTAATTCTAATTATCAAGTTGCACATCAATTTAAAACACCTATTTTTCCTACTGACTCCCCTACTGAATGTAATACCATATATTTTAGAGAGGGGAGAGGAGTGAATTTAGAAACTTCCCCTATTACCACACAAAATTTACCTCAGGAAGAAACTTTAATCCATAAACCATTAGAGGAGCAATCTATGAATGAAAATTGTTTGAAAACTATTGTTGAGGCTCACAAAGAAGAAAACCCTAGAATTTCCCTTAACCATCCTTGTCAATTTGAAGAGAGTAAGTGTCAAGTTGTGGAAGATTTGTATGAGTTGGAGAATCATCAAAATGTGGATCTCATTGAATCCTGGTTTCAAACAATCATAAACACACAACATTCCCTCATCATTCGACACCTCTTGGTACCATATCAATCAAAGCAATTGGTTTCTCACACTTTGGTATGTATCGAAGTTTATTATTTAAAACTAAGTGTGAGTATATTTAGCATTCTGTTACGTATATGGCTACATTGGAAGTATGCCTACACTTAAAGACAAACTTCCTCTCTTTAAAATATGGTAGGGTAATGAATAAAGATGCCATCTGAAATAAATTGTATAACAACACTCTTAAAATTGTGATTCCCTAAAGCATAACTTTTGAAGTTTCTATTATTATACACTCTCATGGGTAGACTTGTCAGAAGAAATTCACTCTTAATGCCTCATATTTTATAAAGTGACTTTGATTATTGACCAATGACTATCATCCATAATTTTTTTTTTTGAAGGCCCTCTTTGAAGGTATTGATGAGAATCCTCCTATGGTGAACCACGCCTACAAAAATATAACAAGTTTTCACAAGAACCCTGGCATGATCAATTTGAGGAATTTTTTTTAGTCATTATCTAAGATGTTTTATTTAAAATGAGTCTTCAGGATAAAAGGACCAACCAATAAAGATTAGTAATTAAAAACTTTTCACGCCATCCCACACTCTTAAGGAACAAAATTGCCTCCCCAACTATTAAGTAACCTATTTAAGGTTGATCATAATCAGAGTTTATTTATTATCTATCTCTCTCTCTCTCTCTCTCTCTCTATATATATATATATATATATATCTATATATCTATATATATATATAGATATATATATATATATATCTATATATATATATATATATATATATATATATATATATATATATATATATATATATATATATATATATATATATATATATATATATATATATATATATATATATATATATATATATATATATATATATATATATATTGATGGATAGGAGGTCTCATTACGAGCCGGCCTACCATGATCATAGGTACTAACAAGAATGACATTACCACTATTGGTCACCAAGCCAAGGTAATGACTTTCAGTTGAGAAGCTGGAGGACAAGAGGTCTCATCACGAGCTGACTTGTTCATTCTTGTTAGTTCTGGTGAATGGAACTGTCGTTAGCTGGTTACCAAGCCAGGATAGTGGCCTTCAATTAATTTCAAAACAAATGTAAATTATTTTCAAACAACTATGAATCTATATCTAATGGTTGGGATACAGGCATTTCATGGGTTAAAAGGCATCCTTGTCGAGGCTATTGACGCCTGCTGGCAGTAGGGCCATGCCTGTGGTATTAAAGTTAACTTTACACTATGATTTACTTGGTTGATTTTGTCTCTCCTGAATTCATTATCATATCTCTTTGAGAATGGCTTTAAGATCCCTCTAGTGTTATGCCTTGGAGTTCTATCTTTTTGGAATGATTTTTATGGATGTGGGACCCTTAGTGCATGTGATTCACTTTGCTTGAACAAGAGGAGCTTTAGCTATATGTTGGGTGATGGTAATATGGTCACTGTGGGAAAGAATTATTATGATTACTCTTAACACCATGGCTTTTAAATCATGTCACTCATAATTACAATGAGGATATTCAATTAAAACTTCTGATCAAGGATGCCCTAGATATGTTTATAGAAATTTTAATAAGTTGGTTGTTTTATTCAAGTAATAACATCGTCCTTGCAATTTAGTATTCCCATGGCAGCCTTTTTATTAGATTTCCTTGAAATCAGTTTAAACAAATAAAGAGTCCAACAGACACTCTGTTTTTAGAACAAGCTTTATCTAGCGTAGGAAATCTGATCACACAGAATTGCAGGAAACATCATTACAAATGTGCATAAATGTTTTTAATCTTGTTTTTTGCGAGGGAGCGACAATACGACAATTGATTTCCTTGCATGAGGACATGCAAGAAGGTCAGCATGGGGGGATGTTGGGCCTCTGTTTTGCCTTCATTCATATCACCTTTTACTCGAAATCCCTCATGCTTTTGTTTAAATTGAATTGTAATTCTCATGGTTTTGTGCATTCTCGAAGAAAATAAGTAAGCATTTGTTATTCCCTTGTTTTAACGAGATTTCAACATTAAAAGCACCATTAATAACAATTTATGTGTTTGTAGGTTTATGGAGTTGATTATATGCCTATTTTAATATACGCCAACTTCCTTCACCACACATTCTTGCACTAGTACTGGAAGAACTCCTGCACCAACATTCTTACACCAACATTGCAAATTAATAAGTCTGCTCAAAATCTGCATAATTTCTAAACGGCCAAGTTTGACTTCGATTTTTATGTAAATGGAGGTGAATTATGGAAATTCTAGCAAATGGATTTTTCACAAATATAACCAATTACCCATAACCAAAATTGGTTCCTGAGATTCAAAGTATTCCAAAGGTTACGGACATGTCTTGAAGCACTCTTATAAAAAAGGTTGCTTTTTCCAGAATTCTAGAAAACACAATCAACAAGTTTCGAGATTGCCAATTTCTGCCTCGGTTTTTGTGCAGATGAAGGTAAATAAAGAAATTCTGTGACATGGGTTTTTTCCCAGTATAGAAGATTGACTAAGATCAAAATGGTTTTCCAAAATTCATAATGGTTGAGGAGATACGAAGGGCGCTCTAGAGGTAGTTTGTTTAAATTACCAATTTTCTAGAATTCCAGAAAAATCCGAGAATTGGAAAATTCATATTATATCTTTATTCTTTTAGAAGGGGAATGGTTATACTATTATACTATGTAATTATAATTGGTTGGGATTCAATCCCCATATTCCTTGCAAAGGAACAAGTTGTTTTAATCATTATGAAAAATTATAAAAGGAGGAATGATGCACGTAGAAAGGAAGGACGGTGGAGGAGCGACGCTACAACAATGTTGTTGTAACTTTGTTTTGCTGGTATCGCCCTCATTTTGGGTTGGATTTGAATTCACTATGTACATTTGCTGATTTTGAAATGTAATATAAAAGGAGTTGCACCATGTTTCATTTATCCCACATTTAAATTTCTATTTGATGCATTGATTTAGCTGTTGAAGATTCTTGTTTCTTAACAGGGAAACAAGCTGGTTGGCTAGGGCCCAACCAACCCAGCTTGTTTACCCCTTTCCTTTTCGTTGCTTGAAATGCGTGTTAAATTATTTAATTGTAGAAGTGTGGCTTAAATTAAGTTCCTTTTCTTGCACATGAATTTCAGTTTCTATTAAGGTGTGAATGGATCTGTTAGTGTGAAAGTTAATTTCAGTTCATTTATTTCTACAATTTCCTTTTCTGATTTTCTTTCATTGGGTCGAGTAGGGAGTCTAATCCTACACCAATGCGCGTTGGTTTCCTGTACTGTGTTTTTGCATAGATCATTTTACAAAAAGCGTTTCATTATTTCCCCTTACGCAATATAACTTCTTTTTGTAAACAGTGTCAAGATTATATGGAAGTGTCTTTGGTATTAAAAGTTAAATTCCTAAAATGATTAAAGATGACTTCATAAAATGCATGAAAACACTGTTGCATAATCTTGATTTATTTATGCACTTTACAATTTCTAGGGAAAGGATTGAAAGTTATCATAGTGAACTTTATTTTCTAAAGTAGGATCTGATTTCATGCAAAATACCTTTGGTAGAATTTGATTTTCTTTAAGTTTTCAAATCTTGTTCTTGTTTCAATTGTTTATTTACATTTTGCAAGGTTCAGTTAATTAAAAGCATTTCCTTTCATGTGCAAGTGATTTCCAAAGTATGCTTACATTTGCAATTTATTTTACAGTTAACATGCTTCTTTATTTTCTTGAAATCGATAACTTGGTGTAGGAAGATCCGTTTCGGTACAAGAACCAGTGTCTTGTCATAAGAACAGAGCACTCTAAGCCTTTTGGCTTTGAGCCCCTACATGAAGACATAAGTCTTCAGTAAAAGTACAAAGTATACTTTTCACACAGAGTTATGTGCCTGCACTAGTGCAAGTAGATTGCAGTATTGCAGGAATGACTAGTGTGAGAAGGAAAATCATTAAAAGGTAGGTTGTTTGAAGGGCCCACTTGTTGAAGTTGCCAAGTACTCTACTGAAGATAAACATGCATTTCATTTCAGCAATAAAGGTTGTTTATAGTAGTGTAAGAAGTTCCTTTTATTTCTTTGCAAAGTACTTTCTTTTTATTCTAGTTTCCAGAATGGTGTGGTTTCATTGAATTAACTAGTATAGGCTATCGAGGTTCTTCTCTAGCATTTCTAATGCTGTGCCTCTAAGTTTACGAACTCCCGGATTGACAATTAAATGTTAGGTTGTTTATTAAGCTCGACAATGGGATAGTTGGATTTTCATGTCTCACAGTTCACTAATGGCTGGTACAGATGTTCGATCAAGTTGGATGGTTCGCATGGATGTCTCGCTCCATTTTGTATTGATCTTCTTAGCAGTGGAGAGTGGCATGACGTTGGATGCCGTTGTTGGCTTGATGGGGCCTGACCTAGGTTTGGAGTTAATTAGCCAAACAAATCCCAGTACTGAGTTCTCACTGGAAGTAGTATGGGGGGATGCTGGAACCAATTTTTTGCACCCTTGAGATGTCTGAGGTGTCTCTTTAGTCTAAATGTGAACCATCATTGCATAGATCACTTTGCGCACTCTTCTGACCTCCAATGCTTTGCGATTTGTTATAATTATCTTTGCACAACCCTACCCAGGGACTGTGGTGCTTTCATGCTACTAAGGCAACGATATGCGCTAATTCCCAAAGTTACATGACAAATCTTACTTGTCTTCCTTATAAGAGTTAGTTAACTTCACATAAACAGATACTTATCTTATGTTCACATATTCAACAAATTCATATAAGTTCGTGCTCATATAAACAGTAGACATGCAATTCATACCTAATATACCAAATAGTAAAAAGATACACATAATGATAAGAAAATTCGCTTTACTAATTCCCCAATGGTTACAGACTCGACTCACCCTGCGCACTCAGCTGTGGACTACTAGGCCTCTGCGCACATAGCCGTAGAGCCTTATCCTACTCTACAACCCAATGACTCACCCTATACTTAGATCAAACTCAATTCATTCTTATTCATTCCATTCCATTGATGTCATTTTACAACTTAGAGCCTCACTCTATTTATATAATCCCATGGTTTGTAGACCATGGGTAGATCTCTCGAGCCAACATTACATTACAAATTTGAGGGCAGACGAACCTCTAACTCATTTATAATCATCACGCTCCACACCCACACATCGTGGAGTCCTTTTATTAGACTTAGTCAAAACTTGGGCTCTAAGCCCCAAAACATGCCTTGCAGGATCTCGTGCCCAACAGGCCCCCAACATAAACATCGTGACTCACCCTCGAGTGACTCTATTGATGTGGAGATCTTCACACGGAGACCTCCCAAATCTGCTCAGACAGCTGCAAGGTCGGCAGTGCACTGAGCTGCTCCCTGTTGTATGTTCTTCAGATAGTCAGATGGTGAGGCCACCTATGTAAGGCTTCAACCAACTACCGTTTACTTTTCTGGGGAAGAATTCACCATTTAGTTTCACCAGTTGCACTGCGCCACACTCCATGACTTCATTAATAACACATGGTCCCATCTAATGCATTTGGAGTTTCCATGGGAATTTATCAAACTTGCTATCATATAAAAACACTAAATCATTCACCTTAAACATGCAGAACTTGATATGTCGATCATGTCATGCCTTTTCACGCTGCTTTTGTACCTACTAATGAAATCCTACCAAAAACCATTCTTCTTCAAGTTCTTCCAACTGCATGAGCCTCTCCTCTAGGGATTTGTTGTCTGTCATACCTGTGAGCACCGCTATGCACAAACTAGGCATGATATATTCCATTGGAATTATGACTTGCACTCCATAGACCAACCTGAAGAGTGTTTGTCCCGTGAGTTTCTTACATGTTGTCCTGTAAGCCCATAGTACTGTCAGGACATGCAGGTCCCAATCGCTCCACTGAGCATTGCATACTTTTGTCAGCACAGTCTTTGTTGGCTTGATGGGGCCTGACCCACGTTCGGAGTTAATTAGCCAAACAAGCCCCTGTGCTACTAGCCCTTCCGACAGCAGCCCACAGAGCATGGACTGAGGTCTCACCCGAAGCAGTATTGGGGGATGCTGGAACCAAGTTTCCGCACCCTTGAGATGTCTGAGGTGTTGCTTTAGTCCAACTGTGGACCAACTTCACACAAGTCACTTCACGCACTCTTTTGACCTGCGATGCTTTGCGATTTGTTATCATTATCTTCACGCAGCCCTACCTAGGGAGTATGGTTCTTTCACACTACTAAGGCAATGATCTGTGCTAATTCCCCAAGTTACACTGTAGATCTTACTTTTCTTCCTTATAAGAGTTAGTTAACTTCACATAGACAGATACTTATCTTATGTTCACTTATTCAACACATTCATATAAGTTTGCGTAGCATATAAACAGTAAACTTACAATTCATACCCAATATACGAAATAGGAAAAAGATACATAGAATGATAAGAAACTTCTCTTTATTAATTCCCCAATGGTTACTGACTCGACTCGCCCAACACACTTAGCTGAAAGGGTTCACGCACTCAGCTGCAAACTACTAGGCCTCTACGCACTCAGCTGCAGAGCCTTCTCCTACTCTACGACCCAACGACTCACCATATACTTAGATCAGACTCAATTCATTGTTATTTAAGCCATTCCATTGATATCCCTTTACAACTTAGAGCCTCACTCTATTTATACAATCCCATGGTTAGCAGACCATGGGTAGATCTCTGAAGCCGACATTACATTACAAAATGAGGGTGAATAAGCCACTGACTCATTTAAAATATTCACGCTCCGCTCACACACATCGTGGAGTATTTACATTAGACTTAGTCAAAACTTGGGCTTTAAGCCCCAAAAGTTTCCTTGGGGAATCCCGTGCCCAACAGTCGTGCCTAAATAAACCGAGCGGTTGTGAACATTATAGTTAAAAACATGAAATTAAAGTAGGAATGGAGGGCAAATTGAGTTTGATTCTTCCATCCGGAGCGTATTGAGCACTGTGGAAAGTGATCTGGGAGGTGTGCTTGTCCTGTGGCTGGTAGAGGCAGCATTGTCTACTGCTGTCTATCCCAAAGCATGTAGTAGGATATCTCACTGACTCTAGATCTTAGCTAACTCAAACAAGCTAATATTCTCTTAGTTTTTCTTCATGGCATCAATAATGTTGTAGTCCATAGGTGGTTTACTCAACGAGGTGCCTGCAGTGGAATGGATGTCCGTGTTGTCTGGCGGAGTGTTTCGCAACTTGCTACTCATGCAAATACTCTTATCCATTGCTGTCTTCCCGGACTTGCTTTATGTTTGCTTCTTTGGGGGAGCTAGTGGACCGGTCTTCCTTATCACTAGTCTGATCTCTTCTTGCATCTCCCTCAGTGTGGGGGGAGCCCCTTTTCTTCTAATACTGTAATGGTCAGTTTTCTTCCTGGGCTGCTTCTCGGTGTTCACCTCTGCCATTATTTGTGAGCACTACTACATGTTCATCACATGCTTAGAGCTTGATGGTTCATTAGGTGCAACCTCATCATCATTGGACGTGTCTTCTAGTTCTCTTGCATATTGCTTCCCGCCTAGAGTGTATGATTGTAAAAAGTATTTGTGACTCGCTTCTAGCCTAGACAAGAGTTCTCAAGATGATGTTCTCCATGGAAAGAACAAAATTTTGTGTTTGCAGACCATTTGAGCTGGAACACAAGCTTCTACACAGTTTTTGGAATGAACGGGATGCTACTTGATGTGCTGCTTGTGGGTCTCTACCTAGGCGGGTGGCTACTTGCAAATGTGTCTGATCTACATTTTTGAGTTTGGACATTTTAGTGGAAAAGCTCTTGACAAGACGAGTGAGGGTCTCAATTTCAGTTTCTTCCTTATCTCTAACCTTGCTCGCCATTGCTTGGGACTAACTGTTTGCATCCTTGGAGTCCTTCATCGACTGATAATCCTCAATGACTCCAACTGTGTTCAGGTCTTTCTCAACACTAATAGCCCCTTCATAGTTTTCCAATAGTGTTAATCTTGCTACTCACTTGACAAACTGGACAATGTGAGTTGGCAATGTGGATGTGTAGTAATTAGTGGTGATGGAGTCATGAGGCTTAGTGTACTTGCATCAATGGTTCTTTCTCCATGAGGGGAAAAAGGTGAAGACGAGTTCCAGGTTGAAAGGGATCAATCCCAACTTGGCTAGGAACACACAACAAAAAGGACGTACATAGCTTTTGGTGAAGCAGTCCACTCGAATGTGGCAATCAAAACATAGAAGGTAAGATAACATGTACAACACTCATGAATCAGTCCAAGATGAGTACAATGGTTGTTACAGCAAGGTTCATGTGAAATATCTGTCTAATGTCCGGCAGAGCAGTCAACATGGATGTGATAGAATTAACAACATATATAGCACATTTCCAATAATAGATTATGCATTGCAACAAATGGATCAGTTCAGGTGTAGAACGTATGGTTAAAGCAACATGCATTACAAGTGTTAAAGATAAATCTTACAACAAATACAATACATGTGTGAAAATGTGTTGGCTTGTTGACAAGCTACTGAATTAAGTGAAAATTTCGAGACACATCGTTACACCATACATCACTAACCCCATCAGTGGGGCGTTGCAGCCACTACTTACTCCTAAAATAAAAGATTACAGAATCTCTTGGCTATGTTGGAGGAGATGAGGAGAAAATTTCTTTCATGTAGAAATGAGGGGCGTATTTATAGCCAAGGGTGAAACTTACCCTTATGGATGTTTGACTACCCTCATGACCATTCGACTTCCATGACTTTTGGACTTACATGACTCTATGTTCAACAAGTGGTTCTCTCAAACTCCCATGTTACATCACATTGATTGACAACAAGCCCATAGTGGAGATGTGGGCAACATGACTCATGCCTTGACTCAACATGACTTGACATGACAATGCTGGTACATTCGTGTTGTTGTTGGAGTATATGTCGAGGTACAATGCTGCTGAGTGATGGATGTCTTCATGATATATCATAGCTTCACCTTCACATAGATAAGTGTGCAGAGTCTTCGATGGTCTTTGGTTTACTTGATGAATTTTTAACATGTTGTTCCTTTCTTTCATGCCAGAAGGCTTGACAGGCTCACTTGTTCGTAAAGGTGCCTATTCATCACGTTCGTCTGCTTTGCATGATTTTCTTGTTTGTCAATTAGTGAACCTATCCATCTGCATGTGCTCCCTTCGTTCATCATGTTTGTCCTCTTGACATGTTTGTTGGTGTACCTATACCTACAACCACTCATGATGAGATGACATCAAATTCAAAAACTCCTAGACTACCATGACACATGATCATTCAAATGCAAGTGACCGAAAGAGGCAACAGGGCTATGATGTGGGATGATGGCTCCATGAAACTACTGGTGAAAAGTACGCAAGAGTCACTGAGAGATGGAGACAGACAATCTGAGTTGACGGTGACTGTCTACAAGGTATGGCTCAGCTCAGAGGCAAACATGTGAAAATTTTTGGAGGGGCAGTCCAGGCTGCAGGAGGGCAAGGTAGGCATGCTCTGAAATTTTTTCGAAATGAACAGTCAATAGGGCTTGGATAGCTATATTTTCACAATCTTTTAGTGGAATGGGTCAGGCTACATGAAGGGTTAGTAGGTAGAGATTGTGCAGTTTTCCTGGGGAACGTCCAGGAGGCTGGCAGCCAGACTTGCACAATTTCAAGAGGGAACTTCTAGTTGGCTACTGGGGTGACTGGTAGCTAGACTTACGTAATTCCCAGAGAGAACTCCAGTTTTCTATTAGGTTCACTAGCAGCCAGATTTGCGCAATTCCCTGAGGGACTGAGAATTCGATGCTGGGATCACTCATACCCAGACTTACACAATTCCTAGAGGGAACTTCCAGTTCGAGGTTGGGGTTACTAGCATATAGACTTGTGTAATTCCCAGAGGGAACTTCCATTTGGTTGCTCAGTCACTGGCAGCAGAAGCTGTGCAATTCCTGGAGGGAACATGCAGTTTGTTGTTGGGAGCTAATGGCTCAGAAAGTTTCACTAAGGTCAGGAGGCTAGCCTACTGATCATCTCTACATAATTTCTAAGCTGAGTTGACAGATGGGTAACAAGAGGCCTTTTCATGAGCATTGTGCAATTTCTAAGATGAATAGTTGGTCGACTGACCAGGGGGCCAGCATGAGTGCTGCTTGAGTTGCTTGCAGGAAGCATTGCTTGAAAGAACTAGCTTGGTGCTTCTGCAATGTTCTGGTTGAAAGTTGATCAAGTCATAAGTAGGGTGATGATCTGGCTATCAGTGAGGAGTTTGGTTGTTAGAACTTCAACGAAAATGACTAAGTGTGTGGAGAATAGGAAAATGCATAGGTGATCATACAAACACACACTCACATGACTTGACGAGGAAACAACCAAACCATCCAGACACACATGTGCAACATGACTAACCAATGGTTCATTGATCATTCATGATCGAGATGATCATTCGTATTACGCTGGTTATATGCACATTTTATTATAGCAATTATGCACGGTGCTCAACATGTTTTTACTTGTATGTGAATGGATAATGTGTCTATGGCCAAATACATGATAATGCAGCGAATGGAATGAGAAAAAAATGGTTCATAACGATTCTGCTATAAGTATGAGATCCCTACAATTAATTCTATTGTTTACACCCATAGATGACATCTCTATGATATGTTTGACAAATTCCTGTCATGGCTATTAGGGATCTAGTTAAGGTCTTGAAGAAGTACTTTCTTTAGTACTTTCATTTCCATGTTACTTTAGTGATTTGAAGAGATGGATCGGTTTTGGACAGTTTCTTTGGATCTCAGCTTGAGAAAGTGGCTTACATACCAGGGTCATTGGCACAACACTGATAATTTTGGTCCACAGTCACTGGTAAGCAAGTCTCTGAGAGTGACTTTAGGTTGTTGGTCCCTCCCTTGCCCATAGCATGACATCAACTATGGGCCAAGAGACCTAAGACAACTGTGGAAACTAGGGATAGGTTGTTTCAATGGATGACTTGTCTTCTCGTGGTTCTGTTTATGATGTTGGATTCTTGTATGGTGTATTTTCATCAGTTCCACTTCCTTAATGTTACTTAGGAGGTCAAATCATATCACAGTGGCATCTCGTCGCATGTTTACCTTAGCTTTCCAGTTGCTTGGGTAGATGTGGGAGGAGGGTGTTATAGAGTGGTATCAGAGCATGGTTCACCCCTCAATCTTGATGGGCTATGTGTTGGTCATGCATGCATGTCAATTGCGTGTGTGTTTCTTACTCTTATATACTTATTATGATGGCTTGCAGTTGGATCAGGGTTGTAGTATGGTTATCATGGAGAGTTTGTTACTAATTTCATGAAATGGAATGTCATAAGTATGTGACAGACTTTGTATGGACTGTATGTTGTATACATGTTGATTTATGGTGCCTACTTACATCCTTGTATGTTAGGTTGCATTCTTAAATATTTGGACTACATGTATCAGTCTTGTAGTTTGATTACAAGGTTTAATCACTCATGTTCGACTACATACGTTTATGCATAGGTGTAGTGGATTTGGAATTACTTACGCATAACATTCATTGCATGTGGAAATTAGTACGATAGGGTAATGGTTGTAGCCATGCATGAGGTCATAGCATGCATTATTGATATGGCCTTGCATTGATGACTAGGTCCCAATTAGGGTGATGTTTATGTGTTAATACATTTATTGGTGTAAGTCTCTATGTTGTTATGATTATGTTGTACATGTTTCACACTGATTTAGTGATATTGCAGACATGGTATCCTCCCCAAGCTATATTAGGGTATGATGGTTTATTGTGATTTAGTTTATCTGACATACTATGCCTTACAAGAAGAAATATCAAATGGCTAGCAAGATGATTGACTACAAAGGCTCTCCCTACAAATCTAAAGAGTAGTATGGTGTTCAGAACTCTTCTAACTTGGACGTTATATTGAGACGTTTAAAGGAATATATCAGGAGTTGAAAGGCGGATAATGAAAAAATTATGTAGTCACAAGAAAAGTTAGAAGAGGTAAATACAATAATACTTCAAAGCTTGTTGGATTTGTAGCGACAAGGACTGCTTAAGATCAGTCATGAGAAGGAGGAGTGACAGGGGGCATTTTCCGAATGAATTTAAGAAAGAAAATTCACCTACTTTTAATGGCGAAATCAAGAAAACACATGATGGAGAGGCGTGGTTCATTGGTATCAGGAATTTCTTCAGGTTGCATGAATACTCAAGAACATGAAACCTAGAGTAGCTACCTTTAGTCTCAAAGGTAAAGCAAACATTTGGTGGGAATATGTGAAGAATGACATTGTATTCATGAGGAAGACTTGTATTAGAGTGAGTTTGAGTGGCCATTTCAGAAGAAGTACTTGTCAGAAAGGCACTTTGATGACAGGGCAAAAGAATTTTATTAACTAAAGATGGGTTCCATGATAGATGATGAGTACACTAGAAAATTTCTTGAGTTGTTGAAGTATGTGCCTTAACTTAATGAGGAAAAGGCCAAGATTGAGAGGTTCATTAGTGGATTACCAGTTGCAGTGAAATAAAACATTGAGTTTGATCACCCTAGATCATTGGAGGAGGCCATTCGAAAGCTAAGACATTTTTATGAACAATCAAAGCATAGAACTGAGAGTAAGTCACACTGGAGAGGTGATGTAAAGAAGAAAGGAAAATGGGATAAAAAGTGAGCAAGAGCACAGAGTACAGATAACAAGGAGAATGTTGCACCATCTAATAAGTTTAATGCATAAGATAGAGAGTAGGGACATCAGCCTCAAGAGCAAAGTAAGGGGCATGGGCATTATTGGATTGTGGCAAATACCACCTTATGAGAGATTATCCACAACATCATAGTGGTAGACCTATTATATATAATGGACATGAGGTGCAGACTGTTGGAGATATAGGCCAGAGTATTCCCTGTATCTATGCAGCTATGGAAAATAGGCAGGCCGAGAATCAAACATATATCACTAACATGGATGGTAAGATCTATCATCAAGTTATTTCTATTTTGATTGACCCTAGATATAATTATAGCCATGTTAGTTTTGACTTGATGGATAAGTGTAGTTTGAATAAGGAGTTGGATGGAGATTCTTGGTTAATGAAGTGGGTTACAGGAATGAAGAAGCGAGTTCATAATTGGGTAAGAGCTTGTGCATTTGATTAGAATGGTATGCTTACTGCAACACATTTGAATATATTACCATTGGGTTCATATAGTATGTTATTGGGCATGGATTGGTTGTATCTACATAGAACCAAGGTTGATTACTATGACAAATCTTTTTAGTGTGTTGATGACAATGGAGAACCAAGAGTCTTGCAAGGTAAGAAGAAGGACAAATCAGTCAGGATGGCGACATCTATGCAAGAAAAGTGTAGCCACATGAAAGGGTGTAAGTTATTTGTTGTACATATTTCTAGCAATAAGGGTAAGGAGGTTGAGGAATGCAAATGTGTTGAATAAATTCCCTATTTTACAACAATTTAGGGATGTATTTTGGGAGTACATTCCATATTTTCCACCTCATAGGGAGGTAAAATTTTCTATTGATTTAGTGCTAGGGCTAACTCCATCATCGAAAGAAACTTAGAGGACAATCTCACCTGAGTTGGTTGAGCTAAAATTACAGCTGAAGGAGATGTTGGACAATGGATACATTAGGAAAAGTGTATCAACTTGGGTGCACCAACCTTGTTTATGAGGAAGAAAGATGGTACCCTTAGACTATGCATTGATTATAAAAAATTGAACAAATTCACTTTCACGAATAGATACCATTTGTTGAGGATTGATGACTTGTTTGATCAGTTAAAGGGAGCAATGCTGTTCTCAAATATTGACTTGAGATATGGATACCATCAGGTATGCATAAAAGAGGATGAGATATAAAATATTGCATTCATGACTAGGTATGGGCATTATGAGTTTTTTTTTGTTTCATTTGGCTTAATGAATTCTCTAACTACATTCATGTGTTTGATGAATAGTGTGTTGTGTCCATATTTGGATTTTTTCTTTATTGTGTTCATTAATGATATATTGGTATATTCCAAAAATGAGGAAGAGCATGTTGAGCACTTAGCAAAAATGTTGAGGTTGTTGAGACAGAATCGGTTGTATGCTAAGCTGAACAAGTGTAGTTTCTTTCAGACTAAGGTGCACTACTTGGGACATGTTGTCTCCAAGGAAAGAATTGCAGTAGATCTAGAGAAGATAAGCGCCATCATGGAGTGGGTAGCTCCAAAGAGTGTGGATGAAGTGAGATATTTCATGGGTTAGGTAGGATATTATAGGAGATTCATCAGGAACTTCTCACATATTGTTTATCCTATTACATCATCGTACATGGAAGGTAAGAAGTTTGAATGGAATGAAGAGTGTGAGGCTAGCTTTAATGATCTTAATCAGTTGCTAACACATGCATCAACGCTACAGATTGTAGATCAAGACAAAGAGTATATGGTATGCACAGATGCTTGCAAGAGAGGGATTGGTGGAGTCCTTATGCAAGATAGACAAGTGGTATGTTATGAGTCCAAGAAAATAAATGAGCACAAGCAGAACTACCTGACACATGATCTCGAGTTGGCAATGATTATACATGCACTGAAGATGTAGAGGCACTATCTTCTTGGGAGATGGTTTGTGCTTATGAGTAATCACATTATGTTGAGGTATTTGTTTGACAGGCTAAATCTGAATTCTAGGTAGGATAGATGGTTGGCCAGGATCAACCAAATTTAATTTGATATCAAGTACATAAAAGCTAAATAAGATAGTGTGGCATATGATCTCAGTAGACGGATACAGGTACATCACTTAGCAGTTATGACCTCATATTGGATGAAATTACAAGGCAATAAGATGTGAGATATATGGAGATTGCACATGATAGTACAGGTACAGGTACAAGTCATGGTACATGTACATGTAGTGGTATAGGTAAAGGTGGTAGTAAAGGTGCAAGTCATGGTACAGGTATAGTTACATGTACTAGTATAGTTATAGGTGACAGTATAGGTATAGATACAGGTACAAGTACATGTAGTGGTATAGGTATAGGTGGCAATATAGGTACATATACAGGTATAGGTGCACTGGATTTGGAATATTGTGTTACAGGAGATAGATTAGTCAGGTTTCGAGACATGATGTATGTGTCAGATAGTAGTGAGCTTAAGAAGGTGATCTTGAGGGAGTTTCATGCAAAACCATACTCAAGTCACCCAGGCTATTAGAAGGAACTCACAGTAGTGAGTAGATAATACTATGTGCCAAATTTGAAGAGGGATGTTGTAGAGTTTGTGGCTAGATGTTTCAATTCTCAATGAGTGAAGGCAAAGTGAAAACTTCCAGTTGGATTGTTACAACCAATAGCTCTCTGAGAGTGGAAATGGGAGGTCATTTCCATGGATTTCATCACATCAATGCTGAAGAAAGTGAAGAATAATGACTCAATCATGGTCATTGTGGAGAGGTTAACAAATGTTCCACAATTCATTCTAGTGAAGTTTACATTCTTAGCTAGTGATGTCACACCTGTATTTATCAAATATGTGATTAGACTACATGGTGTCCTAAAGAAGATTGTGTCAGGCAAGGACGTGAAGTTCACTTCCAAGTTTTAAAGGGAGTTATTTGCAGGTTTCAACATAGAGTTAGCCTTCAACACAACTTATCATCCACAAACGAATGGACAGATAGAGAGGTTCAACAATATTTTATAGGACACGTTGATAATGTATGTGATGCATCAACAACGGAAGTGGGAAGAGTATCTCCCTTTGGATGATTTTGCATACAACAATAGTTATTAGGAGTCATTAAGGATGAGTCCTTTTGAGGCATTGTATGGGCAAAGTTGTAATACCATTAGTTGGAGTGATCTAGTTAGCAGGATATTGATTGGACTGGATATGTTGGCAGACAAGGAATAGGAGATGTAGGTGATCAACAAGAATCTTAATGCAACATAGGATAGGTAGACGAGCTATACTAATAGGAATAGGTTGTTCGAGGAGTTCTAGGTTGGTGAACATGTGTACTTGCACATCAAACCGAAGAAGTGCTCCTTGGGGATTGGATCATGTGCCAAGCTAGCACCTCCATTTTGTGGACCCTTCAGTATCAGTAGGAGGGTTGGTTCAATAGTCTATCGATTTGCACTGCCTCCGACAGTGAAAGTCCATAATGTTTCCCGTGTCTCATTTCTTAAGAAGTATGTTAAATATGTTGATCATGTGATTGACTAGTCTGTATTGCAGGTGGAGGAAGACCATAATTCCATTCAGAGCCTCAGTGTATATTGCAAAAAAAGCTGCTCATGATCTGGAACAGAGAAATAGAGCAATTTAAAGTGCAATGGAAGAACTTTGGGCTTGATGAAGCTACATGGGAGATGGTGGATCAGATATGGGCTATGTGTCCTTTCTTGTTTGTCGGTTGAGGCAAAGAATCTTTGATATGGTGGTTTGGTGATTTCTTATGGTGCTTTGGTAGTTTCTTTATGGTGGTTTAGTATTTTCTTATGATCGATTGGTATATGCTTCATTGGGATTTAGTATTTTCTTTATGTCAGTTTAGTATATGCTTTATGGATATTAATATATGATTTATGATGGTTGATATATGCTATATGTTGTTTTTGATATATTCCTATATATTATGTTGGTATATGTTTGATATATGTTTTGATATATGATTTGGCATATTTTTTGGTATTGTTGATCATTGGTTGTCATTGATGTCAACCCAAGAAGCAGCAGGGGCTACCCCAATATTGCATTGGAATTTTGACTTGAAAAGTGTTTCTATTCTAATTGAAGGATATTCTATATGGATTCTACTCATCGAGATGTTTCCGTTGATATATGGCAAGCCACGTAATTATTCACGGTTCAAGAGATATTTGTGTTTGAAGTCGGTAACCCCAGTTGATGGGCTAAAACCCCATGGGGTTCTGGCATGATACTTATAATTGGTTTTGTTGATTGAAGAGTCAATTATTAATAATCTTTTAAGCTCTTGAAATCCCTCCAACGTTTACTTGTTGAAGCCTCTGTCCACTCAAGTCATTTCTATAAATTGTGACCCTCATATCCTCCTCATGCAAGCACTTTTCAACAAACTATTTTGTGAGAACACCTCTACCATTTTTTGGCCCTCATGAGATTCTAATGAAAGATTTTTTATATGGAATTTAAGGTTTCACTGAGGTTTGTTTAGGGCACAAAATTATGTTCATGTTTGAAGATATGTTTTGAAGCAAGTTTAGAGCCTTGGATTCTAGGATTTCACTCATTCAAACAGGTCATTCCGGAATTTTCACTATAAATTATTTTCTACTAATATTTAGAACATGAAATTAATAAACATTTTATCCAAAATATTGATGAACCAAGTGACAAAATTTCATATGTTTTTTCACTATATATTCAGAGATATGATCTAAAGAAGTTAGGGTTTTTGCAGGCTCTTGAATTCCATATCAAACAAGTAACCTTGGGAAAATCATCACAACCTTCCCTATGAGAGTTGGATTAAAATTTTGGAAACAATGATAGAAAGGAGGATGGACTGTAGTTTGTTGGGTATCATTTTCAAGGTCAATGGTCGAAGCAGTCACACGTGGAACGTCATACAAGTTCGCTCTACTGAACCAATCTATAATCCCCTCATTGTGGGCTATTGGGCATAAACATTTCTTGAAGAATCTAATATCGATAAAACCTATGGGGTTGGAAATAGGAATCAGAAACTTACCATAGGATGAAATTTCATACCTTGGAGATCTGAAATTTGATAGATACAACAAATTCAATATCGGGCTCCTTGAAGGCAAGAAAAAGTATGCATTCAAGGATCACTATAGTAAGGACCACACATCAATAGTCAAGGGTAATTCTTCTGCAGCAAGGTATGTATGATTAGTGTTTGCATTTTAATTTTGAATGTCATCTCTGACATGTGATTTTGCATGAGTGTGTAAGTATTTTTTTTTTGTATTGGTTTGGATCTTGTTCATTAAGGCATGTGGAGGAAGGAGGACACTTCACGAAAACTTGGACACATACTCTGATCCAGGTGGATATTGGTGGCCACCTGCCAAGTCCACCTGGAACCCCACCATTGTTTCTCTCAGGATTTTCAGTTTCCTTAATTGTAGCACACTTACTATTTTTAGCAGTTTTTCGGGTCCTGAACTTCTGGAGCTGTTTTGAGGCCCTAAACGACGTTTTTTGGAAATCTAGGGCAACATGGGTCCATGGACCCATGTTGCTTCCCAAACTGGTAGTGCTCGGATAGATCTTTCTAACGACCTATTGTACGCATCAAACGGAGATCGTATGCCAAAGTTACGACCCCAGGAAGTTGGTGTACCAATTTACCCAAACGGGGCCCACAGTTTGGCGTTTCATCTTCTAGGGTTAGGTTGTGGAATGTTAAGGGTTTTCCATTGTTTCTCAACAATAAATAGGCCTTCGAGCCTCATTTTAACACAGTTCAGAGGCATGTAGCCACCACATCTCTTCTTAGAGATAAGCTACCATAGTAATGGAAATAAACTAGCTAGGGCGATGGTAGTTTATCTCTAAGAAGAGATGTGGTGGATACATGCCTCTGAACTGTGTTACAATGAGGCTCGAAGGCCTATTTATTGTTGAGAAACAATGGAAAACCCTTAACATTCCAAAACCTAACCCTAGAAGATGAAACACCAAACTGTGGGCCCCATTTGGGTAAATTGGTACACCAACTTCCCGGGGTTGTAACTTTGGCATACGATCTCTGTTTGACGCGTACAATAGCTCGTTATAAAGATCTATCCAAGCACTACCAGTTTGCGAGGCAACGTGGGTCTATGGACCCATGTTACCCCAGATTTCCCAAAAACGTCGTTTAGGGCCTCAAAATGGCTCCGAAAGTTTAGGACCCGAAGAACTGCTAAAAATAGTAAGTGTGCCACAATTAAGGAAACTGAAAATGCTGAGAGAAACAATGGTGGGGGTCCAGTTGGACTTGGCAGGTGGCCACCAATATCCACCTGGATCATACTCGAAAGACATACCGTGCAAAAGTAACATTACTTGAAGCAAGGATGATAGTGCCTTAGAAGCTACAAGTGATCTAGGAAGCCTTTTCAAGTCAAGTGTGATTTCTTTTAAGAGTCAATATTGTAAAAGACCATCATTGTAAAATTGTAAAAGAGTCATCAGTGTAAAAAGGTCAATCGGTCTAGAGTTGAAGAGGCATTGTTGGGAGATATAGGAGTCATTGTTGGATGATGTCATGGTTAGGCTGCAGGTCATAGTGTGATTGAGTAATTGGTCAAGTACAAGAAAATCATTTTAAATTATATTCTATCATGAATCATTCTCTCTGGTACGGGAGTCCACACTCTTGTTTCATTTATGGTCATTATAGGGTGGTAGGGAGGTGCTAGGTAGGTGCATGAAGTCACCTATAGTTTGGAACTTGTGAACACTTTAGGGTGGTAGTTTGGTTTAGGGTGTTGGGGCATCCTTCTAGTGGGAGCTGGAGAAGAATAATTTTATAGAATTCTATGAAGTTGTAACATTCATTTCAGTTCCGGCTAAAGATTAAAGAATTTATTAGAAAAGTGTCCAGTGGTTTTTTGACCCAGAGGGGGTTTTCCACCTAAAATTCTTGTGCCTATTATGTTCTTTTGTTTACTGTTGTTACTGGATAGACATTAATAATAATTGAATATTAATTAATTCTCTGAAAATATTTAAAAGTGCTAATTGCTAAGGAATATTGATTCACCCCCCATCTCAGTATTTCCAACAATTAGTATCGAATATTGGTTCATTCAATAACAGTGTAATAATTCGAAGGAGATCATGGAATATACAAAGAGTATAGTTCCTTTGTTTAATGGAAATAACTATGCACTTTGGAGTGGAAGAATGTAGGTTCATTTGCTAGCACAAGGATACGAAGTATGGAAAATCGTTGACAAGGGATTCACACTGACCTCATATGAACAAGGTAAGAAAAATATGGTATATGATGCAAAGGCTAGAGATCTTATTATTAGTGGGTTTATCGAATCTATCTATCTTAAGGTATTGAGTTGCAAAATTGCTAAAGAGGTATGGGGCATGATTGAAAATATATATGTAGGTGACTCAAAGGTGAAAGAAGAAAAGCCTCAAATTTAAAAGGAAAAAATTGAGCAACTAAGAATGAAGGAAGATGAAAATGTTTCTTTATATTTTCAGCTTATTGATGGAAAAAAAAACACGTTGGAAGGTTTAGGAGAACCCCTTGACACGAAAATTGTTGTCTGAAAGATCCTCATAACCTTTCTAGCAAGATCCAACCCAAAGGTATCTTGGAAGATAGATCGAATTTGACCAATCTCAGCAGAGATGAATTGCATGGAATTCTCATGGCATACGAAATGAGGATTGTAGAAGAGGATTATACTTCTCACTTAGAAACAACATTTTACACATCCAAGAATACTAGTAAAGACAAGCAAACTCCGAAAGTGAAAACTTGCAGTTGTAAAGATGAAGAAAAGGAATAAGATGAAGAAGAACTTTCAGACAAATAATTTTCCTGCTTCACATGAAAGATGAGAACATGTATCAGAAAATTCAAAGGTAAACTTCCATTGATATATTTTTATTGTGGTGAGGTTGGGAATTTTGCAGCCAAGTGTCCTCACGAAAATGAGGTTGCTTTAAAAGGAAATAAAGGTCCTAGGAACTTCAATAATCAAGGCAAGAATAAATGGCTTCAGAAGAGTTTCTTATCCAAATAATATGGCTCCTCATCTTATGAAGACAGTGATGATGAAGAAGAAATCAATGGAAGTCTATTATTTATGGATAATCACAATATGAAAGAGGCATCTGATGAAGAAGGAGACAAAGCAGAAGAGATGACTGAGGTTGAATTTGAAAATGAGGTAATCGAGGTTATGAAAGAGCTCAAGGCCAAGAAGAAGCACGTTAACACTCTTGAAGACGAATTAAAGACAGAAAGGGAATAGGTCCTAAATCTTAAAATCAAGTTTGAAGAATACAAAGAAATTGAAGAATCGTATAGGAAAGAATTAAAGGAAACTAATAAGGAAAGAGACGTATGGGAAGCTAAAATAGTCTCTCTAAGAAAGGAAGTAAAAAATGGAAAAACTCTACAAAAGTACGCAAGCATCTCAAAGGCATTGGAAGAACTCGTTAGCAATCAATGATCATGCAATGACAAAACAAGTATTGGTTACAAAGAAAAATTTGAAAAGGAGTCAAGTCCTTCTATGACAAAAAAAGATGATGGATATGCAAAATATGCTAAGAAGGCATACCTTGCAGCTAAATCAAGAGATCAAGACTCATAGGGAGACCTTGGAAGACAATTCCTTAAAGAATATTTCCTCCAAGTTATCAACCTATATTTTGTGGTCATTGTTATTCATGTGGAAGGTTTGGAGATAGATTTGTATAATGTCACACATATGTTTGGAATGGATATAGTTCTGTGAGTTATTTTAGAAATAGATATTCCAAAACTGAGAAAAATATCAACATATTTTATCATTTGAGATATGATTTCGAATGTTACAAATGTAACAATTTTGGACACTTGGATAAAGATTGCATACTTGGAAGTTCTTCAAAGGAATTCTCGCAAAATTAGAATGAACAAGTATGGAAAAAGAAGACTGAAAAGTGTGTTCCCACTCTGAAGACTGAAAGCAACAAAAATGTTCCGTATGTTTATAGTGGTTGCTCAACACATATGACTCAAGATACAAATAAGTTCATATCCTTGAATGAAAAGAACAACGGAACAGTGTCCTTTGGAAATGATGGCTCTTCAAAAAATCATAGGAGCATGTACGGTTACACTTGGAAGCAAGGATGCATTAGAGAAGGATGTGTTGATGGTTGGAAATATGAATCACAACCTACTTAGTGTTTGAAAAATTTGCGATCAAGGAAACACATTTTATTCAACACTAAGAAATGTGAAATTAGCAAAGGAAAGTTTGGTAAAATTGTGGCTATAGCAAGAAAAGCTCAAAATGGCATATATATTTTGGATGAGGCACCTAAAGGGTGATTTTTGGTGAAACAAGATCAAATTTGGTTATGGCACAAAAGAATGGGACATATAAATTTCGACAATTTGGTCAGGATATGAAAAAATTAAGCACTAAGAGATATGCCAAAAATTTCAGAACCTACCAGTATGATATGTGAAGCTTGCAGGCACAAAAAATAGACAAAATTTGAGTTCAAGAAAAAAGAACACTTTGCATCACATCCATTGGAATTAATACATACTGATCTATGTAGTTATATGAGATAAAAATGTTTAGATGGAGAATTATACTTTATGCTAGTGATAGATGATTACACCATAATGACAGTCGTCAATTTCTTAAAGAAAAAGTCACAGGCATTCGAGCATTTTAAAATCTACAAGGAATTGGCCAAAAATGAAACCGATTTTAAGATCAAGTTTCTGAGATCAGATAATGGTGGAGAATTCACTTCCAAGGTATTTCAATAGTACTATGATGAAAATGAAATAAAAAGGCAATTCTCAACAGCAAGAACACCTCAGCAAAATGGAGCTGCTAAAATGAAAAATAGAACTGTATAGGAAATTGCTATAACAATGTTAAATGACTCAAAATTGGATGATAAATTCCTTGTTCAAATAATCAATACAACCATATTCGTTATAAATAGATGTTTGTTGAGGAACAACTGTAACATGACTCTGTACGAACTATGAAAATTAAGACCAACTAATGTCATATACTCCAAAATATTTAGAAGAAAATGCTACACCAAAAGAGGATCAAAAATTGGGTGAGCTCGATTCTCATGTTGATGAAGGTATTTTCATTGGCTATTCGCGCAAAAGGAAGGCTTATAGATGCTACAATGTGAGGTGAAAAAAAGTTGTGGAAATCATAAATGTTACTTTTGATGAAGATTGTGGTCCAAAGGATAAGGTTGAGATTGTCTCTTCAAGAAAATCTAAGGGATTTGAGGAAGAATTTGTGAAGGATGAAGAAGAAGATCCAAAACAAGACCAATCAAATAAGGAAGAAACACTCAACCAAGAGGATATAATAAATGATCAATAAGATGTACATGAAACTTCTACAAAAGTCTTAAAATAATGGTGTCAAAAGAATCATCCATCAAATAAAATGATGGACAACATAAATGAAGGAATTGGAATCAGAAAAAGTTGGAAACTTCGTTAATCACAACAATCCCACCCTGTTCTTTTAGCGACTTTCGAACATAGAAATTTTGAGGAATCTAGTCAAGATGAGCACCGGGTAGCAGCTATAAATGAAGAACTAGATCAAATTGAGAAGAAAAAAACTTGGGAATTGGTTCCATGACCAAAGGAAAAAAATATTATTCGAACTAAATGGGTCTTTAGAAACAAATTGAATTAAGACCTGGACAAGTGATGAGGAATAAAGAAATATTAGTCTGCAAAGGATATGCACAAGTTGAAGGAATTGATTTTGAAGAAACATTTTCTCCCATTACCAGAATGGAAGCTATCAGGATGTTTCTCACTTATTCATGCTCAAGAAAAATAAATGTCTACCAAATGGATGTTAAGTTAGCCTTTCTAAATGGTGAATTGGAAGAAAAGGTTTACATTGAACAACCCAAAGGTTTTATGCTCTCTAACAAAGAAGACTACATTTGTAGCTTAAAGAAGGCACTATATGGTCTCAAGAAAGCTCCTATTTCTTGGTATGCTCATCTTGATGGATATATACATCAACAAGGATTCAAGAAAGGAACCACTGACAACAATCTCTATTTTAATGTGGGTCAAGATAACCTAACGATTATAGAAGTGGATTTGGATGATATAATATTTCGAAGAAGTGATGACAAATTCAGTAAACATTTTTCCACAAAACTGCAGAGTGAGTATGAAATATCTCTACTTGGTGAGATAACATACCCTTTAGGGCTTCATATTCCTAAGCAGGATAAAGGAATATTTATATTTCAAACCAAGTACATCAAGGAAATTCTCAAGAAACTCAATATGGAAGATTAGAAGCCTATCCTTACTCTAATGATAATGGTTTGCAAGTCAAGCTTAGAAGATTCGTCAAAGGATGTGGACTAGAGGTTGTATAGATCTATGGTTGCCAGTTTTCTATATGTGACAACTTCTCAGCCAAATGTAATGCAAGCAGTTGGACAAGTAGCAAGATTCCAAGTAGCACCAAAACAATCTCATATTATTTCTATCAAAATAACTATTCGATACCTTAAGGGAATAGTGCAGTATGGTTTATGGTATCCCAAAGGAGATGATCTAGCTATCCAAGCTTATCCATATGGAAATTCGATAGGAAGTGTTGAGTATCATAAGAGTAACAGTGGAAAAACATTCTATCTGGGTGGTTGACTGGTCTCATGGTTAAGTAAAAAAAAATCTTCAATCTTGTTATCCACAGTGGAAGTAGAATATATTATGGCAAAAGCTTGTTGTGCTCAAGTTATATGGATGAAGCAAACCTTGCAAGATCTTCCAGTCAAGTTTGATGAAGCTATTCCCATGTTTTGTGATAACACTAGTTCCATCAGTATCTCCAATAATATTGTGATGCATTCCAAAACAAAGCACATTCCAATCAAATATCATTTCGTTAGAGAGAAGGTAACCTAAAAGAACATCAAGCTTCAATATATTGGCACAAAGGAAACATTTGTTGACATATTTAGCAAACCATTACCTCGTGAATCATTTGAGTATCTTCACCAAAAGTTGGGGATTCTCCTAAGTTCTCATTAGACTATTTCTCTTATCTACCTAAGTAGAAAGGGGAAGTGGAGGTGTGTACAGGTTCACAGGATGCCAATTTGTCAAGGGAGTTACCCTTTGCCATTGATGACAATAGGTAGAAGAGACAGTAGGAAGAGGTGTCATGATTGAAGGGGGGTAATTGTATTGCCATTAGTGCCAAATGGGGAGATTGTTGATTAGTGGTTGTTATTGATGTGACCCTAAGCAGAACCAGGGGCTACCTAGATCTTGCATGGGAATTTCGACTTGGAAAGAATTTCTATTATAAATCAAGGATATCGTAGATGGATTCTACTCATTGCAATGTTTTCGTTCATATATGGCATGCCACGTAGTTCTTCACGGTTTGAGATGTATTTTTTGTTTGAAGTTAGTAACCCTGGTTAATGAGCTAAAACCCCATGGGGTTGTGGGATGGAAATAATTATTGGTTGTGGTCATTTAATAGTGAATAATTAATAATTTTTTAAGCTTCTAAAATCCCTCCAACGTTGACTTGTTGAAGCCCCTCTCAACTCAAGTAATTTCCATAAATTGTGTCCCTCATATCCTCCTCATGTAAGCACTTTTCAATGAACTATTTTGTGAGAAGAAATCTATTATTTTTGGGCCCTCATGATCTTTTTGAGTCCGAAACCTGCACTTCCCTATATACCCTTTCAACCTTCTTTTTCCATTTACTTCATCCACCAAGCTGTCAAATCATTGCATATTAGTCTAAAAAGAGCTTATGAAATGGTTTCCTAACTATGTTTATGACTATTGTTTGATTTAGATTTTTGTTCAAACAACTGCAGAAACTTGTCACTTTCTGCAGACAGCCCAAGTTTCCGTAGCCATTTTGTTAAAGGCTATGTTACGGGTGTCCAATGGAGAAACCAGTCACATGGGTAAGCTGCAAGTGACGTGTACATGGAGTGTGTCCCCTCGGTTCAGCCAAATCACTCATAAACGGTCGTTGTCAACGACGGTCAAAGGAAGGGCCAAATGAGGAGTTTTGCGGTGGCACGACTCTGTTTTACCCATCTGAAGGTTTGCGTGGCACAATCCTTAGTTTCCGGAGGTACTGGAACACCTGTAGAGCAACCCATGAACTGAATCGAGCAGCCACCACTCCATGGATTCAACTGTCATGATGACCATCACGCTAGATCTCAGGTCAAGGAGATTTACATGTCTCTTGGTAGCATAAAATCTAGGAATTAGTTGCAGCACTTTTACTTATAAATAACGTGTTGATATACGCTGGATAGTTAGTTTTTGAGGTGTAATTTTGACTGTTGTTATCACCCCATTGTACTGTTCTTTACTTTGTTTTATTACTGCACTTTAAATACATGAGAAGACAGCATTCCTGAATTTGATTTGTGACTAAGTGATTGACTGGCCAAGGTTGCAGAGGGCCCCTGTACACCAAAGCTTTGTATAGTTTCTTACTTTCTTTCATTTACTGTTTTATAATCATTACTTGTATATATATATAGATATAGATATAGATATATATATATATATTGTGTTGTTCTGATGTTCATTGTTGTCCATATTTCCTTCATGTTTTCTTTTCTAACTGTTAGCTAATCAGTGCTTCTTTTACATGTTTTTTTAGGCAGCCCAGGCAAATTTACATATTTTTCATAACTACTGACATGAGATCATCTTGTCCTTTCTGCTGATTTTCATTTCCTGAGTTTAATTCCAGCACTGTCATTTCTTTCAAGTTTTGTTTTTGCTTATTTACTTTTCTGCTACTTAGACATCATATTACTCATCTGTTTATGATTTCCTTTCTATAGCCAAGCGACTCAATTAGTAAGGAATCAGAATATTACTTGTTGTAGTATGATTTAGTTTGCTTTCCTACAATTTAGAGATTGGATTACTTATGTCATTTTCAAGAGTTGAAATATGAATGAGTAGTTAAATCTTAGTTTCCTTTTATGCAATTTAATTTCCTACAATTTAGATATCATATTACTCATCTTGTTTATGATTACTTCCTATAGACGGAGTGAGTCGAAAGGTGAAGGGTTAGAATGTGGGTTGAAGTAGTGTGATTTAGTTTGCTTTGCTTTCAGTCTTTGAGTTGCTTTAAGTTCAGTTTTTATTTTCTTCTTCATACAGCAGTAAGGACACTGGGCCATTGTCACTAGTTCACTGTTTTGGTACATTTACTTCCTTTTGAGAATTGATTTCATTACAGTCAGTTTGAAACTTTCTTTTTGAAAACTTTTAAGTTTGAAAATTGATTTCATTACAGTCAGTTTGAAACTTTCTTTTTGAAAACTTTTAAGTTTGGAAAATCACTGTAGAAATCACCATTACCATCCATACTTAGCTTTCAATTTCGCCATCACCCACTAGGGAATCCATAGAAGATAAACCCAAAACAAACTAAAAAACTCAAAAACGACAAAAGACTAAGAAAACGGTTATCTTGTACACATAGTGCACTTCACTTCATTAATTTACGAATCTCGGATTGACATTTTAAATAACAATTTAGGACACACTAAATTGACCAAACAAATCTTCTAACATGAGAACTATTATAGGGAATTTAAGGTTTCGTTGAGTTTTACTTAGGTCAGAAAATTATGATCAAGTATGAAGTTCTATTTTGGAGAAAGTTTAGAGCCTTAGATTCAAGGACTTCATTGCTTCAAATAAGGCATCTTGGAAATTTCACTATAAAGATTGTTATACGAAGCTTCCGAAGTTGAAATTAAAACCCATTTCAGCCGAACTGCTAATGAACCTAGTGACTCAATTTCAGTTCTTGGTTCGCTATATGTTCAGAGATATGATCTGGGAAAGTTAGGGTTTTTGCAGGCTCCCGAATTCCATATCAAATAGATGACCTTGGGAAAATCGTCATAACTGTCTCTCTGAGAATTGGATTCAAATTTCATAAATAGTTTAAGAAATAGGATTAACTGTAGTTTGTTGGATATCATTTTTATGGCTGATGGTCACAACAGTGACATGTGGAACTTCATAAAAGTTTTCTCTACTGAACTAATCTATAATTAGGTCATCATGAGAGATTGGGCATAAATCTTTCTTGAAGAATCCAATCTCGATCAGACTTGTGGTGTTGGAAAATAGCCTCAGAGGGATACCATAGGACATAATTTCAGACCTTGGCGATCCAACATTTCATAGATACAACAAATTCAATATCGGGCTCCTAGACGAAAAGAAAAAGTATGCATTCAAGGATCACTCCAGTAAGGACCACAGATCAACAATCAAGGCTAGGTTTGGTTCAACAAGGTATGAGTGATTAGAGATTGTATTTTAATTTTTAATATCATCTCTGACATTTTTTTTGTAGGACAGTGTAATTATTTTGTTTGTGTATTGGTTTGGGTGTTGTTCATTAATTCATGTGCAGGAAGGAATACATTTTAGGAGAAGTCAGACACATACTAGAAGGATATGCAGTACCAAAGTACCATTACTTGAAGCAAGCATGATAGTACCTCAGTAGCTACAAGTAATCCAAGAAGCCTTGTCAAGTCAAGCATCATTTCTTTTCAAGAGTCAATATTGTAAAAGATCATCATTGTAAAATTTTAAAAGAGTCATTAGTGTAAAAAAGTCAATCTACCTAGAGTTGAAGAGGCATTGTTGGGAGGTATAGGAGTCATTGTTGGATGATGTCATGGTTAGGTTGCAGGTCATAGTGTGATTGGGTAAGTGGTAAAGTACAAGAAAATCATTGTAAATTATATTTTATCGTGGATCATTGTCCTTGGTATGGGAGTCCACACTCTTGTTTCATTTCTGGTTATTATAGGGTGGCAGGGAGGTGTTAGGTAGGTGCATCAAGTCATCTATAGGTTGGAGCCTATGAACACTTCATAGTGGTAGTTTGGTCTAGGACGTTGGGGAATCCATTTAGTTGACTCCTGAAGAAACCAAAGAGTTGGGGAATCCTTCCAATGGGATTTAGAGAAGAATACTTTTCTAGAATTCTAGGAAGTTGTAACCTTCATTTTAGTTGGGGTTGAGGAGTAAATAATTTATTAGAAAAGTGTTTATTGGTTTTTTGACCCAGAGGGGGTTTTCCACGTAAAATTATTGTGCCTATTATGTTCTTTTGTTTACTGTTGTTACTGGAAAAACATTAATAATAATTGAAGATTAACTAATGATTTGAAAAGATTTAAAAATTTTAATTTCTAAGGAATATTGATTCACCCAACCTTAGTATTTCCAATAGGTATATAAATTTTGATGATGTTGCTATATGTACACCCATGTATGGATGTAAATAGTTAGGGTCCAACCCTAAACCCCTTATTTACGTAATAGGGTCGAGTGATAGTTATATTTAGTTAAAGAGTCAATAAAGCCCATAATAATAATAGTAAGTGGTTGACCCATATTTAAAGAAAGGGATCATAGTTAGCTGCAAACGGGCCATGTTATTAGATAGATGGTATTAAGAGAACAATGTCACTGACCCATGGTATTGCATGTATGAATCCTATATAAAGGATAGAGACTCCCCATTGAGGAGCTTCATGTCTTATTTTATAATTGAGCCCTGCTCTATTGGAGGTTGCCCCCTCGAAGAGGCAAGTGAACGTTGCTTCCATCTCTGAATATTGAAATTCATGATGTTATTTCCCATTTTGTTCTCTGTTCTAGGTTGTATTTCTTTGTATATTTGGTATTTTGTCATCTTTTTGTAGGTTGAGAGAATAACAAGTGGTATCAGAGCACTTTCCAGGGCCGGTGGTATCTCCATTTTTAGCGGAATTTGTTTTTGGCTAGAGATGTGTTACGACGTCTTTAAACCATGGGATCTATCATTGAGCACATAAATTTTCAGATTTGGGGAGGCATGCACGCAAGAAATACAAGAGGTGGTCACACTTGATGGACTCCCTTGTAACCCCTATGGGTACCCCTTCAAGTAGTAGCGCATTATACAAAACCACGCACGAACTATCTTCCACATACCCTCTAGGTATATCGGAAGCCCCTTAGGCTCACTTGAAACCTCACCATAGTTAAATTGTCAGTTGTCTTGCTGCTATAGTATACAAGAACAACACTTCGGGAGATTACTTGCGCGTATGATAGGGTAGGTAGGTAGTACGGCTAAGGTTACAGTTGATCCTCCTTAGTTACTGCCCTGAAAGATTGGGTTGAGTACTACTGTTGGACCCTTATGTATATTGCAATCTATAGCACCTGACACTCCTTGAGACCATTGTTCCCTCATCTCTTTTAAGATCACCCATCATCTTCTTTTCTAGATGATATCTAGCAATTGGGGTTATGTCGTTGCCGCAACAATCAGATCCACCAGTTAAAGGTCTACTTCCACAATACCATTTAGATCTAGCAGCTGGGGTTTCATCACTACCGTAGTCCAACTCACATTCAGCAGTTGAGGGTTTCGCAAACAGATCCATCCATTTGTGTAGGCAGGCTCGTGGCTCCTATACGTTGGGGCAATTCTCATAGGAAATTAGGTAGGATTAACTTTTCTGGAAATTGGTGACTGTAGTATTGATCAGCGGGGAGTAAAACTCCTTTTGGAGTAGAAAAATAAATAAATAAATAAATAAAGAGGCCCTCCTGGGACGCTTATAAGGGACGTATCCCATAGGAATCAGGGCAATGAGTTGAGTGATGTGGTACCAGTCACTTTTCAGCTTCAATTTTCATGTGGTCCCAAATTTTTTCACAGTGACAACAAGTGACCCAGATCTATGTATGGTAGAAACCAGAGCTCAAGCTATGGCCAATGAGAAGTTGGAGACCATTGAAAAACAGTTGGAGGCTTTAGCTATGTAGATCCAAACATTGCAAGACACAGTCACAAAGGGAAAGTCCGCATTACAATTAGAGACATGATTTTAATGAAGACCATGTAGGAGAATCTAGCCATCATCTTCACTTCCATGGAAATCACCAACATTCCCACCCTGGACCACCCAAGCTAAACAAAAATTTTATGGCCCTAATCCGGTAATATGGCTATCACAAATGGACCAATATTTCACTCTGAATCACATCATAAATGATGAGACTAAGCTAAGTGTGGGAGGCCTTTACTTGGACCAAGAAATATAACAATGGTGGCATTGGCATCAAAAATTCTATCCAAGGACAATTACTTGACACGTGTTCACAAAATCCATTTGTGACCACTTTGACCATGAATCTAAATTTTTGGGTCATCTTACTAAGCTCAGGTAGACAGACACAGTAAATGACTATATTGTAGCCTTTGAGACATTAGCCTTCCGCACAACAGGTCTAGGAGATGAACTCTACATGGAATGTTTTATAAGTGGTCTCAAATATGTCATCCAAGCCCATGCTTGGATGCACCACCTAGCCACATGGATGGAAGCTTTCATAAATTCTATCGAAGTGGAACGTGCTTTAGAGGCCCAGTCGCCTCATCCAAATTTCATAGCCAAGGGACGCCCCACCCAGGCTCAAGGCACTACCCAAACACTTAAGGTTCAAAAGGTGTCCCCCACAAAAATGATTGAAACAAGAAAGTAAGAATTGTGCTACTACTGTGATGACCCCGGGGCATAAATGCAAGGAACCCAAATTCTTTCAAATTGATGCCATTGATGATAGTTCATCTAAGGAAGCTCCACCCTTTGAGGGACTAGAGGAGGAAGATGTGGAAAACCAGCAGGATAATGAGCTCACATCTACACCGGAAGAACCAATTATCTCTCTCCATGCTTTGACAGTCATTTCTTCTCCCCAAACTCTCAAAAGCATAGGTTTTATTAAACGTCGCCTTGTACTAGTATTGATTGATAATGGCATCATGCATAACTTTATCGATTAGAGAGTTGCAAAAGCTGAGCATTGTTTTTTCAGAGTAGTCTCTAATTTCCAGGTCTAGATTGCTGAGGGGGGACAATGAAATGTGAAGGCCGTTGTGAAAATCTCAAGCTTCAGATGGGAGATTACCACCTAAAAACCCACATGCTTGCCATGAACATGGATGGTTGTGACATTGTCTTGGGTGCTGAATGGCTTTGTGCACTAGGCCTAATCACAATGGATATTCAAGAGTTATATTTGAGCTTTAAGAAGAAGGACCACATGCGTACCCTCTGCAGACTCCAAGCAGGTACTCCTTCTATCATCATCTCACATTGAATTGAAAAGTTGTTAAAAAAGGGCCATCATGGAGTTATTTCCCAATTTAATGCCATCCAAGCCTTCGAGACCACTACTCTTCATATTCATCCTAAGATGCAATAGGTCTTAAATAGCCACCCATAGGTCTTTGACAAACCTCATTAGCTTCCACCGTCTAGAGCGTGACATGATCATAGCATCACTTTGGTCCCAGGGGCACAACCACCAAATGTGCACCCATATAGATACCCTTTCACCCAAAAGGATGAAATTGAAAAAATCATCAAGGAACTCCTAGAGGCCAGTGTCATTCGTCCTAGCATCAGTCCTTATTCTTCACCTATGGTCATGGTGCTTAAGAAAGATGTGAAATGGCACATGTCTCCAGACTTTAGGGCCCTCAACAAGCTTATATTCAAAGATAAATTCTCCTTACCAGTTATTTATGATTTTCTAGATGAACTAAATGGTGCTCAATTCTTTACTAAGCTAGATCTTCACTCAGGCTATCACCAAATACACATGAAAGAAGTAGACATTCCCAAGACTGATTTCTTAACTCATGAAGGTCATTATGAATTACTGGTCATGCCATTTGGTCTCTGTAATGCCCCATCCACTTTTCAAAGCCTCATGAATCCCTTGCCCAAACCATATCTCAGAAAACTTGTCGTCGTTTTCTTTGATGACATTCTCATCTATAACCTCACCTAGGAAAAACATCTTCAGCATGTAGACCTACTCTTGCAGCTACTCTGGAAGAATAAATTATTTGTCAAATTGTCCAAGTGCTCTTTTGACATGGAAGAAGTCAAGTATTTGGGCCACATTATGGGGCGTGACGGTGTCGAAGCAATCCAGAATTGGCCCCAACCAAAGAACTTGAAGAGTTTGAGAGGATATTTGGGTCTCACCGACTACTATCGTATATTTGTCTGCAATTATGGTCACGTTGCTAGACCCCTCACTCACCTTCTCATGAAAAATTCATTCCTTTGGACTAATGAAAGACAATATTCATTCATAGATCTCAAATAGGCCATGTGTTCCACACCCATATTGGCACTACCCAACTTCACCAAATCTCTTGTGATTTAATGTGATGCTTTAAGTATGGGTATTGGGGTTGTCTTAAGGTAGGAGGGTCAACCATTGGCCTTCACCAGGCAACAACTAAGTGGGAAACATCCGGGACAATCTACCTATTATAAGGAGATGATGGCCATCTTACTTGTGGTGGATACCTAGCAAGCATACTTATTGCGACGACATTTGTAAATTTGCACAGATCATCAAAACATTAAATATTTTATCGAGAAATGACTATCCTCGCCACAACAAAATAAATGGCTAGCCAAAATTCTAGGATATGATTATGAGATAATTTACAAGAAAGGGTGCAAAAATGTCATAGCATATGATTTATCACCCCAATTTGAGGAGGAAAACACCCTGCTAGCAATCTCTCTTCCCATTCCAGATTGGATTGAAGAAGCCCACAAGGAATGGTTTTCACATCCTTCGGTCTCCCAACTCATTAATAACTTGCAAGCAGATCCTAATTCCATAAGTGGCTACTATTGGAATGATGAGATTCTTCGATACAAGGATAGAGTAGTGATATCACTGATATCCACCCTCAAAATGAACATTTTGGTAGAGTTGCACTCATCTCCCATTGTAGGCCATCCAGGAATTCAAAAGACTTATGCTCGCACTCATCATTATTTCTTTTGGACAGGCATGAAAACTAGCATTCTTACTTTTGTAGCCAAATGTGATGTGCGTCAGTGCCACAAAGGAGAAACAATCATGTCCCAGGCACTTTACACCCATTTCACATCCTTGCCTAAATCTGGATGGATGTCTCTATGGATTTCATTACTGGTCTTCCAAAGTTAGGCAAAAAATCATTCATCATGGTGGTTGTGGAAAAAATTTATAAGTATGTTCATTTTTATGCTCTACCCAACCCTTTTACCACCACTTTGGTGGCTCAATATTTCATCGACCAGATCTTCAAATTGCATGGCATGCCCACTTCCATTGTGTTTGATCGTGACTCGATCTTCACTAGTAACTTTTGGCAAGAATTTTCAAGCTACAAGGCACCCAACTCCAACTAAGTACCTCCTATCATCCCCAAACTAATGGTCAAACTGAAGCAGTCAACAAATGTCTGGAGGCCTACCTCCAGTGCTTCACTTCAAAAAAGGAACATCAATGGGTATAGTGGTTACCTTTAGCTGAATGGTGGTATAATACTAACTATCATGCCACAACCAAGATGACTCCATATGAAGCAGTTTATGGTCAAGTCCCCTCATCACCTAATTCTTATATCCCTAGATGCTCTAAGGTGCAAGCAGTGGATCAACTCCTATGGAACCGTGCAACCATGCTAGCCCATCTCAAAGATAATCTCCATCAATCTCAAAATCACATGAAGCAACAGGCTGACCAACATCGCTCGGAGTGCACATTTCAAGAAGGGGATTAGGTATTCTTGAGGCTGAAACCATACAAGCAAACATCACTCAAAGGCAAGGGCCATCAGAAATTATCTCCAAAATTCTACGGACCTTATCAAATACTTTAATGCATTGGAGAAGAACCCTACAAGGTAGCCTTGCCACCCACTGCAAAAATCCATCCCGCCTTCCATGTATCATGCCTAAAAAAAGTGGTGGGGAACAGTTATAGAATTCAAACCAGTCTACCTGAATTGGATGAAGAAGGTTCAATCTAGCTCCATCCTGAACAGGTCCTTCACACCCGAGAATGACATCTACACACCCACACGATCAAGGAAGTCCTCGTCAAGTGGAAAGATAGCTCTCCAAAAGACGAGACTTGGGAACCAACCACTATTCTTCAACAGTTTCTGCAGCTTCAGCCTTGAGGGCAAGGTCGTTTTTATGGGGTAGGGCATGTTAGGGTCCAACCATAACCCCCTTATTTATGTAATAGGGTTGAGTCATAGTATTATTGAGTTAAAGAGTCAATAAAGCCCATATTAATAATTGTAAGTGCTTGACCCACATTTAAAGAAAGGGACCACAATTAGTTGCAAATGGGCCATGTTATTAGATACACAGTATTAAGAGAACCATGGTACTGACCCATGGTATTGCATTTATGAATCCTATATAAAGGATAGAGACTCCCCATTGAGGAGCATTGTGTCTTATTTTGTAATCGAGCCCTACTCTATTGGAGGTTACCACTCGAAGAGGAAAATGAGCATTGCTTTCATCATTGAATAGTAAAATACATGTTGTTATTTCCCATTTTGTTTTGTGTTCTAGGTTGTATTTCTTCGTATATTTGGTATTTTTGCATCTTCTTGCAGGTCAAGATCATAACATAAATACCGTAACAAGTTGTGTTATAACGCTCCAATATGTGGTATGGGTGTTTTGTTATTATTCTATCACGTGGTTATGTTATCATGATGTTATGATGTCATATGAGTTTGTCTTGAGTAGGAATTTCATTGTAAATACCGCAATGAGTTGTGATATAAAGTTCCACTATGTGGTATGTTATCCTAGTGTCATGATGTTATGTCTTGAGAAAATATTTCATTATAAACACTGCATCTATCTTTGTTATAAAGCTCCATGAGCAGTATGTCTTCTTTCAGCAAGTTGCTGAGGTATATGTGTGATTGAACACCAAGGGTAGTGTCCCCCAAGGGGGAGGGTTACATAACAACCTTGGTGAATAGTCAATGTAATAAAGTTTAAAAAAATAACCATGGATGAATGGGACACTTATTTCGAGCTGAATGTTAGAAAAGACATCCTAGGGGTGGTTTTTTATGGCCAAGGAAATTGGAAAAGGAAAAAACTAAGGCATTAAAGGGTATTTTGGAACAGTTATTTATGAATATAATGGAAATTAGGATAAAAAGGAGGTGGAAGGTCATAGGTTTCATGTGAGGAGGAAAATGAAGGAAAATAAAGGAAAATGAATAAAATAAAGGCCTCATTCATAAAAAGGTTTCTGAGGATCAGTTGGTAACCTTTTGTTAGTTCAATGCTGGAGCTCTCTCATTTTCTCTCTCTCTCTCTGTCATACTCTTGGATGCTTGGATATTTCTTGGAGAGGGTGTGGCATACTTGGATTCTTAAAGAAAGAAGACAAGGGAAGAGCTGGAAGGTAGAAGAAGGCATCAACATCAGCAACTACATCATATTTTCTTCGAGGTACCAAGTTACATGTATGATTTCTTCACTAGTTTGGACATGCATTTCATATATATGTGGATTCTTGGTCATGATATATCATTGGAATGTAGGATTTCCTGGATTGACATTGGATTCCATACCCTTTCCATAACCTAGATATCCATGGTGATTGTGAGTTTATTTTCATCATTTTGTTTTGGTTGGTGCTAATGTTTCCTTAGCTTGTGTTTGGTTATTAGTTCTTGGAGCCCTGGTTGGAAAAATGTTATGGAGCCCTGTAATAGCTTGCTCTAAGTTACTAGTCATGGAGCCTTGGTTGGAAAAATTCTCTAGAGCCCTTGGTAGGTTGATTTACTAGTCGTGGAGCCTTGGTTGGACAAACACTAGAGCCCCACGAAAGTTGTGATTTGAGTTACTAGTGTTGGAGCCTTGGTTGGAAAAAATGATCTAAAGCCTTGGATGGCTAGGATTGAGACCGATCTGGTGATGGTTTAGGTGATCTCTGATTGTGAGGTGGAATCACTATTTGATTGGTTAGCATGAATGGCCTATGGAAGCCCTAAATGAGTTTTGATTGATGTGCTCTATAAGATACCATATTCATTCTTGGAATATGGCACGGGGGTGAGTGGCTGAAGTGAGATTTGGCTCAACCATTTTATGGTCAGGTGGAACGTGTAGTCCAATCTCTAGTTGGTTCATTGCATTTTTTAATGATAAATCGATCCACTTGATTTCATATGTAAAGGAACTGATGTATTTATGGATTTGATAGCAGATATGTTTAATGTATTTTTTTTTCCTATTATGCAGGTTATATTCACATTTTATGAGAACAGTTATGTATGGCTCTGAGCATGTTTTCACTTGTATTTTAATGAATAATGTGTATATGACTTAATATAAATGGAAGAGGGAAAAATGGTTCTTAGTGACTCTTAGATACGTATGAGATCCCTACACATAATTCTATTGTTTACACATGTAGATTACATGTCTATGATATGCTTGATGAAATGCCTTTGATGGTAGTAGGGATCTAGTCAAGGCCCTGAACAAGTATTTGCTTTAGTACTTTCATTTCCAGGTTAATTTACTGATTTGAAGAGTTGGATCAATTATAGGGAGTGTCCTGGGCTCTGAGCCTATCAAAAGTGGCTCAAATCCCTAGGTTGCTACCACAACACTAACAATTTTGGTAAACGACCGCTAGTAGGTAGGCTTGTGAGAGCAACTTTAGCTTGTTGGTCACTCCCTTGCCCATAGAATTAGGATGACTATGGACCAAGAGACCTAAAACAATAGTTCCAACCCAAGGACAAGCTGTTTGAGTGGCTGACTTGTCTTCTGAGGGTTTTGTTGATGATGTTGGATATTTGTATGGTGTGTTTCCATCGGTTCCGCTTCCTTAATGTGGCTTAGGAGGTCGAATCATATCATAGGGGACTCTCATCACATTTTTACCCCTACTCATGGGTTGATTAGGTATATGTGGGAGGAGGGTGTTACATGATTCAATTCATTACTTGCATAATTTTGAGTTAAGTAGTGTAATGATGAATTCGGTTATACGTGATTTCGTTATTTAAGCCTAGTTTACCAGTAGAATGCTTTTGAACTAGAAACATAGGATCTATAGCTAATTGTGTACTAGGAAGAAGACTGATTTAGGAATATAAATTTTGTGCTCCATTTAGTACCACATTGTATAATTCCTAAGATGTTAGTTTAGGCTAGATGCTCTGATCCTGCGTTACCTATGCTTATGCCTCGAAGCTTATCAACCTTGATTAATATTAAGGGTTGGTGATTTCGTAGAAATATATTTCCCCAACAGAGACACACTAAAGTATGAGTTTTCTTATGTTGTCTATTTGGTTCTTGAATGTTTGATTATGTCATCTATTTGTTATTTGTGTGTTTGGTGTGTATGATGTTATCTAGTTTATTTCTATAACCCGATATGTTTATAGTTTGTATCAATGTTTGATTTATTGGATGATATGAGTATGTGTCTACAAGATTGCATGAAGGAATGATATTTTTATAAGATGGTTTTACTAGCACATATGTGTTGAGATAACTGATATGTTATTGATGTTGGGAAAAATACTGAGAGGGAGGGTGAATTAGTATTTTTAAATCAATAAAATTTTAAATTTCATATTCAGATTTCTACACGCGACTCTACTGAAAGGAACTTGCATGTGTACACAACTATTATTAAGACAATTAATGTATATCCAATGAAATTATGATTCACTTAATTCATCATATGTTTATCTTCAGCAAGTGCATCAGTACTTTATTAAAAATTAGATAAACACTAACCATGCGCTGTAATAAATATACCATCACACATAAGCAACACACATGAATATTGATATTTAAGGTGGAAACCAAATCCGGGATAAAACCACCTATTGTTGACGTCTCTGTCCTTTTTTAATATAAAGAAAAAAATTCAACAATCTTGTACTGGCACAAACTCATACAAGTATGCAGGCACCCACCTACAAAAGGCTACAACCTTGACTCATTCGCCATCTTTTATTGGAGGGGAGCTACAACCTACAAGTTCTTGTACTCGCTGATATGATTACTAGTACGTAGGCACCAGCCTACAAAAGGCTACAACCTTCACTCGTTCTCCAGCTGCTACTGGAAAGGAGATACAACCCCCCGATATGATCACCAGCTAACTCTAGCAAGAAGCCTCAACTTCATCACTGAAGTCTCCAACCCTACACATCCTCTATGGACCACGTTTCATCAAATTTTCAGAATGGATCCCCCTGCCTCAATGCATCATAAATTTTAGGCCACATTTCATAACATTTTCATACTATACCCATTATCAAAACTTAAGCTCAATATCAAAACTCAAAACCGTAACGCATCACTCTAACACTATCATTTATCTTTGACACAACTGAATCAATCAATCACTAAAACCGAATTATCAATCAATGAAACCTAATCATCAATTTTGTGAATCAACCAAAATTGAATCATTCAATCACTGAAACCTATGACACAAATGAATCACCTAATCATCAAATTTTTTATACAACTGAATCAACCATTCACTCAAAACCCAATTAGCCAACACTTAATCAAAATTCAACTAATCAACTAGAATAGTGATATCACTATAACCAGTACACAGAACTGAATTCAAAACACTATAAAAGCAACCAAAACCAACTACAACCTCAAAAACCATATGTCAGAATGTATACGCTACTTCAATGAGGAAAGCCTGTATTTATACGTTACTTTCTGTAACCGACCCTGTGTATATCTCTAAATCTACTCAATCATAAATATTCTGCACCAAAATTCGTACCAACCAAAGACATTCTAAAGATCTATTGTCATATTACAGAGTTTTAAATAGATAGTACTAAAGATCACCCCTTTTACTCAATCAATCAATCAGCTAGACTCAATCTCTTTATACAATTAGTTTAGATTCTTCAGATCTAATGAAGAAATCATTGACAAACAACAATAAAACAACAACACTAATCAGATATATTAGTCATTTATGAAAAATAACCCTTTCATCTGCATACGCTACTTGGGAGTTCCAACTCCGCGTGTATACGCGCCTTAACCGAGTCAAACCTGCGTATAGATCTGCAAATAATGACTTATAACTTCACAACTTTTCAAGACTTTAGATATACCTAGATCATGGAATTTAAAGGATAAAACATGTATTAGTACTCAGATTTAGCCTATCCATTATCAAATCATACAATGATAATTCATTTCAGGTCTCATGATCCGTGTCCAGCATTGTACCCAAGGGTGCACAAGATGTTTTGGATCTACATCATAACTATAGCCCTTACAAAGCAAAATATACTTCAGATATAAGTATTCCTAAAAGACCCCTTCACTTCCACACTTAGCCCTTTGATCTTCTCGTCCTTGTATACTTAGAGCCTTTGTTAATACCATGCACCAAAAAAACACTTAGAACCTATGGTATTCTTATATGGGATCAAGTAACCATTATTCCTCTCAATATTGTTGGCTAATACCATGTTATGGACCCTTGGTATTATTTAACCTTAATTTTCCATCCCATACACGCTTTTCCTTTTGTGAAACTACGTGCATACGTATACGTGCCTTCTATTCTATGAACCATGTGTATACACCAAGATAGGCACCAATATTTTCAAAACATCAAGCTACTTTCCAAACACCTAGCTACTTACCCCCTTTTACATAAAGGAAAAATGGTTGACCAATGTTAAATGAAGACTTCCATATCGGTACCACTAAATATGAACAACAATCATGATCCCCCGTAGGCACATGTTGAATTCTCTTATCAAAGCCCCCCTGAGCACATGTTGAAATCTCTGACGGATGAAAAATGAAGTACATGAATCTATGAATTAACTGAGTATGACCTTCCTATCACCAATTACTCATACATACATCAATCTCCCAACCAAGTGGGGATACATATTTGACTCCTCCACCCAACCAAGTGGGATTACATATTTGACATGATCTCAAAAGTCCATACATGATTGAATATGAGAATTATTACATCATAGGTCTTTACATGACCTTTACATCAAATGATATACATGACATTTATAACAAAGACTAAATACCTAAACAAGATCATGATAATTATCAGCAACTATTCTACACCATATATGATCTGCACCATAAACATCTATCAGTAACATCAAGATATGTCTAGCATCAATTTGCAAGATAAGACAATGTAGCTTTAATATCATCAAACTGCGACAAAGTATGTCGCATATAGATATCAACTCATCCTTTTGACCTTATCATGATCAACTTGCTCCATTTCCTTAGTATAAAAAGCCTTAACACAACCTTCCATGAATTAACTAAGCATATGTCATATCTCCAAGCAGTAATACAAAACCATTCACATCATATCATATATATGTGAAACCACCATAGTCATCATATATGACCACAACATCATCATCGTAGCAATAAATGCATGATCATTCCACAAGAACCCTCAATATATAAAACATATATCATCACTAGAGAGTTTTCTAACATCCCACATCTGATAAGCATCAACCATGATAATCAACATATGTGAGTATCAAACTTATGATCATAAAGTAAGAAGTCATCATCATTAAGTGACTAAGTAAGGCATGTCTCCAAATAGCCATGTCTTCATGAAACCCACAATAACACCATTCTCTTGGCCAATTTTTTTCATACAAGAGGATCTTTTATATCAACATCACAACTTAAAGTAATCATCCATGTATCCAACATAGTGATAGAAATATGTATCTAGCTTCTCACTATTGTGAAAGGAAAACCATAAGCTCATAGCCAATTTTTTAAATATTCTTAATGCCATCAAG